>OZ022510.1:50428258-51028258 GCA_963989385.1 Ctena decussata | reverse complement strand
TCCCCAAATGACAATTTTGAATACAGTTATCCCCTAAATCATCATTTCCATCCACAGGAGCCCGAGTAGCTTAGAGGATAAGATCTGGCCTGCTAAGCAAATGGTGGGGGTTCGACTACCGCTGAAGGCGGAAATCTTTTCAACCGCAAACAGGATTTAGTTACACACACCTTTTCGTTATCACCCTCCCATCGTCATCATCGAAGTCTGAAAACTGGTGAAAAGGACGTGCAACCGCAAGTCTTCCTTTCATCATCACGCTTCAATACATCTCTTCCTCTCATGGCATAAATTTGGATGGAAGGATGGATGACTTGCCTTTTTACGCACTTCTCAACATTAGTTCAGTCATATCAGGAGGATGGGAGGGTGATTATGAAAGGCTGTGTGCAACGGAACCCCGTTGACGATTGAAAACATTCTCTCCTCAATCGGGGATCGAACCCGGGATCGTTAGATCAGCAGACCAGCGCTTAACCTAATTCGCTACGGGCGCTCCCCATAATTTTGAAAATTGCTACCTAACAGCACCAGGTAGATTCAACTCTTTTTATAGTGGGTGGGTGCACTTTTAGAGAGAACAAAGCTGCCTCATCCAGTTATGCTCCTCGACACGACAAAACCAACGAAAAAGTGGCATGAGAAGCACAAATCAGCCTAGGCAGCCGCCCAGTCTGATCCTGAGAGTATTTGCTGTCAGCGTGGAGGTAGCTTAGACCCTTAGGGTGCACATGCATTGTTGTTGGTTTTGTCATGCCGAATTTTATTAATGGCTCGCTTCTAAATAGGGTCATTTCTTAAACTTTAAAGAAAAAAAATCCTACTCCAGAACTTTTTTCTTTAAGAGAATGCCCTTTTTCGTCGTCCAAGAAGCAAAGGGGAAGTCATGAAATTTGTCTCGCTTCGAAAAAATGGCGAAAGAAGGTGTAAAAAAATGTTTGGGCCCGTAGCCTTCTTCAAGTCTCCACAATCCTAATCATCGAAGCACAGTTCATCATAAAACCGGTACAGCCTTCAGAATTGATGATATGTCGGTTGGTGTGCTTTTATATTGTTTCATATAACTGGCGAAAAGAAAAAAAAGAAGACGAAGGACAAGATAAAAAAAAAAAAAAAAAAACACACACACACGCGGCTCTCCATAAAGTACGGTTCTCGTAACTGGTTTCCTGTTAAGCAATGAAATTACGCAACAGCGAGACAATGAATGGGATCCCGGTTACCTGACATTGTATTTTTACAATCTCGTGAACACCTTTTACTTTTTTTTACCTCCTGTGCCTTGTATTTTTAGCATGTTGATTAAGTTTGTGAGATCGAAAGTAGGTCAGTTTAGTTGCCAACTAAAATAACCTAGATATTTTTGGACGTTTTATGTGGCTGTCACACAGTCACGTATAGCATCAGCGTATGCCGACGTATGAGAATTTAGCAAACACGCTGGAGTACGTTGAATAAGGGGTACGTTATGAATAAGTTACGAGCACGCTAAAATACGTTGGTATAAGTTGTTGTTCGTCGAATGCGGCCAAAAATTTTGTGCATGCATTAAGGCCCCTTTACACTATAACGAATTGAAGGAACGTACCGTGAACGAATTGCAAAAAATTGACAAAGCTCGAATACGCACAAAAACCCGACGAATGTGTTCATCGGAGCTAAACATAACGAACTGAAAACGAATTTGAAACGACACCAGAACAAGTTCATAATGTATGAGTAACTACATATTAACGAACCAGTGCGAATGCGAAACGAATATCAACGCATGTCAACGATCTCTCAACGAACGTCAAACGTGTTTTACGTGCTCTCTGCGTGCGCTCTGCGTTTAGTGTGCGTATTCGAATCGATCACGTAACTTACAGGTATATATACTAGAAGATAGCCAAGAGACGCACGCGAAAGAAATTCTCCAGGGGCAGAGACAGGGAAAAAAGGCAGAATCCCCATCGCCTCCACCCGTAGCTCCACCACATGATGAAAAAAACACACCTCAGGACTCGCAAAAATCTCGACCAAGGTCTCCTTCACCACCAGCCACCACCAGCAGAGATGTTGGTGCTTCATCCCATGCCTCAATTGCCTGCTTCATCCCATGCCTCAATTGCCTGCTTCATCCCATGCCTAAATTGCCTCCAATATAGGTATGCAATGCAATTTCTGTTTGGATGCTATCGTGCTGTAGCACTTCCAGAATATACTGGCGCCGTTGTCTCTCTGCACACTCTATCGTTACTGTTCGACATACTAACCAGAACTGACGAAGTAGCACTGAAGTATGTTTTTATGTACTCAAACAGGTAGGTCAACAGGCCTATGGTCAAAAACGCAAGTCGAACGCTAACTATACGGTACTTGTAAGTTAAAGTACGCCAAGCACGGAACTTAAACGTTTGGAAGTCGCAGCAGCAACGGTAATGATAGGTTGACGCATCGTAATCATACGTTGCTAATACGTGAGAAGTTCGTTAAGAAGTGACCACAATTTGGTTTGACGAATGCCACCGTAGAGGTAACGAACCGTTGTCTTACTGCGGACGAACAAACCGTTCGAACTGCGTTCATCGAACGAACCCGCTGCGTATGGGTTATTCGTTGGCATACGTCGAGACATTTTGAGCGTGCACAAAAATTTTCGACGTACTGAGCGAACAACAACGTACGCGAACGTACTTCAACGAACTTCAACGAACTTGGAACGAACTTAAAGCGATGAGCTAACAAACTTCAGCGTATGCCAACGTATGTCAGCGAATGCCAAAATATCTCCGTACGCTGGCATACGCTGTGCCAATTCGTTATAGTGTAAATGCCCCTTAAGATTTTTAACGTACGCCGACGTATTGTTTATAAGTTAGTCAAAAGTTTGGTGTACGCGACAGGTAAGTTATGCGTAAGTTCATGCACGTAAGTTGTAAGTTAATCATACGTTGACATACGTCGGCAGCCAGCAGGTCTATTGTGTAGCGTACGCGTAACGTATTTCTAACCTATAGGTAACTTATCTGTAACTTATACCGAACGTTTCCAAAACGTATTCAGCCTATGCCTGACGACCTTAGAACTTACTCAACGTGTCACGAACGCACTGAGCATATGTAGGTAACATATCCGCCAGCGTCCTGGGCTTCAGCTATATATATTGGATACAGATGAGCAATTCATCACTTGTAAATAAGAAATCTTCTTGGACCGCCTCTGCTTGTCGTTTTGGGGCTTTAGAGGAGGTTGACACTTCAGATGCCACCACAGCTGCTGCAGATGCCACCACGGATAACCATTAAAGAGGCATTGGAGTCTGCGCGAGAGCGAGGTTAGGTACGGTAGTCGGGTGATGATTGGGACGAGGGTAGGCATGCAGGTGGTAAAGATGGAGTTTTCTTTGTCAGCATACTACCTGCAAAGTTCTCTAATTTTCGTTTTTGAGGCATGTCCATCGATCCACGTCCACTTCAATAAAAATTGTTGTAGAGAGCCATCGCTTTAGATCTGATCGTCGAAGCACGCTCCAACACGCTATACATAAGGTCGGCGTAAGTTAGATTAACGTTGTGCATGCGTTCAGCATAAGACAAGAACGCTACAGATACGCTGGGAACACGCTGTTATACGTTTTGTAAGTTATGTATACGCTAGGGATAAGTTGTGAATACGTTATTTATACGTTATATAGTCGTTCAGTACGCTATGTATGCGTTCCAAAACAGGCTGCCGTTTGATTTTTTAATTTATCTCCAGCGTATGCCAGCGTATTGGATAAATTTTTCATACGTCGACATACGTTGTCTGAAACGTTGTAGTGTGACAGGGCCTTTATTTCTTTAAAACCCGCGTAATCACGATTATATACAATGACAAAACTGTTATGAGAAGCATTCAGTGATACCTCAGGATAAAATATTTCTTAAAAGTAATGCTATTTTAAATTCAATTCTCACGTGATGTTTTTACATTTTATAACTGTGATGGCGTCACGCAGATTTTGAAGAGTAATGTCGTCACACAGAATCTACATTATTAAATGAAGAATGCCACAGACAAAAATATTTAAAGAGAATGAAATTATTCAATTCGTTTTATCTTACTTTCCTTAGCAGGAAAAATACGTATGAGCTAATGTTTCTCTATCTACATACCTGCCGATATATACACTATCAATATATAAATATCATATAAATTCACTTTTGGTAGTTCCATTTTTCATTCAAAAATATTACATCAGATTATTTTACTATGAGAAAACGGAAATTGTACGCATTTGAAATCAGAATTTCAATTATACAGATTTATTGTAATTCATTAAGAAACACAGGTCATGATAAAAAATGTTTTAATTTCATTTTAATTCGTCATGCGCTGTCAGAAAGCTGACAGAAAATTGCGAGAAAGAAGTTTGACACAAGTTGGCGGTTTTAAATATCAAATATTTTTTCATTATTTTGATTTTAAATTTAAAGATGTTAAAGACGGAATTAAATGACTTGAGAATAATTATTTGTTTAAGAGAATCCGAAGTTTCTGTTGAAATAATTACATTTTGTAATGTCTTTGAAAAATTGGCGGGGCAGAGCCATGCCCCGATAATAATGACGTCTTTTTATGAGAATATCAGATGTTTCTGTTGGAAGAATTTCGGTTTACAATGTCACTGAAAAATTGTCGGAGCATGGCATACACTGTATGCCCTTGCACACATGGTTGATGATAATGAACCATTGCCACAGCTACTAGGATTTCATATTGATGCCGGTGTGACGTCATTGAGACATCATACTACCTAGGTACTAAGATAGTTATACCACAGTTGCTATGGTAACAGATCTATGACGTCATTGGTAATCGTTTGGACAAATAATGTATGCCATGCTCCACTCAAAGCTGTGATTTTCTCAAACCACTTAATGCAGTCTCAAATAATTTAAGTCGCTGTTATGTTTTGTTTAATGCTTGTATAGAGCCGCTTTCTCCTTTTTTTTAAATCTACATCTGTATGTGGGGTCTGAGCGGTGGAACTGAAATTTTCATCCTTGTGACTCTGTACCGGAGCCGCAACACGTGTGTTCAAATCCTGCTGAAGGCAAAAAGTGATCGTACTTTAACTTCAAGGGTTTAGTTGCAAACAACCCTTCATTATTATTCTTCCATCGTCCTGATATGACTGAAATACTTTTGGAAACGACATAAACTCGCCAGTCATCCATCCCTCCTCCTCCCCTCGTTTCAGTTTGAAATCAAAGGAACAAATATGTACGCTGTTCAGGTCTTCTGTCCAATTATTTAGGATTATATCGTATAAATCCTAATGAACGCCCCTGCTCTAATAAACGCCCCCTGCCTCTTTTCCGAAAATAATGTTATACATGTAGTATCTTGTATGAATTCCTGTTTGCTTCTCAGGATGAGGTAGCTCTTTGAAACGGGACTACTCTTAAAGAAAAGAATTTGCTCCTAGAGGAGCAAATTCTTTCCTTTAAAAGTTGATCCCGCAACACACACACACACTGATAAAAAGGCAAAAAAATACTTTAGTTGCATACCAAGTCACCTTATACTAATCATTAGAAATATTTTGGCAGTGACAGATTTACTACACTTTCGACTCTAAATAACACCCCCTTTCGTAAAATGCGTCGTTCCCGGAGCGTTTAATAGGATTAATACGGTATGTTAGTTGACTGAAAACCAGTATTATATTATATAATATCAAACCGGAGACACTTTTGTCAGAGAAGCGACATATAATGTGATAAAAACGTCAGACACAATCTCAAATGCATGATTATTTTTTCACTCGTTTGTATTACTTACATTTCAACTTTAAGACTTACGTATGTATGGCAAATAATTCAAACATACAGACAAGGATAAATTGTGAGAAAACTATATGTGAGGTGGTCCAGATAAGGTGACCGGTCTGTGGGGCAAAAACATAGAGGCCGTGTGTCCGTATATCCTGCTCAGGTCTTCCTTATCATTTGACTGATTTTATTTCTATTATCATTTTCATCAGTTTGGAATAACTGGAATGAGTAGAATGTGCCTCAGAAAAATGAACAAAACCTCATTCATTAAGAATCTCTCTCTCTCTCTCTCTCTCTCTCTCTCTCTCTCTCTCTCTCTCTGCCAATAGCCCCCAGAAGGTCAGTGGTCTAGTTTATTATATAAAACTACTGGATTTCTTGACTCGCTAGTAAATATGCCTGCTTTAGACAGATTGTTGATTGTGGACGCCTACATCAACTCTCATGCCAGAAAATACTGCTTCTGGGTATACCTAATTCTTCTGCCCCTTTTCAAAGAGGCAAACTTTTTGACTTCCTGTAAACCGTCCTGGAGAACGTCCCAGCAGGTACATGAAGTCGAAATGACGTCGATGCGACAAAATGATGCAACATAATGATGATATAACTTCATTTTGACGTCATTTTCTTTCAAAATGGGGTCTACTCTTTAAGAAAAGAATTTGCTAGATTAGCAAATTATTTCCATTTAGAGTTGACCCCATAGAGAAGGGAGGCAAAATAAAACATAGTAGAATTGCAAAGTGTACCCTGTGAACTTAAAGATAAATCACTGTAGACAGGGTTTTCTCATCCACTATGCTAAATTACGCAAAAGCCTCTGTCTTTCAAGCCCAGGATCTTCCGAATAATCATTTCGTCTGCAGCAGCAACTAAACAGTCGACTTCGTGCCACCTTATCTACGCAACAAAATATGACAAAATTCCAAAACCCTTGTCCACTGTCTCCATAACTTTGAAATATCAGTAGCACATACTGCAGGGTACAGCTCACTTCTTTCTTAAGATGTTTGGTAAGAACATTTATAACAAAGCGGCTTGATCCCCAAACTCGCAGCAAGTACAGCGCCATTAGCAGATACAGGAAGCTCTTCCCGTGACTGAAGTCATGTGACCGGATGTTATTAGTTTGGTTCTCGTCACCGTCATGTGGAGGGCTCTCTTGGGGGCGACGCCGTCGCTGCTGAAGTAAATAAATGGAAAAGACTTATAATATATCGTTAACCCATTGCATTCTAGCTATTTTTGTCGTCTGCTGAAATTGTCGTCTGCTGAAATTGTCGTGTGCATCAAAAATCAAGAATATTTTGACAATATTGGTCTAACTAACTCTTGTAGAAACAATGTCTAGGCAGCAAACAGTTTGGATCTAAGATCAGGCCCCACATTTGTGGGGCTGATCTGCATCCAAATTGTTTGCCCAGATATCCCTAAAAGGGTATCCCGAATGGAATGGGTTAAATAGTATCAAATATGTGCCATACTATTTGATTAATGTGGTTTGAATGATGGGAAGGCGATGGTTAGGAAAATGTTACAACCGGTTACATGTACCGCATGCTGCCAAAAGGAATTGATTTGAGATGTGTAGATAGAAATCGCGGTTTAACAGCTATTTTACAAAATACCTCTTCAGCAGAAAATTATTTGTTTTTCTGTTGGTGGCATCTATCTCTAGTAAGGGCTTACGGGAAAAAAAACTTCCTTGTAAAATATCCCTACCCATAAGGAGTGAAAACCTGTTTGGAATGGTTTCGTCGTTCTAGGGAAACAAACAGGAAGTCACAAAAATTGCCAGAAGGAGCGTGAATCAAAGGGTTCGCGTGCCATTTGGAGCTCGAAATTCAGGAGCGATGAAAACTGTTCGTAAACCGGATGTTCCATGGATCAAAACATTTGCATGTCGAAGATTTAAACGAAGCAGTAAGTGGGCATTGGTAAGAAATAAATAATAAAAATAAAAAAAAATCGATAGTGCCATTGGCTCCACCTCGCGGGTTGATTTTGATATTTTAAGAGGGTCAGTGGTTATTCATCTCGCCTAATTTTAAACAAGTGTTTAAAGTAGGGAATTTTGTTTTCCTTTACCATTGTCACGCCATTTACTCACGCTATATGCCCAGTTGTCACATGCAACAGCGACAAGGCAATTAAATACTTCTAATCGCGATTTTAATTATGTTTTAAGTGTTTTGAGTACTTTTTGGTGTCACCTTTTCAGTGGCATGTCAGCCTTGCTTACAATTCTGAATACATATAACCATTTAGCCTGGAAGCCAGGCTATTCTTTCTAAATAATGGCCTTATGTAGCTTCAGAGAAGAATGTTTTTCCTCTATGAAGAGGTACGGCTAGTATTGGGTTAGACTTATAATGTCCAGTCTGGCCTATTGTCACGTGAGATAGTAAAAAATCTTGTATATTTGTTCTAAAAATGATGGATTGTATTTTAAGAACACTCATGCAACGCAATATCTATATACATGTATGTATTTGGTTTATGTATTTGGGTGCGGAGGTTAGATCTGGCACCCTTATAAAGAAAACACGGCATATAGATGGTTGATTAAGATGACTTTTTTTCTAGTTTCCAAACGGAAATAACTGTTGTGACTTCCTGTTAGCATCCCAGGGTAAGCCTTTCTAATGTATATACTCTTAAAGGAAAGAATTTGTTCTTTCCATTTAGATTTCGCCCGAATCCCTGAAATTAAAATGAAAGACGCGGTTGCTTTCTCTAGAAAAAGTACAAACTCATCTTAAATGCAAGTAGAGAGAAACAGTGTGTGTGGGGGGGGGGGGGGGGGGGGGGGGGGGGGTGCAGGGTAGTCGGGGTAGTCTGTACCTTTATATAAATCTGTACTTTAGCAAGCATATATAGGTTTGCCGATAACAGATAAAAGAGAAATTCCCATCCTTTTCCAGTAACCAGCATCCAAGTTATCATGACGTCTTCTTCTAGGTCGCTTTTAATCCAGCACCAGGGACCAGTGCTTTCCCAGTTAGCGCCCAGTACATTGAGCATTAGCGCAGAAATGCTGATGACGGCTGCAAATTAAGCAGAGCCTAAGTTACTGACGAGTGATTTGAGATTGTCCTCTAGACGAGTTGCTGTCTTGTGGTATATATAAAAATCTGAATAAAACTATAAAAAACAACGTATCTCGACGAAAATTAGAATTCTTATTTTTGTTTTTCTCTACAGTTTAGACGACATGCTGATTAAAAAGTGTTTCATAAGGAAATTTAAGGGTAATTTTCTGCACAAAAATCCATATAATTAACTCTATTTAAGTCAGAAGCTACTTCAATACATTAAGAAGAGCGCCCAGCAACTATTAGTTCCAACTCTTTCTCAAATTGTAAGGTAGAACGGATGAAAACAACAGCTTATTCCCAAACGTCCGACTTTGTATAAGGTGCATGTATAATGCATTAAATATATGATAGGCAGGTATACATACCTTTATCAGACATGCAGTATACAAACTTTATACTGTGGCCAAAACAAGGTTCTAAATGATATTGTTCGGCCTTCACACCGGGTAAGCAGCAATCGAAAACGCTCTTAACAATCGATTAACGCGGATCAAAAGCCTTTAGAAACAGCGTTTTCGATAGCAAATTGTCGCCAATTTGCAATCGAAAACGTTGTTTCTAACGGTTTTTTATCCGCGTTCGTCGATTGCATGAGCATTTTCGATTGCCGCCTACCCGGTGTGAACCTTGACAAAACAGGCTCAAGCTTTTTCTTTTATATCTACTCAACCTGATATTGTGTGAAAGAGTTGGGTATGGTACTACATGACATATATACAGACCTGGAACACCCCAACAAATCAAGTGGACAGAGAAAAAGACAATTCTTCTGTGTATGAACGTTCTGTTGTACACGAGGTAACAGTATATATGTATAGCTATAACTAGTGTCCAGAAGAAAGACGCCATACTGGAAAATATTGTGACGAAACTTTGTATCACACATACTGGCGACCCATGGAAAATGATGTGGTCAGATGTATTGTTCGCTTTTATAGTATTAAATATTACTATAGGTCCGATTAAATACCCTGCGGCTGTGAAAAAGTCTGCAATTGCCAAGAATATCAGAAGCAGTCTCGTGTCATCTCGGATTGTACGCAGTTTGGCGTAGGAATACAAAATGGCGACGACTCCAATCATAGAAAGGGAACAACTAACAGTGGTGACACTCAAATTTAAATATCCTTTCGTGTGATTAAGCATACAGGAAATAGACACGTGTTTCTTCCCACCTTCTTCCATTTTCTACAGATACACAAAGCAAATATAACTGCACACACAACAAAGATACTTCAATCCAGTTTGGAAGGCTTTTGTTTCGTTTAATAATGGCAGCTACTATTGCACCACATATTATTTCCTCTTCTCGTCACCAATATATACATTGTGTACGTTTATATCCTAATAAAATGGATGCGTCCATTCTTCAGCTTAGAGGTGTCTTATTCACTTTTATTGTTTTCCAAGAACTTTCTATAGAGTTTATGAAAACAGTGTAGACACTGATCAAGCGGCACATGATCAAAGTCTGCACATTTTGCCTATCACGGTCCGTTTTATGGGAAAGTAGATATTAATCGGTGAAGTAAAGAATTTGGTCCCACAAGGAACTAAAGGAAATTTGCTCCCAGAAGAAGAAAGTTCTGTCCTGCAACAATTATGAGAAGGGAGCCATATACTAATATGTCAGAGTTAACTCCCTTGAAGGTGTTCTAATTTACAAAATGAGCTGCGACACTACAAAACCAACAAAGTGGCATGTGCGCCCAGCGCAGACTCAGGTCAGCCTGGGCATCCGCCCAAGCTGATCAGAGTCTTCGCTGTCCGCATGGAGGTAGCTTGGACCTTTAGCTATCCTTTAAACGCTTAGCAAAGAATCTGATCAGACTGGGCGGATGCTGAGGCTGATCTGAGTCTGCGCTGGGCGCATAACCACATTGTTGGTTTTCTCGTGTCGCGGCTCAAATAAAGAACTTGTTCCCACGGGAGCGTTTCTTTCCTGCAACAATAGCGATTATGAGAAGGGAGTAATACACTAATATGCCCGAGTTAACTCCCTTAAAGGTGTTTTAGTTTACAAAATAAGCTGCGACACGACAAAACCAACAAAGTGGCATGTGCGCCCAGCAAATACTTAGATCAGCCTGGGCATCCGCCAAGTCTGATTAGATTCTTCGCTGTCCGCATGGAGGTAGCTTAGACCCTTAACTACTCTTTGAGCACTTAACGAAGGATCTGAACAACCTGGGTGAATACCCAGGCTGGTCTAAGTCTGCGCTGGGCGCAAAACCACATTGTTGGTTTTGTCGTGTCGCGGCTAAAATATGTCGAAGTGAACTTCCTTGAAGGTGTCTTTATCTACAAGATAGTGTCCTAAGTCAGTCCTCACATCACTAAACTAAGATCTATCCTCTGTCTATTGTGTTTCTGCTACTTGAAAGTTTCGTGAAAGTATGACTATGCTTAAAAAAATAACAAAACAGAAAAAAAGGGAAAATCGTGATCTCGCGGATTAAACTTCCTGCTGTGGTCCTTGGAAGAGTCACAGTTCAAGTATGATCTGCATCCGGAAAATATGAAGAAAAACACAATAATAAAATATTTTCCGTCAAGAAATTTGCACGTTTTGAATGAGTCATAATACATGCATAGTTCTAAGAACAAAGCATTAAATTATCTTCTTTGTTTTAAAAACATAATCTCTTTATTTCACCGTCTCCAAAATAAACAATTTTACTAATTTCACTAGGTCTAGTGCCAGTTGACTGGCAATAGCCATTTTACGTTAAAATCGCTAAGGACAGTCTACTGGTAACAGCCATTTCACGCATATGAAAATCGCTATTGACAGTCGACTGGTAATAGTCAATGTACGTTTAAATCATTATTACAGGTCGAATGGCAATATCGATTTAAACGCGAAATCGCTATAACCAGTCATTTGGTACTTTATAGGCCCCATAGCTCCACCAGCATAAAATATTTTATCGTGCGGCATCGCTGCAAACTTCTCACTACAGTTTCGCCATTGATTATTATCGAGATTGGTCTGCTTTGAAAAATCAAAACGTCCTTGAGTTTATCATAACATAGATTTGAAAAAATAACTAGGTCATTTTAGTTGCCAACTAAAATGACCTACTTTCGATTTCACAAGCTTTATTTCATGGTAAAAACACAAGGTACACAGTTGATAAAAATACAATGTACAAAAAATGTTAAGCAAGGATTCCATTGATTGTGCCGCGGTTGCATTATTTCATTGTTTAACGGGGAACCAGAGACGAAACCCGTATTTTTATGAAGAGACTTGTCATTTTTTTCCAAAATACCGTGTTCCTTCCTTTTTGCCAGTTATATGCTACAAAAACGCACATCAACCAAAATATTTTCATTAATTCTGAAGGCTGTACATGTTTCATAATAATTTGTATTTTGACGATTTTTACCACTGTAGGACTATGGAGACTTTAAGCATATTTTATCCTATTAATTGTTTATAAATCTAAAGCTTATAGAACTTGTATCCCACTTTAATTTTATAGCTGCAGTAATGAGTGAGTGAGTGAACTCGGGTTTAACGTCCCACCAACAACGAGGTCATATGGAGACGGGACCTCGGTTTAAAGTCTCATCCGAAAGACCGGAGAAGCGGGGGATCGATCTTGCGACCCCTGGATTGGTAGTCCGGAGTGTTCTCCACTACACTACAGCCGCTCCAGCTGCAGTAAAGAACTATACGGAGGAGACTCGGTAACTAACTGGGTTAAGCACTGGCCTGCTAAGGTAGCGGTCTGTGTTAAATGTCGATGGAAGCAGATTTTTTTTTCAAACGTAAACGTTGATCATTTGTACTGTTTGATGGAAACAGTTCAAGTATATTTAAGCAAAAACGGTGGTAGATTTTATTGTTTATTTGTTGATTTTTCTAAAGCTTTTGATTCTACTTGCATGAAAACCTTATTAAATGTTTACTTCCAAAAGTGTTAGGTGGCATTTTTTACAGTTATTGATTTTAATGTACACAGACCAATGCTCTTGTATTAAAGGCTCCATAGCTCTATCGACATGGATTATTTTATCGCGAGGAATCGCTGCAAGCTTTTCACCAAAGTTTTGCCATTGCAAATGACAATGATTGGCCAGCTTTAAACTAATAAAACACTCTTTAGTTTCACAAAAAAGGGGTCTGAAAAAGTATTTGGGTCATTTTAGTTGGCAATCAGAACGACTTACTTTCGAATTCATTAGCTTGAATAAAATGGTAAAAATGCAATGAACGAGCCTGGAACCCCATTCATTGTCACGCCTTTGTTTATACTGCATTGCTCAAAGAAATTTTGTTTGGTTAAAGTCTCCATAGTCCTATAAGTGGTAAAAATCACCAAAGCACAAACCATGACAAAACTGGTACAGCCTTCCGAATAGATGATAAAACGTCTAACGGTGCGCGTTGTGTCACATAACTGGCAAAAAGGAGAAACAGAGGTTTTTGAAAATTTACAAGTCTCTCCATAAAAATATGGTCTTAGTTGAGCAATGAAATTACGCAACAGCGAGGTAATGAATGGAATCCTTGCCGTGCATTGTATTTATACCATCTATTTAATACCTGTGCCTTGTATTTTTATCTTTTGCACTTGTATTTTTATCATGTAAATGAAGTTTGTGAAATCGAAAGTAGGTCATTTTGGTTGGCAACTGAAATGACCTAGATTTTCTTTAAATCGTTTTTATGAGAATCTCATGGATGTTTCAATATTTTAAAACCGTCCAATCACGATCATATACAATGACGAAACTGTAGTGAGAAGCATGCAGTGAGACTTCACAATAAAGTATTTCCTGCTGATAGAGCAATGGGGCCTTTAAAGCTTCAGAAAATACTTGTTGTAATTTTGATTGTAGCATAGGAACTAGACAATGTTGTAAAGTTAGTCCCATTTTGTTTTCGTTATTATAAATGACTTGGTTAAGACATTACGTAGTGAAAGTGCAGTGGAAATACAAATAGTCGATGATGCTGATATGAGCCGCGACACGACAAGACCAACAATGTGGTTGTGCGCAGACTCAGATCAGCCTGGGCATCGGCCAAATTTGATCAGACTCTCCGCTTTGCGCTTAGATGGTAACTAAAGGTCAAAGCTAGCTCCATGCGGACAGTGAAGACTCTGATCAGACTGGGCGGATGCCCAGGCTGATCTGAGTCTGTGCTGGGCGCACCAGCACATTGTTGGTTTTGTCATGTCGCGGCTCATATGTTGATAGCGTTTAATAGGTCCAAAGTATTAAGGTGAAATGGCAAGCAGTGTAGACCCTGATCAGACTACACTGTGTGACTAGACGTATCTGTCCCAATATTTAGAATTGGTATGGCAATGCACAATAACCATGACAATACATAGTACAGCATCAACGGCGACTGGGAAGGAAGTCAAATTGAGCCGCGACACGACAAAACGAACAAAGTGGCATGTGCGCTCAGCGAAGACTCAGATCAACCTTGGCATCAACCCAGTCTGATCAGAGTCTTCCCTGTCCGCATGAAGCTACCTAAGACCCTTAGCTGCCCTTTAAGCGCACAGCAAAGCCTCTGATCAGACGCGGCGGATGTCCAAGCTTACCCGAGTCTTCGCTGGGCGCACATGAAACTTTGGTGGTTTTGTCGTGTCGCGTCTCATTAATACTTTCGTATACCGTATTGAATCTAAATACCTTAGCAGGCAGTGTAGAATTGAGCAGGACTGTTTAAGGACTGCGTCATCTGCAAATCCACAAAAACTCTTTGACATATTGTAGAATAGTAACATCAACTTATGTCAAATTTTAGGACAATAAGAGATGCTCGGTTATGGTGCAGGAGGCCATGGGTTGGAATCGCCGACGACAGGAAAACACTCTGTCAACCTAGCAGTAAATGGGTATCTTGAATCGGGGAAGGATAAGGCAGCGAAAGGAGCTGTCATATGCTGTAACCAAGATACGGTTGGTCTCTAAGCCCCCCAACCCCACCCCCATCCCTCACACACACACACACACCTCGGTCGCCTTTTTAGTTACACGCCTGGAAAACGCGCAATTCCATCTCCAGCTGGAAATTATTTTTTCAGGCTACTTCAGTGCTATTTGATTCATATAAGTAAAGCGTAATTGTACTTTGGAATAAACACACTGGTTTTGTTAATACTCTACCAGTTTGCCTTATACAAAGCTAAAATGGGTTTACATACATATGAGTCAAAAAGCATTGCTATATTTTGGCTAACCATTTACAGAAGCTTGCCCAGCAGGCACATGTCCTCGAAATGACACTGTACTGTCATTTCCAGAAGCTTGCCCAGCAGGCACATGTCCTCGAAATGACACTGTACTGTCATTTACAGAAGCTTGCCCAGCAGGCATATAACGTCAAAATGACGTCGCAATGACGTTAATACGACGTCATGTACCTGCTGGACTGAATATTAATTTCCCGATGGGAATGGAATTGTGCTTTAACAGGCGAGTAGTTATGGTGTCTGAACGTTAAGGATAATAACAGCAAATCAATAAAATAACCCATTTTGGCATGGACACTAGGGACATTTGTTCATACATTTTATATGTCCAACGTACATTTGTATGGTCGTCGTGCAACTTTTTGAAACTTTCATGGTTTAAACATATTGGTCCCGTGAAAAAGTCACATGTATTTTACGAGATGTTACATGTTTAAAAGCACTTCCATTTTCACTTGAAAGAGAAATGTGAGCGCTTTGCACTGCAAAAGCTCCTCACAGTGCCTTTTTCAAGCGAAGCATATTCATGCCTTGCCAATTAAATTATGCTGACTTTAGTATTTCTTGCATAATGGACTGAAGAACAGAACTGGCCTGGCTTAAACAATACTTTATTTGAATAAACATAAGTTTGGTGCGAAAACAATAAGAGTACTTTACAAAGCGGATGAGATTTGGAGGCATTAGAGAATATATAAGCCGCGACACGCTAAAACCAACAAGGTGGCTGTGCGCCCAGCGCAGACTCAGATCAGCCTGGGCATCCGCCCAGTCTGATCAGAGTCTTTGCTGTCCGCATGAAGATAGCTTAGACCCTTACCTACCCTTTAATGGCACTTCGAAGACTCTCATCAGACTGGGCGGATGGCAAGGCTGATCTGAGTCTGCGTTGTGCACACAACCACTTTGTTGGTTTCCTCGTGTCGCGGCTCAACAGAGATGAGTGCGCCTTGAGTACCATCCCAAACGACAATTTTTAAAGTACAGTCTATATCCCCATTCCGATTGATGCACCAGTAGTGTACTTCTTTGCACACAAAAGCAAGCACTTTCAGCGACGTAAAATGAGACTTCGGCCAATTAGAAAAGACGTTTCGTAAAGACATCAGTTTTTCGACAATAGTAGCTATATCACAGGACGTCGTTATCCGATCAGGGTTCGAGGTTATAAAACTTGGGAATAATCTCAAACTCAATCTCAAACTAAAGCATACTGATTGGCTGCTTCCGAGCATGTACTCAAAATAAAGCACACTGATTGGCTGCTTCCGAGCATGTGCACGGAAACAGCCAATCAGTGTGCTTTATTTTGTGTTTGAGAATGTACTCAAATGTTATAACCTCTGGGCCAGACGTTGCATAGTGACAAGTTGACAATACAGTAAAACTTCTAAAATTGGGACACCTAAATGTCCTAAAATGGAACAATTTGTTTTACAATGCAGAAGAACGTCCAAAAGATGTAGATTGAATGGCAGACAGTGAAGATCCTGGGGCCATAATTTTATAATGACTTAAGTGGTTGCTATGCTGTTGCTAAGGCTAAATTTCTATGAAGGAGGTCCCCTACAACTATTAAAATCACTCTGGAGAACAGTCTTTTTGGACTGTTCCTCCTGAGTAAATTTAATAGTTGTAGGGAATGTTCTTCATAAAGATTCTGCCTTAGCAACAGCATAGCAACCACTTAAGTTGTTTTATAAATACGGCTCCAGATCAAACTTTGCTTAACTCTGTCTATACCAATACTTAGAATTTTCAAGGTACATAAAAAACGGAATAACCAAAATTCGAGGTGATCGCAATGGTAAGTAGCACATAATAAATATAACAAAAAGGACTAAACAGGAAGCAACATAATCAGCTCTAAAGAGACGTTCTCAGTTAAGCTGGGTCATATGTTATTATTTTTTTTTTTGTCTTTCTTATTACCTTTCTTTGAATTACAATCTAATAATGGTACTGTTTATCCTCTGACAAGTAGCCCTCTGTCTAAAGAAGTAGATAAAAGTACCAAGACATGCAGCGTTTTGTTAGACATTTTTAACACTGGTTCGAATAATGCTACCCTGGTTTAAAAGGCGACGTTTTTTAAATGTCGCAATATTGCCGTTGCATAGATATGAAAGCCGCACGAACAAAAAAAATAAATCACTGCTTAAAATCGAGTTCCATTATTAAATTCAGGTGATTTCTTACATATTCCCCCGCTTAACCAATATGTAAAGGGTAGTTTTGCTACGAAATGAGACTGGGAACTAATGTCGCAAATTTTATGTAACCTACGTCACAGCGGTAAATTCATGATACATGTATTAACTAAAATGGCCCGGCATCATAAAACTTACAAGATCACACGAAGAAATAAGTGTTCCTCAATATTTTATATCATTTGTGCAAATTTGCTCCATTTTGTATATTTTACTCGAGTTCAAAATACATTACCCAAGCATGTTTCTGTAAGAATGTAACCTTACGTCACGGGCTTTTTTTTTAAAATTGGGCAAAGCAATCGCTCTGAAACTCATATGCAAAATCCTGCCTAGCAACAGCTACAAGGTGGTGTGCTTAGATTTCGTGCACTGAAACATTAAATGCTATAAAGACGTTAAAAAGTGTGTACTGTAACCTATGTCACACGTAACCTACGTCACAACGCCACTTAGACCACGTTTTGAAAGCGTTGACGTCATTTCATTAAGCAGCGCTTCATAGAACCCCCTTTCTTCCATAAAAGCAAAGAAAAACATTGTAAATTGAAACCAGTCAAAATAATCAAATGTCAGGAGATTAGTAAATGTGCACCGTTACGCATGTCAAAGAAATCGTATGCGATATCGTCCTTCAACGTATCTAAATAGCGTCATAAAATACGCCATTTCTAATTGTTAGGGTATGTCTCTAAACATGGTTGATATTCCATAATCTAAGACTATTATCTGAAAATATGTTTAAGCTTTGAAGCAGATATAATGAGCATTATGGTCGTGAGTTTTTCTTGAATTCTGGCATGGTTGTATATATAGCCATTTTTGTCCGCGAATGGCCCAGCTAACTGAGAACGTGTCTATAGCGAGTGGAAGCTAGTTCACCTCGTAATATTCACGATTTGTCAAGTACCCTAGCAGGTACTCAAAGTTATATCCGGTTTTAATCATTGTTAAACTGAAATGAGTATT
Organism: Ctena decussata; assembly: GCA_963989385.1. Taxonomy (NCBI): domain Eukaryota; kingdom Metazoa; phylum Mollusca; class Bivalvia; order Lucinida; family Lucinidae; genus Ctena; species Ctena decussata. The sequence goes on along the minus strand of OZ022510.1, from coordinate 51,009,953 downwards.
TCCGTAAAAAAGCTATATTGTTAGATACTTTAGGTGCTCACGTTTAGTGTTTAGCGCATTTTAGAGCAAAGGAAAGCTGCATACAGAACATGTTGGCTCTTTTTAGCCATCCAGATGCATAAATCCTTAATGCACCAAAAAGCAGACGACAAAATTTTCGCCTGCAGAGATTAAAGAAAAAATGTTTTATCCAATTCAAAGAGAATTCAAAGACGATAGGGCAAACAGTGTAGATCCAGATGAGGTGGCTCATCATAATGAGCCACCTCATCTGGATCTACACTGTTTGCAAATTCAACAATTATTCATTTTTTGCACTTTAAGGGTTAAACCGAAAATTTTATCCAGTGTGTTCTAATCCTTTATTTACACGCTACTGAAATACTAAGGGTCTTTTCGACGTTGGCTTTGGCTTGTAGACTGGTCTGGGCTTGTAGACTGGTCTGGGTCGATTACGGCGTATCGCTGAAACAGATACAATGTAAAAGTTACGCAAAAAATAAAAAAACTGGGTCACCAAATAAAAATATTTACTGTAACCGAGCTAAAAATGAAACATTTTGGTTTTACTCTGCGGGTAGCGCGTCCAAAACTAGCAGGTGGAATTACAAACAGTGTAGACCCTGAACACCCTGCTCCTGTGAGAAAAGTCTGATCTTGGTGTACACTGTCTAACTGAACTATCTGTCTCAGTACTTAGAAATCTTAAGGTATCATTCTCAGGTATATATTGAACATATAGACAACAATTTAAGTTTCCTTCGCTTAATTTGTTATTGTTGTTGTGTTATTGTTTAACGTCCACGGTAAACAGCTATGGCCATGTCGGGACGGTCAGTTGACCTAACCACACTTTTCTTGGGCAGGCTTAGACCCCCTAAGCGGTTAACCAGTATTAAGTGCACTTACTTTCACCAGTAACTGACAACTGGCCTTCTTGAATCAGCGGAAGGAGAAATGAAAGTAAGAGGCCGGACCGGGTATCAAACCCAGGACCTCTGGCTTATACTTCAGACGCCCTACCGATTGCGCTACGCGGCCCAAACGTTTAACTTTATTAGTTTAATTAACAATGATAACACTCGAAAAGCTTGCTCTGTCAGGCAGACTGATTTGTCTGCCCTTTTTGCTATATGGTTGTACGAGAACAAATAGATTTGACGCTTTACTCATAGCGCGAACTACTTTATCATCCGCTGCATGTAGTAACATGGTACTTCATATGTGCAAACCAGCAACCAAGAATGTCCTTTGTCTGTCAGTTATGATTACTATCAAAGGAAAAAGCTTTCGGGGAACGTATGTCCTTCTGACAGTATATGAGTAATATCGGGCATAGGAGGTAATAGACAAGTGATGTAGATGGTTACAGTGGGAACGCGTATCTATGGCGTGATATTTTTAAACAGATAGCAACGAAAAAAACATTCTAAATTTCTGAAACTCAGATTCAATCGACGAACGTGTCGCAATTTCAGTGATGATGCTTTGTCGGCGAATCAAACTACACACAGCCGAAAATAATATACGGGTTTTATTCCTTATATCTTAATTTAATTCTTTATGCCTTTAAGAGCAGAACTAAACACCGAGATATTCGGCAATCGAACGTTCTACGTGATCATGTAAAGACGACTTTTATCTGCCAACTTCAACAGCAATTTTCAAAATAAATCGATTTTCTCCCGTCGGCGGACATATGCCATTAAAAACCATGGTGCCTGCCCTATCTCCATGTTAAAAATTAAGTCATTCGGTGTGTGGGACAATTTCCTTTGCAAAATAATGTTTAGGTACCCTATGCATTTTCTCAACAAAATGGCGGAATCTTTATCTGATCGATAGCGATGGCTGTTAGACAGTTTTGTCTGACAGCAAAATATTCTGTAATAAATTCAAATATTACGGAAATGTTCTTGAATCCTGAAATCCGACACACAAAGAGGAAAACATCTCGTAATTCAATATTTAACAATTATTTTTTTCTTTTCTCTGCTTTATTCAGAATGATCGGGAAAAGAATTCTGATCAGTAGCTTCATCATAATGTAAACAAATCGATCGATTTATGGCAGTTGTGACGCAATAACATAACTGCGTCAACTGTTTCAGCCTTCCCATTTACTTGAGACCGGTACATTGTGGTCCAAATCAGAGGGACAGCTAGAAAGAATGATTTTGCCATCCAACTGATCCTGCACGTGCCAATATTTCAAAGCCAATCCTTCAACTCACACGATCACCCTGTCCAACTTAAGGCCCCTCGACTACCCCCCCCCCCCCCCCCCCCCCACACACACAACTTTTAACCTTTCTTTTTCATGAAAAAATAAATAAGCAAAAGATAATAGATGTTTAACCATAACAAATACTTGCAAAGCTGCAACGACTAAATCCTTGATTAAAAAGTGCAGTTTAGGTTGTTGAGGGTGAAGGTGTGGCTGTCAGCTCTCAAAATCGCATTTATAGAAACAAGTAGACACTAACATTGCACTGCGATTCATTCTATCCTTCCTTCTTTTAATCTTTAATAGTTTGAGAGAGCCAAAACTATAGTTACGCCAAAGATGATCATGATACAAAACATTTAAACATTACCACGCGTTCAGAATTTCCACCTTCCTATATTGATTGATTTCTCTATCATCAGACCTTCTCCCAATATATTACCTCACAATAAGGACGACAAGCATCCCAGCTATGAAAATTTTACAATGTCCCCTAAATCGGTTTGTGGTACAATTTTCTTTGCAAAATAAACTATCGAAGGGTTTAGGGGTCTCCGGTTAATACGAACTGGGTGCATCAGATTGTGTCCATTATTTTCTATTTAAGTAAGTTCTGTGGGGTCTTGAAATGATTTCAAGCGCACAATAGTAGTCAAAAATTTTCCCTGATTCGTGTTCCTAGTAGTGTCAGTCATCGTAGTAAAAATAACAAGTGGCATAATTAGGTGTAGTTTTTACTGAATTTTCGCCGCCATTTTGTTTGGGATTACTTTTTTGTGCGTAGACGACCGTTCAGAAAATGAATTACTCAAATGTGATGAGTCAGCGTTCCAACTGTTATACAACCCAGAGGTAGAGAAGAAACACGATCGTCAAAATCGAACCGACGGCTTCTTCAGAGTCGACCCCCTTGGCCAACACTGCCAGACTGAAACGTTTTATACGTCATCTGAATCTTATATTATTCTCCCCTCGTAATCATTTTAACATTGTAGCTGGTAAGTATTTTTATTAACCCAGTTTATTTATCTACTGATTTATCTTCATTATTTTAAGAGGGTAAAAACATTTAGCTGCAAAGCTAGTTCACTAAGACATATAAAACATTTATACAAATAACATACATACAAACAGCATACATTAAAGTCAGTGCATCAAAGCGAAGCATATTGCGAAGAACAGCATAAAACTACAACCAAAATCCGATTTCAAAATAAAGCGTACGAGTTGCCTCAGATATAAAAGTGAGTACTGGCAGATCGTTACTAAAACAAACACCTTTAGTAAACCTCAGTCGTTTCACGATGCCATTTGGACAGACACTATGCAACCTGTTTCTAAATGCTTACAGTTTTAATTGTTCTTGTTCTAGAAAAAAATTATAGTAGACAGCGTAACCGAATTTCAATTTTCTGTTTATTAGGAAGAGCATATGCAAAATTATCTGATACGCTCTGAGAACATCGCTGATAACCGCAGTTTTCTCGAAAATGACCCTTATTCACCTTGAGTATTTGAAGCAGCGGACGGAATGTGCTTTTATAAACGGTGATTTATTCCACGTTTTTCAATCTGAAGCAACCATGACAAGCATAACAAGGATTAGAATGTTTGAATACTTGCAAACTCCTACGGAAAAGTTTTCTGCCTGACTATTACTAGATTATCGGACCCGAGCGAAAGGCATAGTTTATATACAGATACAAGTAATAATAGCATGAGTGTATGTTTATCACAGCAATAAACTGCATGTAGATACAGGCACATGTACTACTGCACGGATACGTGTGTACAAAATAAGAAATATATATTGTGTGTGTGTGTGTGTGTGTGTGTGTGTGTGTGTGTGTGTGTTGGAAGAAAAAAATACGCAAAGAAGATAATATATGATGAAAAAGATGCCTTTGCAATCTATTTTGCTATCCAAATTAGACCACTACCACCATAACACAAAATTTATCACTCAAACAAACCAAACGCCTCTAAAATACTTGTTCGATGCCCTACAGTATAGTCGAACCTGTCTGAAGAGGTCACTGTATTAAGGGGTCACCTGTCTTTAGCAGCCACATTTTTGGGATCCCTTAGACCAAAATACAGTTCAAATGACCCCTTAAGACAGGTTTGATTGTATTTCTTCGGCTATAAGACGGAAATCTTTCTCTTCCATAAAGGATCCATTTTTTTCTCTGGAAAAGAAAAAAGTATCTAGTAGCCAAATTACACAAATTTAAAGAGTAACCACACTTCAGGAACTGACTGAATCAGATCACAAACCCTATCCCCAACATCAAAACGAAAGATTGACAAAGACATCCCAACAATTATAAATTACAAGTGAAAAGCCGAGTCAGCAGCTCTTTCCCAAATAGGTGGCAACTCAGCTATCTTTATTGAACTAAATAATTTAGACCAACAGAAGGGTTACAACAGACTAAGCAAATTATACGAAACACATTTAACAATTATTTTTACCTATTTTCTATTTTTATTATAGAAGGGTTAAAATGAGAACACAAAAAAATAAACAGCACCGAACATAAAACAATTGCAACCGCAACGAAAGTACCGCCTTGGGACTGATTTATATATTTTGGATATTTTTGGAGGGGGAACCAAATCTTATAATACGGGAACAGCAATGGGGATATTATTTCCAATGAAGACACTTCCCATGCAGATATGCTTTCAAATATTGCATAAAGTGGTACAGTATGACAGGATTGTCGACAAAGCACATGATATCTGTGTATTGAAATGATGAAATGAAGTATTTTGAGCACTAAACATCTCCCGAAAAACCAACGTAGAAAACAATTTTAATAAGGCTGTTGAACAGGCAACTCATGGCTGAAAATAGACACATATCATGAAAAGAAAAAAAAAATAAAGCTGCCCAAAAAGACATACTGAAGTGAAAGTATTTCATCATGTACTTTAACTACTGACGAGGATATATTTTTTTGAATTATATGTTCGTGATCATCTAAGTTTCATGTAAGGGACATAGTGAATAAGCATATACTATGATTCAAATTGCCATATGGGCACATAGAAAATTTAAAGAGTAAATACACTTGACAAAGACATTCCAACAAACAATAAATTACAAGTGATAAGCCGAGTCAGCAGCTCTTTCCCAAATAGGTGGCAACTCAGCTATCTTTACTAAACTAAACAATTTTGACCAACAGAAGGGTTAAAATGAAAACACAATAAGTTAAACAGCACCGAACATAAAACAAATGCAACCGTAACGAAAGTACCGCCTTGGGGCGGTCAGTAATAACTACTGGGGGATTGAAACTGGTTTTACAGGGCCCAAACCTTCATCCTCACCCTCCGCTGCGGTGCACACAATTAGTTGGTAGTTCGGCTCGTATGGAGGTCCCATAACTCATCAGTGAGTCATCACGGGCCACAATTAAAATCAAGAAAAGACTGTGATGAAGCAAGGATGAGGACTCGACAGCCAAGACTTTTGAAACCATCGAACGAAACTTCCATTCGCTAAACCTTTTCAAAGAAATATATGCCTACATCATGCGATTTATAACTTACCAGACGTGTAATATACAAATACAAAGAATATACTACCCTATGTAGTGTCTTGAATTGTACTAGACTTCCCTTATCTGACCCATGGTGGCAGGTTCAACAAAATGGTACGGAAAGTTCGATTATGTCACTTCAAAACTACGTAATGTTTGATGAAATGAATCTGGCGAATGGCTGACATGCGATCATGTTTGCATTGGGCAGCTATGGACTTACAGATACAAGCACGAAACAAGCGTTTGAAACTCCTTCATCAGTACACACTGATTTTAGACTGTCACATTTTGACAGATTGCGATAAACCCTCTCAGCCCCCCCCCCCTCCCCTCAGAGTAGACAGGAATTCCACAGTCATAAACAAGCCTGTGCTGTTAGAGGTACTGTCAAGAAAATTTAATGCTGTACATGTGCACAAAGAGTAAACAAACTTATTATTATTGAGTAGTCTTATTTAATAGTATATCAGTTGCTAAAGCAGAAACACATAACGTGATTAACATGTAGCATTTAGAGACAATGAAGCACGTTCAGATAAGGAAATACTAATTTTATTCCAGGTATAAGGAATATTAGCATGAAGAAAATTTATCTAACATGTATTGTTACAGCTATCAGCCTTACGGAGAGGAAAAATCCGGAAATAAACTTATACCTACCAGATGGGGCAGGAATAGGTTCCTTGCTACAATTTAACAATTTATCTTAAGAAAGAGACGAGATGTGCAAACATCACATTCCTTCAATCGGAGTACACTAGGCCAATTCCATGAATCAGACCTCGGGCGTATATACGGCGGAGCAATATGCAGCAAAATCCAACATTTTGTTCTTCGGCCGAAAGTATACGCCGAAGTCGTAGCTCTCTATGTCTACGAATGATAATTAATTCTCGACCTGCGACCTTTTTCAGCTGTTGCACGGACATTCATTTAATGCTTTGCTGTTGTTGAAACAAAATAGTCAATTATTAATGCCGAGACAGAAAAAACATTTGTTTCTTTTCATTTTATTATTTACTCGGTGCGACAGTGCGGCCAATTTTGTTTATGTCGTTGTTCCTATCAACACTGTGCCGTAAGTAGTCCCACGTCATACATCCGAGGTTCATTCACGGAATTGGCCGAGCGGTGTTCCGATTGCACATTCCTTATGATAATTGAATAGCAAAACTTTGATCTATTTCAATTTACCCCTAATATTTAAAAAAAAAATGATATTCGTCATTTGTTAAATAAATCTGACCAAGAACAAGAAAAGCAACTTAGATGCCAAAATGTAAAAAAAGCCGTATTATAAGAAGTTGACTCCCGGACAATTATTATCATTAACCGTTCGGAGAGCCACGCCTTATTTAAACGGGTATTTATGCCTTCATTTAGTTTAAGGTAAAATTACGGAATATTTGCTGGCCGTTCAACACGTTTAATTGCATTTGTAGGACGTCATATGCTAAGCCCCCGCTGCACTTGCCAACTATACTCTATCAGGTGACCTTTGAGTGACATTCTGAGTGTGGCTCGGAACTATCAGTTGCATACAAGTCATAGAAAATGCACAGCGATCAGCAAAGGAGATGTTCTAAAGTTAGATGAACCGACTACTGAACACCAGGAATATTACTTGCTTATAACAGTACGGGTCCTGAGCTATCAGTAGCAGTTTGTGGATATGTACTACTTGTCAAAAAATTCAAAGTTTGTTACAGACATTAGTGTTATTATAAGTATCTTTCATGGTGTGGGGTGTAGGCTGAAAGTCCGCAATGAAGGTCACTTTTCAGTATCACGAGGCTTGCCGTGTAATGCCGAAGAGTAATCCCGAGGGACGAAGTTTTCTATCCGCACCTCACACCACCTGACACACACCCGTAAAAGGTATTTTGCTTGCATACCTTTTGACTTATAAAGTTTGATTTTTCAATGCATAATTTAACCGAAAGAAAGGTCTCCATTCCATTTTTAAAAGAACCCCATTCAATCAACGAAAGAGGCTCGGTAAATTACGTTAACGTCCGGTGTGGAGTAAATTGACATCCTTTTGCCAGCTCCGTGACTTCGTTATCTGTGCAGCCAAAGTCAGACTGGGCAGTTTATCACCTTCAATACTATCAATGCAATAGCTACACGTGATAGTCACGTCACGTCAGTGTATTTTATCGGCCCTGGATTAGATAGTATCGCTGAAATAGAATTGTCGGTACAGGTGAAGCTCGCGGAACTCCCAATCAAGTGTGTCGGAAATGAGTTTATGACGCCAGAATACATGCAGCTGGTAGGATATAGATGTCTCACAGTACCCTCTTATATCAGAGAATATAGTCAGGTCATATTTCATGTATTTCTTTAAATCTTTACATTTCAACTCCATTTATCTCAAATTACTTATATCTGTCAAAGTAAATTTTCTAGTCCTCTCAAATTACTGGTATCGCAAAGTAAATTTCCTGAGAAAATTTACTTTGATATATCAGTAGTTTCAGACGACCTTCGACTTTGAGTTAGCGACAGTTGACTATACATAAATTTTCGTTTACCAATTTAGCTCATCAGATCCGTCATCGCAATCAGGTGTTCCATCGCAGAGTTGATCGTTGTTGAAGCATTTCTTGCCGTCTACGCATAGTTTTTGAGACTCTTGGCATACAGCTTCTACAACGTGTGGAAAATATATTAGCGCCATGTGTGAAAAAAAAAGCAAATGGCTCGGCTGAAGCCGGTTATAGAAGGGGTGGTGGTGCTGACTATTGAATTACACAGTTTTATTTAATATGTTCATTCGAAGTAATGTGATGTCTAACACTGGCCACGATCCAGCGCATGACTGCAAGTGAAGAATAAGCTTTCTGACATGTCTCTGTTCGCCTTAAACGAGGTTACCGATTCTGGTCCCGAAGAAATTTTCTCTGCTGATACATATGAATATGCCAACTAATTTTGGCATTTTCATATCCATAAGCAGAAAAAATCTCATACTCAACTAAACTGAGCAAGAAAACAAACTGTGTTTATCAATAATTTGCTATTTATTAGCACGTAAAATTTCATGCTCAGCTGAGTTGAGCTTGAAAAAAGCTTTATAACCTTTGGATCAGACTCAGAGGCAAGCTGTTAAAGGGTCCAAGCCTGACGCTTGTTCTTAAAAAGCCACTGGATTATATATTTGTTGTAAGATCCGACTAATTTAAAATAACTGAAATACTTTCTCAATGTCATTACATTTTAAATCTATCATATATTCATTTCGTAATTCTGCAGAGCATCATATAACGTCAAAAAATTGAGGGCTTTGGTGTCCTTCTTTAAGCGTTTTAATAATATCGAACTTTTGAATGGATAGACATATTGTATACGCAATAAGTTTGGCGGGTTAAAATTTTCACTGTTTTGGGTTCAAAATATAAGCATTAATTCTCGCGATTTTCAATTTTAACAGTCTGCAATGTGTGCGAAAAAAATAAATCGCTTGTACAACAATCAGGATATAAGTAAAAACGTATTCATACCAAATTTAGTGCGACAGACGCGCGTTTCTGTATTTTAACTTCTTCAGTGTCGCTAAACCCCAAGAGTTTGAAAGAAAAGATATGACATGGAAGGCTTGCATGGAAAGTACCCGATAAATAATGTAGTTTGATCAATTTTATTACTTGATGCTGTACTAGGAGTATAGAGTGACTGTATTGACTGGATTTAAAGGTGTATTCTAAGCAAAAGAGCACAAGAGCAAACATGGACGTCGTGTATACATAAAATTCCTGCACAGAAAATGGAAAATATTTTGCGATTGTTGTGGCGGGTTTAAAGTGACCGCGAAATATCTGCGAATATTGTAAGGCCGCGAAAATTACCGTGTTTACAATAGCAGTTGCTCTGAAAGGGAAGACTTTGCTATCTCTGAGAAAAGTAGCCTGTATCCTGTCAGAAAGCAGAACCGTTAGCCTCTTAGAAGTGAATCCCAGTCAAAATTGAAAAAAAATACTTCACCGTGTAATCACTTGTAAGCATTTAAACTGACTTACTTCCATTGCATTCAAGTTCATCCCTCTCGTTCGCACAGTGTGGGTAATTGTCACATCTTTCTGTCTCCGAGTAACAGCCCCCATCTCCACAAGGGAACCGCCCGGGACACTCTGAAAATATTGAAAACAAAGATGATTATCGTTGCGTGCAACGACCCTTACGTTATGTGCAAACAGGAAAGAATCAGATCAGCCTGTGCATTTGCGCAGTCTGGCCAGTTGTCCATCCTACAAGACTAAGTAACATCAACAGGATCTTAAATACTCATCGATCAAATATTCAGATGGCGCATATAATCTACAAACATTCAAAGTAAAATAATAATCAGACAATACAGTTGAAGATGCACAACCCAGTGTCTGTCCTCATCCTCGTACCCAGACATGCTTCGTCTAAGAAAGAGAATCTGCATTAGAAAGATTTTTGAAAGGATTGGATCCTGTAAAACTAGTTTGTAGTATACTATGTATATATTATGTGGCTAATTTCGTTACGTAACGTGATAATGGTTTAATAATTAAAATGAAATTCAACGTAATGAAGTTTTCTATTAAAATATATTGTAACCACAGAAACAATCTTTTATCAATCGCGACTCTCTATTTTCATGAATAAAAGAATAAGTCATTTGTTATTCGTGAGTCTCTATTTTCATGGACAAAAGCAATATTTCACACTTCGTTTCAAAGTCGAAGAGATTGAGGTGTCAGTTTGTTCAGCTGTAGGTAAATTTATGTTTTAAAGTAATTAATTCTGCCATTAGAAGAATAGATGAGTTTTTCTGTATTTTTATAGGTTGTCAAATTCGGTTTTTCATTTTTTTGAACAAAGGCAACTTTCCGCCAAACTTTCACTAACTTATAAATGGAACATATAATTTTCAAGTCCTTTACATTGTGACATATAAAAGTGTTTTATGAACATTTATTTTTAAATTTTGGGGCTAAAACGGTAATTGAAAATATACTTCAGCAAATTCTTACTTCCGCGCATATTGGTCTAATCCTGTCGTGTTTAGTATCAAATTTTTGCTAACGATGATAGGATTATGAATATTTAATTTTCTGATAGCTGCTTCTTGTGTGTAAGTTAATATTGACCAAAATAGAAAATTTCACTTTACAAAAACATTATAAATTTGTCATGTCTCTGACATATGTCGCATTAATACTTAAAGCGGCCCTTTTCCTAATATTGCGTCATAAAGGTGTTTGTCAAATTCAGATCAATCTCTTATCAATGGATTATGCCTTGAGCTATCTAATATATCGTAAGGTGAAAAGAGGTTTCCTTGTTTGGTAGATGTAAATTCATTGCGCATGCGTGGGTAAAACACGCCCTGTCTTGACACCGTTTGAGGGGACAGTATCAGTCAGTAGATAGACCGGGATCAGTTAAAGTCAAAGATGTAGTCTGCATTAAATGCGTTCGCCGGCTTCGGCCGACCGCTTCGAAATACTGTATATATGTTAGTTATGGACGTTGGACATTTTAATGAACTTGTATATATGTTACAAAGAAGAAGAAAAAAGTTATAAATTCAACTGCTGCAGCATAAAAAAAGGACTTGTGTTTTATTGCATATATAATACAGAAGAGACAAGAAAAAAAATATAGGACTAATTTTGGAATATCAGCTGAGATTTAAAACTCAAAAAGAAAGTTACAGAAGCTAATTCCCCAAGCAAAAAGACAATTAAAACTCAATCCAAGAAAAACAGAAAAATTCGATAATATTTAACCCGTAATATATATATGTCTTCACCTTTTGGTTTTGTGGGTGGGCGGGATGAGGGATCTGATTGTATAACATGCACTACATCAGTTCCTGGTCATTGAACACCTGGCCCCGAGGTTATAAAACTTTTTCCATGCTCAACTTAGCTGAGCATGAAATTTTACCTGCTAATTAATAGCAAATTACTGATAAGTACAGTTGTTTTCTGGCTTAGTTTAGCTGAGTATGAAATTTTCTCTGCTTATGAATATGAAAATGCCAAGGTTAGTTGGCATTTTCATATTTATCAGCAGAGAAAATTTCATGCACAGCTGAGATGAGCATGACATTTTTTTTATAACCTCGGGGCCTGGTTAACTATGTTTCTAAGGGTGTTACAAAACGAAAATGGGGCTGCTACAAAACGAAAAAGAGCCATAGTTCCAAAACTACTTAGTCATCGTGACTAAACAAATTTGATGACCAGATCATTTGGGAACTAGGACTCTTTGCCCTTGTATATACGTAATTAACCAAGGGTGATTGCCTCATAGAATAGTTTAACTTTGAACTCTGAGAAATCTAAAAATAAGAAGTGAAGATTTGGTCTGTTTTTGAAGGTGCACAGGCCGGTCTGAGTATTGACGGTATTCCTATGGTTTAAGGTGTCTTTTTAAACGGCGCCAGTCTTTTACATTCGCAACTTTCCACGCCACTTGGAGTAACGTGTGATTTCCATTGGATATCCTTTTGCGGCAGGGTAAAAATGAACGCACTTATTTTCTTCCTATTTGAATATAAAATGCATCAACGAAATGCTGAATAATTGAATTTTTCAGAATGAACACGGAAAATGATCGTTTTATGAAAAAAGAGAAATATTCAGGAAAAATCTAGATCAACGCTGTACAAAAGTCATGATCTTACACTAAAAATGACCGCGGTGTTGCTTATGCGATCTTTTCAAAAATATATCAGGCTGTTCAAAATTTAATGTGGTCTTCAAAATGTACATGGAAAAATGAATGTGACTATAAGGATAAATAAAATTTGAAGAAAAAGATGAATGTCCCATATCTCGTAGTGCATCTCATTACCTGTTCGATTCGCAAATATTGATTATTGATTTTAAAGAGATCTACAGTGCCATCTTATGATCAGCAGCTACAAACCTTCAAGTTTAAATTCCACTTCCTCAGAGAAATCTCCAACGTAACTGTGTGTTGAGTATATACTCTTTGTTGAGGCTGCGATCTTCAGAAAATATTCATTGTTGGTTGGTATGTCATTCAGCATTTTCTGCAAAAGAGGAAAAACGAAGGCACTGCAATAGTTAATTTGAAATGTCAAAATGAAACCAGGGCCCGGTTGTTCAAAACTAACGACGTCATTAGTTAACAAGACGTTAAAAGGACTACGTGCGTTAAGGCCAAGTTTTGGCCCCCATCTGAGGCCAAAATATGAAAGTCGAGATAAAAGTATTTCGTTGCACGATTTCGTTAGACCAATATTTCTAGTGTTCCATTTCAGTTTCAATTTGAATCTTGCTGTGCGTTAAGTATGGAAAAATGGCTGCTGAAACAGGCTAAAACCATGGAATTCGTCGTTTTTGCTCAATTTTTAGTCATTCAGTTTAGAAATTGGAATAGAGCACAACCTTTAACCAAAACATCCTTTTAACATATGATGTATATTGCTATAAATCACATCATATTAAAAGATTTTGTTGGTTAATGATTGTGCTCATATTTAATTTTTTAAAAATCTGAATTCTGCAGACAGCCGTTTACCTATAGTTTGCCTGTAATAAACATGGTGAAATGTATACCTGGCTGTAACTGTTGATTCAAAGGCATAAGAACTAAGATTTAAATGTGATTTTAAGTAAACCGTCACAAACTGGATTACCCTAAAATGTTACCACCTTTCAACAAATTACAGTAAATATCCTAAAAATGTTCCACTGATTGAATTATCCTAAAATTGGACCTTTCACAGTTCAGCAGCTATCCAAAAGCAGCATTTTTGTCAGAAAAAATAGTCTAGCCTCTGAGAAAACTGTTCCAAATAAAAAGAAGTCTTATCAGGGTTTGTACTTGCTGCTTAGGAATTTTTTTCTCAATATTAATTAAAATTACGGTACCTTGCTTAAGTTAGACTTACTTTACTGATCATGGCGCCACTATTTCAGAGATTGTTGTTCGAAGTTTTAACATTTTGTTGGATATACCTACATGTTTATAAAGTAGGAAGGTATCTATTTTATTCATTAACCTGAATAAACCTAAGATTCTGCATATAAAATCAATAAAATGATTTGTTTTGGTACATACTGACAGATGTCAAGCAGAAATTGACTGATTTCGAAGTCAGCTAACAAATACCTTAAAATGTTGCCATTTTTGGCTCTCAAAACTGAGTGACACATTTCAGCACAGATATAGGCTGAAATGGACAGCAAAACATTTTTATTATCATGTGACACTATATTTATGAAAGTAATCATTTCTCTAATAAAAATCATAAATAAGTTCCTTCAAGAGCAAGGGCTGAAGGTGGATCAGAGAACAAGTGAGCAGGGGATTATGTATACCCCGCCACTACATCTGTCTAATCTAAACAATTATTTACAGAAAACTTTGACACAAACCCAATATAAGTTTTGATGTCTGTGACCTTGACCTTAAAGCAGCAGCAAAAATGGTGTCAACTAATCAATTTTAATTTTGCTCTACATGTAGATCAAGAGACCCTATTCTTGTATACTGACACTATTAATAGCAATCATTTACAACGAATGCCTAAGTCCTAATTATTGATCACTGGCCCCACCCAGGGGCCCAACCCCGGGGCTTTTATATCCCTTGTCAAAAGAATCCCTACAGAGATATCATGAACCAAATATGAAAAGAAGCTGACATGCAGTATACGAGATAAGAGCAAACAAAAACATTTAACGCAAAGCTTTGGAGGAAAATGACAGACGAACAGACGGATGAACAAATATACTAACAAATTGCCAAACGGACGAAAAGACAAAATTTATATATCCCGCAAATAGTTTGTATGCAGGATATTTAATTTAACTCATTCAAAAAGAAAAGTATAATTACATGCTACAAACATATACGTGACAATGTAATTTTCCTTGTACAGAAAATGGCATAAGGGTTATAACCTTTGACCCCATTTTGTCCCCATATATGATGTCTGTCACCAATTTCCTTACCAGTTTTATATAGGGGAATAACACAGCTATTATTCATACCAATATGAGTCGTTTTGGTTGGGGGCCATTTTTGGGTCTTAATGCACATAGTCCTTTCAAATGTTAATATCTCAAATATGCCAATATTTTTGTTAAGAAAATATAAGAAGCTTTTGCACTGCAAAAGCTTCTCACATTTTTTCGACAAAAATATCAGTATATTTGGTAATGAAGTTGCAAAACACTTAACGAGTTGACCTCTTCACGAGCTCGTTAGGCTAACGATGCTTTGAACAACTGGGCCCAGATCTGCATAAAAAGAAGGAGTTAGTTACAATTTATCAAAGAAGTATTGGTACACCTTCTTTTCTTATTTTTCATGGATAGTTAAAGCTTATGAAGTTGACTTTTTCGCATGTTCATAGAGGATCTTACATGAGTGCTCATGTATTATTGAATTTATTAAACGAGTTGGGGGGAAAAGATAAGATGCGAGGCTCTGCCGAGCATCTTATCGTTTTCGCCAACGTGTTTAATAAATTCAATAAAACAGGAGCACGAATGCAAGATTCTATTTATCATATGACACTAAAAGCGCAATTTATTAGCGAATTTTTGCACTCAAACGTCACGATTTCCCCTTTAGAGATTGCGACGTTTTATGGACGTCAATGCATAACGTTACGAAGTAATTTGCATATTTAATCCACTAGTGGATTATCGTTTTTAATGCATGGCTTTATTACACTCTAAGATGCGACGTCATATGATAAATTATTATTATTTTTCCATGGAAATCTCCTTTAAGCATTTATATACCATGAAAATGTTTAATCATTCAACACTTAATTATACATTCTGGGATATTTTTCTTACTTTTTTCTATAAGGACATGTTGTGAACTCGGAGTTGAATGAGGGTGTAATGACATTAGCTCTTGATGATAAATCAGAAGATATCTGAATTATCATTAACCCTAAGGTAAAGGTAAAGGTTTCCCATAGCCTAATAGCCGTATGGGCAGTGGGGGTTAGTGACCCACTGTATCTTGCGCACAGCTGATGGAAGGCGGAGCCCATCCCTCTCCTTTCGCTGTCTTATCCTTCCCTGATTCGAAAAAGGTACCCATTTACTGCTGGGTTGACAGAGAGAGTTTTCCAGTCATCGTATGGTGACAGTGAGCCGCGAACTCACGACCTTACGGTGACTTTCTGCACAATAACCGAGCCACTCTAACCACTCGACTACCGCCCCTCTCTTCTCTTCATTAACCCTGCTGACAGATAAAGTTGTGCAAACGTATTTTCAATATCGCCGCAACGTTCCCACAACGTCTTTTGTGCAATTGAGTCGATGTTTTTGCATTGCATTGCTCTTAATCTAGAACAGCTTACCTCATGGACCTCTCCGCTGACCTCCCTCACTTCGGAGATCTCTCCAGACCCACTCCTATACATTATGATGTACTCGTGTACATTTTTGTACACTGTCTCCGGCCTCTCCCATTGTATGTGTATCGATGTAACCGACACTTTTGTCACATTGACGATTGTAGGGGCTGATGGAGCTAAAATAGAATAAGTCCATATTCAATACTTAAAGCGCAAAATTCGAAAATACGTGTAGTTGAATTTGCAAAAAGCGTAGACCCAAATGACGTGGCTCATCATGAGCGACCTCATCTGGATCTGCGCTGTTTGACCTCTAGTCTTTAAATTCTCAATATGAAAAACTTGGGCGAAACATTTTTTGAAATCTTGCAGACGCAAATTTTGTCGTCAGCTTTTGAGCACTTTAAGGTTAACTTCGACCCACAATGACAACTGTAAGCAAACCAAATACTACTGAGGACTCCAGACATCGTATTTTGTCGTGGCCAACTTCGTATAATGACGGCGTGTTACCGGCAAACATCGTAATTTGACGTACGTTGCGTAAATAGAGGATCTTACACGAGTGGTCATTTCATATGAAATTTATAAAACGAGCCTTCGGCGAGTTTCATAAATTTCATATAAAATGACCACGAGTGTAAGATTCTGTTTATTCTGCATTGTTGACACGGACGTTGTCAATGACTTTACGTGTACGCGCCAAAGTGTTATTACACGTGTGGCCATACGATTATTATGACACGACGTTATCCACTGAATAACAGCGACGTCACCGCATATGATAAATTATCATTACAGTGGTCAGTGGCATCTCGCTGGAACTACTTAACAACTGGTAGAGTTGCGGTTACTTAATAAGTATAAAACTCTATTTCTTTAACTAAAGATAAACGATAGCGTCTCTATACAGGTTTAATAGGTCTACTTCTATTTCCTACTTCTAGCCAATATATAGCAGAAGTTTGTTTCAGATTGAAAAAAATACCCTGAAAAGTAAACTATGGTTTAAGTAGAAGCTTGGTATAAGTCTTACCTACCTGCTACATCAGTTAAAACTTGATATCGAGTACTGTATTCACTGATTCCCCCGTCTGTCTCAACCCTAACTCTCACGTCATACTGAGAGTATGGTTCTGAAAGCAGATTATGGACATGGTATAAAACTCTTCTAACGGACTGCATACTACCTGATACTTAGATTGGACGGCTATGGTGCTCCTGAATGGATACCCAGCAGCACATGACGTTGAAATGACGTCGTACTAACGTCGATGCGACGTAATGACGTCGTATCGACGTCAACACGACGTCATTTCGACGTCATGTGCCCATGGCGTTGAAATGACGTCGTACTTACGTCGATGCGTCGTAATGACGTCGTATCGACGTCAGTACGACGTCATTTCGACGTCATGTGCCCGCTGGGTATGATGTTTTATTTTTTTTTTATCCTGAAACATCAGCATATTATCTAAATGGGAAAAGACACAAGATAATATCTTGTTTACCCAAGGTAATTCATTGTGGCTACATGATATAAAATGGTCCCCTCATATTGAAGTCTCAAAATATGAATAACAAGAATTCCGCAGAATGCTATGTCGCACCTGCCGTGCTCTTCCACAGTAGCATAGGTCATGGTTAGATTAGGGTTGATGAATTCATGTATAAAAATTTGAGCAAACTGGACTTGCAACCAAAGAAGGATGCAATCCTGGACATAAAATATAACAGTCATCAGAATATGAAATAATCATTAAAAGTATAAAGTAGGTAAACAATCCAAGAGACCAGCTTAAGAAAACATTTATTGCCATGTCTGATGATTGTAAGTGGGTTAGTTTGTGAGAAATGTACTTCAATGCCAGAGTACATACAAATGTGGATGCCAGGTTAAGGTGGTGATAATCACTGATTTGGGGCAAAGACAAAAATCTGCATAAAACACTCAAAATACCACTGATCTTTCCAAAACTTAGCATATTCCTTCTTTATGTTGTTTCTGACAATTCAGACTCCCAAAATGCAGCATTTTTTAAAGTTAAAAATTGTTTTTATAAGGAAAGATCAAAGGGTAATTTTGTGCGCAATAATCTGAAAAAAATAATATTGTTATTGAAAATATACTTAGTGCTGAGAGTTCCTTGTTGCATAATGGAGAGCGAGCTAGCAATTATTTTTTCAAACTCTTTCACACATTAGCAGGCTGAGCAGATGAAAAAAGATGAGGTCTGTGTCCAAATTTTTTTGTCAAAACACACAGGTGAAACAGGTGAGACTATTTTAACAAGGTTGAACAATTTCATCTACACACCAGTGATCATGTAAGTAATGTATTATTTATACTGTAGGTGTTACATAGGTATGCTTGCCTACCCTATATTTAATAAATGCATCCAGTGTACATTACCTTGTACGTGTTGAACATTTGAGAAAAAAGCTACCATTTTCATCTGGTCTACATTACAATTTGAGAAAGAGTTGGAATAAATAATTGCTAGCTCGCTCTTCATTATGCAATAATGCACCTTCAGAACTACCTAAATTTTCAATAACGATGTTAATTTTTTTGATTATTGCGCAGAAAATTACCCTTTGATCTTTCCTTATAAAAGCACTTTTTTAAGAAGCATGTACGTCTATTTTGTATTCTAAACTGTAAAGAACAACAAAAATAAGAAGTCTGCTAACTTTCAGGGAGATACGTTACTTTTTTATGGTTTTATACAGATTTTTACATTTACCATAAATCACCACCTTAACCTACAAATTTTTAAAGCCAACAGAGCATGAAATATATACATCAAGCATAAGGTTTGATGCTTATACCATTGTATACCATTGTGTTAAGGAAATGGACTTAAATGCCCTTCATCATAGTGTAGATTTTATTTTCTAGTCCTTTGGGATCATTGATTCCATTGTAGAACTTTAAAAATATTTGAGGGTCACTGATGAGGCCTAATTGGCCGAAACTAGCTAGTCTGGCCCAGAAAACTTGTACACTCGACAGTTTTCAGTTCTTTGGTGTGATCCTTGCTTCCAAAGGATAACCCTTTTATAGAACATATTAAATGCTAGGGTCAATGCAATGTTGGGCATAAAAGCAGCCCTTAAAATAAAGGTCAAGGGCAGAAAGAAGTGCAACATCCCTGGAGACCTTTTTAGGAAGAAACTTTTAGCCAGGTTTGATGATTCAAGGTATCATACTTTGAAAGAAATGGACTAAAATGCTAGGGTCGATGTAATTTTTGACGTGAAATTTTCCAAAGTCAGCAGAGGGTTAAATATAGGTCAAGGGTAGAAAAAGTGAAACATGCCGCTAGAACATTCTAAGAAGAAACTTAGGTCAAGGTTTAATGATTGTAGTTATCATAGTTTGAGAGAAATGGACTTAAACACTAGGGTTGAGGTAGTTTTGCACATTAAATTAAAGTCAGCAGAGCATGAAATATAGGTCAAGGGTAGAAAAAAGTGCAACATACCTCGAAAACATTCTAAGAAGAAACCTTATACCAGGTTTGATGATTGTAGGTATCATAGTTTGAGAGAAATGGACTTAAACGCTAGGGTCGAGGTAATTTTGCACATCAAATTTTACGAAGTCAGCAGAGCGTGAAATATATGTCAAGGGTAGAAAAAAGTGCAACATACCTCGAGAACATTCCCAGAAGAAACTTTATACCAGGTTTGATGATTGTAGGTATCATAATTTGAGAGAAATGGACTTAAACTCTAGGGTCGAGGTAATTGTGGACGGACGGATGGACGGACGTACGGACGGACGGAATGACTGACGGACGGACGGACGGACGGAAAAGTGAACTCCTATATCGCACCTTGCTAAAGCAGGTGCGACAAAAAAGATACCGGTACATCATTACAAATTACTTTAAAGAAACAAAATATAATCTTAAGGCCACAGGATATATACTGAGGAGCAAGATATGAATTTCAGAGCTCAAAAGCTGGAGATAATAAGTTGATATGGATAAAATGAATGGATGCATTTTCAGCGGAAGCAATATTTTCATTTTTGACTCTCAAGTCAATGGCGGTCAATTCTAAGAAAAAAAACTGTGGTCCTTTTGGATTAATTTTTTTCCTAAGAATAAACTCCTTTTTGGATGGATTTCGTCAACAATCAATGCAAACAGAAAGTCACAAAATCTGTCTCCATTTGAAAAACATGAATTCCGCGGAATACGGTGTCTCGCCTGTCTGCGAATTGTCACAAACCAGAGCTTACCAGAAAACTCAACGCGAAGTCTACACCGCCGCCGCCGACGAGAACGACGATGCCGACACCGGAAAAGTAATACCATTGTCTCGCTTCAGCCAGTCACGGGCGAGACAAAAACGGTGAAAAAAAAAAAACATACTGATATACCCATGCACCTTAACTCTTTAAGCGCCAAAAAGCAGACGACAAAGTTGCAAAAATTAAACAAAATGCCTTGTCCAAGACATTTTATATTGAGAATTCAAAGACTAGAGGGCAAACAGTGTAGATCTAGATGAGGCGGCTCATGATGAGCCGCCTCATCAGGATCTACGCTGTTTGCAAATTATGCTATTTTTGCCACTGGTGCTTAAAGTGTTAATGCATCCTCTCTGTGATGGGCAAGAATTCAAAAAACTTACCTAGCCCAGTTATGGTAGCTGACATTAGATTGGTGAGATTTCCTGTGATTGTTCTTGTCTGATATTGGTTATCATGGGTCCACTGCAGCTGATAGTTCTTTAACTGGTCTTGTTCCTCTACTCGGGATTCCCAGTGTACAACGAACGAACGTGACAGTATCTGAGAAACGTGGGTGATACGAGGTGTATCAGGTGCTGAAAAAAGAGGAGTTATTATAAAGAGTTGGGGATAAGGGGGTCAATTGGTGATATTCCTGGATTAATTTTTGTTAATTCCTCGTCAAAACTTATGCTATGACCCCTCGTGGGGGCGGCATGTATTATTCTCTAGCCCAGCCTCGCCTGCCTTGGCCTGGCCCGATTATACAAAATGACATAAGAGCTTATTTCATGAAATAACACTTTAGGCCAGATCAGGCCAGGCCAACAAACACACCTCTTCCAACACTCAGATAAATTCTAATTTGTTTCAACAGACTGCATTATCTTCTCTCAAGGGAGCTATATGAAGCTGTCATGTTAATTGTTATGGCCATTTATGCTTAACTTTTTGTTTGGTTATCAGCATTTGCAACAGTGGCTGCTCTAATAGAATAATGCATCAAGTATAGTTCTTCAAATGATATTTTGGCCTGGTCCAATGTATCTTGTCATCAGATAAGCTCTTATGTCATTTTGCGTAATCGGGCCAGGCCAGATCAGGCCAGGCCGGGCTAGAATCACAGCGAGACGCTACTGCGGGGCCACAATATCTGTTCTCACGGGGGAAATAAGAAAACAAATGTGGGGATTTTTCATCAGACAATCCCCTTATCTCCATCTCTTATATGTATCTATTAAGGTGACCCTAAATGAGCCCGAATTTCTTATACGCAAGAGCTGGCTTACAAATTTAGAATTTATAATTCAATACTTTTATCAAAACCAAAATTTCATACCTGCGTGAAGTTGTGTCATAATAGCCCAACAAAGCCAAAAAGAAACATTTTCAAAATGTCTACAGTAAATAGTAGCAGTGTTCAAGCCGAGAAAAGTGCCACGCCTGGTAAAATAGTGCCTTTAATGATAATTGAAGGTTCGTTTCCTTTATTCTGATGGTTCAAATATGCAAGGTGATTATTATATAAACATTTTTTGTTTTGGCAGGATGTTGGGCCAATCGATGCCAATAGTATACTCCACATCTCTGCGTTTGCAGTATACACATAGAAAAAAGAAATATGTCATGCCTATTATGGATAATTAACGTGTTTTGTGGTAGACCGGAATACAAAACGTCATTGATAAAGTATTTGACATTTTCTCGAAATCCTTATTTGCCGTAACCGTTTAGCCACTTCTTGGCCTATGAATTTGAACAAGTCCAAAAATCACAGTTGGCACAAAACACTGAAACAATGTAATATGAACACTGATTAAACATCTACATTATATCAACGTTGATTCAATGTCTAGACACTGAATCAACGTTGCTACAACGCTGTATCAACGTTGTGTAATTGTTGGGATAACGTCAGTTGATTGAGAAAAAGATCAGCTCTAGCAGTGAATTGTTGAGTAATAATTCACTGTTTGGAGGTCAGTTGTAAAGTAGATCATATCACGAGCGCGGAGCGCGAGTAATATATCTACTTACAACTGACCGAAATTGTTCTTTTCTTTCCCGCCAATATTCTCAACTGTATCTAAGATAAATGTACGTTTTATGGCGATTTTAGAAAGAAAAAGAGACGTTACACCGTCTTACGTCTCAAAACGTCACAAAATTACGTCATTAATTGCAGTGACGTCAGCAATTAGACTCACGCGCTCCGTAACAGTGAATTGTTGCAGAATAAAACACGGCAACTTTCCATTGTTTCTATAGGCACACTGTGTTAGAATATTTTATAAAACAGGCAGCAGCAAACACAGGAGTCAGATGATGGTTTTATACTGATCGATGAAGAATGTTTGTCCTAATTTTCAGTTTAATTCTTCGTGAATATGCATCCATAATACATCCAAGCAAAAAAAAAACAGATATAACTGCTTTATGTTTATTTTCTAATAAATAAGGCAGAATGGATTCACAGAAGAAGAGGAAACCTGCAGATACCATACAATTAAGTTAAATTAGTTAAATTTTGAAAACTTAGTTCACGATAGACTTGGTGACCTATTTTAAGATTGTGCCCTTTGCGCGATTAGACTAGGTGATCTATTTCAAGATTTTGCCCTATGTGCGATTTTATACCTTTTGCTTTTTCTGTCGTTTCAATTGTAGTCCTTTCGGTTGTCGGATAAGAAGTGGACTGCTTTGTTGTAGGATTAGCAGTGGATTCCTCAGTTGTCGGATAAAGAGTGGTCTGCTCAGTTGTCGGATTGGCAGTAGATTCCTCGGTTGTCGGATTGGCAGTGGTCTGCACAGTCGTGGGATTAGCAGTAGATTTTTCAGTTGTCGGATAAGCAGTGGACCGCTCAGTTGTCGGATAAGCGGTGGAAAACTCAGTTGTCGGGTAAGCAGTCGATCGCTCAGTTGTCGGATTGGCAGTAGATTCCTGCTTTGTTGGATAAGCAGTCGACTGCTCAGTTGTCGGATAAGCAGTGGATTGCTTAGTTGTCGGCTCCATAGTTGTTGGGTTAGTGGTCGATTCTAAAAGTATAAATAGATGGCGTCATCAATATATTTGTTTGAATTTAGATTAAATAAATACTGCTGTAATCAGAGTTATACAAATACACTCATTTGACCTATTCCGGTGGATTCGCCTATTCCGGTGTATCCTGTTTCTTTCTCTGCAACGAAATAAGCTAGAAGCGAAATGATTTTTAGGAAATTACTTTCAATATTTATTTGTCAAAACCACATATAGTAAGGATCTCATTTATCAATCAAAGATACGGAAAACTGAGTTTAAAAGTGGCTGGTAATGCATATTTAACAAGAAAAATGACAGATGTTTTCAGGCCAACTGTGAAAATATGGTCGGGCAATATTTGTGTAAACAAATATGTCGTAAACCTATATGTCTGTCGATTGCTCATTTTACGAGCTATCTAAACCGATAAGTATCAAAATGAAATAAAATCAGTTACTTAGGTTTATTGAAATTGTAATTCATTAGCTCATTTAGCCTATTCCGGCGGATAGTATATTTGGGGAATGTCTCTGAGTTCTAAAATCCATATTAGTGCTGCATTCACGTCATGCAATTTGAATATGCAAGTAAAACTCCATAAGGCTTTATTTTGAATTGTCATTTATCATAGAATCCTGGATGAAAATATCAAACATTGTACTTACGAGCACTGAATCACCGAAATAATTTTTCAGTGAAGCCGTGTGCAAAATCAGATGTTTTAAATAATCAATTATGTCAAATAAACATTTGTTAGCATAAAATCATCTTTCACCGAGCTAGTAATAATCCGACAGTTTACTTTTGGGGCGCCCCTCGGCGGTTCTTTCGATGTATTGTAAAAAAATTACAGATCCACCGGATTAAAAGAAGGTGCGTCGAAATAGGATAAAAGACAACGTCTGGTTGTCGTCAATTTACCTATCTTCCTCAAATAGTTTGTGAACCCAAACAAAGTGCCTGAAACAGGAGGCTTTTATTTATTTAATGACACAAATAAATTAAAAAATGACAGTGTATTTAGACTGTAGCGCACGGTCGACTAAAACATGCGTCGGAATAGGTCAAATGACTGTACGAATGCTTTTTTTCGACAGATTTTGCAATAATCTGATATTCCTGCTTCTCTCTCTCTCTCTCTCTCTCTCTCTCTCTCTCTCTCTCTCTGATTTTTAAGAATGAAATATACCGTGATTTCGATTAATTATTTGTTCGTGCAGACCAGCAATGATACTGGCAAGATATAGTGTGAGATGGAGCATCGTTTGTCTGTCTGAGCTAGTTCACAAGACTCAGCGAATGGATTCTCGACTGTACAAGCGAACGAACCATGCTCTATCGCACTTAAAACATAATACCCGGTGCAAACCTTGCATGTTACAGGGTATCTTGTGCTACAGATTTGGGTAGCTGGGGATCACACTATTAGCTCTAGGAGAGTAGCATCAAGCTGGTTCGGCCTGCTGTTTTGACACCAAAGAAACCCACGTATCCCTAGGACCACTCAAAGATATGAGCCGCGACACGACAAAACCAACAAAGTGGCATGTGCGCCCAGTGAAGACTCAGATCAGCTGTGCGCTTAGAAGGTGGGGTCTAAGCTACCTTCATGCGGACAGCCAAGACTCTGATCAGACTGGGCGGATGCCCAGGCTGATCTGAGACTTCGCTGCGTTCATGCCATTTTGTTGCTTTTGTCGTGTCGCGGCTTACATATCTTAGAGTGGCCCACGGAATACCGGGGTATTGCTCAGTTTTATTCAAGTAATTATACCGAACATGTCTATATAAATATACTAAACCTACCAAACTGGCAGATAAATTTGTAGTGCAACATCAATGTGTGGCAAGGGTAAGCCTTCCAGCGCCAGTCATCCGCCCGCCTCATCAAAGCACAGTTCCCTCCGAATACGTTACTTGGTTCACCTTCGGCCCAGAAGGAAAATGACAGAGGATGTCCTGAAAAAAAAATAAAACAAATACTTCTGAATTCTTTTTCGACAAAATGAAGTCTTCCGTAAGAATTCTTTTTGTTGGGCAATTAGTAATTTTGAAAAGTATGTTGAAGAGAATAATAACTATTGAAACTGCTTCTAAATTAACTGCCCCCTTAATCATGTTAGTATATTTGAAACATACAGGTGCTTTAATAATTTCTACTTTATTTTTTGAAAACTGGAGCGAAAAAAAAAACCGGTTTACTTAAATATCCTAATAGACAATAGCGTACAAGCGATAAAAGGTATGAAGCAGGCAATGTGTTTACCAAGGAACGAGCCTTCCGAAGAAATTTAAGCAATATTTTATAAATCCACGGGTGGTAAACCTAGGAACTACCACGAAATTGTGTTAACGTAATTTTGTTCCCAAGCCACATACGGGACATAACGGGGTAGTTTCCAGGCCGAAAAATTGATAAACAAAGGTTGGTGTCATTTTGGTTTTTGTTTTATTTTACTACTAAGAACGAACAATGGTGAAATCGGCCAATATGGTTCCGTGTAAATATGTCTCAGCGTCCCCTCTAGCCCCGAATTTTATATGAAAAGTTATTTCTTTCTTTAGATTTTTGTTTCCCCACTGAGCATCGGACCAACTTTCCCCAACGTACAGTGCCAGTTCGAAGGATTTTAGCCCGTATCTGTCAAATTAAATTGAATGTGATATCATTTCCGATGAAAATGATAAAAAGACCCTTAATAAACGTTTCTACACAGAAAAAAAAATCCGAGCGTTTACTCGTAAAAGATTCATGCCCCGTTTGTCCTGTGTGGTAGTTTCCAGCGCATCGTGGTAGTTAAAATGCTATCGTGGTAGTTGCCAAGACTATGTAGTAGTTCCCATCAACAGATTTTCCGCTCGTTTAGGAAAGGGGGATATCCTCGAGTTGCGCGCCGTCGAAATATCGCAAACCACCGCCAACCACCCCAAACCACCCCAAACCACCGCAAACCACCTTTTTTATATATGATAACAATAGAAAAGGGTGAAAATGGATGTGAAAGTGCTAGAATAAGAGCACCTCTGACACTACGATTCGCTAGTATTGGTATTGAGGGTGATGGAAAAATATAGGGCGGACGAGACTGATATTACATCTATAGATAATGAGATAGCTATAGATCAAGAAAGATTGTATAAAGTATGGTAGGTTGTTAATTTTTCACAATTTGAACTTCATAAACCAGGGAGAGAGGGTTCTCTGAATATAAGTATATAAAAAAATCTTAACTTTAGGCTAAAGTGACAGGGCGAAATTAAACCGGTATTTTGTTAACCGAAAATAGAACACTTATGCCTATTACATACCAAGTAATACATTTTCATAGTGGTTTGCGGTGATCAGGGTGGTGATGCTGCTTATGGTAAAATCATTACTTTGATCACCCAAAACGTTATGCTAAAGCATATTCTATATTCTCCTCATATCAGGAAACCTATTTCAAAAGTAGTTTGCGGTGGTTTGCGGTGGTTTGCAGTGGTTTGCGGTAATTCGATGGTCCCTCGGGTTGGGTCACTTTTTATATACATGTGAGTGCGACGATGAACGGGCATGTTATATGATAATTATAAGGCATGTTTATTCAACAACAAATTAGCTATGTGAATATCTCATCTTTTCATTCTTCTCATCATTTCAATAGCCCACTAAATTTAAAATTCAGGCAGTCGACAAATTTTATTCGACAAAAGGTTGTTTGAAAAGGTCTCTGTATGAATAAGAGGGGTATTCAAGGTTCGGCCCGAACACCCGGTCTTTAAAAATTTGAAGTAGCCCCTGAGTAGTTAGACTGATATTCAGTCTCATATTCAGCAATATGCCTCTCTGATCCCGTTTTAAGGGCAGCTGAATTCGAGCCAATCTATATAGCTGGAGCTTGATAAAGATTGAAAATATTCAGAAAAGTAAAATATGCTTTAAGTAGGAGACTTGTATAAGTCTACTGAGTAGTGAACATCTGCTGATGGGAACTACTACTAAAATCCTACAAAGTCTTGGCAACTACCACGATAGCATTTTAACTACCACGGTGAGCTGGAAACTACCACACAGGACAAATGGGGCATGAATCTTTTACGAGTAAACTCTTGGCTTCTGTTTTCTATGCAGGAACGTTTAGTAAGGGTCTTTGTATCATTTTCATCGGCAAATGATATCAAATTCAATATAATTTGATGGATACGAGCTCAATTCCTTCGAATTGGCACTGTACTTTATGGAAAATTGACCCGATACTCAGTGCGGGCGCAAAAATCTAAAGAAAGAAAATAACTTTTCATATAAAATTTGGGGCTAGAGGGGACGCTGAGACATATTTACACGGAACCATATTGGCCGATTTCACCATTGTTCGTTCTTAGTAGTAAAATAAAACAAAAACCAAAATGACACCAACCTTTGTTTATCATTTTTTCGGCCTGGAAACTACCTCGTTATGTCCCGTATGTGGCTTGGGAACAAAATTACGTTAACACAATTTCGTGGTAGTTCCTAGGTTTACCACCCGTGAAATCACTGTCTCGAATACTGCGGCCATCTTCTCCGGAGATTATATTGCATAGTTATAAATTAGTTGCCTAGAATTGATACCTTAAAACTAAGACGTAGTTCAAAATGTGGATACGTTTCTCAAATTATTCAAAAATTAAATGCACCTGTTGTCCATTCCCAGTCACTCCTGTGAATATCAGTGGCGCCATTCCACACACCATTATTGGTCCAGCCAAGCTCGGCAGAATACAGTTTAGTCTTTATATACTCCATAGTTTCCACATTCATAACTCTGAGCATTTCCCCGCCCATTCCAGTACAATAATTTCCAGCCTCATCCCAATATTTCTCTACGTCAACAAACATATAGCATGTTTTGTCGAATACGTCGAAATAGTGACCACTTTTCATGACGTGTTCTGGACACTCGCCGGCGAATGCTGGCGTTGTGTCAGTGACCTCTGAAAATGATGCAAACATTGCGATGACATGATATGAGCCGCGACAGGAGAAAGCCAACAAAGTGGTTGTGCGCCCAGCGCAGGCTCGGATCAGCCTGGGCATCTGGCACGTTTGATCAGAGTCTTTTCTAAACGCTTAAAGGGTAGCTAAGGGCCTAAGCTACCTTCAAGCGGACAGCGAAGACTCTGATCAGACTGGGCGGATGCCCAGGCTGATCTGAGTCTACGCTGGGCGCACAACCACTTTGTTGGTTTTCTCGCGTCGCGGCTCATATAATCAATCTACCGTATTACAGGAAAACTTAGCGAGCTTTATTTTTACAAATGCTATTGAGTTGCCTTGCTCGCCAAACTGACCCATTTATGTCTAGAAGACCCTTCTTCTTTACAGATTCGTTTCCAATATAAGGGGCGTCTGGTTTCAGTTTATTTTTTATATTTTTTTCAAGATTTTCTTTCTTTAAATGTAAACAGCGTAGGCCATGATCAGACGCCGCGTTCTGCGGTGTCTGATCTGGGTCTGCACTTTTGCCAAAATTGTCTTGTAAGGGACGCTAAGCACTACTGGATAAAGTTTCTTTCTTTCTTCGTATACTGCTACACCCTCTCTCGAGGATTATGAGCAGGTGTACGATGTACACTCCAGTTTTGCAGGATAAACCTCCTTGTAGCCATGTAACTACAGAAGGGATCTTTAACCTGCACAGGGGATATCTCTCCCTGCACAGGGGGCCTCCAGTTAACGTCCCGATCCGAAGGACGGCACACTTCTTTAATGTCATCCCTGCAAATGACATTAAGGAAGCGTGTTCGGACACCGAAATTCAAACGCCGTTACCCGGGTTCGAACTCGGGACCTTTAGCATCAGAGGCAAGTGCGCTAACCACTGAGCTACCACGCTTCTCTGAGCTACCACGCTTCCTCGATAGAATGGTAGCCAAATGAAGAACAGGGGATCAACATGTATCTTGGGATTTAAAAATAAGGTAACAAACTTTGAATACTACTCGAGGAATATATTTTTTGAAAAAAAAAGAGGAATTTTCTAGAAGGCTGATTTTTCAGCAACTGTCACCAGCAAAATTTCCGCTCAGTATTCCGTATCATCCTGGTTCGCGGTCAAGTAGAATCCCAAGGACCAGTCTGTTCTGGGTCTACACAAGTTGCCACTCTGGCAGTACTTTGCGACACATCGCCCTACAGTGACAAATCGTACCACCACTCGGCCAATTCCGTGATTCCCGGATTTGGCCGAGCGGTAGCCCGATTGGACTGTTACAGTAACATGTAAGGTGTTCAAGTATGAAGCGAAATCTTGCTAGGTAACGTAACCGGATTCAATCTTCAATGTCTAACCTGCAGTTGTTGTACTAAAGCCACAGTTTAACTCATCTTCTCCGTCGCTGCAGTCCCACTCGCCGTCACAAAGCAAGCTAAAATCAATACATTGTCCATTCCAACATCGAAACAACCTACACTCTACGAAGCAAAAAAACAAGTCATTAGCTGTCCGCGTACAGAATAGCTCGCCTGTCATAACAGTGATAATGTTCCCACTGGGCACACAACCTTCAATCAACCTTGATTCAACGCCATGACGTTGAATCAAGGTTGATTAAATTGTGCGCCAGCTGGCATGATGTTGAATCAACGTTGATTCAAGTTTGTGTGCCTGCTCGTCATGATGTTGAATGAAGGTTGATTCAAGGTTGGGTGCCTGATCATTTTGGCGCTGAATGACGGTTGATTCAAGGTTGTGTGCCAGTTGCGGTTGTTTTCAAAGTGTAACAGAGGTGCAGCTGCAAAACAAGTATGCCTAATTTGATTGTAGCATTTATTCTTCTTGATAAAGGCCAGGAGGCCGAAAATTTGAAATAAGGAGTGAATTTGATTGAAGAAACGCTGAAGAAATCTTATGCTCCAATCATGGCCCATATAAAATTAGTTTCCTTCAGCTGGTAGTGAGAATTTCATGTAAATGTAAACGTGTACTTGTAGGAAAATTTTCAAAAACTATAACAATTCAATCACGGATCCCACCCAAGACACCATGTGGGAAAAACACAACACAAAATTCATCACCACCAACGTCATCACCAGCGGCAGCCATGGGAACAGTCAGTTCCCATATAGGTGGTCACTGGGAAGTTTTCTGAAACTCGGTTTAACTTGAGCAATAGCTGACGCCACAAAATCTCGCTGAACAGCCCAGAACAGAATATTGCACGTCTCTACAAATGCACAGGCGGATATAAGTCTGTCCTGTTCGCGAATTTAACGACAAATACATGTATATTCTACCTTCTGTCTCTGTTGTGGTCGGAGGTGGGCTCGTAGAAGTGGTGAATGATTCAGTGGTTGTGGTTTCTGTAAAGAAACATGTACTATCATGAGATGGCTATAAAATGGCGAGCTGAATGACAAAGAATGCACACCCGGAACGGCAGTCTGGTCTGAGACTACACTATTTACTCAGCTATGTCTACCGTGGTATTTTTAACATTTAAGCGCCAATGACGAAAATCGCATTATGTGAAAACAGCATAGCTCCTGATAAGGCGGCTCATTATGAACCGCCTCATCTAGATCTACACTGTTTTTCCTCTTGTCTTTGAATTCTCAATATGATATATCTTGAACAAGGCATTTTTTGAATGTTTGCAGACGAAGATTTTGTCGTCTGCTTTTTGGTTAAGGTAAATGGGTACACCCTTATTTTTTTCCGCTATGTTTTCACAAAAAGGAAACTTTCAGTTTGCTTCCATGGTGAACAAAGTCCTTCTAAGAGGTGGTCAATACTTAAAGGAAGAAAAGTTTTTGCAGGAATACGCTGATCAAACTGTGCGGATATCCAGGCTGATCGGAGTCTTCACTGGGCGCACATGCCACTTTGCTTTGTCTTGTCCCGGCTCAGTCAGTATCCAGGAAAGCAAACAGGAAGCCGCAATAGTATTTTTCTACTAAAAAACTAAAAAGGCGGGCGAAACATTGAGGTATACAGATTTAAAAAGCCAGCCAACCTATTGGCTCATCCCAGCAGCCCCACTCGTCATTTCCGGATGCGCAGTCAGCTACGTCATCACACTGCCAGCTAGAGGGAATACAGCTTCCATCCTGGCACAAAAACCCATCGCAATCTAGACCAAGAAAGCAAGGGAAGTATTTAACTCTTTCGGCGCCAAAGTCGCAAAAATGCGACTATGCAAACAGCGTATATCCAGATCAGCCGGCTCTTAAAAGAGCCGTCTGATCAGGATCTACACTGTTTGCCATTCAAATATGAACTTAAAAAGCCTGATTTTATGAAAAATGTCTTTAGATTGTTAAAATTTCCAATTACAAATCTGTCGTCTGATGATTTGAGCAGACGAAAATTTGTCGTCTGAAAAATTTGGCGCCGAAAGAGTTAAGCTGTGGGGAAAAAATTTAATCATGACAGAGAATTTAAATTGCATTGATATGTTTTTGCAAGTTTCAGGAAAATCCCTTTCAAATCAGATTCTGTACAAATTTTTGTTCATGATTTTATACATGTATATATATACGTCCCCGGGGCAGGGGCAGATGACCCGACGGACTACATGTTGGTTGTCTAAGAAGGCGTATACTACTTTTATCCTTTTTGTGAAATTTCATCATTTTTTTTTATTAATTAATACATGTATATAGCCCCAGGCAGTAGCAGATTATTCCACTGGACTAAATTCTGATTGTCATAAAAGCTTAATTTGCTTCTTTATTTCTGTAAAATTTTATCAAGATAAGCCAAACTATTTGATTATATATCGCTGTTTACATGATTTTATATAGGCGTTTTCATGCTTTTATACATGTTATGTCTGTGTTAGAGGCAGATAACTTAATTTTTATAATGACAGTAAACTTATGCCCTATATTACTTTCATAATTTGTTGCAAATTTCAGGAAAATCACTCTCAACTTTGATTTTATATACATCTGACAAACAAAAATAAAAATAAAAAATAACGGTAAGTTTAGGGAAATACACGATGTACTGTCCAGTTAGGCTATTGTGACAGTGACGTCACCGTTTATTTACTATTTTGGATTATGCCTATTGTTCATTAAAGGGATGTTAGGTTTCCATATAAGCAATATACACATTATTTAAAACGTTTATAGACATATACAGTTGTGTCCTAGTGGTTAAATAGAGGTACTAGCGTAGAAGTTTTGGTGTGGGAAACAAGAAGGCACAGGTTCGAGTCTTGGGCTAGTGTTTTTCTTGTTTGTTTTTTTTGGTGCGTGTATATTTGGAAATATGGCGAACGGTTTTCAGTACATGATGGCTAAGGGTCCTAACTGTTTTGCCAATTTGCCAAAATAAATGGATCAGTCAGTTTGAAGATACATGTATATTAGACAAAGCGAACAGAAAATGTTGAGTTACCTATAACAACATCGTATAAGTCAAAATTAAAATAAGATGCAGATAAAATATTATAATGCAAGACTGGAGAACTGTAGGTATGAAATTATATAGTTGCATAATACCAAATAAAAACAAGAAAAAAATCATAATTTCGAACCAACCGGGATTTGAACCTGCAACCTTTATCAGCAAAGTCGCCACGAAACCTCTACACTACATCACTTTGCTTGATAGAAGACCGTTCGTCTACTTACTTAATTTAAAAGGCTAAATATTTTTACGATACACTACGGTTTCACCCATCGCGAAATAATGGTTCAGTCTGTTTACATTCTGAGTATCCTAACTGGACAGTATATCACTATTATTGCTGTTGCATATGTACATTACACGCACTAATTTTCCCCACGTCTGAACTTGTAAACCTCTTCTCGCCCCTGACATACGGCAATATACATGTTCAAAATCATGAAGAAATCTATATGCATGTACATGTAAAATCATAATTGAAAACGAGCTTTATGAAATATTCAACAGACGGTCAAAACAAAGCCGCTTGTGATGCTGATGGTCGAAAGTCTCTAAAGCTATATACATGTGTAAAATCATGACAAAATCTATAAAATGTCAAAAAATGGAAACAAGTTTGCAGCGGCGGGTATTATGCAGTCGTTTATGATGTTTTAATCCTCAAACTGCAACAGTGGTATGACCGTCATCACTTTGACTCTCTGTCGAAATGAAGACGCGGTAACCATCAGGATAAGTAGGCCGGTCTAATCCTCCGGATCTCTATACAGTGTCGATTGCAGGCAAAGCATTTTCAGTGCAAGCTTAACAAATCTATATAGACTTTACCCAGAAGGAAACAAAATGATCACAGAAAAAGATAAAAAAGAAAAAAAAACAAAAAAAAAACATATAATATCGGCACTTGAAATTGTACGTCGCGGACCAATCTTTTAACAACGCTAATTGCGGGCAAAGCGTTTTCAGCATTAGGATAACAAAGCTACATTAACTATACCCAGAAGGAAACAAAATGATCACAGAAAAAGATAGAAATGATATTATATCGGCACTCGACATTTTACGACGCGACCCAGTCTTTAAAGCCGTGATTTGTACAACGCTAATTGCAGGCAAAGCATTTTCAGTGTCCGCATAATTATATAGACCCTACCCAGAAGGAAAAAAAATGATCACAGAAAATGATGAAAAATCATATAATATCGGCACTTGACATTGTACGTCGCGACCCAGTCTTGTACAACGCTATTTGCGGCCAAAGCATTTTCAGTGTTATCATAACAAATTGATATTAACTACACCCAGAAGGACAAAAATGATCACAGAAAAAGATAGAAATGATATTATATCGGCACTTGACATTGTACGATGCGACCCTTGTCTTTATACAATGCAAAATTCGGGGAAAGCATTATCAGTCTTAGCATAACAAATTTATACAGACCATACCCAGAAGGAAACAAAATGATCACAGAAAAAGATAGAAATGATATAATATCGGCACTCTATAAACGACGACGCGACCGAGTCTTTATAACCGTGATTTGTACAAAGCTAATTGCAGATAAAGCATTTTTAGTGTCAGCATAACAAATTTATATAGACTATACCCAGAAGGAAACAAATGATCGAAGAAAAAGATAGAAATGATATTATATCGGCACTCGACATTTTACGACACGACGAGTCTTTATAACCGAGATTTGTACAAAGCTAGTTGCAGGCAAAGCATTTTAGTGTTAGCATAACACATCTATATAGACTATACCCAGAAGGAAACAAAATGGTCACAGAAAAAGATAGAAATGATATTAAATCGGCACTCGACATTTTACGACGCGACCGAGTCTTTATAACCGAGATTTGTACAATGCTAGTTGCAGGCAAAGCATTTTCAGTGTTAGCATAACACATCTATATAGACTATACCCAGAAGGAAACAAAATGATCACAGAAAATGATAGAAATATTGCAAGCAAACCATTTTCAGTTTTAGTATAACACATCTATATTGACCAGAAGGACATGATCACAGAAAAAGATAGAAATGATATTATATCGGCACTTGACATTGTACGACGCGACCCAGTCTTTGTTCAATGCAAAATTCGGGGAAAGCATTTTCAGTGTTAGCATAACAAATTTGTATAGATCATACCCAGAAGTAAACAAAATATATATATATATAATATCGGCACTTGACATTGTACGTCGCCACCGAGTCTTTGTACGGCAAAACATTTTCAGTGTTAGCAGAACAAATCTATATAGACTATACCCAGAAGAAAAGAAAATGATCACAGAAAAAGATAGAAATGATATTACATGTATATCTGCACTTGACATTGTACGAAAAAAGATAAAACTAGAAAATGGTGTCTGTAAGACACTAATGATGCCCCCGTGCAGTGCCTGTCACATGACCTTTATATCCATATAGCACCTACAATGAATCCATTGTTAACATTACACAAACTCCATACCCTACCATGTTAAAAATTGCCAAAAACGACTAAGTTAAAAAGGTCGTTATTCTGTCCAAATTAATTTTAGATCTATCAAAATGCTTCAAGCATGTCTTCAAATATGTCCACAATATGTAGACAAGGCTTGAAAAAGATCCATTGAAACCTGGGGGACAGGTTGATAACAAACTCCATACCCTACAATGCGAAAATTTGCCTAAAATGACTATTATCATTAAAGTTCAAAAGGCCGTAATTGTCAAAATTAATTCTAGGTTCAAGAAAATCCACATGCACATCTTCAATATGTCCACAACGTGTACACAAGGTTTGAAAAAAGATCCATTAAAAACTGTGAGAGAAGTTGATTACACAAACTCTATACCCTACAATGCAAAAATTTGCCTAAAATGACTAAGTTCAAAAGGTCGTAATTCTGTCAACATTAGTTCTAGCACCATCAAAAATCCATATGCACATCTTCAATATGTTTACAATATGTCTGCAAAGTTTGAAAAAGATCCATTAAAAACTGTGAGAGGAGTTGATTACACAAACTCTATACCCTACAATGCAAAAATTTGCCTAAAATGACTAAGTTCAAAAGGCCGTAATTCTGACAAAATTAATTCTAGCTCCATCAAAAATCCACATGCACATTTTCAATATGTCCACAACATGTCTGCAAAGTTTGAGATCCATTGAAAACTGTGAGAGGAGTTGATTACACAAACTCTATACCCTACAATGCAAAAATTTGCCCAAAATGACTAAGTTCAAGAGGCCGTAATTCTGTCAAAAATTAATTCTAGCTTCATCAAAAATCCACATGCACATTTTCAATATGTTCACAAATTGTATGCAAAGTTTGAAAAAGATCCACTGAAAACTGTGGGAGGAGTTGATTACACAAACTCTATACCTTAAAGTGTGACGAACAGACAGACGGACGGACGGACAGACAGGGGCAAATCTTAATGCCCCCTGACTATCGTCACGGGGGCATAAAAAATCATATAAAATCGGCACATGACATTGTACGTCGCAAACCAGTCTTTGTAGAACGCTAATTGCAGGCAAAGCATTTTCAGTGTTAGCATAACACATCTATATAGACTATACCCAGAAGGAAACAAAATAATCACAGAAATTGATAGAAATGATATTATATCGGCACTTGACATTGTACGACGCGACCCAGTCTTTGTACAAAGCAAATTTCGGGCAAAGCATTTTCAGTTTTAGCATAACAAATTTATATAGACCATACCCAGAAGGAAACAAAATGATCACAGAAAAAGATAGAAATGATATTATATCGGCACTTGACATTGTAAGACGCGACCCAGTCTTTATAGCCGCGATTTGTACAACGCTAGTTGCAGGCATAGCATTTTCAGTTTTAGCATAACACATCTATATAGACCAGAAGGACATGATCACAGAAAAAGATAGAAATGATATTATATCGGCACTTGACATTGTACGATGCGACCCTTGTCTTTATACAATGCAAAATTCGGGGAAAGCATTATCAGTTTTAGCTTAACAAATTTATATTGACCATACCCAGAAGGAAACAAAATGATCACAGAAAAAGATAGAAATGATATTATATCGATACTTGACATTTTACGACGCGACCGAGTCTTTATAACCGAGATTTGTACAAAGCTTATTGCAGATAAAGCATTTTCAGTGTTAGCATAACAAATTTATATAGACTATACCCAGAAGGGAACAAAATGATCACAGAAAATGATAGAAATATTATGTCAGCAAATGACATCGTTACGGAGCGACCGAGTCTATATAACATTGGTTATTCTACCTGGATATATAGTTGTCGTTGGCGTTTCAGATGTTGTTGAAGCTGCAAATACACAACAATAATTGAGCCGCGACACGACAAAACGAATAAAGTGCCATGTGTCCTCAGTGAAGATTCAGATCAGCCTGGGCAGCCGCCGCGTCTGATCAGAATCGTCGCTGTGTGCTAAAGGGTAGCTAAGTGTCTATGCTAGCTCCATGTGGACAGCGAAGACTCTGGTCAGACTGGGCGGATGTCCAGGCTGATCTAAATTGTCGCTGGTCGCACATGCCACTTTGTTGGTTTTGTCGTGTCGCGCCTCAGTTAAATACTTCACCTCATCATGGTGCAGATTATGATTTTACAGACGTTTTGTTAATGAGGAATATTTTATGATAATTCTTGCATAATGTTTCTCTAGTATTCTATTAATATATATATTCTATGGATTTATCTTAATTCCATCAGTGCATGATACTTTTGTATAGAGAAATATAAATTATGTGTTCACTGCTCTCGAAGTCTTTTCCGTTGGAATTTATTTTGTGGACAGCCCTCTCATATAAGCCTTATGGCGAACAATTGATGTTACGAACCCTCCAGCAGACAACTGAAACTGTCTTTTTCATGTTTACAAGTACATGTATGTGTTTCTATTTATCTACAGTATGATAGTCAAACGAACCCAATTTGACAAATCTAGGAATAGAATCCAACAACTAGATGCTAAAAAAGGCCGACACTTTTATACCGTACCGGCAGAAAATAATAAAATCCATTATATGACGTCCAAACATTTACAATTCCTTAAGACATAAGTTGACTTTCTGGTTTACTGTATACTACCATCAAACTTTAAATGCTACAGAATTGAGTAAGCACGATGCCCTCACTCAGTATTCTGGTTGCAACATAAAAATGATTGAATTAATCTTAAACACGTTTTATGAGAAAGTCAAGGCTGCTTCATTTGTTTAAAGCTGGCTAGTCATATTCATTTAAAATGCCGACACTTT
This sequence comes from Ctena decussata, assembly GCA_963989385.1. Taxonomy (NCBI): domain Eukaryota; kingdom Metazoa; phylum Mollusca; class Bivalvia; order Lucinida; family Lucinidae; genus Ctena; species Ctena decussata. The sequence goes on along the minus strand of OZ022510.1, from coordinate 50,971,897 downwards.
AGTGAATCTATAGCAGTGCGACAGCGATGGGGCCTTTAATGCGTAAAACTCATGTGCATTCATTTAACTTTTTATTTCATTCAAAAAGAAACAAACATTTATAACACATCCACTCTACTCACAGAGACAGTAATGGAATTTAATGATTAAAACCTAAGTCGTTCAAAAAGAAACATGACTTTATCACCACCTTAAGTCCTTATCTTCGAATCAAGAGCAATAACATGAAATCTATTAAGGTAGTCCGATACTAAATAGAATTATTGGCGGGGCATTAAAACCATTAATCCAGCTGAATAACCCAAAGGGTTATAAAACATTTGGATGAGAAAAAAATAATTCACCGATTTGTTTTCCTTTAAAACAATATTTTGTATTTCTACATACTTTTTTACACATTCTCCATTTAAATTCACATCTCTAGCACATGAATGAACTTTCATTTTTGCAAATCATATAATCTATAATATAGAATATCTGAAACAAACTGGTAAAAAAAATTGAGTTATCCTGATAATAAGTATATTTTTGCATTGTTTTAAAAAATGCCAAAAAAGTGAATTTCATAAAAAACGTCATTAAACATATATTTAATCGATGGGGCGTGCTTATGCATATTATTAATAAAACTTACATTGTATGTTACAGAATAAAACAAAAAAAAAAACAAGCATTTAACCGTTACATTTCCTAGAAAAACAATGTATCCCCCAAACAGGCTGCCCAAATTCTGCACCTGCTGCAACTTGCCCTATTATTTATTTTCCTGTTATTCCGGTTGTACCGTAGAGTAATGCCTACAAAATGCAAACATGGAATGGAAACTGTGAAGACCCTGATCATTCTGGTTCCTAAGGAACAGTCTGATCTCGGTTTCCACTGTTTTTACAGACGTATCTGACCGAAAACTTAGGATCTTTACGGAGACAGTGTTAGTGTGTGTTATAACTGTATATACTCTACAGTTGAATGATTTCACCATGAAAAAATACTCTGTTTTGTTTTAACAAATAAGCCAACAGAGTTATTCAGTACCTGTCCACCTTAAGCACACGGAGATGAGCACATGCTATTATGTATCTTTTCTTTTCATGTGTATGGGCTCACTGTTATTTCTTTTACAAAGGGCGTCCACTTTTGTGACTTACAGTTTGCTTCCCTGGACAAGAAAATCCTACCAAAAAGGGGTCTACTCTTAAAGGAAAGGGGAGCAAATTCATTCCTTCAAGAGTTGTCCCCCACTGAGAAGAATTCGAAAAAGCAAAAATGAAAATGGCAGAGTTGCTATCTCTAAAAGTGATTCTACCAACCTGTGGTTTCATCCCAACAACCCCACTCGTCCTCCCCTGAAGCGCAGTCTCCTACGCCATCGCATACCCAGCTTGATGGAATACAGTTTCCATCCTGGCACATATACAGGTCACCATCACAATCTAAATGAAGAAAGAAATGAAAATTATTAATCTGCGTCGCAAGAAAAGGTACTTACGGTACATGCAACTATATTCGGGCTTGTGTGAGCATGTGAAGTTTTGATGACGCGGTTGGCTGTTTCTTATGTTTTGGCACACAGAAGTGCACTTAGAACTGCACCGCAGCTTGTCTATGAGCCGCTTTCAATTTAATTTTACACATCTTCGGGCCCTGGTAGCTCAGTGGGTTAAGCGCCGGCTTGCTAAACTTGGTTCAGATTCGACTAGAGACGAAATTCTGTTCACCTAAAGATGGAGTTCTTTTGCACACAGACTTTCATTAACACCCTTCCATCCACTCGATCCACTCGATATGAATGAGACACCCGGTCGAAAGGGACGTAAAACCGCAAGTCATACAGCCATCTATACTCAACGATGGAGCTTTGTTTTTGGTATTGTGGGGGTTTTTCCGGGGGGGGGGGTTTATGTAATAGTGATATGAACTCATTGTATTTAAAATCAGACATAATAACTACCAGGGCCAAGTTTCACAATCATTCCTTAGACTTAAGGACGACCTTAAAGTTAAGGTGTAAAATTTAATGTGTAAATAGAAGCTTACAAAAACTTAATGTATTTGATTTATCTTTCGTATTACATTTCTATGACAATTGTCAGTAGATTCACGCAGCAACTGCAGTTTAAACATGGTTTAAATATGGATATTCTGAGGGCGAAATTTTTTACCTTAACTTTAAGATGTTCCTTAACTTTAAGAATGATTGTGAACCTTGGCCCTGGACAAGTACAGTAGGCCTAGACCGGTTAAATTACATGTATGTGTGAGAATACATCAGGATCTCTTTACAACGCTATTTACAGCGTCAAAGTAGTTATAATGAAAGCTAAACAACTGTAACGTGGGCCGTCCTGCAAACAAACCCCGTCAGTGGAAAAGCATGCTCACCCACCAAGGGCGGTTTATTTGGTTATATACCCCAACATTTACTCGATCACAAACTTCCGAGTTTGTAATTTGCATATCTATTTATATCCGTGACCTTATACCGTCACATTACTTCCCCCTCCGAGAAGTCTCGTCCCGAGACTTGGCCTGGGAATGACATGGGTAAGGCAACTCCGGTCTGGCAGTTGACCTTATCCCACCGCTGCCACCAAATGTAACGTGGGCCGACCTGTAAACAAACCCCGTCAGTGGAAAAGCATGCTCACCCACCAAGGGCGGTTTATTTGGTTATATACCCCAACACAACATTTACTCGATCACAAACTTCCGAGTTTGTAATTTGCATATCTATTTATATCCGTGACCTTATACCGTCACACAACCAAAAACATAAAAGTGTATGGACTAATCACAGAAAAAATGAACAAAACGAACTCACAAAAATATATCTCAGCCATAATGTTGACAAACTATCGCAACAAAACTATTTAAGGTACACTGTAAAAAAATACTGTAGATTTTACGGTAGAATAACTACAAACCGGCTGCCAGTCCTTTTCTCGTTATTTTTACGGGTTTTTGCCTGTAAGACATTATTGGAAATCACGAAATGGAAGTTTTATGTTAACTTGGCGCACTCGAAAATAACTTTGTATTGTTGAGGGGCTATCTAACCAAAACGACATCTGCCCTTTTCTGTCCCGCTCTGCTTGATGATTCCTGCAATTTTTACGGGCGCCCGTAAAAATAACGGTAAAAGGACTGGCAGCTGGTTGCCAGTTATTTTACCGTAAAATCTACCGTTTATTTTTGCAGTGTAGGTCTCGCAACAACGCGGCTCATTTTTTATGAGCCGCGACACGACCAAACCAACAATGTGGTTTTGCACCCAGCGCAGACTCAGATCAGCCTGGGCATCCGCCCAGTCTGATCAGAGTCTTCGCTGTCCGCATGGAGGCTTGTCTATAAGCCGCTTTCAATCTAATTTTACACATCTTCGAGCCCTTGTAGCTCAGTGGGTTAAGCGCCGGCTTGCTAAGCTAGAGATCCAAGTTAAAGTTCCACTGGAGACGAAATTCTATTCAGCTAGAAAGATGTAGTTCTATGGAGTTTTAATACTAGAGGTCGTTAATCGTTTTCGATATACCTATACTCTACGCTTCAACTTCTTTTTCCTATCAAAATTATGCTGAATGAGCTGTTTAAGCCGACTGAATGTATAATTATCATTATCATTATTATTCCCTTTTAGACTATTTGTCATAACGACGACAATCTCTGCTCCCCAGGTTACAACTTAATGTAATTGGGGTGCTGTGAAGATAATCATACTTTTTAGTCGCTAAACTTGAATGACTGAAAATGTTTTCTGGCTTTTTCTTACCCTTCTCCTTTCTTTTCTGTAGTCTAAATTAATTGTATCATAACATTTAGATTTGAGCCGTGACACGAGAAAACCAACAAAGTGGTTGTGCGCCCAGCTCACTCAGATCAGCCTGGGCATCCTCCCAGTCTGATCAGTCTTCACTGTCCGCATGGAGCTAGCTTAGACCCTTATGGCTGTATTCTAAGACCTCACTCACCTGTGAGTGACTCAATTTTATAGCCAGTGGGAGGATTATCCCATTGAAATTTGAGCAATATTCAGGATTAACTCAATGAGTGTAGCTGGAGTGACGTTCTAGAATACAGGCGTTAGCTACCATATTAGTGCATCTAGCAAAGAGTCTAGTCAGACTCGGCTGATGCGCAGGCTAATCTGAGCCTGCACTGGGCGCACAACAACTTTGTTGATTTTCTCGTGTCAGGGCTCATTGATATGTTCGTTAGCTGCCAGTAACTGCTATGTTTTGTATATGTACAGTTCCTCTTATGTCATGTATGTGACCTGAGTGAATAAAGTGATTGTGACTTTGACTTGACTATTGTACACAGGCTTTCATGAACACCCTTCCATCCACTCGATATCAATGAGATACTGTTGAAAGGACCGTATAACCGCAAGTCATACAGCCATCTATACCCAACAATGGAGTGTTGTTGTTTTTGTGTTGTTGTTTTTTCTGTTTGTTTATTTTCAAATGCAATTGTGACTTTTCTCTGTTTTTAAAGAAGACGCGATAATTACCAGGGCAAGTAGGATATTCAGGATCTCTTTACAACGCTATTTACGGCGTCAAAGCAGTTTTAATGAAATCTAAAAAATCTATGGACTATTTACTGAAAAACAAAATGAACACAGAAAAATATATCTCAGCAATACTGTTTATTAAATTTATTAAGTTTTTAAATATACTATGCAAAATATATTTAGCAAATTTTTATATTTTGCAATTTTTCTCATTACTGAAGTGCAACACTGAGCGAAATTAAATTGCTTTGAAGAGAACCGTATTTAGGGCTTAAGATACCATGAGATAACAAAAGCCATCTTTAAAAACGATATTGGGGAAAAGCAATAAGCACAGAAGGGGACATTAGCCGAAATTCGCACCCATTGAAAAGCAACATAAACATGGCAAGCCTGTGATTTTTTGTACGGTCTTTCTAATCATTTTCATGCCCAGTTTTCTTGTCAAAGCTATTGAATGTGTAAAAGATATGGTTAAGCTTAACAACTGACGAATCTTAGCATGCACAATTGACGTTAAAACGTTATAATTCGGTCCAATGCGCAATGATTCACGGGTGCTCCAGTTCAATGTAGAATCAAACCCGATAAAACCAACAGGCTAAAATGAAAGGTCGCACCATGACTTTCTTCATTGAACTATAACGTAGCTGTGAGAAAATGATGACGTTTGTCTGAGAATTTTGACTTATGCTCAGTAACGGGGAAGAATTTTCTTTCTGAATTGTTTACGTTATCATATTTGTTGATACCAAACAATCATACACTCGAAAGGGATTAAAAAAATACCGGTTAGAAACAACTTTTTAAGACGATAACGTAAAAACAAGGGAACACGTCAAATTTTCGAACTTTGTAAACCTCATACTTGTAGCATATTCAAATGTTTTAGAGCGTTTTCCTTTATTTTAACAGCAAACCAGCCGCCTCATTATGGTTTTGGCTTTTGCACATGATCAAAAACGCCCTTCAGATACAATGGTCATAAAAACTGACGTCACGGTAGTTCAAACGCTACAATTGTACAATCTTGAATCTTTTACCTGCCAGGCCATCTCGAATGATCGGCCTTTGTATCTTTCTGCAGTAAAGTGACATTAAAATCCGAATATAGTGGATCTGACACATGCAAAAAAATGCTATATTTATTGTGCATAGCATACTTTACTACCTGCATAGTCAGGTGTCGTAGGCGGTACAGTGACTTCCATTGTTGTTGTTGATTCAGTTGTTGTTGACGCTGCAAATAAACGACATTAACCCTAATGTAGATTAAAAAGTTTTCTGGTCCTTTGGGATCACTAAGATAATTTTGAGTCATATTAAAAATAGATTTCTGCTGCTGCTTCTAAGGGCCGTGGCCAGAATTACATTGACTGAATTAAACCGAGTCTGCTATTTTCGTTTCTGCTTTATTCTTTATTTCCAAAAAGTCTGAATTTTCAGAACTATATCCATATTGCCAATGGCCATTCAAAGAAAAATTAGTGGAGACAGCGCAGGGTAATCGTCTCTGGTTCATTATCGGCCCAGTATAAGCCACACTGATATTCTTGGTTGGTTGATTTGATGCTTAACCACGCCTGGTAAACTATCACAGGTACCTCCGGCGGAGGTACCGATAAAAAGTTGTGACAGGCATCTGGAGCTGCCTGTGACTGTCAAAAAAATGACAACAAACGGTAGGTGTTCCTATTTTTTGACAAAATATAAAACAAGTAGCCCAAAGGGCAACAATGCTCACCTGAGAGACATTGTAAACCTATAGGGATATTTAAGATGCTCAAGGGCAGCTACTCCACAGTCAGTGGTCCAATCAGGCTGAAAATTAAACTCATCCAAAACATTATGTATGCCCTCATTTAATATATGCAAGTTTAAAAAGTATCCGATCAAGAGCACAATAGACAGAGCTGTCAAGGGCACCTAACTTCGTAGTGGTTGGCCTGATCTGGCCAAAATTTGAACTCGTTTAAGATATTATGCATTTCCTCATTACCTGCAAGTTTGAAAAGGATCGGATCAGTAGAAACCAAGAAAAAGTGGCGACATTGATTTTTTTGGATGCTCAGGGCAGGTCCTCCATAGTCAGTGGTGAGATCTAGCCGTAATGCTAACTAATCCAAGCTTTTATGCATATCCTCATTACCTGCAAGTATGATGAGCATCCGATGAAGAATGAAAATGTGATGATGTTGTTTTCTCCATTATAAGACTATGGGATTTTTTCAAACGCTCAAGGGCAGCTATCTCTGTAGTCTATGCTCGAATCCGGCCAAATTTCGAACTCATCCAAGCTCTTATGTATGTCATCATTACCTGCAAGTATGATAAGGATCTAATCAAAAACCTTGATTGCAGCACCCTGAAAGTCAAACTTGCTCGAGATATTGTCATGCCCTACATTTGTGTGAATTTACTTTAAAATCCGTTGAGAAATGTAGGTGCTAGAGCGATGACAAAGTTTTCTTAACATAGCCACAGTGACCTTGACCTTGGGCACAGCATCCTGAAAGTCGAACTTGCTTGAGATATTCTCATACCCTACATTTGTGTGAAGTTATTTCAAAATCCATGGAGAAATGTAAGTGCTAGGGCGATGACAAAGATTTTCTAAAAATAGCCACAGTGACCTTGACCTTGGGCACAGCATCCTGAAAGTCAAACTTGCTCGAGATGTTCTCATACCCTACATTTGTGTGAATTTATTTTAAAATCTGCCGAGAAATGTAGGTGCTATAGCGCTGACAAAGTTTTTCTAAAAATAGCCACAGTGACCTTGACCTTGGGCGCAGCACTCTGGAAGTCAAACTTGTTTGAGATATTGTCATGCCCTACATTTGTGTGAAGTTGATTTAAAATCCCTTGAAAAATGTAGGCGCTAGAGCGATGACAAAGTTTTTCTAAAAATAGCCACAGTGACCTTGACCTTGGGTGCAGCACCCTGAAAGTCAAACTTGCTCGAGATATTGTCATGCCCTACATTTGTGTGAAGTTATCCTAAAATCTGCTGAGAAATGTAGGTGCTAGAGCGCTGACAAAGTTTTTCTAAAAATAGCCACAGTGACCTTGACCTTGGGCGCAGCATCCTGAAAGTCAAACTTCCTTGAGATATTGCCATGCCCTACATTTGTGTGAATTTATTTTAAAATCTGCCGAGAAATGTAGGTGCTAGAGCGATGACAAAGTTTTTCTAAAAATAGCCACAGTGACCTTGACCTTGGGCGCAGCATCCTGAAAGTCAAACTTGCCCGAGATATTGTCATGCCCTACATTTGTGTGAAGTTGATTTAAAATCCGTAGAGAAATGTAGGCACTAGAGCGATGACCAAGTTTTTTCTAAAAATAGCCACAGTGACCTTGACCTTAGGCACAGCACCCTGAAAGTCAAACTTGCTCGAGATATTGTCATGCCCTACATTTGTGTGAATTTACTTTAAAATCCGTTGAGAAATGTAGGTGCTAGAGCGATGACAAAGTTTTCTTAACATAGCCACAGTGACCTTGACCTTGGGCACAGCATCCTGAAAGTCGAACTTGCTTGAGATATTCTCATACCCTACATTTGTGTGAAGTTATTTCAAAATCCATGGAGAAATGTAAGTGCTAGGGCGATGACAAAGATTTTCTAAAAATAGCCACAGTGACCTTGACCTTGGGCACAGCATCCTGAAAGTCAAACTTGCTCGAGATGTTCTCATACCCTACATTTGTGTGAATTTATTTTAAAATCTGCCGAGAAATGTAGGTGCTATAGCGCTGACAAAGTTTTTCTAAAAATAGCCACAGTGACCTTGACCTTGGGCGCAGCACTCTGGAAGTCAAACTTGTTTGAGATATTGTCATGCCCTACATTTGTGTGAAGTTGATTTAAAATCCCTTGAAAAATGTAGGCGCTAGAGCGATGACCAAGTTTTTCTAAAAATAGCCACAGTGACCTTGACCTTGGGTGCAGCACCCTGAAAGTCAAACTTGCTCGAGATATTGTCATGCCCTACATTTGTGTGAAGTTATCCTAAAATCTGCTGAGAAATGTAGGTGCTAGAGCGCTGACAAAGTTTTTCTAAAAATAGCCACAGTGACCTTGACCTTGGGCGCAGCATCCTGAAAGTCAAACTTCCTTGAGATATTGCCATGCCCTACATTTGTGTGAATTTATTTTAAAATCTGCCGATAAATGTAGGTGCTAGAGCGATGACAAAGTTTTTCTAAAAATAGCCACAGTGACCTTGACCTTGGGCGCAGCATCCTGAAAGTCAAACTTGCCCGAGATATTGTCATGCCCTACATTTGTGTGAAGTTGATTTAAAATCCGTAGAGAAATGTAGGCACTAGAGCGATGACCAAGTTTTTTCTAAAAATAGCCACAGTGACCTTGACCTTAGGCACAGCACCCTGAAAGTCAAACTTGCTCGAGATATTGTCATGCCCTACATTTGTGTGAAGTTATTCTAAAATCTGCTGAGAAATGTAGGTGCTAGAGCGCTGACAAGGTTTTTCTAAAAATAGCCACAGTGACCTTGACCTTGGGCACAGCATCCTGAAAGTCGAACTTGCTCGAGATATTGTCATGCCCTACATTTGAGTGAAGTTATTTTAAAATCTGCTGAGAAATGTAGGTGCTAGAGCGATGACAAAGTTTTTCTAAAAATAGCCACAGTGACCTTGACCTTGGGCGCAGCATCCTGAAAGTCGAACTTTCTCGAGATATTGTCATGCCCTACATTTGTGTGAAGTTATTTTAAAATCCGTTGAGAAATGTAGGCAATAGAGCGATGACAAAGTTTCTCTAAAAATATGTGATGACGTTGTTTCTCCATTATAACACTATGGGATTTTTTTCAAACGCTCAAGGGCAGCTAACTCCGTAGTCTGTACTCGAATCCGGCCAAATTTCGAACTCATCCAAGCTCTTATGTATGTCATCATTACCTGCAAGTATGATAAGGATCTAAGCAAAAACAGTTGAGAAAACGTGATGACGCCATTTTCCCCATTATAACCCTATGGGATTTTTTTCAAACGCTCAAGGGCAGCTAACTCCGTAGTCTGTGCTCGAATCCGGCCAAATTTCGAACTCATCCAAGCTCTTGTGTTTGTCATCATTACCTGCAAGTATGATAAGGATCTAATCGAAAACAGTCGAGAAAACGTGATGACGCCATTTTCCCCATTATAACCCTATGGGGGCTATCTGTTGCCATGGAAACCAGAGTTCTGAGCTGATCGGCACCAAAACCTAATGCAGCCTTTCCCCTACCCAAATGATGCTTCAGATAAAATTTGATTGCGATCGGCCCACTGGTCTCTGAGATATTTATGTTTGAAAGTGTTGACGGACGGACCCACGCACCCACGGACCCACGCACGGACGACGGCTCGACTCCCATCCTATAAGCTCACCTCTGAGCCTTCGGCTCAGGTGAGCTAATAACTAGGGAGTTTATTAAAAATCAAAAAGTGCTATTCGACCCTTATAGACATAAAGTTTTGTCACACATCATATCCCCCAGAACTTTCCATATTAACCAAAGATACGACTTTTGAAGTGGCTTTGATGTCAGCCCACAGTACTCAAAACATAAAAAATTCGGCCGTTTTTGGTCTTAAATGCAGTGATCTTGCATACGAATCTGTTTTTCTCGGCACACTGATGTTAAGGTAACCTCCTTGCCCAAGTATAAATGTCGATTGACTACAAATAAGGCTTTATTTTTCGAAATAACAGCTGGATGTGCCTGCAATGGAGTGGAGGTGCCTGTGATGTAAGCAAATATAGTGATATCTGAATAGTTACTTTTGGTTGAAATATTGACATCTTCTCTAAACCACTGCCTTGAAAGAATCATTCATTCAACGTCCCATTAAGCTATCATAATGCGCGTATCATGAAATTCCATGTTAAAATTCCTAAAACACCATCTCCAAGAGTTATTGCCTATTTTGTTTCCACTTCTGTTAGTCAAACATTGACGAACTCGCATAGTTGCTGAAAATTAACTGCTTAATTCGGTGTCAGAATCGTTATGAAATGTGCGCTTAAATAAAAGTCAACATTTTTGTGATCGGGAGGTGCTGCCTGTGAGTCATTCCAACTTGCTAGAAATTGTCGAGGTCACACGTTATGCCAGCTACACGTATGGTGTGTCAAATGGGTCAAAATTTCCGAAACCCGTCAACAGGCATAAACGTACAGGTATCTATAGTGTTGATCCTTTTGGTACCTCATATGCGTGTCGCTCGCCTGTGTCGTATGACGTTCACTTTGTGGTAACTGGAGTGATAGGTGCTACACGTGATTCAGTCTGGCTAGTTTTGTATTTTGGCGCTAAAATCCAAATACATCCGTAAGGCCTACAGATTACATCATCGGCAGGTGACATATTCTCAACATTACACCTTTTAGTATGTTGAAGTGATCGGAATCTTGCTGTAAATTATGTGTAATTTAAAGTCTCCGAATAGCCACTGCATCAAATTTGGTGACAAAAGAACACTTTTTCTACATAAAAGTCATCTTCCGAAACATTGTTATTTTTTGCAAACGTTTCGAGTAGTAGCATGGCGTGTGACCGCGACAATTTCTAACGATTAGGAATGACTAAATAACAGGCAGTCATCACCATTCACATCATGAAAACGTTGCCTCTTATTAAAGCGCATTTCATAACTATTCTTGCCTCTTATTAAAGCGCATTTCATAACTATTCTAACACTGAATTAGACAGTAAATTTTCAACAGCTACGTACAACTCGTCAATGTTTCACTAACAGATGATTCCGCGGAATGCTATGTCGCACCTGCTGTGTGCCTTCAAATTAAGAACACAATGAATATACCAAGTGGTTCTGGAGAAAAAAGTTGATTTTATTGGTTTTGCTATTTTTAGTAATGGTGACCATCTTACATTTGCGACCCGCCTGAATTTTATCACTCTAAAGCCCTGCAGTCTGATCATGTTGCATGTGAAATTTGAGAACCATGGATGCAGTGGTTTCAGAGAATAAGTCATTTGAATGGACTTAAATGCTATGTTCGACGTAAATTATTCTAGGGTCGACATAAGGTCACTGTGACCTAATTCAACTATAGATTTTTGTCATTTTGATAATTTTGAATACCAAGGTCCCACTTATGCTTCATACAAAATTTCAGTCAAATATACCATGTAATTCCGGAGAAAAATTGATTTTATGGTTTTGCTATTTTTAGTAACGGTGACCATCTTTGACTCTCGACCCGCCTGAATTTTACCATTCTGAAGCCCTGAAGTCTGATCATGCTGCATGTGAAATTTGAGAACCATGGATGCAGTGGTTTCAGAGAATGAGTCATTTGAATGGACTTAAATGCTAGGGTCGACGTAAATTATTCTAGGGTTGATGTTAGGTCACTGTGACCTAATTCCGCTACAGATTTTTTTCATTTTGATAATTCTGAATACCAAAGTCCCACTTATGCTTCATACAAAACTTCAGCCAAATATACCATGTGGTTACAGAGAAAAACTTGATTTTATTGGTTTTGCTATTTTTAGTAACGGCAGCCATCTTGGATTCTCAACCCACCTAAATTTTATCATTCTGAAGCCCTGCAGTCTGATCATGCTGCAAGTGAAATTTGAGAACCATGGATGCAGTGGTTTCAGAGAATGAGTCATTTGAATGGACTTAAATGCTAGGGTCGACGTAAATTATTCTAGGGTCGACGTAAGGTCACTGTGACCTAATTCCGCTACAGATTTTTTTCATTTTAATAATTCTAAATACCAAGGTCCCACTTATGCATCATACAAAACTTCAGCCAAATATACCAAGTGGTTCTGGAGAAAAACTTGATTTTATTGGTTTTGCTATTTTTAGTAACGGCAGCCATCTTGGATTCTCAACCCACCTAAATTTTACCATTCTGAAGTCCTGCAGTCTGATCATGCTGCATGTGAAATTTGAGAACCATGGATGCAGTAGTTTCAGAGAATAAGTCTTTTGAATGGACTAAAATGCTAGGGTCGACGTAAATTGTGAACGGATGGACGGACGGACTGACGGACGGAAAACCGGACGCCTTTATCGCACCTTGCTAAAGCAGGTGCGACAAAAACGGGTAATAACTCTTTGAGATGATATGCTTTGGATTTTGGATTTCTGTTGCGAAGCATCAATGTTATGTGTTCTTATGTCCGCTTGTCTGTAGTCTTGTAGCAATAAGGTCAGTTGTACAGCTGCCCACTTTGCTTTCTGGTTTGTTTTATAATTCAAAATATAAAATAGGTAAAACAGAAGTTAGCGTTGTTTTCATTTGGGGTAGGTGAATGACCACCTGTCTGGGAAAGAACTCTTTATTCGGTTTACCATGCGTGTCTCTTATGAACTAGTGTCAATGTATACTTACTTCCATCTTGGTTTTGAGAGCTGGATGTAGAATCTGATTGTATGAGTTCATGATCATTGTCTTTCGTTTTAATACAAATTTACTTGATATTCGCATTAAGATAGATTATTGTGACGTTAAATGAACGATTCTTTCAAGGCAATGGTCTAGAGATGAAGAATATCAATATTTGCAACCGCAATAAATCTTAAGATTTTCGCTATATTTTCTTACATCACAGGCACCTCCATTCCGTCATAGGCACCTCAAGTTGTTTTTTTTACAGATCCAGCCTTATTTGGAGTTTATCGGCATTAATATATGGGCAAGGAGGTTTACTTTACGTCAGTGTGTCCAGATCAACAGATTCTTATGCAAGAAAAGTGCATTTAGTACCTAAAACAACCGATTTGTTCTTGTTTCGAGTACTTTCGACTGACCTTAAAGCCACTTCAAAAGTCATATCTTCCGTATATATGTAAAGTTCCCGGGGATATATTGTGTGACAAAACTTAATGTAAACAAGGGTCGAATAGCATTCTTTGATCTTTAATAAACTCCCTGGTTATAATGTATTTGATCAAAAAAAGACGAACACCTACCCTTTTTTGCTTATTTTTTGACCGTCACAGGTAGCTCCGGATGCCTGTCACAACTTTTTATCGGTACCTCCGCGGAGGTACCTGTGATAGTTTACCAGGCGTGTTAACGTCCACGGTAAACAACTAAGGTCATGTCGGGACGTTCAGTTAACCTAACCACACTATTCCTGGGCAGGCTTAGACCTCCTAAGCGGTTAACCAGTACTAAGTGCACATACTTTCGCCAGTAACTGACAACTGCCCTTCTTGAATCAGCAGAAGGAGAAACGAAAGTATGTGGCCAGACCGGGATTCGAACCCAGGACCTCTGACTTACGAGTCAGGTGCCCTACCGATTGCGCTACCCGGCCCGGCCACTGATATTGTAAAAAAAACACAAAGTTGGCAATGGAACTCACGATTCCTGGTTGGCAAATCCTACGTGTGGACGATTTATCAGCTTATTTTTAAAAAGCTCATCCAAAACCTTTGGATCAGTTAAACGGAAACTGTAGAGAAAATAATAATCAAGGTAAAAAAATCTTGAATTGGGGGACCAAAAGTAATCGCAATAACTATCCTAAAAATGGAACAGTTTGGTTTCGCGATGCAGTAATGCTTCCAAAATATGAAGAAGGACTAATGATGGCAAACAGTGAGGACCAAGACCAGGCTGCTCCTTGTAGAATCAGTTGCTCCTTGTAGGAGCAGTCTTATCTCGGTGTACACTGTTTGCTCGAACCTTTCTGTCCAAGTCCTTAGAATTTTTCGGTTATCAGTATTGTGGGTTGTCATACCCAGCAGGCACACAAGGTTAAATCGACCTTGAATCAACCTTGATTCAACGTCCTGACGTTGAATCAATGTTGATTCGTTGATTCAACCATGTGTACCCAGTGGGATATGCTTACTTGTGGCACTTGTTGTTGTTGTTGTTATCTCCGTAGAATTGTCACAATCATAATCGTACCACGTGACCGTCTCCTCTGTTGTAGCTGAAAAATACAGTCGGTATAGAACGAAGCACCGTTAGGAACTTGTGCTTTCGATATTTCATCTTCATGTCTCAACATATATTCGCGAAGAAAACAAGATATTATCTCGATGGTAAAATAATATCTGTCTGTAACAAGATATTTAAAGGCCTCGATAAACTAGAACAGTCAGAAAATCTGACTATACCCCCGCTGCAGCGCTGCCAATATATGACCCAGCACAGTTGCTGAGAAATCTTTCACGAAAAATAACAGTATTGAATGCATGCAGATAAAGAAAAGTGAACAAATATAGGGAAGAACAAACAGGAGAAGGCCGGTTCTCTATTCCATGATACAACTTGTCATTGTCAACCTATATACCAAATATCAACTTTCTATCCTATACTGTTGCCGAGATATCTTTGGCAAAAAAGTTTGGAGAGAAAGAAAAAGGAACAAATACAGTGAAAAACAAAGAGAAGGAGGCAAATTCTCAAACCCATGATACAACTTGTTGTTCAACCTGTATACCAAATATGTTCTTTCTATCTTATAACACTGCTGAGATATCTTTGACAAAAAGTGTGGAGAGAGAGAAAAAAAATAAAAAAAAAAATACAGGGAAAAATAAAGAGGAGAAGGCCTGTTCTCAATCCCACGATACAACAAGTCATTGTCAACTCATATAACAAATATAAACCTTCCACATTGAACAGTTGCTGTGATATCTTTTACAAAAAATTACAGTACTGAATGCATGGAGAGAAAGAAAAGAGAACAAAAACAGGAAAGAACAAATAGGAAAAGGCCGGTTTTCTATCCCACAATACAACTTGTTGCTAAACTGTATACCAAACACAAACTTTCTATCTTATACTGTTGCGGAGATACCTTTGACAAAAAGTGTGGAGAGAAAGAAAAATTGAATAAAAACAGGGAAGAACAAGCAGGAGAAGGCCCGTTCTCAATCCCACAATACAACAAGTCAGTGTCAACTCTTGTAACAAATATAAACCTTCCACTCTGAACAGTTGCTGAGAAATCCTTTACGAAAAATGACAGTACTGAATTAAAAGAAGAATATAATTATATATATAAAATACAGGCAAGAACTAATAGGAGAAGGCCGGTTCTCTATCCCACGATACAACTTGTCATAGTTAATCTGTATACCAACTAACATTCTATCTTACACCGGTGCGGAGATATCTTTGGCGAAAAAAAGTGGAGAGAAAGAAAAGTGAACAAATACATCGAAGAACAAGCAGGAGAGGGCCTGTTCTCAATCCCACGATACAACTAGTTGTCGTCATCCTGTATACCAATATGAAGTTTCTATCTTATACGGTTCTAGAGATATCTTTGACGAAAAAGTGTTACGGAATTACGGAAGGACGGAACTACGGACAGATGTAAACCAGATTACCACACACACACACACACACACTTTTTCAAAGCGGGGGTATAAATATGTTGCTCTCTAATGCTAAAGTGTTCCGTCATGATATTTTGTCCCCTCAAAATAAAAAAAACTTGCGACCTCAACATGTTATCTATCTTGAAGTAACGAGATATAAGCTTTAATGAACAAAATGCAATCTTGAGGAATCAAAATATTATCTTAAAAGAACCAGACAGTTACTTGAGAATACAAGATATTATCTTGCAGTAACAAAATATTATCTTGAGGAGAAAAAACATTATTCTGCTGGAACCAGACGTTTTCCTGACAGAACAATATAGTACGGAACAGGGAACAAAATATTAGCATGAAGAAACATTCCATTATTTTGAAGGAACCAAATATTTCATTGGCGGAACGAGGAATTAGGCCTACCTTGAACGAAACAAATTATGCTAAGGAAAAATACATTATTTTGATGGAATCAAATATTTACTTGGCGGAACAAGATATTTCCTTGAGGGAACAAAACATAAGCTTGAGGAAACAATACAGTATCTTGCAGAGACCTGGCCCCAAGGTTATAAAACTTTTTTCGTGCTCAACTCAGCTGAGCATGAAATTTTCTCTGTTGATGAGTATGAAAATGCCAACTAATGTTGGCATTTTCATATTCATAAACAAAGAAAATTTCATACTCAGTCAAACTGAGAAAGAAAACAACTGTACTTATCAGTAATTTGCTATTTATAAGCAGGTAACATTTCATGCTCAGCTGAGTTGAGCACGAAAAAAGTTTTATAACCTCGGGACCAGATATTATCTTAAGTGAAGTGCCCCCCCCCCCCCCCACCCACCCCCCTCAGGGTAGTAGCTTGTGGCCTGCAGATGATATGAATAAGATAACATGGATTCGAAAAAATGTCCCCTTCTGGGTTCTATATAATCCAGATGAACGCTATGGCTCGACTGCAAGGATCCGCAGGCTGTTTTGAGTCTTTGTTGTTCTCATAAGTGCTGAGTGAGGAGTTTGTTTCTATTGAACGTCAACAGAATTGTCACACCGAAACGTGTTTATTGTTGATTTTTTCAAAAGAAAAAGTGATGTTTTGGGTTTAACAGCGCTTTGAGACAGCGCTACCGAGCCGCCTCTGACATGTAGTTTTAGCATTGTGGTCACCTGATCAGCTGTCCGCTTTGCTTTTAGTCTTGTATTGTGCTATAAAAATGTGAAAATGTGTAAATATATAAGACCTTTATATGTTTCCTGTGACGTTTAGTTTAACTAGTTTGTTTAAAAATTCACCAGGACCCAGGGCGGGCTCGTAGGTTTATGCATACGTAAAATCGATTTAAACCCCACGCATGCCCCTGCCCAGTAATTTACTTCTGACCGTTCCAAGGGTGAATATTCTGTGGTGGTTTACTATTCATGTCATTGTTTATCTGCTATCAATAAGTCTTTTTTTATATAATATAGAGTAGCCTGGTGACCATCTAGGGTCAAGTCATGTAAATTCGGACAGCAGGTAAATTCGGACATTGATTTTGTTTCCTTTATATGTCAGTTGTTTGGATTCAAAACAAAATAGCTGGGCAAACAGTGAAAATCCTCATCATGATCCGTCTCATCTGGATTTTCACTGTTTGCAATGGTATGTCCGAATTTACCTGCTGTCCGAATTTACCTGACTTGACCCTGGGAAAGAGCTGACCTCTTGACCTTTTCCTAGTCTTATTTTGCTTTAAGTGCTATCTTTCCCCGCCCCCCCCCCCTATTTGGTGTTCAGGGGCCGTATTTATAAACCAACTTAAGTGGTTGCTATGCTGTTGCTAGGGCTGAATTTCTTTGAACGAGATTCCCTACAACTACGAAATTTTCTCTGGTGGAACAGTCTAAAAAGAAATGTCATAGAAATGTCCCCTTACGGCCCCAGGACAGGATGTGATAAGCGATTGTGTCGCTTCCCGATCGCCGCCTTCTCATCTACAACATGGACAAATGAGTTTGCTTCAAACTTCATGGGTTATCCTGTGCTCACATATGACATTATATCACACTATACAATTGTTTCACTGAAGGATCTCTCCAGAGTATATATATGCGATCAGTTTCATCAACTAAAGCAAGAGAGCATTGGTAGGTGGGGCTCCTTCCCAATCATATTTGCAGTCTAGTTTTGGTTGAGAGTGTTTTTTGTTGATGTTGTTGTTGTTGTTGTTTTGTTTTATGTATCTATCAGTTCGTACTGTGATAAACTTTATATTGGTTGAGGAGGAACGTTTAATATTCAGGGTGTAGAATAATATGCTTTAAAAATCTTAATTGTTATTTTATCAACTTATCTTAATGAAGATATCTTTAGAACTGTATTTTAATATGACGATATGTTGTATGTATGTTCACAAATAAACATTATTATCATTCTTATTATTATCATTATTATTATTATTATTATTATTACTGACATGTGCAAGCTTCCACTTTCGCTGTGCCTTAAGCCATCAGTATCAAAACACTTTTTTGTATAATTAAAGATGTTGACCTAAACAACTTAACCACTTAACAACTACCGTGATTTTGCTAAGTATTGGAACATATTAAGGTGAATGGGTACACCGCCATGTTTTTTTGGCCATTTTTTTCATAGGAAGTTTACATTTTGTGATTTCTTTTATGGTTTCCTGAAGAACGAAGCCTTCCCAAAATGGATTCTACCCTTGAAGGAAAGAATTTGCTCCTAGGGGAGCAAAGTCATTCCTTTAATGCTTGATCCCAATATTGGCAAGGGAAGCAAAACTGAAATTGACAGAGATGCTTCCCATGCAAGTGTACCCACTGACCTTAACTAATGATGGTAGTTATGGTACAAAATGAAGAAGTTGATTTTTGTTATCCAGCGATAGTCGGCTATCTTGGGCAAGATCACAAACAGTGTACAATCTGACCTGGATCGACTCGGTTTGTTTACGTATCTATGGCCCTATACCCAAGGCTATTATGGTAGTTTTAAAATGGTGTATATTTTTTTCAATATCTCTTATCATTCCCATCAGACTGCAAGGTTTCCGCCACTTTAGTCATATCCGTTTTTCCAAGTGACACAACTTTAAGGAAAAAAAACAAATATCAAGGAGATGAGAAAAACTTAGATTTCTCTCTCCAGCAACATTTATTGGACCTCAGAATCTGATTATACGACTGGACAAGGTCGGTCGCATGACGATACCTTAAACATCCGTTGTTGATCAGTGTATGTTGTCTATATATGTCTTTATATGTATAATATGTTATATCCTCTTATGTCACATTGACCTGAGTGTAATAAAGGATATGTTATGTTATGTTATGTCTAAGAATTCAAGATGGCCGATCCATCCTGTTAGTGAGTCAAACATCAAGTGTCGCTATATATGTATTATCTTAATATTTCTCATACACTTAACTCGTACCTTAAGTCTTCCGCTTATTTCAGAGCTAACTTCGTCATTGGTCATTATAACCATCAAATGTGGGTGTGTCAGTTTTTTTTTTGTTTTTGTTTTTGTTTTGTTTTTCAGCAAAACTGTATTTGGGGGCCAAAAGCATTTTATTTTCTGAGCCTATTGTTTCCTCTCTCTGGCACAATAAAATAAATGGTTCTCGGTGCAATAAAAACGTTTTCATCGGAAGAGGAACACCCTCTGTGGAAATCTACGGGACCAATGACACTCACAAATTGTTATATTTCTGTAGAAGGACAAACCATCTATTTATAATGAGTTGTTTGTATAGCGAGAGTCCATTAGGATCAATTCTGTTGAACTTGACGTTGAACTTGATAATAATTATAGCTGTGAAGCTGTTTCGTGAGGAAAGAAGATTCATGTTTACAGCCCGGAATATTTGATATTGTCTCACTTTTTGTCATTATTTCTTTTATTTATATTTTTTTCTGTCTTGACAGAATGTAGGTAATTCAAGGTGGCCGAAAAAACGGAACAGCAAAGTGAAGATGTTTTAATTGTTGTTGAAATTGAAATCGACTAATAGGTCGTTTGATGCAGCTTTTGTATACTGGAGATGAAACAGAAATAAATATGGATTATGACTGGTTGTAAGTTTTGGGCCAAATGCCCATCTCTCGTCAAAGACGCGACAGTTCATAAGTGGGTAGTATTCGGAACTGGGTAAATCACTGTAAACGGAAGCTGGCAAGGCTTGGCTAAGATCTGAAAAGCGGCTGCAATTAGGTCTTTACGACCAGCTCATGACGGGGCTGTGCCAAGAAGACCAGAGGTCATTTGCCAACTTCATGATGATGCACCTTGAGATGTTTGATGAGATTTTGGAGCAAGAAGGTCCAGAAAAACCAACAATATACATTTCTCAGAGCCCCTCTGGACCCAGGCACGAAGTTAACCATTGCAGTCAGACATATCGCAGCATATTTTTGACAGACTTGACTTTGAGTAAACTTGGATGCAAACGATGAATAACTGGGACTATAAGAGCCTTTGGAAATCTCTGCAGATTCAGACAGGATTTCTCCCTGAGAATCGTGATGGGTTACCTTGAGTGGCGCCGGCAATGAATTAAGAGGCCGGAGAGGGAGATCTTGTGACCTTCCTCTGTATCCTGGCCTTATTCCTCTCAGCTTTCCTGCATTTCGCTCTTAGTAATTCAGCAAACGTGAGAATGACAGCACCCGACTATACACACCCGTTTTGTTTGTCACGTTACCGGTACAAAATCGTTCTACAGACGTTCAAAAAACGTATGTGTTGCACTTTCGGTTTACCGGGTACGTGCCCGTTACTTGTACAGTGATGTCTGTCAACTGAACGGTAATTGTCTTGTACATTTGAGGTAATCATGAAGTCATGAAACGTTTTATGCGCTCCATACACCGATCGCCAGAGACTCGAACAGCAGCGGGGACGACTTTCATTACCGGATAGCTTTATTTGCAATTTTTCTATCCGTGTGAAATCCGTTTAGGCTACCCACCCGGCAAGGTGTGACAGCTTCATGAAATTAATGCGCTCAAAACACTATTTTAGGCAAATGGATACCCACTTCCCTAACATTGTGGTTTCGGCGCATTAACGTTCTATTTTGTGCTCATGCTTGACAATCAAAGTATTCGAACCCACCAGGCAGACGTCAAAATGACGTCATATCAATGTCTGTGGTGCGACGTCATTTCAACGTTGGAAAGAAAGAGCAAGAAAAACTTACTTTCCTGACAATTCAGTTCATCTTCACCGTCGTAACAGTCATAAACCCCATTACATCTGATAGAATGATGATGACACTTCCCGTCACAAAAGAAGTCGAATTCATCGCAACTCTCTGCCCCTGCGAACAAAAACAGAACAATCTAGTCACATTCGAAATCTACACCGTGCATGATACGATACTCATGCCAGTCCCTGTCAAGAGCAAACTTTTGCACGGTGTTGGTTTGACTTTGTTTCAAGGCTTATGGCTTTACAGGCCCCATTACTCTATCAGTGGTATAATTTAGTGAACTATTTTATAGTGGTCTCTCTACATTTTCAGCATTGCAAATGACCGCCATTAGCAGTTTCAAACAAAAACAACACTATTGAGTTTCACGTAAAAGGTTTTGAAAACTGATCTGGGTCTTTCGATTTAATAAACCTCAGTGAATTGGTAAAATAACTGTACAGGCCTGGGGCCCAAATCACTGTCCCGCTTTTTGTTTATATTGCATCGGTCGATGGGGAACATGTTAATTGTAAATTGTGGAGAACTTTATCGTTCTTTAAAAACATGCTTTCCATTTTTTTGCCAGTTATAAGACTCCTTATAAGAACATCAACCGACATTCTATCACCAAACGTGAAGACTGAACCGCTTTTCATAATGTTTTGTGTTTAGATGTTTAACCACTGGAGGGATTATGGAGACTACACGTAAGACATCGGTACAAACGAGAAACAATTAACGTTACAATAAAAAAGGTCGCAATTTGAACTTTTAACGTCTAATACTTCAAGGTTGCGTTTATACTTGTGCACTGAAAATACTGAGAATAGTTATAAGAATTAAAGCAAGTGAATCGCGTTTACTGCCATTTTCCATGACATAAAATTGCCTTCAGTTAAAGTGAATGTCTGTTTAACGTTTAACTTTGAGGAACGATTGTTATCCTAGGTTTGTTTCGTTTAACGGCCCTTTGAGACAGTATTTCAGTCTCTCAGAAAGGGAGATGATACGACAGACTGAGGCACGAAAACAAGACCACATTCCGCGCCTGCTGCAAGCACAGCCGGCCCTTGTCCCGTCATTATCATAATTAGTAGGGCGCCTTGGTACTGTGTAATCTTGGGCCCAGAAAGGAAAAAAATATATTCACGAGTGTTAAAGTATTCTATAATTTTAGCTGCATATAAAACATGTTTTAAATTTCCTTATATAGAATCCTTGAAAGACAAGAAAATGTGATCGTCTAACTCTTATCAAAAGCAACATTATACTCTACTTACCACATCGATACTCGTCAAAACCATCGTCACATTGTCTCAAGCCGTCACATCGATATTTCGACGGCAGGCATCGACTACCATCGCAGGAAATCATTGGATGCCGGCAACCTGTAAAGGAGAATTTTCAAACATGAACTACTCTGTGAAAGGAAAACTAGAAAATGTGTTTATGAAACACTATGCCCCCAAACATATGCTTGCCTCTAAAGAAGGTTCATCCCATAATGTATGAGTAAGAAAGGGGTATAACTCACCCCTGTGTTTATAGAATTGGATACAAAGCTAATCAGATCATCTACACCTTGGCTTGTAACTGTATGCCAAATATCAGGATCCTAGCTTAAGCAGGTCTTCAGATATTTTGGTCACAAGGTTATTCCTATATAAAATGCCTATGTCCGAAAAAGGGAAATAATGCAACCAAAATTTACGAAATATGCTCAAAAGTTAATCAGTTCATCTACACCTTGGTCTGTAACTGTATGCCAAATATCAGGATCCTACTTTAAGCGGTTCGTCAGATATCTTGGTCACAAAGTTATTTCTAAATAAAATGCCTATGTCCAAAAAAAAAGGGGAATAACTCAACCAAAAATTTACGAAATATGCTCAAAAGTTAATCGGTTCATCTACACTTTGATTTCTAACTGTATGCCAAATTTTAGTGGTTCTTTAGATATTTTGGTCAAAAGGTTATTCCTATATAAAATGCCTATGTCCGAAAAGGGGAATAACTCAATCAAAAATTTACAAATTAGACTAAAAAGTTAATCAGATCACCTACACCTTATTTTCTAACTGCACGTCAAATATAAACATGCTAGCATAAGCGGTTCTTTAGATATTTTGGTCACAAGGTTATTCCTATATAAAATGCCTATGTCCGAAAAAGGGGAATTACTCAACAAACAATTTACGAAATATGCTCAAAAGTTAGTCAGTTCATCAACACTTTAATCTGTAACTGTATGCCAAGTATCAGAATTCTAGCTTAAGCGGTTCTTCAGATATTTTGGTCACAAGGTTATTCCTATATAAAATGCCTATGTCTTACAAAGGGGAATAACTCAACCAAAAATTTACGAATTATGCTCAAAAGTGTATGCCAAAATATTAACATGCTAGCTTTAGTGGTTCTTTAGATATTTTGGTCACAATGTTATTCCTATATAAAATGCCTATGTCCGAAAAAAGGGAATAACTCAACCATAAGTTTACGAAATACGCTCAAAAGTTAATTTGTTCATCTACACCTTGGTCTGTAACTGTTTGTCAAATATCAGGATCCTAGCTTAAGTGGTTCTTCAAATATTTTGGTCACAAGGTTTTTCCCATAAAGTCGAAAAAGGGGCCTAACTTTTGAACGGCAATACCTGCGGAGGGATAAAAAATACGGGTCCGCTTAATTTTCATGTTCATTCCACATATAAAATTTCAGGATCCTAGCAAAAGCGGTTCTTGAGTTTCCTAGCTGCCGAAAAGCGTTACAGGCGGACGGACGGACGGACAGGCCCAAACCAATATGCTCCCTCAACTTCTCCGAAGTTGGGGGCATAAAAACAACTAAAAGTGCATGAAGAGTAGGATTCCCTGAAAACCCCTAACATTTACAACTATCCCAAAATTACCTAGCATATCTCCCCCCTGAGAACCGGCTTCAGTTCATAGCTTTTGGCACAAGCTGTTACATGTAAATTAGGAGATGTGGCTGTTAATTTTAGAAAATTCAGTATATATTTTATAGACTATAAAAATCCAAAACAACCCCTATCCGGCACCTGCGGCAAGCACAGCAGACCCTTGCTCTACTAGTCTCCGAAAGGCTGCCTGCCTTTAGCAGAAACTTATTGGTTGTTGGGGTATCTACTGATACTTTTAATGTGAAAGATAAGTGTCTTCTTAATAGAGGAGACCATGAAATGTATTATAACATACTGTAAGTATTATTGTATTTAAGTTTGCTGGGACAAAAGCTCGCAGTTTTACAATTTTAGACACATTCACGGATATTTAAGTTTGCGAATACGTCATATTTTCCTATTATTACTTTGTAAAATCATCATGTTCGCGGATCAAAGTTCGCGCATTTATGTTGACCGCGAAAATCGCGAACATTTGTACAATCACTGTAACCGAGACATTTTCAAAGTAATTATGTATTGAAAATTACACACACAAAAAAAAAACATTTCGCCGAATTAAACAATGAATTAGTTTTGAAATTCTGTAACCCATACTTAAAAAGACCTTACCCATCTGCAGCTTAATGGTCTTTTCGGTCCATCCAATTGTAGGTCCCAGCCAGCCCCTACAGGTATAGAAGCTTACATCTTTTTGGAGGAAGAACCTGATGACCAGTCTTTGTACTCGGGCTGAGCTGCGACTGTAGCTTGTCACTCTGGAAGTATGCAATTTACAAAAATAGTTCAGGTGAATTTATCATATGAAGTCGTTGTTATTTAAGAATTGAAATTTGATTTTTCAGCGTTCATCGTGTGATGAAGCCAGTGGGCGGAGCTAAAATTCCATGAAGCGCGAAGCGCTTCTTGTAGAATTTTAGCACCGACCGCTGGCTTCTTCACACGATGAACGCTGAAAAATCATATTTTTATTCTTATATTTACACTTTATTTGTGAACCTTTCTGTGCCGTTTTCGTGGTAATTTGTGTAGAATAGGCAAAATATGGATCGAAGAAAAGTTAGTAACGACATGTTCGGCCATAACGTTAAACAGCCGTCGCCCTGACGTGACGTCAATCGAACGTTACAAGAACCAATCAAGACGTTTGTTTACATAAGACGTCGCTTGACGACAACGTCACATGATCAATTGGCCTTCATCGGTGTATGAAGCTAGTTGCTCTAAAGGGTTCACCTATGGGAAGTCAGTGGCAAGTATCAGAGAGTAGCTTTTCCCCCCTAGTTTTTCTCCCCGGAAAAATGACTATGATTTTTCCATAGTAGAATTTCCCACCGGAAAAATGGCTATATAGTAGAATTTCCCCCCGGAAATATGACTATATAGCCAATTTTCCCCGGGGAAATCTACTATACGTGTTTTTGCATAGCCGTTTTTCCCCTCTATAGTGGATTTTCCCCCTGGTAATATGATTGCAGGAAAACACACTATATAGTGGAATTTGCTCCTTTTCCGATGGATAACAGATGCTAGAACCGTATGCATGTGTCCATCAGTATGTCTTATTTTTGTTTTGGGGAAAGCAGGTAGGCATTTTGCTTTTCCATTTTAGCCGAAAACGGATATGAGTGTACGTGGTTGTGTGCATAAATTTGTATAATTTTGTGTTTGTACAAGCGTTCATTGGTGCGTGCGCGCAGCCGAGTGCCTGGACTAGTGTTCGCCTTTCATGCAGGAGTCGTTGGCTCGACTCCCATTAAGACACACGTCCGATTATGATTTTCAATGTAATAAGCTCCCTACTAAATCAAACATGACTAGGCAAAGCACCCGTTCGTACATCTTCCTGTAGCTTGCATGCGTATGTGTATGTATATAAATATATGCGATGAGAAGAAATTCCACCCTGCTTGTTCCTTAAATAAGTAATTATTGATTATTATAAAGATATGGCTGCTAAATTTGCATATTGATTTTTTGGAATTAATCACGTTTATAACCTCCCTTGAAGTACCTATACATTTCTTATGCGATTAATTCCGTAATATGTCTCTGTTCCATTCCGTTCCGTTTCGTTCCGTTCCGCAAAATACCAATAGCCATACCAAATTCACTAATAGCCAATTTCCCGGTGGGGGATAAAGGACTATGGGGGAAAAGTGGCTCTATGAGGTCCGGACAATCCACTATATAGCCGTCCTTCATATAGCCATTTTTCCGGGGGGAAAGGGGGAAAAACCACTCTCTGACAGCAAGTGTAAATATTCACTGGATAACGTCGTGTCATAAAAATCGTAACGTCACAACGATGCGTTTTCTTATTGCAATGATATTCATTTTGAAGGCGAACAAAACATTTTAAGGGACATATGAAAAACAGAATCTTACTCTCGTGGTCATTTCGTATGAAATTTAAGAAATTTATGAAACTTGCCGAAGCAAGAATCACAGAGAAATAGAGGACCTTACACGAGTGTAATCTGTAAATACCGCCAAACATCATCAATCGTCGATAACATCGAACCGTTCTTCTGTTGCAGATTTGCAATGCTGCTCTTCTGTAATGCTCTTGAAAACTTGGCATGATGCCAGATGGCCGCTATCATAGCGGCCATCTGGCATCCTGCCAAGTTTTGAGATTTGATCTACTTTTGAAGGAGGTGATCTGAGATGGTTTTGTGCAAAGTACGGACGACGTCAGGCATATGGAAGCCGAGATATATTAGTGACCTTGAAATTTTGAAAATGTGTCGATTTTTCTAAAGGGAGATCAGTGTGCCCTAGTTTTGTGGGTAGTGATATGGAGCGGACTGTTACAGGCACAGTTGAAGTTTGATATGCCTAAGGCTTCAGGAACCTAACACCGCTCTAATTTTGAAAATTAAGCATGGTCTCAGTTAGTCTCAGATGTCGTGAAAAAGGACATTGTGACCTACATTTATGGGAGGCAACCTGGAGAATTTTGATGCAAGTGCATATGAAATTTGAAAGACTGCAGGTTTATGCAAGCTGAGATACAGTGGCGACCTTCAAAACTTGACTTGAAATCTTCCCATTATCAGTCAATGGAAATTTTAAGGGATCATAACTCTGTCGTTTATTGACAAAAATTGTATCAAGATGTAGCTAAGTTATTTGCGCAATTTCAGAAAAAAATTCTCTTTCCTCATACTTTTAGTTGATCTCCTGCACTATGTTAACCTCATTTAGGTATTTTCCACAATACATGGATTCTAAACAAATGTATACGCCTGTAGCCTAGAAAAAATGTTTCGCATATTACTACATCAGTACTTATTAGTACAATTTTCGTGATAGTATATTTTATGCTTTTCAGGATTATAAATTTTTCGGTAAAAGTGGAAATGCTCTAAACTAAACAGCAACGCCACGATTTAACGAACACTTTTGTCCACCTTCTTAACATACCGTCTCCTTGTTGAGGGGATTGGTAATCGGCGTGGTTCTTTATACCATGCTAAAGCGGGAGTGGCCCCGGGCCCTTTGCATCTGGCATCGCATTTCAGGTAAACAGCATCTCCTCCGTATCCAGTAGCAACGTCATCGATAACGTAGCCGTCCTTTTTGATGATCAAGTCACATGACAAATCTGGCTCGAATAGTTCGAATTTATCAGGACTCTGCTCTTGTATCGGGATTTGATTCATCCACACGTCTAGTTTCCATGGCTTCCAAGGCTCAATGACACCTGTTAGTTAAAAATGCAGTAAATAAATTAATGAATGTTGGATAAATGCAAAGAAGGGGGCAACATCACGCATGATAAACGCACAAAAGATCAAGTGGAGGAGATAACGCAAAACTCCTGAAAGTGGGCAGACCGAAATTTCGGTCTGGCCACTTTCAAGATTTTTGCGACATCCTCGCCAATTCTTTTACTGGAAAGCAAAAAAAAAAATAGTGCACATATACCCATTTTACAAAACAGGTCGAACAGCATTGTTACAAATTTTTTTAATTTCCCGGTGGGAATCGAATTTTACCGTTTACTAGGCGTGAAATCGCGTTTGGTCCGTTAACATAGCCGATGCAGTTCATAAAGTTTCGCTCCTTCATTAACTTTATGTCATTGATTATCACCATCATTACGTATCTATGACAACAAAACAGCAACGTAGGTCATTGAACCAATAAGCAGACATGTCATTTTATAAGTTTTAGTTTCAGCTGAGATTTTTATAAGCTTTAGTTTCCGCAGACATGTGTTCTGCAAAACGCGATGAAAACTGATATGTCACTTTATACAGACAAAGGCCAAAAGTAATTCCACACAAAAAATAATAATAATAAAATAAAAAAAATAATAACACGGACTTCGGTGCATTATATGCCCACATAAAAATTAGTTTGAGCGATCATGCAACGATTGTATTGTTAACTTTGAACGTTTCAACATATTTTATCGCCTAAAATAGCAAAGGGGTCGGGCTGCAAGTTCTCACAACTTAGGACGTGACGCAGCTCTAGTCGTCTTTACTTTCAAAGGCGGCAGCAGAAATAATGGCATTTAACCACTGACTAGACAAACAACTCGGACCACATTACATCTTAATTTATAATTTGCCGTTTATACGAATACGACATTTTATAAATGTCATCTTGGGCGGTATTCCAGATTTACGAAATTTAATACAATTACTACAAATTGTCGTTTCTCGCCAGCTCGATATTGAATGTAGAACTGAATGCAGAGCTGAATATCGATCACACAGCTCGATAATGAATATCGATCACTAAGATCGATAGGAATACCATGATAAACAATGGGTTGTCTTGGAATCGGCTTTACTTGCGTACAGAGCCAAAAGAAATTATTAACATTGCAAATAATTGTGGACCTTTTTTTGTCTAAATTGCACAGAACAGATAGAGCGCATCAAGGTTGGTCAATCAATATGAGAAGTTCTAGGATGAATTTATGCTATGGCCGGATCAATGCTTGGTTCCGAGGCTCTCGTTAAATTCAGTTGTTTTGATTTTTTTGCAGTTTATGTAATAGCTATGGCTTTTACAGGTCTACAAAGATCTTGGAGACCATCGAAAAAGACCAAGCAGCAAAATAGCGATTATTTTTCATCTGACCTGACAATTTGTAGTATGTAATTTGGTATTTTTTTAAAGACCCTTCTGCATGAACCATGACATCATTCGTAGGAAACTATGGCAGAGGCAAGGGATGCGTAGGGTACTATTTTACCTTTTTGTGAATAAAATTCTTCAAAATCATGCAGTATTTGACCAAACATTGTGATTTTACTCCCTTAAAATTAGACGCAGCCACCTTTTCGCACCAAGCCCCTCTTGAGAGTTACGGGGCTGGAAACGATTTTTTTATAGAATCGATTACGGGACAATGGAACGGTTATTGTTGGCATACTAACTGCACATTTTTTCTTTGCTCTTCTGAAAAAGGTTCGAATTCCGAATATCTGAACGACAATTTGTCAACGAAATATAAATGCAAATGCAATTTATATATATGTTTCTTTAGAGCAATGAAAAGTCCCTGCGATAAAAACTTTTCCTCATAAAAATGCACTGTAAAAAAATCGTAGTTTTATACGGTAGAATAACTGGCAACCAGCTGCTAGTCCATTTCCCGTTATTTTTATGGTCACCCGTAAAAATTGCAGAAATCATCAAGCAGAGTAGGATAGAATTGAACAGATGTTGTTTTGGTCATAAAGCCCTTCAATTCTATAAAGGTATTTTTGAGCGCTGACAGTTAACAAAACTCTTCCAAATCGTGATTTCTATAAAAGTTCTACAGGCAAACGCCCGTAAAATTAAAGGTAAATTAACTGGCAGCCAGCTTCCAGGTATTTTACCGTAAAATCTACAATTTTTTACAGTGTGTGAGCTGCGACACGATAAAACCAACAAAGTGGCATGTGCGCCCAGTAAAGACTAAGATCAGCCTGGGCATCTGATCAGACGGGCGGATACCCAGGCAGATTTGAGTGTTCGCTTGGCGCACATGCCACTTTGTTGGTTTTGTCATGTCGCGACTTAGTTAACATACCTGCATTAGCAGCCAAGAAAAGAAAAGAAAACACGATTATATATCCACTCATCTTGCGCCTAACTCTCTGTGAATTCTCTTTTTAAATGATATAATAATGTTTAAGTGATGCTACTTTATGTTATTATTTTAACTTCCGGAATGATGGCTAAATAGACGCGTCCAGTTGTTGCTGGAAATATGTTGGCGATTATTAGGTTGGGTATTATTCAAATTACACATAAGGATGTACGTTGACTCATTTTATTTTATTTATCACAAGGTGAGACGCATTTTGCGACTTCTTGTTTGCGTCCCGCTGGATGACGAAGCCCTTAAAAAGGGTCTACTTCTAGGAAAAAAATAATAAATTTGCTCCAAAAACGAAATTCTTTCGTTTAAGAGTTGTTGACCCCACTCCCCTTTCCGCGCCCCACGCCCCGCCGCTTCCCAGCTTCCACATGTTGAAAAGGGAGTCAAAATGACAACTGCAGATGTGCAGCTCCTGCATGCGAATCAAGTCACCTTAAATAGCAACTGCATGCCAAGATAATGTACTTTAACCCCTGTGCGAACTGGGAAGACTCAGATCGCCCTGTGCGTCTCGATATCAGATCAGGGACGTGGCTAGGAACATTTACATGATATGCACGATCAGTTGTATACTGCTTGAGGGCAAGTCTAGAAATTAAGCCCCCCCCCCCCCCCCCCCCCACTGCCCCCTCCCATATATTTTATATCGTAATGTCTATCAGAAATTAGTAATGGGTAAATAAATCTTGCCGAATTTACAAACTTTCAGCACGCAAATACGTAGGCGCGTGTTGAATATCAATATGCAGCGGCCTATTTGCGTAGGCGCAGTTACGAGAAGAGTCTGAATAGACTAAGCGGATAGACAGTTAACCTGAGATTTCCTTTTCTGCTTTTTTATGTTGTTTGATACCTGAACGGACTCAAATAATTGAAGATTTTGAAATTTCGTGGCGCTTCGAAATTTTATTAAGGTGTGAGTGTTGCTTTGACTGACGCACTTTGCGGGTGGTCGGGTGGTGCGATGGTGCTGCGTGTAGCTTCCAGTGCCGGGGCGTCCTACTTATTTGGATAAAAGTAGGACAAGGGCCTACTGTGCTTGCAGTAGGTGCGGGCGGGAGTTGTTTGGATTTTTTCTTTCTTCTGTCATTTCTCTTTTCTTTCTCCCTCTCTCTGGGAGACGGCCTGATATAGACTGATATACTGTCTCAAAGGGCCGTTAAACCCAAAACAACCTACCTACCAGCCTGACGCACTTTACGGATCGTTTTCACCGGGCAGGGTAACATACTGAAATTCATATTTCCGTTTGTTTTTACAATTTTCAGCCATTGTATTTCTGTCCGTTCATCCTACGCCCGTCCAGCTTTACGTTAATCTACGATACCTTATACATGTATCTCTATTGTAAAAACGCTTACTTATTTATTTATTTATTTATTTCAGATAAATGTCCGCAGACAAAGCCGAAGGTCTGGTACCAAACTAGGCATATTTTGCCGTTTGTTCATCCTACTCTGGTTTCTGGATCTGCTCTTTTTTATTTATGTATTTTTCTTTTTTGCAAGTTTAAGAAGAACTGTATCTCGCAAACATTAAAAAAATGCGAAAAGTAATTCTGGCTCAAAATGCTTTCAATGTAACAAGAGATCAGTGTCCTCTCAGTTGTTTTGTATGACCCATTATTTTTACATCCGTTTTCACATCCGGATTGTAGTATGTACGAGTGGATTATACATAAATTCTAAGTGCAACATGCATGTGAATTAAACAACAAACAACAGATTAGCTTACGTTAACATTATAAAATGGCTCACTGGGCACACTTGAATCAACCTCGAATCAACCTTGATTCAACATCATGACGTTGAATCAAGGTTGATTCCAGGTTGATTCAAGGCTGTGTGTCTGCTGGGGGTCTTTTGCAAGTAAAAGTGACTAACGGCAAGACCCGAACTAGCATGTGCATCCACAGGTTGATCAAAATACATGTATTGACTTTTCGCTATGCTTTTATGTAAATAAGGAATATTTGGTCAGCCTGCGGAGGAGGGGATTACGGACGTCACTTTTTCCCCACGCCGTGCATCAAATTTCTCATCACCATCAGAAAAGAGTATTGTAGCAGTGATAGGAATATTTGGTCAGCCTGCGGTGGCGGGGGTTACGGACGTCACTTTTTTCCCCACGCCGAGCATCAAATTTCTCAACACCATCAGAAAAGAAAACATTAGTACTGTAGTAGTATTGTAGCAGTGATAGTAGTATACTTGTACTTAGAAGTGGTAGCAGTAGTAGAACTGTCATCATCATCATCATCATCATCAGTAGTAGTAGTAGAAATATTGTTGATTTTTTTTATTTATTTTCCATTGTTGTTTTTTCTATTCTTCTTCTTTATTTTATTTTATATATTTTCGTTTTATTTTATTTTATTGTATTTATTGCTTTGTTCTTGTTGTTGTTTTGCGTTCTTGGCAATGTAGCCAAATAGTTTGTAAAACTAATTTTTACCTGAACAGCTCGATTTATTTTGTTTTATTTATTGCTTTATTCATGTTGTTGATTTGCGTTCTTGGCAATGCAGCCAAATAGTTTGTAAAACTTATCATTACCTAAACAGCTTCGACCCAGATCAGAAGGAGTCTGACTAGCCTCTGCACTCACAATCACAACTGCGCCAACAACCGTGTAAATCCTTATAAACGCCCCTGCTCTGATAAACGCCTCCTGCCACTTTTCCAAAAATAATGTTATATTAAATTGCATGAATTCGTATTTGGTTCTCTGGCTAAGGTAGCTCTTTAATTGATGTCAACTCTTAAAGGAAACAATTTGCTCCTAGAAGAGGAGCAAATTTTTTTTTCGTGTGTGTGTGTGGGGGGGGGGATGGTTTATTTACTACACTTTAGGCTCTAATAGTTGATTTACTACACTTTAGGCTCTAAATAACGCCCCCCCACCCCCCCCCCCCCCAAAAAAAAAAAAAAAAAAAAAAAAAAAATGAAACGCCCCCGGGGCATTTGATAGGATTAATACGGTATTCTAGGTGAATGGGTACACGTCCAGGTGAAACAACTCTTCCATTATAATTCCGCCTCCCTCCTAAATTCGGTTGAGGTTGGAGGTGGGAGGGGGTGGGGGAGTGGGTGGAAAATGGTCAACGCTTTAAGGGGAAGGAAATGGTCCCAGAAAATTTTGAGACACCAGTAGTTCGAGATA
Organism: Ctena decussata; assembly: GCA_963989385.1. Taxonomy (NCBI): domain Eukaryota; kingdom Metazoa; phylum Mollusca; class Bivalvia; order Lucinida; family Lucinidae; genus Ctena; species Ctena decussata. Next base: position 50,938,641 of record OZ022510.1, on the reverse strand, counting down.
AGAGGAGTTGAAATAGTAATAAAATTCGGGAATATGCCCCAACTGAATAATTTGATATAAAAGGTACTTCGATATATCATTGTTCGAGATATCGGGAGTTGCCTGTGTACACGTCTTCATATAACATCGTAATCTCTTCTGATAGGAAGGTGAAGTTGGTTTGTTTTTCGTTTTTCGCTTTTCGTTATTCGCTTTTCATTTTTTCGCTTTTCGTTTTTCGTTTTTCGCTTTTCGTTTTTCGCTTTTCGTTTTTCGTTTTTCGACATTCAACTCCTATTTTATCATTCGCACTGAAGCCGAATATCGAATTTTGACATTCGAAATCCTATTTTGACATTGGAATTCAGACCGAATGTGGTATTTTGAAATTCGAAATCCTATTTTGACATTCGAACTTAGGCCGAATATGGTATTTTGATATTCGAAATACTATTTTGACATTCGTACTGAAGCCGAATATCGAATTTTGACATTCGAAATCCTATTTTGACATTCGAATTCAGGCCGAATATGGTATTTTGACATTCGAAATCCTATTTTGACATTCGCACTGAAGCCTAATATCGAATTTTGACTTTCGAAATCCTATTTTAACTTTCGAACTTAGGCCGAATATGGTATTTTGACATTCGAAATCCTATTTTGACATTCGCACTGAAGTCGAATATCGAATTTTGCCATTCGAAATTCTATTTTGACATTCGATTTTTCGCCGAATATGGTATTTTGACATTCGAAATCCTATTAAGACATTCGCACTGAAGCCGAATATCGAATTTTAATATTCGAAATCCTATTTTGACATTCGAACTCAGGCCGAATATGATATTTTGACATTCGAGATCCTATTTTGACATTCGCACTGAAGCCGAATATCGAATTTTGACTTTCGAAATCATATTTTGACACTCAAAATCAGACTGAATATGGTATTTTGACATTCCAAATCATATTTTGACATTCTCTCTGAAGTCGAATATCGGATTTTGTCATTAAAATCCTATTTTGAAATTGGAATTCAGGCTGAATGTGGTATTTTAACATTCGAAATCTTATTTTGACATTCGCACTGAAGCCGAATATCGAATTTTGCTCTTCGAAATCCTATTTTGACATTCGAATACAGACCGAATATGGTATTTTGATCCCCCAACCCCCCATCCCCCCACCCCCTGTTGCTTCCATAGCTTGGTGGACAGGAACATCGGAACCAAAGTGGGATATTTTTTCTTGTATCTTCTGGTGCGTCTTATTACAGCCGTATCCTTGAAGCGCTCCTGATGAGACATGTCAGCCCCATTCCCCCACCCCCCTGTTGCTTCCATAGCTTGGTGGACAGGAACATCGGAGCCCAAGTGGGATATTTTTTCTTGTATCTTCTGTTGTGTCTTATTATAGCCGTATCCTTGAGGCGCTCCTGATGAGACATGGCAGCCCCATCCCCCCTCCCCCCTCTGTTGATTCCATAGCTTGGTGGACAGGAACATATTGATCGGAGCCCAAGAAGGATACCGCTATTTCTCTATTGTCGTCTGTTGTGTCTCATTAGAGCCGTCTCCTTGAGGCGATTCTGATGAGACATCTCAGTCCTTTATGTTGCTTGTTTGACAAGAATACATGTACATCTATCAGAGCTCAAGAGGGATTTTTTTCTTGTGTAGTCTTTTGTGTCTCATTAGAGCCGTCTCCCTAAGGCGATTCTGATGAGAGATCCTATTGAACGAAATTCTATTAAGTCCTTTACAGAAATTAACAAAAATGCAAAAAAATGACTTGTTTTGAAAGAATGACAACAATTCGGTAGATTTTTGTACCCCGCCACATGCAATGCAAACCCCTTAACGGTTGAAAATATTTCCGCATCAAGAGGAATCGAACCTTGGACCGCTAGATCAGCACGCCAGCGCTTAACCCACTGAGCTACCGGGTCTCATATATTACTGTAGGAGCTGTCGTATAAACCAGATACAGATGAAAAACTTGTTATACGTAGCTCCTGTTGTTAGAACCAAACTTATCCACATAAGACTATGCCTGGAGTTAAAGCTCTATTTCAGCCGATTTCTTAAGATCACATGTACATGATGTACCTAAGCTTGTTTTCAGAGAACAATACAGCAAACAAGAATCGGCGCGCGAAACTTAGATAAATTGATGAAAATTGAAAGTCTGAGATCTCACGCATGCCATTTGGATGATAATTGGTGGCCTTCTATCGACATTACATAAAGGAAGATTCCAGAAGAAAGAAAGAAACAAACAAAGAAATGAACAAAGGAAAAAGAGAGATAGCAGAAAAAATAAGTCCCATGAAATAAGATTAAAACAACATATCACACGCCTAATTTAGTTTAGAACTGAGAACACCGTTTTCAAGTCTGTCCGTCCGGATTCTTTTTTATTTATTTATTTATTTATTTATTTTTTGTCTTTTATTCGTTGATTGACTACATTTCTATGTTCGCCAATATTTGCTCCAGATTCTTATTATACACCTGAGAAGCCAACCCCGAGCCCGTTAACGTCTCTGCATTTATCTATATCCATCTTCGCAGGCCAAGGGTACTAAGTCCACTTTGTTCCGTACGTACCCTTGGCCGACGGCCTTTAAAAAAAATCGGTCGCCTTTTAGCTGCAGCGAGTTGCTCCCCTTGTCGCACGTTATATTTAGACCAATACAAAACACAGTTGACCAACAACTTCGCATAATCGTTCAAAAACACTGACTTACTGGTTAAATTTTGACCACCTACTCTTTTTTTTTTTTTTTTTTGGGGGGGGGGGGGTAGTTTGTTTGTTTTTTGTAATAGTTCACGGCAGAAAAGATATTTTTCTATTGACAAGATACAAGCAACCAGCTACCAGTCCATTTCCCATTATTTTTACGGGCGTTTGCCTGTAAGAAATTGTTGGAAATCATGATATGGTAGGGTTATGTTAACTGGCCGCACTCCAAAATAACTATATAGTGTTGAAGGCTATATGACCAAAACGACACCTGTTCTTTTCTATCCTATTCTTCTTATCAATGATTCATGACGTCGCGCACGTTATTGGGGAACAAAACGTAACGTCAAACTGTCAAGCGGCTACTTTTTCCGTCTTATGAGAATGTTAACCGCGGGGTTTGAATGTCTTATATGTAGTGAAACAAAACCAAACACGCCACGGAAACAAAAGAAAACCGGTCCGATCCTTTAAACATGCTTTAAGGACGACATCAACGAGAATTTATTTTACAGTTTTGCTTATTCATTTGCTTTTTTCAGTATAGGACGGATCTGTTTGCATTTATGAACACGATATGAATTGAGTTTGTTGTACAAATTCTATCGGCAGCTGCAAATATAAACCACACTATATCCCTGCAAGGTAGTTCTTAGCCGTTTCACGATAATTTATTTCGTTATACTATGCTATCCTCTGTTTTCGTGTCAAACAAATTATATCTCTTGCGTCACCTTTCCCGTTTCTTTTCTTTCTGCTAGTCATCTTGCCGTAAAATCTACGGATTTTTTACAGTGTATGTTTGTGGGGTGAATGGGTACGCTAACAGGGGAAGCAGCCCTGTTGCTTCCTTCTAAGGAGGGGTCGAACTTTTAGAGGAGATAATTTCCTCCCTTAGGAACAAATTCTTCACTTTATGAGTGGACCTTATTTTAAGGTGGGCTTCATCGCCAGGGAGGCGTATAGGGGGTCGCAGAATTTGTTTCCCTTTATAAAAATGGCTGAAGCATATATGGATGTACCCATGGGTCTTGAATTTCTGTGACATTGATTGATATTGCCACTAACTGGCTCGATGACGGTCTGCCACGTCTTGACGTCGTGATGTCATGACATCGTGACAATGGTGTTGTAACGTTATTAGGGCAGCAGCAAAAAGTAAACGGGGTGGCTAGTGACGGACGTCTGTCTGTCAGTAGCCAATATCCGTTGAATTTGCTTGTGACAGACGTCTGTTAATAGCTGAAACTCGATAAATTTGCTAGAGACAGATGCGATTTAAGTAAACTATAGTGCTCCTGCACAAGCTAGGAATGTGTCCTGGGAGACGGACGCAGAGTGTCCTCGCACAATCATGACATTTTTTACCCACTAGTTGATAATGTAGTTCCTTTACGTACGCATTTATCTGTTTCTGTCGAAGTCAAATGATGGTATGGAATCTGGAGGATATTTTATAATGCTCCATTGACGATAGTCAGCAGGCATTATATTTTACCCCTGTCCGTCTATATGTCTGTTCGTCTGTCCGTCGCACGTAAACAGGTTGTATATGATTGAAACTTTGCGAAAATATTATAGGCATATTTAAGACGTGAATGTGCCTTTTTGAAGGAAAAAAAAACATTTTTGACGAATTACATCCTTTGTTGACTGTGAAATTTTCATGGCAACTTAATATAATCAACTTCTACAGTTTTCAAGTTATGAACTTTGCACAGATGTTCCAGACATATTGAAGATTTGCGTGTGCTTATTTAAGAGGAAAGTTATTTCTTATAAATTTGCGGTGTTTTCAAACCTAGAAATTTATCGGGTTTTGGTTAATACAGAATAAAAAATGTATAATCAAGTCCTTCCGCAGTTTTTTTTTAGCAATCGATTTTTAGCAATCGATGGCTGTTACAGCATATTGAAGTTGTGCAAATGCCTTTTCGAAGAAAAAAAAATACTGACAAAATGACAACTTCCGATATTCGGCTTCAGTGCGAATGTCAAAATACTGAGGATTTCGAATATCAAAATACCATATTCGGTCTAAGTTCGAATGTCAAAATAGGATTTCGAATGTCGAAATTCGATATTCGGCTTCAGAGCGAATGTCAAAATAGGATTTCGATTTTCCAAATATCAAACTGGCCTGAATTCGAATGTCAAAATAGAATTTTGAAGGTCAAAATTCAATATTCGCCTTCAGTGCGAGTGTCAAAATAGGATTTCGAATGTCAAAATATCATATTCGGCCTAAGTTCGAAAGTCAGAATAGGATTCCGAAGGTTAAAATTCGATATTCGGCTTCAGTGCGAATGTCAAAAAAGGATTTCGAATGTCAAAATACAATATTCGGCCTGAATTCGAATGTCAAAATAGGATTTCGAATGTCAAAATTCGATATTCGGCTTCAGAGCGAATGTCGAAATAGGATTTCGATTATCAAAATATCATAATAGGCCTGAATTCGAATGTCAAAATAGGCTTTCGAAAGTCATAATTCAATATTCGGCTTCAGTGCGAATGTCAAAATAGGATTTCGAATGTCAAAATATCTTATTCGTCCTGAATTCGAATGTCAAAATAGGATTTCGAAAGTCAAAGTACCATATTCGGCGAAAGATCGAATGTCAAAATAGGATTTCGAAAGTCAAAATTCGATATTCGGCTTCAATGCGAATGTCAAAATAGGATTTCGTTTTTCAAAATACCATATTCGGCGAAATATCGAATGTTAAAATAGGATTTCGAAAGTCAAAATTCGATATTCGGCTTCAGTGCGAATGTCAAAATAGTATTTCGAATATCAAAATACCATATTCGGCCTAGGTTCGAATGTCAAAATAGGATTTCGAAGTTCAAAATTCGATATTCGGCTTCAGTGCGAATGTCAAAATAGGATTTCGAATGTCAAAATATCATATTCGGCCTGAATTCGAATGTCAAAATACGATTTCGAATGTCAAAATGTCATATTTGGCCTGAATTCGAATGTCAAAATACTATTTCGAAAGTCAAACTTCGATATTCGGCTTCAGTGCGAATGTCAAAATAGGATTTCGAAATTCAAAATTCGATATTCAGCTTCAGTGCGAATGTCAAAATAGGATTTCGAATGTCAAAATACCACATTCGGCCTAAGTTCGAAAGTCAAAATAGGATTTCGGATGTCAAAATTCGATATTCGGCTTCAGTGCGAATGATAAAATAGGAGTTGAATGTCGAAAAACGAAAAGCGAAAAACGAAAAGCGAAAAGCGAAAAACGAAAAGCGAAAAACGAAAATCGAAAAACGAAAAGCGAAAAACGAAAAGCGAAAAACGAAAAACAAACCAACTTCACCTTCCTCTTCTGATGACATTTACAAGACCATCTAACTGCTCGGGACACGCGTTGTTCAACCTCTTGCAATACAACCAACTCTTTCAATAAGGATTCCGCTGCAGAGGAAGCAAGCCTATTCAAGTTATTTCCCTTTATACATGAAGGTATCCATACGCCTTAAAACTATCCCACTGTCGCTGTTCTAAGTACTAGTTTGTACTTTGCACCCTATGAATGCAGCTGCACCCAACATTGAATCCCCCTTTGCTTGCACCCGGATATTGTTAATGTTAATTACATGCAGAATCGCATTTCAGTGAAACTTATGGGTTAAGGTGGGTTTACACGGTGACACATGTAGCAATACACATGAGCCGCGACACGACAAAACCAACTAAGTGGCATAATGCGCCCGGGAAGACCCAGATCAGCCTGGGCATCAAATCAGTCTGAACAGAGTCTTTGTTTTCTGCATGGGGCTAGCTTAGGTTCTTAGCTACCCGTGAAGCGTACAGCGAAGACTCTGATCAGACTGGGCGGATGCCCAGGTTGATCTGAGTCTTCGCTAGGCGCACATGCTATTTTGTTAGTTTTGTCGAGTCGCGGCTCGCGTGTGTCATACAACCATTTAGGTGATGTTTAGACAATTAGACATACTGCATGCAACAATTTGTTTCATGTAACTTATCATGTTTTGGGGTGTTTACACGGCGACACAAATTTGCATGGTATATGTCATGCAACATGTGTCGGCTTATAATTATCACCTTCATGATTTTTTCGCACAAATGCATCTACCATATTAATCCTATTAAACACCCGGTCATATAATCCCCCCCTCTCTCTCTCTCTCTCTCTCTCTCTCTATCTCTCTCCGAAAATCTAGTTATGTTGACTTGTCAACACTGCACCCCAGTTGCTGAAAAGCCCTAGTTAAAAGTCTCGACAAAACCTGCACACGGTATTCTCTCTCTCTCTCTCTCTCTCTCTCTCTCTCATTCTCTCTCTCTCTCTCTCTCTCTCTCTCTCTCTTCGAAAACCTAGTTATTTTGACTTGTCAAAACTGCATCCTTTTGACTTGTCAAAACTGCATCCCAGGTGCTGACAAGCCGTAGTTGAAAGTCTCGACAAAACCTGCACATGGTATAAAATGGTGATCAGTGCTGAGAAGACCAAACCGATGGCAAACAGCGCCAAAGGCACCCAGAGGGAGATCAAGGTGAAAGGGCAGAAGCTGTGTACGCCTTGCTGCAGTTGTTTCAGATGATGACTCAAAACCGGAGGTTCTCTCAAGGATTGTACAAAAAAGCAAGCCACTTTAGCTCTAACAAAGCTGAAACCAAATTTGAGAGATAACATCATATCTCTTGGATCAAAGGTGAAACTTATGCGCTCCCTTGTCACTTCCATATTTCTGTATGCCTGTGAGTGTGAATCGTGGACCTTGACAGCAGAGTTAGAGAAAAGAGATGAGATACTACCGGAGGTTATTGGACATTTCGTACAAGGATCATGTAACCAACGAGGAGATTTGCAGAAAGATCCAAGCAGCCTTTAGATAATATGATTAACTCCTGACCATGGTCAAGAAACGGAAACTATACTCCTCGCCAAAAGTTTAGCATATTAAATGATGAGCTAAGCAGCAGATATAATTGATACATAGGACTTCAGATATGTCAAAAAGTTACTCATGATTGGTCTTATCTGATGTCATAAAGTTAAAAGAAAAAGCTGAGGCACCGGATTTTTGGAAATCTGCAGTTGTTTGGATACACAGTACCAAAAGTTAAGATCACTGTATTTCAATTACAAGTTTCGACGCTTTTCAAAATTGTTTCCAAAACACCACCAAATTTAATTTAATTCTCACCAAACTAGCATAGCCTATAGGCAAAATGTTAAATTGTAACGTGCTTTGATCATTTTGGTCATGTAATTCCAAATTTAGACACTTGAAGCAAACTTTTCAAAACTTTTTTCCAAAATGACCGATATGCAAGTTTCCTCTAAATTCTTATCATTTTTGTTTTACGGAATATTGTTCGTCTTTGATACTGGAACTTCAAACTTTTTTATGAAGCAAATCAGTTACATGGTCTCTTATCTGATGTAGCATGATTTTTTTATTGCGCGACATTATTTTTTGTATGCAGAAAATAGTGTTTTACTATAAAATGCATTACAATCACACACGACAAAATTCTTAAAAATGATATGTGTGGAAAATGTACACAGGCATATGCCTATGCATACTGTCTTTCAATGTCAATAAATTTTTATCGTTGTTTGGTATTTTGCAATTGTTCTGCAGGATGTGTAACAGAACCACCGTAAAACTGAAATATGCTAAACTTTTGTCGAGGAGTATATAAGGTAGTCTGGCCATGCATGTCTCAATGCCGTCTTGTTTAGCAAAGACTATCCAGTGAAAGGGAAAAGAAGAAGAGGTAGACAGAAGAAGGGGTGGGAAGACAATATTGAAAAGTTGACAGGGATGGACTTTGTCAGCTCAACTAGGGCAGCTGAATACAGGACACGGTGGATTGGGGTTGTTGCGAAATCATCTGTGGTGCCCAAACAACCTTGCAATAGAATAGAGTAAAATAGAAAAATGCAAAATTTCTAGGCATAAAATTGTTGTTGTTTCAATTCTCATGACGATGTTCCTCAGATGGCTCAGCGAAACGTGTTCATAGTACACATCTGGTAGCGTGTGTTCGTCCATTGGGGCATTAAACCCGCGCCGGGATATTGTAGTTTGTATTTTATGCAGGTGTGGTTATTTTAGTAAATTAGTAATGACAGAATGAAGCTGTTATTCACAATGTCCACCCCTTCCTGCCGTTTGATAGGATTTATACGGTATACATTGTATTGTATTGTATTGTATCGTATCGTATTGTGTTGTATTGTGTTGTATTTATTGTAATGTATTGTATTGTATTGTATTGTATATTAAGATCATATAAATCTATATATCGATTCCTATGCAGAGTCAAATAGTCAAACTTTCCTTTAAGAGTTCACCCCAATTGAAAACGAAGGCAGAAATGAAAATAAGTTGCTGCCTTTGAAAGTGTGTCCATTTACCGAATGTCTTCATACACATTTAGATCTCATTGTCTAGGAAACTCAATATCGTCTTCATCCTTTAGTAATGGCGTTCGCTAGTTCCCCGCAGAATCATCTTTCGTCAGTATAACATCTTTGCTCTTTTTGACCATTCAACTCAAGCCAGAGCGCCTACTGAGACCTATGTAAGCTCAGTGTCGGAGTTACGTACCGCTGAGCCACTTGGGGAACGTCGTTACGAGAATTTAAACAGAACAGAATCTTGTCAGGAATATGGTTTGCGATGATATGTGCGTAATTAAATCCTTAAAAATGTGCTTTTTTACTTTCACTTCTCTGATGCGTTTGATGTTCCCGAGTTCAGAATTTATTTTACAGCCTTGTGTTTGAAAACCTACAATTTTTATTATTTTTTCGGATCCTCCTATACGAGCCCATTTATTTTGTTACAGCCTATTTGCATAACTTTGATTTTTTTTATTACTTTCATTGGGGAGATCGATATGTTAGCCTATCAGGCTAAGTATTTGGATCATATTAAATTTAACCAGGCAATGCAATCCTTTGCTATTAAATCTGCCAAGTGTTCGAAAATAAGTTTCATGCCAGACATAAGACATTAGAAAAAAAATCATACATCATGAAATCTTGTGAAACTCGCAAAATAATACAAACAGGGGTATTTGAAAGTTTATAGATCTATGAAAACAAGTAAACTACAGTCAATGACAGTTATAAAACTACAGCTCAGTCACAATATGTTTATTTTGAGGCTTTAAGATGTTATCCACAGATTCTAATATTCCCGGATCTTCCCCAGTTTCAATATGGTCAACAAGATTGTGTGTGTCATGTTCTACTTTTTTCCGCCTGCCATGAGTGAACGTTGATGCCCTTCCTCGAGCGTCCGGATCTTGAACCGTCAGAGCATCAGAAGAATAACTTGACTTGGCTCTGCCAACAAAAAGCTTTGAAGGAAGTTTCTGAGACACGTTTGAACTCTTTCGTCCGAGAAAGGGAAAGTTTGTGGCGCCTGTTTCGCTGGATATTCCTGAGCTTCGAGTTCCGGCAGTTGCAGCAGACGATTGTCGTGTACCGGAAGTGGAGGTAGACGAGCCACTTTTTGTTTGTCGTAGATATTCGTGTTCTTGAAAAGCAGTGTCGTTAATGTCGAAATAGTTTTCATTAATAATGGTATTATCGATGGTAGACATAGTCCAGATATCGGTTTTGCGTTTTTCTTCGAGAAGTTTTCGTCTCCTACAAGATGAGAAAAACCACCGTTATAAGGTCACAGGGATAATATCAGTTGCCCTACCTGTGCTGTCGATTGTACCGGTCAATTACCATGAATGCTAAAATGGCTGTCGATCGAAAAAGAAAAAACGTCAGCAGTATCAGCTCGGTCGACAGCCATGAACAATAGTATCATTTACCATTATTGGTAATGCTTACGACGGAATTCTCGGTCGACAGCCATTTTGTGTGGTACCACCGGGTCGGACGACAGCATAGGTAAGCAATTTGGTATTACCCCCTTGAAGGTAGGCCTACAGAAATGCTTCCGTTATAACATAGTAAGACGCTATGCTGGTGGACAAAATTACTGAAGAGCAGTGAAAACGGCTGCAGAATGCTTTACACGTATTACTATAATCACTTTTATTGGCAGACCTGAGCACATCGCACTCTTGGTGAGTTATTGAGATCCGTCATCATTGTCCGTCGTCGTCCACACTCTGTTTCCTCTAAACTTCTGGGACAAATACTTTAGAATTTCAAACTAATATTAAAACTGGCTCTATCGCAACGAAAAGCAGAATCTTTAAAGGCCTTCTTGGCTTAAAATCGCTAGCGTGATTAATGGTGACTGGAAATGTATGTTGTTTTTTTTTGTTTTGTTTTTTTGTTGTTTTTTTTTTGACGACCCTCTTCCAAGACTGTTTAAACCATATGATTCGTTGAAAAGCATGGCCACCAGGGAGCTGAAGTATATATGATAGAATGAAATGGTGTGAATGAATGCAGCCGGGTATCATACTAATGTACCCCTTTTGACACGAATGCGTTCCATGCGTGGAGTCTCAAACGTCAGAACTGATTGACGACGTACAGACAAGCGTATGCCATGTCGTGCCAAATAAGGACACCACCCTAGATGCTCAGTAATGAAAGCAAAAAAGAAGTTTAAAAGTAGTATTGAACTAACCATGTTTTCCGGATGCGCCACATTCCATACAAACAGCTTACAGTGATCAACAGCAAGATGGTGGCAAACACACTGCTTAGTATTACTGAAAATGTGAAATGAAGACTTTTGAAATTATATACTGAAAGGATTTAAAAACTTCCACTTTTTATTGCTGGCTGCTGATCTGTTCACTCATGACAGTGTTGAATATTTAACGACAAAATGATCGAAACTTATCAAATTTAAAGATTACGCAGTTTATTTGTATCAGTTACTTAAATGACGTCAGTAAAAGAGCGTTACGTCACTGAAATGAATAAGGCGATGTCAGCGTTATCTTATGCAACATTCTTTTCGACCATTTCTTACTGTCTTAATATTGTGACGTCATCCACGTTGATTTGCAAGTATCATTTCGGATGATGCTGTCGTGCAAAGCCTATTACGGAGACGCCGTCGACGTTAGTTAACGTCATGACCTCTGGTTACAATCTCGGTTAGGTGATTTTCTGACGGTCTTTTGGGCTTCCTGTAAACAGTGCACGTCGTCTGAGACTTTAAATAGCCGTAATTAACACACAAAATTGTCACGCGACGCCACTTTTTGAAATTGCAGCATTTATCTGGCCAAAACCTCTGCGTCTGTTTGTGATATTTAGGCGCGGAAGGCTAAATAAAGCCACAGACCGAGTTCAAACTTTTAAAATTCAATTTTATATTGTTAGAGAAATGTTTCATCAGAAAACTGTGTACATGAAGCTATTCATCCTTATGTAAACGGTACCTAGAACACGAGGAGCACGTGTTTTTTCCTGACCGATTCGGATGAACGATTTCAGATTCGGTATATTGATATAATCAGGTATAAGAGAATATATATGTTGTAAAAATTTGGTGGACGTAGCTGCAGTTATTTTTGAGATATTCAAAATTAATGGGTGGAAGTTTTTAAATCCTTTCAGTATAGTAGTAAAGAATCGCAAGCAGAAGGTAAAAAATTATTGCAAAGAACCCTTAAACAGAGGCAACACTAATTTAATGAAAGGATAACGCACTTGCTTCTCAGTCTGAAAAAAACCACGTTCTGATACTGAACAGAAGCACTAAAGACCAAATGTATTCATTCATCCATCCGGCCCACCTTCTTACGCCTCTTTTGACTTATAAACTTTATTGAGAAAAGTAACACATATGACTGCATTTAACAATGGCTTAGTTACGACATTATTATCAAACGGGTATGACCGTTGTATTCGTAATTAAGAACAACTGTTCTGGTCGAAAAACTTCCCCTAGCTCTGAAAAAAAGATACTGGGGTTTTCTTAGACTATCCTATTCCTGAAATACATGGATTAAATCTGACGTCTTTGACCTGTGATGATGGAGTAGGAAATGTATATTTATTTTTTTATGCATTTATGTTTGATATTGTTTTATTTAATGGACTGACACCAGTCTAGGTTTTCCTACACCTAGTCTTGATAGATAAATGAAATGGAAGGGAAACAACTGTCGCCTATAGTTGCCTTTATTTTTTCCCTTCCTTTATCAATATTGGTGTAGTACGGTAACACTATAACCGACACAATCGCTTCTTCTCACTAATTTCTCCTCAATCGTAAACACGGGGTATAATCGATTCCGCCAATTTTCGCTTCCTGCAGAGACTGTCCGTCATATTTGGCTTCCACCGAGACTGTCTGCGAACTCTTGCTTCCTGCAGAGACTACTGTCCGCGTGATTCTGCTTCCTGCCGAGGCTCTCGGAAGGAACCAGAGTCACGCGGATGTCCGCGTGATTCTGCTTCCTGCCGAGACTGTCCGCGTGACTATGCTTCCTGCCGAGACTGTCCGCGTGACTCTGCTTCCTGCCGAGAGCCTCGACAGGAAGCAGAGTCACGCGGACAGTCTCTGCAGGAAGCCATTTATCATGTACAGAAGTCTCGGCAGGAAGCAAGAGATCGCGGACAGTCTCGGCGGAAGCCAAATATGATGTACAGTCTCTGCAGGAAGCGAAAATTGGCGGAATCGATTATACCCTGTGGTAAAGCAGATTATTTCATCAAATAATCAATGTGCATACTTATCAGCGTGTTGCAGTCTAATCCAGATTGTGGCTCACCAGATATGGGGTTAGCCGCGACTGTGGTATTATCGTCTGAAGCTGAAGTAACTGGACTGTCTGAAGAAAAAAGAAAGAGAAAAAGAAAACATCAGTCACATATTCACTGGACTTTCTCCATGTACTTATAAATGGTATTAAACAGCCAGTTAACATTTTAATGCCAAAGACTTCATCGCGTCAGCTAACACATACTTACATGAACAGGCTCCATATAGGCTCTACTCTGATATCGCTTATTTAACTACGGTTTTCCTTTCGCAAATGGAGCTTCTTTATGCACAAACCTTTACAGAATCTGTTTCAAGCTTTAATAATTTTGGGTTTAAAGTCAGTTTTTAGATTTGCTGCCATTTGTACTTTTGTTTTACTTCAATTCTTGCCAATATACAAATATACAGTTATGCCAGCACATGCCACTTTGCTGGTTTTGTCATGTCGCGGCTCAAAAAACGAATAAGGATCGACAATACCTGTGTGTTCAAAGGTACTTGTGAGTTGGATGCTATTTTGCACATCATAAATGGTACTTTTTGTCTCTTGCTTAGAAGTATTGTCTGTTTCAATGCCGGTTGGCTTGCCATTTGCCTTTAAACTCTCTGTTGAAGTTGTAGATCCATCTTTTCTCGTTATAGTATGATTAGTCACATCGTTATCAGTTTCTGTTACACTTGGAAAGGACGAAGTCACAGTAACTTCGAGTTGTTTAGTAGTAGATGTGTCCTGCTGAGAAAAGGATGTAGTTTCATCTGAAGGGTTATTTGTTGAACTTGGTACATCTTCTTCTGTGGCATCTGTTGGTGCTATTGTGCTGTCCTCGTCAGTATCGGTCTCAACTGTGTCAGTTCCATTGTTCAGATCTGGTGTTGAATGATTTGGTGTCTCTGTAACTTCACTACTGTCCTTCGTGACATTTACTTTACTTGTTGACAATTCTATTTGTTCAGGTAATGGATCTTTGGTGGTTTCCTTACTGGAATCAGCCACTAAAATTGTGCCAGTGTCTGTTGATTGAAAACTGTCACCATTACAATCAACTGTAAAGAGAACATAAATAAAATTGTTTTGCAACACTGCTTTTATATTAAAAGGCATTCCTTCAAAGCCAACAGTTTCTTGGTCCATGGGTAAATGTAAAGATAAAGATCTGATTTTGTACATGAAATTCCCATCAGCTTCTACGTTGGCCTCTTTGCAGAAATTCTGGAAGACCGGTGCGGTAGAAGCAGTAGGCTTCTGGAAATTGTGGGTTTGAAATAATATTAAAACAATGACAATAATAAAATAATAACAAAGATAATTATTACTATTATTTATCTATATTATTATATATATAATCTGTTTTATTATGATAATTATCATTATTATCATTTTATCATTTCTATCACAAATGTTTTTTTTTTTTTCTGAAATTAATGATCCTCAACCGAACCCCTCTACTATATTGTATAGTTATAAGAGGAAGTTCCGGAAAACTTTCAGTCCGACACAATTGCATTTGTCAGCCTTTACTTCTCGTTACTCAGTTCATTTAAGATCTAAAAAGCGCAAATTTCTTACTTATAACGAAACTTTCACATGAGCTTGACTCTATGATGAATTGAGGGGCGCTGCAACTCTATAGCTGCATGTAAAACCATTCGCACGTGTTATCAAAGTAAAGTTTGTATTCATGTTCACAGGGTGTAATCGATTCCGCTAATTTTCGCTTCATGCAGAGACTGTACATCATATTTGGCTTCCGCCGAGACTGTCCGCGAGTGCTTGCTTCCTGCCGAGACTTCTGTACATGATAAATGGCTTCCTGCAGAGACTGTCCGCGTGATTCAGCTTCCTGCCGAGGCTCTCGGCAGGAAGCAGAGTCACGCGGACAGTCTCGGCAGGAAGCAATTTGTCGAGGACAGTAGTCTCTGCAGGAAGCAAGAGTTCGCGGACAGTCTCGGTGGAAGCCAAATATGACGTACAGTCTCTGCAGGTAGCGAAAATTGGCGGAATCGATTATACCCTGTGATGTTTGGCATCAGACCTAACATTGGCATCTGAAGACCAGCTTACCGCCGTATTTAAAATAGATCTTTAGTAACAAAGAAGACCTTTCTCTCTTTACAGCTTTGGCTGGTCCCGCAAAGAGCCTACCTGTTCAGCATGCTTAAACTGAAGTAGAGGTGATGGGGTCGGGCGATGCTGCTGGGTATCTTTCAATGCCGGGGTGTCCTATTAATTTGGATAATTGAAGGACAATGGCCTACTGTGCTTGCAGTATATGCCGGTGGGTAGTTTTGACATATTTTTCTCTCGTCTTTTCTTTTTCCCTCTCTCTAAGACACGGCCCGATATACTCTGAAATAATGTCTCATATAGCCGTTACATGTAACCCCAAACAACCAACCAAAATCAAACTGAAGTGCTTTGAGTCGGTAAAAGGGCAACTTCGGTCGACAAGAGTGTATTTTGCCCGATAAATTCGGTTATTCCCCAATATACAAGGAACGTGTAATAGTGACATACAAGTGGAACTCTCTTCTGCGAGTTAAAGACGACACGGACAGGCTAGGTGCCAGGGAGTCTTTCCCTTGAGCTTTCTGTGAACATGGCTATAACAATTGGACGAAAAATAAGTACAAGAGAAAACGGCGTAGACCAAGATCAGAGTTGAATCTTTTCCGTTTCCCATGCAATCGTTAGTGTTATCAAGGAGTTTCAGATTATAAGATAGTTACATTAATATGGCTTAGATGCCCCCAACATTAGAGAGGTTACCGTAAGGCGCGTATTATCTGAGAAAAAGAAGAGAAATAAAGCAATACCTATTGAAAGTGACAGAAAAATCAGGAGTATCCGAAACATGATTTTATGTATATTTCACAGTGACATACAAGGTCATAATCATGATGAACATCAGGAAATAAATAAGTATCTGTCTCAGGATGTTGCATCAGGGGCCACTAATGGGGATAATTTAAATTCAGTTTCAATGTGAAACTCTTGTAAGTCGGCATTAAACGATAAGAAACAACGCACTGACGTCGATGCAGCAACGTGATGCATCGTTGACGTCATAAAGACTGTTTCGACGTTGTGTGACCGAGGTGTAGGCCCCTACATGAAAAGAATATACCTTATGATTTTATTATTGCTACAGAAATTCTTAAATAAATAGTGTAGGTCTAAAACAGCAGCTGGCCAGAAATGCACTATTAAGCAGTCAGCCAGTGTGCAGTGTTGATCAAACAAATTCGAAGATGGAAGAATCCAAGAAGCGTCAAGTTGGTTACTTATTCCCTATTCCCTATTCCCGATTCTAATAACCCATATTGATATCGGTACTTTTACGTTGCGACATTAAATACTCTTGGAATATTAATATTTTCTCTAGTCTGTAGTTGTCTGTCTGAGTACATCTCTACTCAGTCAGGTTGTTTGTCCGTCTGTCTGTTCGCATGTATTTGCTTTCGCATATGAAAAGGGTATATCTGTTCACTTCAAATTCTATCAAGCATCGCCCCAAAAACTTCATGGGGATTATACTTTTGTTTTGTTGTGCCTGTGCCTGGAGGTATCCTGTCCTTTTAGTCTTTTGTCTTTACAGTGATAGCAAAGCAGGTGTGTAAGTTAACTAAGGCATTTGGAGGAACATATTGGTGCAATTACTATAATACTATAACAGGCTGTCGTTGTTGTACATCGATGCGATCTTTTATCTGTCCGTATGTGTATGTCTGTCTGTCCGTCTGATTTTGTTTGCATATACATGCAAGTATATAAAATCAGCAGCAAAACGTATAAGATGTATCGTTGTTACCCTTTTGGAAGGGTTTTCGTGGTCCTGAGAAGCAAACAGGAAGTAATGGAAGTTGTCTCCCTTTGAAAAAATGGTGGCGAAAAACATGGAACAGTACCCGTGCACTTTATGGAAATACTGCTGTGTCCGTCTTGGTATGTATCTGTGTAACCGTTCGTCCGTCCGGTTTTGTTTGTATTTATGCAGATCCAATTGGCAGTAGCAAGTAGATACAATTTTTTGTATGCACAAAGACACATATGAGCCGCGACACGAGAAAACCAACAATGTGGTTGTGCGCTCAGCGCAGACTCAGATCAGCCTGGGCATCCGCCCAGTCTGATCAGAGTCTTCGCTGTCCGCATGAAGGTAACTTAGACCCTTAGCTACCCTTTGAGCACTTAACGAAGGGTCTGGTCAAACTTGGCGGAAACCTAGACTGATCTGAGTCTGCGCAGTGCGCATGACCACATTGTTGGTTTTGTCGTGTCGCGGCTCAATATGGAGGATATAATATGAACATTTGAAGTAATTTCACTGAGCCAATTTTGAAAAAAAAAGATTAAAAGTTTTCTTCCATATGAAATGAAGTGAAATAATGTTGACGATTTCACCCTAACTTTATAAGTGAGAGGGATTTTTAAATGATACCATCTTTTGCATGCAAAAAGACAACTATATGGAGCATATGATATGAACATTTTAAGGAAAATCACTGAGCCAATTTTTTAAAAAAAAAGGATGAAATTTTATTCCGTATTAATTTAAGTCAAACAATGTTGACGATTTCACCCTAACTTTATAAGTGAGAGGGAGTTTTGAATGATACAATCTCTGGCATGCAAAAAGACACATATATAGAGCATATGATATGATCATTTTAAAGAATTTCACTGAGCCAATTTTGAAAAAAAAATATTAAAATTTTTCTTTCATTTGAAATGAAGTGAAAGAATGTTGATGATTTCACCCTAAATTTAAAAGTGAGAGGGAGTTTTGAATGATACATTCTTTTGCATGCATGAAAACACAATTATGGAGCGAGCATATTATATGAACATTTTAAGGAATTTCACTGAGCCAATTTTGAGAGAAAAAAAAATATGAAATTTTCTTCAAATATTAATTTACGTCAAACAATGTTGACGATTTCACCGTAACTTTATATATGAGAGGGAGTTTTGAATGATACAATCTTTTGCATGCATAAAGACATATATATGGAGCATACGATATGAACATTTTAAGGAATTTCACTGAGCCAATTTTGAGAAAAAAAATATGAAATTTACTTCCGTATTAATTTACGTCAAACAATGTTGACGATTTCACCGTAACCTTATAAGTGAGAGGGAGTTTTGAATGATACAATCTTTTGCATGCATAAAGACACATATATGGAGCATACGATATCAATATTTTAAGGAATTTCACTGAGCCAATTTTGAAAAAAAAATATTAAACTTTTTCTTCTTTATGAAGTGAAGTGAAAGAATGTTCATGATTTCATCCTAAATTTATAAATGAGAGGGGTTTTTGAATGATACAATCTTTTCCATGCGTAAAGACGCATATACGGAGCATATGATATGAACATTTTAAGGAATTTCACTGAGCCAATTTTGAGAAAAAAATGAAATTTTCTTCAATATTAATTTAGGTCAAACAATGTCGAAGATTACACCGTAACTTTATAAGTGAGAGAGAGTTTTGAATGATACAATCTTTTGCAAGTATAACGACATATATATGGAGCATATGATATGAACATTTTAAGGAAAATCACTGAGCCAATTTTGAAAAAAAATTAAAAGTTTTTCTTCCGTATGAAATGAAATGAACGAATGTTGACGTTTTTATTCTAAATTCATAAGTGAGGGGGAGTTTTGAATGATACAATCTTTCGCATGTATAAAGACACATATAAGGATCATATGATATGAACATTTTGAGGAATTTCAATGAGCCAATTTTGAGAAAAAAAATGTAATTTTCTTACATACTAATTTAAGTCAAAGAATGTTGACGATTTCACAGTAACTGTATAGGTGAGAAGGAGTTTTGAATGATACAATCTTTTGCAAGCATAAAGACATATATATGGAGCATATGATATGAATTTTTTAAGGAATTTCACTGAGCCAATTTTGAAAAAAAAAAAGGATGAAATTTTATTCAATATTAATTTACGTCAAACAATGTTGACGATTTCACCGTAACTTTATATATGAGAGGGAGTTTTGAATGATACAATCTTTTGCATGCATAAAGACCTATATATGAAGCATACGATATGAACATTTTAAGGAATTTCACTGAGCCAATTTTTAGAAAAAAAAATTGTAATTATCTTCCATATTAATTTACGTCAAACAATGTTGACCATGTCACCTTAACTTTATAAGTGAGAGGGAGTTTTGAATGATACAATCTGTTGCATGCATAAAGACACATATATGGAGCATATGATATGAACATTTTAAGGAATTTCACTGACTCAATTTTGAAAATTTTTTTTTAATGTTTTTATTCCATATGAAATGAAATCAACGAATGTTGACGATTTCACCCTAAAATTATAAGTGAGAGGTAGTTTTGAATGATACAATCTTTTGCATGCATAAAGAGATATATATGGAGCATACGATATGAAAATTTTTAAGGAATTTCACTAAGCCAATTTTGAGAAAAATATGAAATTTTCTTCCATATTAATTTACGTCAAACAATGTTGACGATTTCACCGTAACCTTATAAGTGAGAGGGAGTTTTGAATGATACAATCTTTTGCATGCACAAAGACACATATATGGAGCATATGATATGAACATTTTAAGGAATTTCACTGAGCCAATTTTGAAAAAAATTATTAAACTCTTTCTTCTTTATGAAATGAAGTGAAAGAATTTCATGATTTCATCCTAAATTTTTAAGTGAGAGGTGGTTTTGAATGATACAATTTTTTGCATGCATAAAGACACATATATTGAGCATATTATATAAGCATTTTAAGGAATTTCACTGAGCCAATTTTGAAAAAAAATATAAAAACTTTTCTTCCATAGGAAATGAAATGAAAGAATGTTGATGATTTCATCCAAAATTTATAAGTGAGAGGGAGTTTTGAATGATACAATCTTTCGCATGTATAAAGAAACATATAAGGAGCATATGATATGAACATTTCGAGGAATTTCACTGAGCCAATTTTGAAAAAAAATATGTAATTTTCATCCATACTAATTTAAGTCAAACAATGTTGACGATTTCACCGTAACTTTATAAGTGAGAGGGAGTTTTGAATGAGACATTCTTTTGCAAGCATAAAGACATATATATGGAGCATATGATATGAATTTTTTAAGGAATTTCACTGAGCCAATTTTGAGAAAAAAATATGAAATTTTCTACAATATTTACTTGCGTCAAACAATGTAGACGATTTCACCTTAACTTTATAAGTGAGAGGGAGTTTTGAATGATACAATCTTTTGCAAGCATAAAGACATATAAATGGAGCATATGAGTTGAATTTTTTAAGGAATTTCACAGAGCCAATTTTGAGAAAAACAATATGAAATTTTCTTCAATATTAATTTACGTCAAACAATGTTGACGATTATACCGTAACTTTATATATGAGAGGGAGTTTTGAATGATACAATCTTTTGCATGCATAAAGACATATATATGGAGGATACGATATGAACATTTTAAGGAATTTCACTGAGCCAATTTTGAGAAAAAAAAATGAAATTTTCTTCCATATTAATTTACGTCAAACAATGCTTACGATGTCACTGTAACTTTATAAGTGAGAGGGAGTTTTGAATGATACAATCTTTTGCATGCATAAAGACACACACATATGGAGCATATGATATGAACATTTTAAGGAATTTCACTGAGCCAATTTTGAAAAAAAATTAAATTTTTTCTTCGATATGAAATGAAATGAACGAATGTTGACGATTTCACCCTAAAATTATAAGTGAGAGGTAGTTTTGAATGATACAATCTTTTGCATTCATAAAGACGTATATATGGAGCATACGATATCAACATTTTAAGGAATTTCACTGAGCCAATTTTGAGAATAAAAAATAGGAAAATTTCTTCCATATTAATTTACGTCAAACAATGTTGACGATTTCACCGAAACCTTATAAGTGAGATGTAGTTTTGAATGATACAATCTTTTGCATGCATGAAGACACATATATGGAGCATATGATATGAACTTTTTAAGGAATTCCACAGAGCCAATTTTGAACAAAATATATTAAACTTTTTCTTCTTTATGAAATGAAGTGAAAGAATGTTCATGATTTCATCCTAAATTTATAAGTGAGAGTGAGTTTTGCATGCATAAAGACACATATATTGAGCATATGATATGAACATTTTAAGGAATTTCACTTAGCCAATTTGGAGAAAAAAATATGTAATTTTCATCCATACTAATTTAAGTCAAACAATGATGACTATTTCATCGTAACTTTATAAGTGAGAGGGAGTCTTGAATGATACAATCTTTTGCATGCATAAAGACACATATATGGAGCATATGATATGAACATTTTAAGGAATTTCACTGAGTCAATTTTGAAAAAAAAAATTAAATGTTTTCTTCCATATGAAATGAAATGAACGAATGTTGACGATTTCACCCTATAATTATAAGTGAGAGGTAGTTTTGAATGATACAATCTTTTGCATGCATAAAGACATATATATGGAGCATACGATATGAACATTTTGAGGAATTTCAATGAGCCAATTTTGAGAAAAAAATATTTAATTTTCATCCATACTAATTTAAGTCAAACATTGTTGACGATTTCACCGTAACTTCTTAAGTGAAATGGAGTTTTGAATGATACAATCTTTTGCCAGCATAAAGACATATATATGGAGCATATGATATGAATTTTTAAAGGAATTCCACTGAGCCAATTTTGATAAAAAAAATATGAAATTTTCTTCAATATTAATTTATGTCAAACAATGTTGACGATTTCACCGTAACTTTATATATGAGAGGGAGTTTTGAATGAAACAATCTTTTGCATGCATTAAGACGTATATATGGAGCATACGAAATGAACATTTTAAGGAATTTCACTGAGCCAATTTTGAGAAAAAAATATGAAATTTTCTTCCATATTAATTTACCTCAAACAATGTTGACGATGTCACCGTAACTTTATAAGTGAGAGGGAGTTTTGAATGATACAATCTTTTGCATGCATAAAGACACATATATGGAGCATATGATATGAACATTTTAAGGAATTTCACTGAGCCAATTTTGAAAAATAAAATAAAAGTTTTTCTTCCATATGAAATGAAATGAACGAATGTTGACGATTTCATCCTAAATTAATAAGTTAGAGGGAGTTTTGAATGATACAACCTTTCGCATGTATAAAGCCACATATAAGGAGCATATGATATGAACATTTGGAGCATTTTCACTGAGCCAATTTTGAGAAAAGAAAATATGTAATTTTCATCCATACTAATTTAAGTCAAACAATGTTGACGATTTCACCGTAACTTTATAATTCAGAGGGAGTTTTGAATGATACAATCTTTTGCATGCATAAAGACACATATATGGAGCATATGATATGAACATTTTAAGGAATTTCACTGAGCCAATTTTGAAAAAAAAAATTAAATGTTTTCTTCCATATGAAATGAAATGAACGAATGTTGACGATTTCACCCTAAAATTATAAGTGAGAGGTCGTTTTGAATGATACAATCTTTTGCATGCATAAAGACACATATATGGAGCATATGATATGAACATTTTAAGAAATTTCACTGAGCCAATTTTGAAAAAAAAATTAAAGTTTTTCTTCCATATGAAATGAAATGAACGAATGTTGACGATTTCATCCTAAATTTATAAGTTAGAGGGAGTTTTGAATGATACAACCTTTCGCATGTATAAAGACACATATAAGGAGCATATGATATGAACATTTTAAGGAATTTCACTGAGCCAATTTTGAGAAAAAAAATATGAAATTCTCATCCATATTAACAATGTTGACGATTTCACCGTAACTTTATAATTCAGAGGGAGTTTTGAATGATACAATCTTTTGCATGCATAAAGACACATATATGGAGCATATGATATGAACATTTTAAGCAATTTCACTGAGCCAATTTTGAAAAAAAAATTAAATGTTTTCCTCCATATGAAATGAAGTGAACGAATGTTGACGATTTCACCCTAAAATTATAAGTGAGAGGTAGTTTTGAATGATACAATCTTTTGCATGCATAAAGACACATATATTGAGCATATGATATGAACATTTTAAGGAATTTCACTGAGCAAATTTTGAAAAAAAAATATTAAAAATTTTCTTCCATAGGAAATGAAATGAACGAATGTTGACGATTTCATCCTAAATTTATAAGTGAGAGGGAGTTTTGAATGATACAATCTTTTGCATGCGTACAGACGCATATACGGAGCATATGATATGAACATTTTAAGGAATTTCACTGAGCCAATTTTGAGAAAAAAAATGAAATTTTCTTCGATAATAATTTAGGTCAAACAATGTCGACGATTTCACCGTACTTTTATAAGTGAGAGAGAGTTTTGAATGATACAATCTTTTGCAAGTATAAAGACATATATATGGAGCATACGATATGACCATTTTAAGGAATTTCACGGAGCCAATTTTGAAAAAAAAAATTTAAATGTTTTCTTCCATATGAAATGAAATCAACGAATGTTGACGATTTCACTCTAAAATTATAAGTGAGAGGTAGTTTTGAATGATACAATCTTTTGCATGCATAAAGACATATGTATGGAGCATACGACATGAACATTTTAAGGAATTTCACTGAGCCAATTTTGAAAAAAAAAATATGTAATTTTCATCCATACTAATTTAAGTCAAACAATTTTGACGATTTCACCGTAACCTTATAAGTGAAAGGGAGTTTTGAATGATACAATCTTTTGCATGCATAAAGTCACATATATGGAGCATATGATATGAACATATTAAGAAATTTCACTCAGCCAATTTTGAAAAAAAAATTCTTATTTATGAAATGAAGTGAAATAATGTTGATGATTACACCCTAAATTTATAAGTGAGAGGGAGTTTTGAATGATACACTCTTTTGCATGCATAAAGACACTTATAAGGAGCATTAATAAGAACATTCTAAGAAGTTTCACTGAGTCAATTTGAAAAAAAAATTATAAAAGTTTTCTCCCATATGAAATGTAGTGAAAGAATGTTGACGATTTCGCGAAATTTTATCAGTGAGAAGGAGGTTTGAATGATACAATCTTTTGCATGCGTAAAGACACATATACATGTAAGGAGCATATGATATGAATATTTTAAGGAATTTCACTGTGCCAATTTTGAGAAATTTTTTTTCTTCCATATTAATTTACGTCTAACAATGTTGACGATGTCACCCTAACTTTATAAGTGAGATGGAGTTTTGAATGATACAATCTTTTGCAAGCATAAAGACATATATATGGAGCATATCATATGAACATATTAAGGAATTTCACTGAGCCAATTTTGAAAAAAAATTAAATGTTTTCTTTCATATGAAATGAAATGAAATGAACGAATCTTGATGATTTCACCCTAACTTTATAAGTGAGATGTAGTTTTGAATGATACAATCTTTTGCCTGCTTAAAGACACATACATTGAGCATATTATATGAACATCTGAAGGAATTTCACTGAGCCAATTTTGAATAAAAAATTAAAAGTTTTCTTTACCATATGAAATGAAGTGAAAGAATGTTGATGATTTCATCCTAAATTTATAAGTGAGAGGGAATTTTGAATGATACAATCTTTTGCATGCATATAGACACATATATTGAGCATATTATATGAACATTTTAAGGAATTTCACTGAGCCAATTTTGAAAAAAAATATTAAAAGTTTCCTCCCATATCAAATGTAGTGAAAGAATGTTGACGATTTCACCGTAATTATACAGTGAGAAGGAGTTTTGAATGATACAATCTTTTGCATGCGTAAAGACACATATAAGGAGCATATAATATGATCATTTTAAGTAATTTCACTGAGCAAATTTTGAGAAAAAAGTATGAAATTTTCTTCCATATTAATAAACGTCAAAGACTGTTGACGATTTCACCGTATCTTTATAAGTGAGAGGGAATTTGTAATGATACAATCTTTTGCATGCATAAAGACACATATATGGAGCATATGATATTAACATTTTAAGGAATTTCACTGAGCCAATTTTGAAAAAAAAAATTAAATGTTTTCTTCCATATGAAATGAAATGATCGAATGTTGACTATTTCACCGTAACTTTATAAGTGAGAGGGAGTTTTGAATGATTTTTTTCTTTTCCATATGAAATGAAGTGAAAGAATGTTGATGATTTCACCCTTAATTAATAACTGAGAGGGAGTTTTGATTGATACAATCTTTTGCATGTATAAAGTCACATATATGGAGCATATTATATTAACATTTTAAGGAATTTCACTGAGCCAATTTTGAGAAAAAATGACATTTTCTTCCATATTAATTTAGGTCAAACAATCGATGATTTCACCGTAAGTTTATAAGTGATAGAGAGTTTTGAATGATACAATCTTTTGCAAGTATAAAGACATATATATGGACATATGATATGAACATTTTAAGAAATTTCACTGAGCCAATTTTGAAAAAAAATATTAACAGTTTTCTTTTCCATATGAAATGAAGTGAACGAATGTTGATGATTTCATCCTTAATTTATAAGTGAGAGGTAGTTTTGAATGATACAATCTTTTGCGTGCATAAAGACACATATCTTCAGCATATTATATGAACATTTTAAGGAATTTCACTGAGCCAATTTTGAAAAAAGAATATTAAAAGTTTTCTTTTCCATATGAAATGAAGTGAAAGAATGTTGATGATTTCATCCTAAATTTATAAGTGAGAGGGAGTTTTGAATGATACAATCTTTTGCATGCATAAAGTCACATATATGGAGCATATCATATGAACATATTAAGGAATTTCACTGAGCCAATTTTGAAAAAAAAAATATTAAAACTTTTCTTCCTTATGAAACAAAGTGAAAGAATGTTCATGAGTTCATCCTAAATTTATAAGTGAGACGGAGTTTTGAATGATACAATCTTTCGCATGTATAAAGACACATATAAGGAGCATATGATATGAACATTTTGAGGAATTTCACTGAGCAAATTTTGAGGAAAAAAAATATGTAATTTTCATCCATACTAATTTAAGTCAAACAATGTTGACGATTTCACCTTAACTTTATAAGTGAGAGGGAGTTTTGAATGATACAATCTTTTGCAAGCATAAAAACATATATATGGAGCATATGATATGAAATTTTTAAGGAATTTCACTGAGCCAATTTCGAGAAAAAATATATGAAGTTTTCTTCAATATATTTATTTACGTCAAACAATGTTGACGATTTCACCGTAACTTTATATATGAGCGGGAGTTTTCAATCTTTTGCATGCATAAAGACATATAAATGGAGCATACGATATGAACATTTTAAGGAATTTCACTGAGCCAATTTTGAAAAAAGAATATTAAAAGTTTTCTTTTCCGTATGAAATGAAGTGAAAGAATGTTGATGATTTCATCCTAAATTTATAAGTGAGAGGGAGTTTTGAATGATACAATCTTTTGCATGCATAAAGTCACATATATGGAGCATATCATATGAACATATTAAGGAATTCCACTGAGTCAATTTTGAAAAAAAAATATTAAAACTTTTCTTCATTATGAAATGAAGTGAAATAATGTTGATGATTACACCCTAAATTTATAAGTGAGAGCGAGTTTTGAATGATACAATCTTTTGCATGCATAAAGACACATATATTGAGCATATTATATGAACATTTTAAGAAATTTCACTGAGCCAATTTTGAAAAAAATATATTAAAAATTTTCTTTTCCATATGAAATGAAGTGAACGAATGTTGATGATTTCATCCTAAATTGATAAGTGAGAGGTAGTTTTGAATGATGCAATCTTTTGTACGCATAAAGACACATATATTGAGCATATTATATGAACATTTAAGGAATTTCACTGAGCCAATTTTGAAAAAAAATATCAAAAGTTTTCTCTTCCGTATGAAATGAAGTGAAAGAAAGTTGATAATTTCACCCTAAATTTATATGTATAAAGACACATATAAGGAGCATATGATAAGAACATTTTAAGAAATTTCACTGAGCCAATTTTGAAAAATAAAATATTAAAAGATTTCTCCCATATGAAATGTAGTGAAAGAATGTTGACGATTTCACCGTAATTTTATCAGTGAGAAGGAGTTTTAAATGACGATTTCACCCTAACTTTATAAGCGAGAGTGAGTTTTGAATGAGTTTTGAATGATACAATCTTTTTATCAAAAATCAAAGTATTTCATTGTGGCATTGCCAAGTTTGTTTCTTTTACAATTTGTACATTTGGGTTTTAAAGACAGTGACATACATGGAATTTGTTATATACAGCTGAAAAAAATAAAATAAACATACGACTTCAGAAAAGATAAAATAAAACGACAGCTATTAAAAGCAAGCGTTAGTTTTTCATATTGGCCTCAAACAAAATGATATACAATCAGTTAGATAATGTTAAAACCTAAGCAATTTTGACCTGTTTAGTTTAAAACTATAAAATTATCAGTAATCAACAATACAAAATGTGGTACAACCTTGTTCATTGACAGGATTTGATTAGTTTTTACATGCACACTGATAACCTATAAAGCAGAACAGTAAACCTAAAGTATGGTCTGCATCAAGGCTAAATAGATATTTGCTGGCAGAGTATACTTACTTTTGTACGACTATCGTATATGTTACGTTACCAAGAGAAACAACATTGCTCAGTGACAGTTAAGAAACAAACATACTTTTGAAAATGTTTAATGGTAGTGTTAATGCGTTGCTTTATTCAGTTCATTTATGTAACTAACAATAATGTGTCAACCAGTAGTTTGGGAGAATAGTATCAGAAACGTTTAATTCAGAAAAAGAGACACGGGCAGTTACTCGCGATACTGTATCAATCTATAAATGCTATGTTTAAGATGATGTATATTTCTATGCTTTTGTTTCTTGCTCTTTCAAGTCTAACTACATTCAATCATCTCTTAAAGAATCTAACTAGTTACATTCAATCATCTCTTAAAGAATCGATTCACCAAAGGACATATAGATACGTTTAGTTGGACAAAAATGTTTTTATTGTTTTTTTTCTAGGTACAGTGTTCCAGTAAGCTCTTCCCACATAATGAAGTGATGTTTGCAAATGGCAGAATATATTAATGTTGATCATCATTGTTCAGATATTTATGAGCAAATCTTAGCTGTTCTCCTTCAAAATGGATTCACCTACATTGTACATGTAGTTATGCTGAGAAAAAAGAAAAGAAAGACTGAACAAGTAACGTATACAACTATTCATTGAGAGTTTATAAATTATTTATTTCCATTATCCTTAACCAGCAATACAGTACTTCTGAAGAGCAAATAATAGTGCATACTTGTACATGCCAAGGAAGGGCTAACCTAAATAACTTTCTGCATTTGATCTCCGTGACCTTGTATTACATGTACCATATTATTTAGCAATAAATATGCTTGTAATCTGCTTATTTTTGATATCTTACTGCTTATCAAATCATCCTTGTCCAAATGTTGTAATTACTGTTAGAGAATACAGCGTTTTGGCAATATCCAAACACCAATTTTAGTTGCTTACATATTGAAAATTGTCTGACCAAAATTTATCTTTCGTAACACCTATAGTCCTTGATAGTAACAACAAGTGGGAATAAAACCATGGGGTTTGCAAAATTACCTGACCAGTTAATCATTTGTAACAACAGAATGAAAAATAGAACTCCTGAACAGGCTGATGACAAAATGTTGTATGCGTTATTAAGTATATCGCTTTCTTTAATCCTTGAATTTTCACAATGTGTATATTTTGTAATGTATTTGATTGGAGCTGCTCACGTAGTTTACAAATTAACTTTAAGTTATGAGCACTTGAGCCACACATATTTACTAACCTATGTAAAGCAGTTACTGTGCAAAGAGGCTCTTGGCTGACAATTCGACTGACAGCATAGCAAAAATGGTGTTAAAGCCTATCAGCCGAGTTGATACTTCTTTTGATTGCCTCGGCTAGCAGTCACAGTTTCATATTTGTATGTAGGGTAATTGAATTGCTCAGCCAACAGCACAGGTAGCGAAATTGGTTTTATCCCCATCATGACCAAACCTAAATATTAATCAGTTGCAGCATATATCAACTTATACTTACTTCATTCCATGCATAAAATTCAGAATAGAAAAAAATCATTTTTATGAAGTCACTTTTAAGTGAGGCTGAATTAAAGGCAAGGTCGAACTACTTCAGCTGTAACAATCTATCTGCATCTTGCTGAGTTCTTGTGTATTTTAAAGAGCTTAATTTGCCATCTGACTACCAGTGGTAAGCTACAACAACATCAATGACTAATTCAAGCCGCCCGGGAACTAAAATTTTGAGAACAGATGACGTACAAATCTTATCCCCAGACATATAACAATTATGTAACGTAACGTTACTGTTAGTTTGCTTTTCAAATATACACTATCCGATGGGTTTTTTTCAGTTTGAAGACATATAACATTGGCGTTTTTTTCATATTAACATATACAACAGTGTCTACTTAGGACATAATACAGAAAACATTGGAAGATAAAATGCAGCTGATGTTGGCTTTATTAGCTTTTCTCGTTATTTTGTAGGTTAAATTCTACAAAAAATAAGATATTTTCTGTCCCCATTTAATATATCCACTGCTAACTGCTACTTATCTAAGCTGGGCATGAATCGAAGAAGACTGATGGAGCATGTATAAACTTCAGTCCACCAATTCAGCGATTTTGTCTGATTCTGTTTTTTTTATATTTTTGTTGTGGTTATATACGTTACATATTTATCGTGACTGCTGACGAGTTTTGTAAGCCTTCTGATTGCTTTTAATGTACTAGAATATTAAGATAGTCATATATATGACATGAACTTTACTCTACACTTCAGTTCTTACAATTTGCTCCTGATATTACATGTATATACACACAGAAGGGGGAAAACGTCAAATATAAGGTAAACTACGTTAAACGGATTAGTCAACTTATCCTTGACACTGTCAATTACCTTGAAACAGCGATTTATGTACTAGCATACAAAACTCGACATTGTTTAGGGCCAATACTAAGATGTGTATAACAATGCGTATTTTCTATTATAACGTAAATATGTAAATTTGGGTAGTGTAATTGACGTTGACGTTATACGTTAACGCCCCAACGTACAGAGGGCTAACATGTGTCATTTTGTTTCTTATATAATGTAGTTTCAGAAAATTATAGTGTACAAAACTCCCTCTGGGGGGAGGGGGGAGGGGGTTCTATTGTCAGCTCAAGGTCTATAACGCTGTAGTTCCTAAAAGACTTTGAAAATTGATTAAATTCATGAAACCGGTCAGTCATAATAAGGAATAACTAAACCAAGTGCTTATTGGAGTTAACTGAGGCTCATGTATGTTTTGGGAGACGCCAAGGAACAATATGCTCAGAAAATCGTCAATCTATACTTTTCCTCATAAGAGTTATCTGACAATATTCGATAAGAGTTAATTTGAATGCATCTTATTACTGCACATGCGCAAGAATAGATTTTGTATTTAGTAGAAAAGTCCATAATGCAGGAATTTCGAAAAACACTTAAAATGTCCAATTTCTTGTACTCAGGCTTAACAGGCGAGGCTTAAATTCTTCCAATTCTCCGATTATCTCCCTTTGAATTAAAAAGATAGCGAATTTCAAGGTATCATTATTACTTACCTGTCCGTCTGTTTTTCAAAGTATCTTCATAAACATTTTTGTTATGTCATTGTCTTCATTGCATAATGACAAAATTGGAAGAATCATTTTGCGCCCGCTACTCGTAGCCGTTACAATTTCAAATTTGTATGGAAATCCCACTGAAAGTGACATTTAGACAGTCATTGAAGGAATCACAGTACCCTGATTTGCGGATCAAATTTTCGCACCAGAAGGGGTCAAATTTTAATTTCTTTGGTATGCAGCCTTGCCTAAGTCCTGTTGTTGTGTATGGAGCACAGAATCTTGGAAAGCATTATTCACAAACCCGTACAAATGACGTTAAACTTGAGCAATATTTATGATGTAACTCTGTGAAAATGAAAATTTACCAAATTTACCCCTTTCATATTCAAACGACCACTATAGCAAGTGTAATCTTAAGAAACCAAAACGAATAAATCTGTTAGATAGAAAAATGGATACTGTTCTGACGTCAGCATGGACGGAATGTCCATAACTTTCGCAGTTGCCATTGCAACACAAAGAGTTTCATGTATAGGAACTATTATGACTGAGTATATATACCGTATATATATGTTTATTTAATAATTGGCTCAGTGAAATTCCTTAAAATGTTCATATAATATGCTCCCTATATGTGTCTTTACGCATGCAAAATATTGTATCATTCAAAACTCCCTCTCACTTATAAAGATACGGTGAAATCGTCAACATTGTTTCACGTAAATTAATATGGAAGAAAATTTCATTTTACTTTTTATAAAAATTGGCTCAGTGAAATTCCTTAAAATGGTCATATCATATGTTCCGTATATGTGTTTTTATGCGTGCAAAAGATTGTATCATTCAAAACTCCCCCTCACTCATAAAATTACGGTGAAATCGACAATATTCTTTCACTTCATTTCATATGGGAGAAAACTATTAATATTTTTTTTCAAAATTTGCTCGGTGAAATTCCTAAAAAAGTTCATATAATATGCTCCATATATGTGTCTTAATGCATGCAAAGGATTGTATCATTCAAAACTCCCTCTCACTTATAAAATAACGTTGAAATCGTCAACATTGTTTGACGTAAATTTATATGGAAGAAAAATTCATATTTTTTTTTTCAAAATTGCCTCAACGAAATTCCTTCAAATGTTCATATAATATGCTCCCTATATGTGTCTTCACGCATGCAAAAGATTGTATCATTCAAAACTCCCTCCCACTTATAAAGTTACGGTGAAATCGTCAACATTGTTTCACGTTAATTAATATGGAAGAAAACTTCATTTTCTTTTTATCCAAATTGGCTCAGTGAAATTCCTTAAAATGTATATGTGTCTTTAGGCATGCAAAAGATTGTATCATTCAAAACTCCCCCTCACTTGTAAGATTACGATGAAATCGCCAACATTTTTTCCCTTCATTTCATATGGGAGAAAACATTTAATTTTTTTTTCAAAATTGGCTCAGTGAAATTCCTTAAAAAATTCATGTAATATGCTCCATATATGTGTCTTTATGCATACAAAGGATTGTATCATTCAAAACTACCTCTCACTTATAAAATAACGTTTAAATCGTCAACATTGTTTGACGCAAAATCAATAAGGAACCAAAATTCATTTTTTTCTTCAAAATTGGCTCAGTGAAACTCCTTACGATTTTCATATCATATGCTCCGTATATGCGTCTTCACGCATGCAAAAGATTGTATCATTCAAAACTCCCTCTCACTTAAA
Source organism: Ctena decussata (assembly GCA_963989385.1). Taxonomy (NCBI): domain Eukaryota; kingdom Metazoa; phylum Mollusca; class Bivalvia; order Lucinida; family Lucinidae; genus Ctena; species Ctena decussata. The sequence goes on along the minus strand of OZ022510.1, from coordinate 50,905,734 downwards.
AAAGTACAGGGAAATCGTCAACATTGTTTGACGTAAATTAATATTCGAGAAAACTTTTTTTTTTTTTCAAAATTGGCTCAACGAAATTCCTTAAAATGATCATATAATATGCTCCCTATATGTGTCTTTATGCATGCAAAAGATTGTATCATTCAAAACTCCCTCTAACTTATAAAGGTACGGTGAAATCGTCAACATTGTTTCACCTAAATTAATATGGAAAAAAAATCATTTTTCTTTCGATCAAAATTGGCTCAGTGAAATTTCTTAAAATGTTTATATCATAAACGCTGCATATGTGTCTTTATGCATGCAAAAGATTGTATCATTCAAAACTCCCCCTCACTTATAAAATTACGGTGAAATCGTCAACATTCTTTCACTTCGTTTCATATGGGAGAAAATTTTAAATATTTTTTTCAAAAAATTGGCTCAGTGAAATTCCTTAAAAAGTTCATATAATATGCTCCATATATGTGTCTTTATGCATGCAAAGGATTGTATCATTCAAAACTGCCTCTCACTTATAAAATAACGTTGAAATCGTCCAACATTGTTTGACGTAAATTAATACGGAAGAAAAATTCTTTTTTTTTTCAAAATTGGCTCAGTGAAATTCCCTAAGATTTTGATATCATATTCTCCGTATGAGCATCTTCACGCATGCAAAAGATTGTATCATTCAAAACTCCCTCTTACTTAAAAATTTACGGTGAAATCGACTACATTGTTTGACGTAAATTAATATGGGAGAAAACATTTAATTTTTTTTTTTCAAAATTGGCTCAGTGAAATTCCTTAAATTGTTCATATCATATGCTCCGTATATTTGTCTTTATACATGCGAAAGATTGTATCATTCAAAACTCCCTCTCACTTTTAAATTTAGGATGAAATCGTTAACATTCGTTCATTTCATTTCATATGGAATAAAAACTTTTAATATTTTTTTTTAAAATTGGCTCAGTGAAATTCCTTAAAATGTTCATATCGTATGATCCGTATATGCGTCTTTACGCATGCAAAAGATTGTATCATTCAAAACAATGTCTCACTTATACATTTAGGATGAAAACATGAACATTCTTTCACTTCATTTCATAAAGAAGAAAAAGTTTAATATATTTTTCTCAAAATTGGCTCAGTGAAATTCCTTAAAATGTTCATATCATATGCTCCATATATGAGTCTTTACGCATGCAAAAGATTGTATCATTCAAAACTCCCTCTCACTTATAAGGTTACGGTGAAATCGTCATCATTGTTTGACGTAAATTAATATGGAAGAAAATTTCATATTTTTATTTTCTCAAAATCGGCTCGTTGAAATTCCTTAAAATGTTCATGTCGTATGCTCCATATATATGTCTTTATGCATGCAAAAGATTGTATCATTCAAAACTACCTCTCACTTATAATTTAAGGGTGAAATTGTCAACATTCGTTCATTTCATTTCATATGGAGGAAAACATTTAATTTTTTTTTTCAAAATTGGCTCAGTGAAATTCCTTAAAATGTTCATATCATATGCTCCTTATATGTGTCTTTATGCATGCGAAAGATTGTATCATTCAAAACTCACTCTCACTTATAAAGTTACGGTGACATCGTCAACATTGTTTGACGTAAATTAATATGGAAGAAAATTTCATATTTTTTTTTTGTCAAAATTGGCTCAGTGAAATTCCTTAAAATGTTCATATCGTATGCTCTATCTGTACCTTTTAATGCCTGCAAAAGATTGTATCATTCAAAACTCCCTCTCATATATAAAGTTACGGTGAAATCGTCAACATTGTTTGACGTAAATTAATATGGAAGAAAATTTCATATTTTTTTTTTCAAAATTGGCTCAGTGAAATTCCTTAAAAAATTCATATCATATGCTCCATATATATGTCTTTATGCTTGCAAAAGATTGTATCATTCAAAACTCCTTCTCACTTATAAAGTTACGATGAAATCGTCAACATTGTTTGACTAAAATTAGTATGGATGAAAATAACATATATTTTTTCTCAAAATTGGCTTAGTGAAATTCCTCAAAATGTTCATATCATATGCTCCTTATATGTGTCTTTTTACATGCGAAAGATTGTATCATTCAAAACTCCTTCTCACTTTTAAATTTAGGATGAAATCGTTAACATTCGTTCATTTCATTTCATATGGAAGAAAAATATTTTTTTTTTTTTCAAAATTGGCTCAATGAAATTCCTTAAAATGTTCATATCATATGCTCCATATATATGTCTTTATACTTGCAAAAGATTGTATCATTCAAAACTCTCTCTTACTGGTATAATTACGGTGTAATCTTCGACATTGTTTGACCTAAATTAATATGAAAGAAAATTTCATTTTTTTTTCTCAAAATTGGCTCAGTGAAATTCCTTAAAATGTTCATATCGTATGATCCGTATATGCGTCTTTACGCATGCAAAAGATTGTATCATTCAAAACTCCCTCTCACTTATAAATTTAGGATGAAATCATTAACATACTTTCATTCATTTCATAAAGAAGAAAAAGTTTAATATTTTTTTTTTCAAAATTGGCTCAGTGAAATTCCTTAAAATATTCATATCATATGCTCCATATATGTGTCTTTATGCATACAAAAGATTGCACCATTCAAAACTCCCTCTCACTTATAAGAATACGGTGACATCGTCAACATTGTTTGGCGTAAATTAATATGGAAGAAAATTTCATATTTTTTTCTCAAAATTGGCTCAGTGAAATTCCATAAAATGTTCATATCGTATGCTCCATATATATGTCTTTATGCGTGCAAAAGATTGTATCATTCAAAACTCCCTCTCATATATAAAGTTACGGTGAAATCGTCAACATTGTTTGACGTAAATTAATATTGAAGAAAATTTCATATGTTTTTTTCAACATTGGCTCTGTGTAATACCTTAAAAAATTCATATCATATGCTCCATATATATGTCTTTATGCTTGCAAAAGATTGTATCATTCAACACTCCCTCTCACTTATAAAGTTACGGTGAAATCGTCAACATTGTTTGACTTAAATTAGTATGGATGAAAATTACATATATTTTTTCTCAAAATTGGCTCAGTGAAATTCCTCAAAATGTTCATATCATATGCTCCTTATATGTGTCTTTATACATGCGAAAGATTGTATCATTCAAAACTCCCTCTCACTTATAAATTTAGGATGAAATCGTCAACATTCGTTCATTTCATTTCCTATGGAAGAAAAGTTTTATATTTTTTTTTCAAAATTGGCTCAGTGAAATTCCTTAAAATGTTCATATCATATGCTCCATAAATGTGTCTTTATGCATGCAAAAGATTGTATCATTCAAAACTTCCTCTCACTTATAAAGTTACGGTGACATCGTCAACATTGTTTGACGCAAATTAATATGGAAGAAAACTTCATATTTTTTTTCCTCAAAATTGGCTCAGTGAAATTCCTTAAAATGTTCATATCGTATGCTCCATATATACGTCTTAACTCATGCAAAAGATTGTATCATTCAAAACTCCCTCTCATATATAAAGTTACGGTGAAATTGTCAACATTGTTTGACGTAAATTTATATTGAAGAAAATTTCATATTTTTTTTCTCAAAATTGGCTCAGTGGAATTCCTTAAAAGATTCATATCATATGCTCCATATATATGTCTTTATGCTGGCAAAAGATTGTATTATTCAAAACTCCTTCTCACTTATAAAGTTACGGTGAAATCGTCAACATTGTTTGACTTAAATTAGTATGGATGAAAATTACATATTTTTTTTTCTCAAAATTGGCTCAGTGAAATTCCTTAAAATGTTCATATCCTATGCTCCATATATATGTCTTTATGCATGCAAAAGATTGTATCATTCAAAACTACCTCTCACTTATAATTTTAGGGTGAAATCGTCAACATTCGTTGATTTCATTTCATATGGAAGAAAACATTTAAATTCTTTTTTCTCAAAATTGGCTCAGTGAAATTCCTTAAAATGTTCATATCGTATGCTCCATATAAATGTCTTAATACTTGCAAAAGATTGTATCATTCAAAACTCTCTCTCACTTATAAAGCTACGGTTAAATCGTCGACATTGTTTGACCTAAATTAATATGAAAGAAAATTTCATATTTTTTTTTCTCAAAATTGGCTCAGTGAAATTCCTGAAAATCTTCATATAAAATGCTCCGTATATGCGCCTTTACGCATGCAAAAGATTGTATCATTCAAAACTCCCTCTCACTTATAAATTTAGGATGAAATCATGAAAATTCTTTCACTTCATTTCATAAAGAAGAAAAAGTTTAATATTTTTTTTTCAAAATTGGCTCAGTGAAATTCCTTAAATTGTTCATATCATATGCTCCATAGATGTGTCTTTATGCATGCAAAAGATTGTGTCATTCAAAACCCCCTCTCATATATAAAATTACGGTGAAATAGTCAACATTGTTTGACATAAATTAATATGGATGAAAATTTCATATTTTTTTCTGGAAATTGGCTCAGTGAAATTCCTCAAAATGTTCATATCATATGCTCCTTGTATGTGTCTTTATACAGGCGAAAGATTGTATCATTCAAAACTCCCCCTCACTTTTAAATTTAGGATGAAATCGTGAACATTCGTTCATTTCATTTCATATTGAAAAAAAAACCTTTTATTTTTTTTCAAAATTGGCTCAGTGAAATTCCTTGAAATGTTCATATCATATGCTCCATATATGTGTCTTTATGCATGCAAAAGATTGTATCATTCAAAACTCCCTCTCACTTATAAAGTTACGGTGACATCGTCAACATTGTCTGACGTAAGTTAATATGGAAGAAAATTTCATTTTTCTTTTTCTCAAAATTGGCTAAGTGAAATTCCTTAAAAAATTCATATCATATGCTCCATATATATATCTTTATGCTGGCAAAAGATTGTATTATTCGAAACTCCTTCTCACTTATAAAGTTACGGTGAAATCGTCAACATTGTTTGACTTAAATTAGTATGGATGAAAATTACATATTTTTTTTTCTCAAAATTGGCTAAGTGAAATTCCTTAAAATGTTCATATCCTATGCTCCATATATATGTCTTTATGCATGCAAAAGATTGTATCATTCAAAACTACCTCTCACTTATAATTTTAGGGTGAAATCGTCAACATTCGTTGATTTCATTTCATATGGAAGAAAACATTTAAATTTTTTTTCAAAATTGCCTCAGTGAAATTCCTTAAAATGTTCATATCGTATGCTCCATATATATGTTTTTATACTTGCAAAAGATTGTATCATTCAAAACTCTCTCTCACTTATAAAGTTACTGTGAAATCGTCGATATTGTTTGACCTAAATTAATATGAAAGAAAATTTCATTTTTTTTCTCAAAATTGGCTCAGTGAAATTCCTTAAAATGTTCATATCATATGCTCCGTATATACGTCTATACGCATGCAAAAGATTGTATCATTCAAAACTCCCTCTCACTTATAAATTTAGGATGAAGGCATGAAAATTCTTTCACTTCATTTCATAAAGAAGAAAAAGGTTAATTTTTTTTTCAAAATTGGCTCAGTGAAATTCCTTAAAATGTTCATATCATATGCTCCATATATGTGTATTTATGCATGCAAAAGATTGTATCATTCAAAACTCCCTCTCACTTATAAGGTTACGGTGGAATCGTCAACATTGTTTGACGTAAATTAATATGGAAGAAAATTTCATATTTTTTTTCTCAAAATTGGCTCAGTGAAATTCCTTAAAATGTTCATGTCGTATGCTCCATATATATGTCTTTATGCATGCAAAAGATTGTATCATTCAAAACTACCTCTCACTTATAATTTTAGGGTGAAATTGTCAACATTCGTTCATTTCATTTCATATGGAAGAAAACATTTAAATTTTTTTTTCAAAATTGGCTCAGTGAAATTCCTTAAAATGTTCATATCATATGCTCCATATATGTGTCTTTATGCATGCAAAAGATTGTATCATTCAAAACTCCCTCTCACTTATAAAATTATGGTGACATCGTCAACATTGTTTGACTTAAATTAGTATGGATGAAAATTTCATATTTTTTTCTCAAAATAGGCTCAGTGCAATTCCTCAAAATGTTCATATCATATGCTCCTTGTATGTGTCTTTATACATGCGAAAGATTGTATCATTCAATACTCCCTCTCATTTATAAATTAAGGATGAAATCGTCAACATTCGTTCATTTCATTTCATATGGAAGTAAACATTTAATTTTATTTTTCAAAATTGGCTCAGTGAAATTCCTTAAATTGTTCATATCATATGCTCCATAGATGTGTTTTTATGCATGCAAAAGATTGTATCATTCAAAACCCCCTCTCACTTATAAAATTACGGTGAAATAGTCAACATTGTTTGACATAAATTAATATGGATGAAAATTTCATATTTTTTTTCTGGAAATTGGCTCAGTGAAATTCCTCAAAATGTTCATATCATATGCTCCTTGTATGTGTTTTTATACATGCGAAAGATTGTATCATTCAAAACTCCCTCTCACTTTTAAATTTAGGATGAAATCGTCAACATTCGTTCATTTCATTTCATATTGAAAAAAAACTTTTATTTTTTTACAAAATTGGCTCAGTGAAATTCCTTAAAATGTTCATATCATATGCTCCATATATGTGTCTTTATGCATGCAAAAGATTGTATCATTCAAAACTCCCTCTCACTTATAAAGTTACGGTGACATCGTCAACATTGTTTGACGTAAGTTAATATGGAAGAAAATTTCATTTTTCTTTTTCTCAAAATTGGCTCAATGAAATTTCTTAAAATGTTCATATCGTATGCTCCGTATATACGTCTTAATGCATGCAAAGGATTGTATCATTCAAAACTCCCTCTCATATATAAAGTTAGGGTGAAATCGTCAACATTGTTTGACGTAAATTAATATTGAAGAAAATTTCATATTTTTTTTCTCAAAATTGGCTCAGTGAAATTCCTTAAAAAATTCATATCATATGCTCCATATATATGTCTTTATGCTGGCAAAAGATTGTATCATTCAAAACTCCTTCTCACTTATAAAGTTACGGTGAAATCGTCAACAATGTTTGACTTAAATTAGTATGGATGAAAATCAAAATTGGCTCAGTGAAATTCCTTAAAATGTTCATATCGTATGCTCCGTATATATGTCTTTATGCATGCAAAAGATTGTATCATTCAAAACTCCCTCTCATATATAAAGTTACGGTGAAATCGTCAACATTGTTTGACGTAAATTAATATTGAAGAAAATTTCATATTTTTTTTCTCAAAATTGGCTAAGTGAAATTCCTTAAAAAATTCATATCATATGCTCCATATATATGTCTTTATGCTGGCAAAAGATTGTATCATTCAAAACTCCTTCTCACTTATAAAGTTACGGTGAAATCGTCAACAATGGTTGACTTAAATTGGTATGGATGAAAATCAAAATTGGCTCAGTGAAATTCCTTAAAATGTTCATATCGTATGCTCCGTATATATGTCTTTATACTTGCAAAAGATTGTATCATTCAAAACTCTCTCTCACTTATAAAGCTACGGTGAAATCGTCGACATTGTTTGACCTAAATTAATATGGAAGAAAATTTCATATTTTTTTTTCTCAAAATTGGCTCAGTGAAATTCCTTAAAATGTTCATATCATATGCTCCGTATATGCGTCTTTACGCATGCAAAAGATTGTATCATTCAAAACTCCCTCTCACTTATAAATTTAGGATAAAATCATGAAAATTCTTTCACTTCATTTCATAAAGAAGAAAAAGTTTAATATTTTTTTTTCAAAATTGGCTCTGTGAAATTCCTTCAAATGTTCATATCATATGCTCCATATATGTGTATTTATGCATGCAAAAGACTGTATCATTCAAAACTCCCTCTCAATTATAACGTTACGGTGACATCGTCAACATTGTTTGACGTAAATTAATATGGAAGAAAATTTCATTTTTTTCTCAAAATTGGCTAAGTGAATTCTTTAAATTGTTCATGTCGTATGGTCCATATATATGTCTTTATGCATGCAAAAGATTGTATCATTCAAAACTACCTCTCACTTATAATTTAAGGGTGAAATTGTCAACAATCGTTCATTTCATTTCATATGGAAGTAAACATTTAATTTTTTTTTTCAAAATTGGCTCAGTGAAATTCCTTAAAATGTTCATATCATATGCTCCATATATGTGTCTTTATGCATGCAAAAGATTGTATCATTCAAAACTCCCTCTCACTTATAAAGTTATGGTGACATCGTCAACATTGTTTGACTTAAATTAGTATGAATGAAAATTACATATTTTTTTTTCTCAAAATTGGCTCAGGGAAATTCCTCAAAATGTTCATATCATATGCTCCTTGTATGTGTCTTTATACATGCGAAAGATTGTATCATTCAAAACTCCCTCTCACTTATAAATTTAGGATGAAATCGTCAACATTCGTTCATTTCATTTCATATGGAAGAAAACATTTAATTTTTTTTTGGTCAAAATTGGCTCAGTGAAATTCCTTAAATTGTTCACATCATAGGCTCCATAGATGTGTCTTTATGCATGCAAAAGATTGTATCATTCAAAACTCCCTCTCACTTATAAAATTACCGTGAAAGAGTCAACATTGTTTGACATAAATTAATATGGATGAAAATTTCATTTTTTTTTCTGGAAATTGGCTCAGTGAAATTCCTCAAAATGTTCATATCATATGCTCATCGTATGTGTCTTTATAGATGCGAAAGATTGTATCATTCAAAACTCCCTCTCACTTTTAATTTTAGGATGAAATCGTCAACATTCGTTCATTTCATTTCATTGGAAGAAAAACTTTTATTTTTTTTTTCAAAATTGGCTCAGTGAAATTCCTTAAAATGTTCATATCATATGCTCCATATATGTGTCTTTATGCATGCAACAGATTGTATCATTCAAAACTCCCTCTCACTTATAAAGTTACGGTGACATCGTCAACATTGTTTGACGTAAGTTAATATGGAAGAAAATTTCATTTTTCTTTTTCTCAAAATTGGCTAAGTGAAATTCCTTAAAATGTTCATGTCGTATGTTCCATATATATGTCTTAATGCATGCAAAAGATTGTATAATTCAAAACTCCCTCTCATATATAAAGTTTCGGTGAAATCGTCAACATTGTTTGACGTAAATTAATATTGAAGAAAATTTCATATATTTTTTCTCAAAATTGGCTCAGTGAAATTCCTTAAAAAATTCATATCATATGCTCCATATATATGTCTTTATGCTGGCAAAAGATTGTATCATTCAAAACTTCCTCTCACTTATAAATTTAGGATGAAATCGTCAACATTCGTTCATTTCATTTCATATGGAAGAAAACATTATATTTTTTTTTTCAAAATTGGCTCAGTGAAATTCCTTAAATTGTTCACATCATAGGCTCCATAGATATGTCTTTATGCATGCAAAAGTTTGTATCATTCAAAACCCCCTCTCACTTATAAAATTACGGTGAAATAGTCAACATTGTTTGACATAAATTAATATGGATGAAAATTTCATATTTTTTTCTGGAAATTGGCTCAGTGAAATTGCTCAAAATGTTCATATCATATGCTCCTTGTATGTGTCTTTATAGATGCGAAAGATTGTATCATTCAAAACTCCCTCTCACTTTTAAATTTAGGATGAAATCGTCAACATTCGTTCATTTCATTTCATTGGAAGAAAAACTTTTATTTTTTTTTTCAAAATTGGCTCAGTGAAATTCCTTAAAATGTTCATATCATATGCTCCATATATGTGTCTTTATGCATGCAAAAGATTGTATCATTCAAAACTCCCTCTCACTTATAAAGTTACGGTGACATCGTCAACATTGTTTGACGTAAGTTAATATGGAAGAAAATTTCATTTTTCTTTTTCTCAAAATTGGCTCAGTGAAATTTCTTAAAATGTTCATATCGTATGCTCCATATATACGTCTTTATGCATGCAAAAGATTGTATCATTCAAAACTCCCTCTCATATATAAAGTTACGGTGAAATCGTCAACATTGTTTGACGTAAATTAATATTGAAGAAAATTTCATATTTTTTTTCTCAAAATTGGCTCAGTGAAATTCCTTAAAAATTTCATATAATATGCTCCATATATATGTCTTTATGCTGGCAGAAGATTGTATCATTCAAAACTCCTTCTCACTGATAAAGTTACGGTGAAATCGTCAACAATGTTTGACTTAAATTAGTATGGATGAAAATTACATATATTTTTTCTCAAAATTGGCTCAGTGAAATTCCTTAAAATGTTCATATCGAAGCTCCGTATATATGTCTTTATGCATGCAAAAGATTGTATCATTCAAAACTACCTCTCACTTATAATTTTAGGGTGAAATCGTCAACAATCGTTCATTTCATTTCATATGGAAGAAAACATTAAAAAAAAATTTCTCAAAATTGGCTCAGTGAAATTCCTTAAAATGTTCATATCGTATGCTCCATATAAATGTCTTTATACTTGCAAAAGATTGTATCATTCAAAACTCTCTCTCACTTATAAAGCTACGGTGAAATCGTCGACATTGTTTGACCTAAATCAAAATGGAAGAAAATTTCATATTTTTTTTTCTCAAAATTGGCTCAGTGAAATTCCTTATAATGTTCACATCATATGCTCCCCATATGCGTCTTTACGCATGCAAAAGATTGTATCATTCAAAACTCCCTCTCACTTATAAATTTAGGATGAAATCATGAAAATTCTTTCACTTCATTTCATAAAGAAGAAAAAGTTTAATATTTTTTTTTTCAAAATTGGCTCAGTGAAATTCCTTAAAATGTTCATATCATATGCTTCATATATGTGTATTTATGCATGCAAAAGATTGTATCATTCAAAACTCCCTCTCACTTATAAAGTTACGGTGACATCGTCAACATTGTTTGACGTAAATTAATATGGAAATAAATTTCATTTTTTTTTTCTCAAAATTGGCTCAGTGAAATTCCTTAAAATGTTCATGTCGTGTGCTCCATATATATGTCTTCATGCATGCAAAAGATTGTATCATTCAAAACTACCTCTCCCTTACACTTTTAGGGTGAAATTGTAAACATTCGTCATTTCATTTCATATGGAAGAAAACATTTAATTTTTTTTTCACAATTGGCTCAGTGAAGTTCCTTAAAATGTTCATATCGTATGCTCCATATATATGTCTTTATGCATGCAAAAGATTGTATCATTCAAAACTCCCTCTCATATATAAAGTTACGGTGAAATCGTAAACATTGTTTGACGTAAATAAATATTGAAGAAAATTTCACATTTTTTGTTCTCAAAATTGGCTCAGTGAAATTCCTTAAAAAATTCATATCATATGCTCTATATATATGTCTTTATGCTTGCAAAAGATTGTATCATTCAAAACTCACTCTCACTTATAAAATTACGGTGAAATCGTCAACATTGTTTGACTTAAATTAGTATGGATGAAAATCACATTTTTTTCTCATTATTGGCTCAGTGAAATTCCTCAAAATGTTCATATCATATGCTCCTTATATGTGTCTTTATACATGCGAAAGAGTGTATCATTCAAAACTCCCTCTCACTTATAAATTTAGGATGAAATCATGAAAATTCTTTCACTTCATTTCATAAAGAAGAAAACTTTTTATATTTTTTTCAAAATTGGCTCAGTGAAATTCCTTAAAATGTTCATATAATATGCTCAATATATGTGTATTTATGCATGCAAAAGATTGTATCATTCAAAACTTCCTCTCACTTATAAAGTTACGGTGACATCGTCAACATTGTTTGACGAAAATTAATATAGAAGAAAATTTCATTTTCTTTTCTCAAAATTGGCTCAGTGAAATTCCTCAAAATGTTCATATCGTATGCTCCATATATATGTCTTTATGCATGCGAAAGATTGTATCATTCGAAACTACCTCTCACTTATAATTTTAGGGTGAAATGGTCAACATTTGTTCATTTCATTTCATATGGAAGCAAATTTTTTTTTTTCAAAATTGGCTCAATGAAATTCCTTAAATTGTTCATATCATATGCTCCATATATGTGTCTTTATGGATGCAAAAGATTGTATGATTCAAAACTCCCTCTCACTTATAAAATTACGGTGACATCGTCAACATTGTTTGACGTAAATTAATATGGAAGAAAATTTCATATTTTTGTTCTCAAAATTGGCTTAGTGAAATTCCTTAAAATGTTCATATCGTATGCTGTATATAAATGTCTTTATGCATGCAAAAGATTGTATCATTCAAAAATCTCTCTCACTTATAAGGTTACGGTTAAATCGTCAACATTGTTTATCGTGAATTAATATGGAAGAAAATTTCATATTTTTTTTCTCAAAATTGGCTCAGTGAAATTCCTTAAAATGTTCATATCATATGCTCCATATATATGTCTTTATGCATGCAAAAGATTGTATCATTCAAAACTCCCTCTCATATATAAAATTACGATGAAATCGTCAACATTGTTTGACGTAAATTAATATTGAAGAATATTTCATATATTTTTCTCAAAATTGGCTCAGTGAAATTCCTTAAAATGTTCATATCGTATGCTCCATATATATGTCTTTATGCATGCAAAAGATTGTATCATTCAAAACTCCCTCTCATATATAAAGTTACGGTGAAATCGTCAACATTGTTTGACGTAAATTAATATTGAAGAAAATTTCATATTTTTTTCTAAAAAATTGGCTCAGTGAAATTCCTTAAAAAATTCAAATCATATGCTCCATATATATGTCTTTATGCTTGCAAAAGATTGTATCATTCAAAACTCCCTCTCACTTAAAAAGTTACGGTGAAATCGTCAACATTGTTTGACTTAAATTAGTATGGATGAAAATTACATATTTTTTTTTTTCAAAATTGGCTCAGTGAAATTCCTCAAAATGTTCATATCATATGCTCCTTATATGTGTCTTTATACATGCGAAAGATTGTATCATTCAAAACTCCCTCTCACTTATAAATTTAGGATGAAATCGTCAACATTCGTTCATTTCATTTCCTATGGAAGAAAACTTTTAATATTTTTTTTCAAAATTGGCTTAGTGCAATTCCTTAAAATGTTCATATCATATGCTCCATATATATGTCTTTATACTTGCAAAAGATTGTATCATTCAAAACTCTCTCTCACTTATAAAGTTACGGTGACATCGTCGACATGGTTTGACCTAAATTAATATGGAAGAAAATTTCATTTTTTTTTTCCTCAAAATTGGCTCAGTGGAATTCCTTAAAATGTTCGTATCATATGCTCTGTATATGCGTCTTTACGCATGCAAAAGATTGTATCATTCAAAACTCCCTCTCACTTATAAACTTAGGATGAAATCATGAACATTCTTTCACTTCATTTCATAAAGAAGAAAAGTTTGAATTTTTTTTTCAAAATTGGCTCAGTGAAATTCCTTAAAATGTTCATATCCTACGCCTCATATATGTGTCTTTATGCTTGCAAAAGATTGTATCAATCAAAACTCCCTCTCACTTATAAAGTTACGGTGAAATCGTCAACAATGTTTGACTTAAATTAATACGGAAGAACATTTCATATTTTTTTTTTCAAAATTGGCTCAGTGAAATTCCTTAAAATGTTCATATCATATGCTCCATATACGTGTCTTTTTGCATGCTAAAGATTGTATCATTCAAAACTCCCTCTCGTATTAAGTTGGGGTGAAATCGTCCACATTGTTTCACTTCATTTCATATGGAAAAAAAACTTTTTTTTTCAAAATTGGCTCAGCGAAATTCCTTTAAGTCTCCATAGTCCTACTATTGGTGAAAACGTCTTAACTCAAATTATTGTAAAAAGCGGTTCAACCTTCACGTTTGGTAATAAAATGTGGGTTGATATGCTTATATTGATTCATATTACAAGCAAAAAGTATAGAAAATTAGTTTTTGAAAAATAACAAATCGCTCCACAAATTAAAATTCCTGTTCTGGTTTCCCGTCTAGCAAAGCTATATAAACATAGGCGGGATAGTAATTGGGACTCCACGCCTGTACGTTGTATTTTTACCATTATATTCAACTTAATGAAATCGAAAATAGGTCATTTTAGTTGCCACCTAATATGACCCAAATAAGTTTTCAAACCCTTTTTATGTGAAACTCAAAGATGTTTTATTTGTTTAAAGCTGACTAATCACGATCATTTACACTGACGAAACGATACTGAGAAGCTTGCAGCGATGCCTCATGATTTAATTTTTCACGCTGATAGAGCAATGGGGCCTTTAAAATGTTCATATCATTTGTTCCATATATGTGTCTTTTTGCATGCAAAAGGTTGTATCTACTAGCTACTGCTAATTGGATATGCATAAATGCAAACAAAGCCGGACGGACGGTTACACGGACACATACCTAGACGGACACAGCAGTATTTCCATAAGGTGCACGGGTAACTGTTCCATGTTTTCACTACTATTTTTTCAAAGGGAGAGAACTTCTGTTACTTCCTGTTTGCTTCTCAGGACCACGAAAACCCTTCCAAATGGGTAACAACAATACATCCCATACGTTTTGCTGCTGTTTGTATATACATGCATGTATATGCAAACAAAATCAGACGGACAAACAGACATACACATACGGACAGATAAAAGATCGCGTCGATGTACAACAAGGATAGCCTGTTATAGTATTATAGTCATTCACCAATATGTTCCTCCCAATGCCTTAGTTAACTTACACACCTGCTTTGCTATATCTGTACAGACAAAGACAAAAAGGACAGGATATCTACAGGACAGGCAGACGCAAGGACGGACAAAATAATGAAGGAACGCATGGACAGGCACAACAAAACAAAAGTATAATCTCCATGAAGTTTTGAGGGAGATGCTTGATAGAATTCGAAGTGAACAGATATACCCTTTTCATATGCGAAAGCAAATACATGCGAACAGACAGACGGACAAACAACCTGACTGAGTAGAGATGTACTCAGACAGACAACTACAGACTAGAGAAAAGATTAATATTCCAAGAGTATTTAATTCGCAACGTTAAAGTACCGATATCTTTATAGGTTATTAGAATCGGGAATAGGGAATAGGGAATAAGTAACCAACTTGACGCTTCTAAGAATCCATCACAATATGATGTTTGTAAGCAGCCAGCTGTATATTGCTCAGACAGATGCTTGTAAATAGCAAGATAATTAACAGATGTGCGTGAATAATCAGATGCCGGGGAATGTCTAAAAGAGCCAAAACCATTGTCAATTCTTTGACAAATGTCTGTAGAGAGCAAAAACCATTGTCATTTCTTTGCTTTGACAAATGTCTGTAAAGAGCCAAAACCATTGTCATTTCTTTGACAAATGTCTATAAAGAGCCAAAACCATTTTCGACAAATGTCTGTCAAAGAGCCAAAACCATTGTCATTTCATTGAAAAATGTCTATAAAGAACCCAAACCATTGAAATGTCTGTAAAGAGCCAAAACCATTGTCATTTCTTTGACAAATGTCTGTAAAGAGCCAAAAACATTGTCAATTCTTGGACAAATGTCTGTTAAGAGCCAAAATCATTGTCATTTCTTTGACAAATGTCTATAAAGAGCCAAAATCATTGCCATTTCTTGGACAAATGTCTATAAAGAGCCATATCATTGTCATTTCTTTGACAAATGTCTATAAAGAGCCATATCATTGTCATTTCTTTGACAAATGTCTGTAAAGAACCAAAATCATGGCCACTTCTTTGACAAATGTCTGTAGAGAGCCAAAACCATTGTCATTTCTTTGACAAATGTCTGTAAAGAGCCAAAAACATTGTCATTTCTTTGACAAATGTCTGTAAAGAGCCAAAATCATTGCCATTTCTTGGACAAATGTCTATAAAGAGCCAAAATCATTGTCATTTCTTCCACAAATGTCTGTAAAGAACCAAAATCATTGTCATTTTTTTGCTTTGACAAATGTCTGTAAAGAGCCAAAAACCGGCATTGTCATTTCTTTGACAAATGCCTGTAAAGAGCCAAAACCATTGTCATTTCTTTGACAAATGCCTGTAAAGAACCAAAACGGTGGAACAGTTTCTTAAAAAAATGTATGTAGATACCCTCCAATCCGTTGAAGATTTCTTTGTGCCACCGTACCTGCTATGGCTTCGTGTCCTTGGACCTCTTCAAGCCTAGTGAAACTAGAGGTAGAACCTTGGATCCGCTGTAAGTTAAGAAATAAAAATTCAAATCTACACAGAATTTATCATTTGGATGAATGCATGTCTAATTGTAGGGGCCTCTGGTGAAATTTTCACTTTTGCGTAGAATTCCTGTAAGTAAATAGTGTTGACCTTATCAGACGCCGCGTTTTCCGACGTCTGAAATATCAGTGAAAACTTAAGCAGAAGCCCCTAAAATTAGAAAAAGGCTCCGCCAAAAAATAAAGATGGACAAGTCCACTGGTCAAAAAAAGGCTAAATAGGACCATCCGCGCCTGGTTGCTGTTGACTTCATTCGATAAAACTGCGTACCAAATTCTGATTACATTCAAATATATTCAGGCGATGAGTGAAATTTAGTGTTATTTGGCATGTGTGCGGCTTCGTTGAAAAATGATCTGCGGCAAGAAAAAAGTCCTGAACTATATCGGCAGCAACTGAATGTAAACTGAGATCAGCCAGTGCAACTGTGCAGATTAGAGACGGGTCAATAGGCTATAGTTCTGACGAATATAAACTCAATTATATAATATGTTTGCTCGCTGTTCCCGAATGCCTATAAACGTATTTTCTTGGTCGCACGGCACAACAGCATTTTGACGGGAAAATATGCACGCATTTACGTGTTTGTTTCGAAAAATATTTCATGTTACATACACGAATATACGGATGTACTTGAACTCTTGAATATTTACGTGTCTACAGGTAACATACTACGTAGCATTGGTTGCTGGAACTGCAGAAATATAACAATAAATCCGGTTTTGATTCAGTTACAATATATTAATTATGAAGTCGATTTGGATACTTGTAGCATTACTAACAGTGGCTGGTAAGAAAGATTATTATTTATGAGAATTGTTGCTTTTAATTACATGTATTTGCGCGTAGCATTATCCCATTAATGCGTAGCGTCGCCTGAATAGGACATAGGCAAACGGTGCACAAACAGATCAGACGGCAGTAGGAATTTCTCCATAAAATGAAATAAAATGATCAAAATGATCTAAACCAGACACTCTTATTGAGAAATGGACTCATCCATTTGGTGAAGATAGAATAGTCCATTGGGCATAAATGGGATAATGCGTACGGTGCATTGTCCATTGATGTTCAGAGAATACAAACCACAACTTTACCCAAATTTTATGTTGGGAAGGGAAACCATGCGGGCACATGACGTCGTACTGACGTCGATGCGACGTCATTACGTCGCATCGACGTCAGTATGACGTCATTTTGATGTCATGTGCCTACTGGGAACATCTGTTTTTGTTTCACAAACAAACTTGTAGTACCTGTTTGCTTCTCTGGATGAGGTAGCTCGTTGAAATAGGGTCTAGTCTTAAAGGAAAGAATTTGCTCCTAGGATATTATATTATCATATGATGTAAAATCTTCGCCTCTTTCCTTGTTGTGGTTTACATCAGATTAAGTGATGACTATATTCCGATCATGGTCCTCGCTGGTGGTCGGTAGACGCATTACATGTATAGGTACACAGTGTATCGCTGAGTCCGTCATTCAGCAGTTTTTCGCCCCTTGAGGAGGCGAAGAGTCGCTTGCAATATCTTCTAAAGCGAAACTTTTCTCTTCGAATTGGAGAGGAGACAGACAGACTCGGTGCCAGGAGTGTGCGACCATGGATTCGTTCCGTTGAGCCACTCCTGGGTAACATCGTTATGAGACTTGTACAAAAACAAAATAAAACAAAAAAATAATAATACAATATTTTGTTCTTGAAATAGTAGACAATTGGGTGTTTGGCAACCCAGCAGGCACACAAGGTTGAATCAACCTTGAGTCAACCTTGATTCAACGTCGTGACGTTGAATCAAGGTTGATTCAAGATTGATTCAATCGTGTGTGCCCAGTTGAAAGGGCCTGTTTGCACCCCGGCAGCATATGCCTATACTCATATGCCTTTCTATCTTCTCCCTTATGTTACTGGGAGATCGCTGGTCACTGGACATCCTTTCAGGGTAAGCAACGCCCCTAATTTCATTTTAACCTTCATTCTCAATAGGGACCTACCATTCAAGGATAAAATTTGATCCAAAGGAGCGAATTCTAGACCTCAGAAAGTATCCAGTCACTTTTATGTAGATTAGATTAACTGTTTTATTGCATTCAAACAATGGAATCGGACAATATAATTATAACATTAGAAGTTCTTCTCCTTTTAAACAGGCTAAAAGGTGTGTATGGGATATAAAAACTCATTTAAAGTCCTTACATTAGCTGCGAGTTGCTAAGACCTGTCGTCGGGTCAGATCATGCGGAATTTGCCCAAACAATCACATATGTTATGGTTAGAAAATAAAAACGCACATTACCTTCCCAGTGTGCGCGCGCATAAAGGGCTTCGTAACTGAGGGCCAAGTGAATGGGTATGGGGAAGCTAAACTGCACGTTGTTATTATTAATAAATAATTATTATTTTTATTATCATCATTTTATCTCCATTGTCAAGAGTTCGAGACATTTATTTTCTAAAATTTGTTTGCAGACACAGGAAAAACATAAAAATATGTTAATAGCAGCCTCTAGCAGGTCAACACATGTTATAATATGTTTGTAGCTAAAAGAGTTTGCACTGCTTTTTACTGAGAACAGCTTTTACAAACATTATATATATGAGCCGCGACACGAGAAAACCAACAAAGTGGTTGTGCGCCCAGCGCAGACTCAGATCAGCCTGGGCATTTGCCCAGTTTGATCAGACTCTTCATTAAGGGTCTAAGCTACCTCCATGCGGACAGCGAAGACTCTGATCAGACTGGGCGGATGCCCAGGCTGATCTGAGTCTGCGCTGGGCGCACAACCACATTGTTGGTTTTCTCACGTCGCGGCTCATATATATATATTCATAAGTCATTTTGGCTGGGAAATTCCGCTTCCCAACCCTATATGCATTTGAATGTCTGACCTGATCAATAACAGTCATATTATGATAAAGTCCAGTTTAAGAACAATCCTTTATACGCTCAATGCCAGTCCGATGATCGATTATCGCACTGGGATTGGCGGTATAAACATATCCAATCTTCAAACGAATCTGTATGGACCTATCATAACTGATGAGGATCAGAACTCCCACAAAATTGAAGTAGTTCTCGCTCATTTTTTCGCCCCTTAGCAGACTCAGCTGAGAACGAGATATTACCGGTATGTGATTATTCAAAACTCATTCATCTATTTTCAGTTATTGCTGCTAATGCCAGCGTCTATGGACGTTCTAGACATGGTAAGTGATCAACATGGAGAAAGGCTGTTACCGTGTTGCTGTCTCCGCTAAGAGGCTTTCGACGTTCTTGTGCATTTCTTGAAAGAGAAAAATATCAAAATAAAAAAAGGGTTTGGGGGGGGGGGGGGGGGGGGGAGGGATGGGCAGAATTTGAATTTTTCCCCTGGCTCATATACGTATAGAAACTACTGAAATATAAGGTCGTGAAAGCTGAGATACAAGCCTATTTTTGAGCATTTGACATGTCGATTTTCGTGAAAGTTGTTCAGTGGGAGATGACTGGAGCAATTTCATACACACACTGATGAAATTTGAAAGGCATCAGAAATACAGTGCTACTCATCAAAACTTGAAATGATGTCAAATTTCATAAAAGTAGGCCAATGAGACCTTTTGTTGGAGGTGACAAAGAATACAGAAGGCAAAAGTTTGGTATACTACACACAGAATTAAACTATCTAAGAATGAATTATCATCTCACTTATAATTTGAGAGGAGCCTGGCATACATTGTATGCCATGCTTCTCTTGAATTTTAAGTGTGATGACGCCACAGATTTGTTACCCTAGCAACTATGGACTTACCACTGTTGTCAGAATGACGTCTTGGTGAAGCCACTTTGATATCAATATGAACTTTTAGTCGCCATGGTAACAGATATGACGTTTTAGGCACAGGAGCATACATTGTCAATGACATTACAAGCTGAAATTCTATCAATAGAATCTTCAGATTTTCTCAAACAAATAACTATCCTCGAGTTATTTAAGTCCGTGTTACAAGTGGCCATTGCAAGCGTGCCTTGATGTACCATTGTTGCTTTTTTAAGCCTTATTGTACTATAACCACTTTAAGTGCATTGTACTAAAATATTATCAAGTGTTAATTGGCTAACGAGAACAGCAACAAAGATATTGTACAAATATATTTGTCGTTACAGTAAGTGAATACTGAGCACTATAACCCTTACAGCGCCAAAAATGAAAAATTGTTGAATTTATCCCTTAAATCCAGCGGGCACAGGGCGTCTCGGTGGCCTCGCACTGGAGACAGTGGGACGTCACTGCGACGCCATGTGCCTGCTGGGAAGGTAAATGTGATTAGATCATTGTCTTGTTTCTATGATATGTTGTAGATGGGCTAAAATGTATTTGGCAATCTGAATAAAGAATTGAATTGAATTGAATTGAATTGAATTTGCAAACAGTGTAGATCCAGATGAGGTGGCTCATTATGAGCTACAGTCTTTGAATTCTCAGTATGATATAGATTGGACAAAACATTTTTTTTTAAATTTATGCAGACGCAAATTTTGTCGTCTGCTTTTTGGCGCTTTAAGGGTTAAGGTGACATGGCTGCCAAAGTATCATCACAGATCTAGCAAAAAATAAATTTGGTAGAATTGTTGCTTAAAAAATTGCAATATTGCATCGAAATTCTGGTAATATAGCTATTTGAAATATCATTGGATGATAACTATATAGTGGCATACACAGCTCTGTAATAGACGTTGCACAGCACTGGAGCATCATTTGTGTCTTGTAGACACAATATTTTTTTATTATTATTAGTAGTAGTATTACAATTTCATCAAATGCACAACATGCAATAGAAAGCTGTACAATAATTTTCAGTAGAAAACTGTTTGTTTAAATTTTATAGGTTCTCGGTGTCCTGATGGGCAGAGAATGGTTTTCTGCTACATTTGGCCATGCTGGGGCCAGAGGGGAAGATGTCGCTCTAACCCGGAATACAAATGTGTGTAAGTATTCATATTCTATTCTATTCTACCCCATAACCTTGCAAGGTCGTTGGGCACCACAGACTTAGCAACAATCCTTTTCAATCTTGTCCTGTTCTCAACTGCCCTAACTTCTTAGTAGGGCACTTATTTTTGGAGTTATGCCCCTTTGATTAATTTCTAAGGCCGTTCTTGTGCAAGCCATAACAAGCTAGGTTATATACTAGTCAAAAGTTCTAACCGACCACTTAGTTTTCATCATTTTTCCTCAGTGCTATTCGCAGTCTCACAATTCATTTTATAGCCACAGATAGGCGAATGTGTTGGTAAACCATACCACTAAAAGGTTAAGCAGTATATTCAGTGCACTGTATCCAGAAGTCACAGGTGAATACGGGTACCCCCATTTTAAAAATTAACAAGAATTTGCATTGATTGGTGGGGTAAGTTTTAACATTTTGACCCAAAGCGGCCACTGTCATGCAGGTAGAGTGTTCATTTGTGCATAAATCTGTTTATTCAGTCATTTACTTTAGTGATGAAGTGGTTTTGCTCACGTAATTTGGATATTTCAAAACGTGATTTTACACAAATTGTAACGAAATGCTTAATTTTGTGAATTTCAAAAATGGGGGTACTTCTGTTCGTCGGCACATCCTGGATGTAATGTTAAGAATTTTGTCAAACCTAAGTTTAATGTCTGAGTTGACTGACATATCTGTCTATTTTGGGATGTAAATAGAACTGTAAGATTGTTTTGGGCTTTGAAGAAAATTTATAAAATGTAAGTGGCTGGTTAGAACTTTTGGCTAGTATAGATGGATGGGTGACTTGCAATTTTATGTCCTTTTTAACAGTATTTCGGTCATATCAGGATGATGGGTGGCCCGCAGATAATGAAAAGCTGCGTGCAATGGAGTGAGTAAGTGAGGGATATGGGTTTTAATGCTCATCAGCACAAAAAGGCTATTTTGTGCCGAGTGTGCAATGGAACTCCATTTATGATTGAAAAGATTCCCGCCTCCACAAGGTATCCATATGGAATATCATGATGAAAATTTACAACAGTGTGTATTAGGTTGAGACAGTGTGTCACATATAAAAATACTTGCTTCCCCTTACTTACTTTTGGAGTTACATCCCTTTGATTAGTATTAAAGGCTATTCTTGTGGGTGCCATAACTAGGTAAACCTTTTAAATATCTTGATGAAACTTTATAGCAAAGTGTATAAGGCTGAGACTGTATATATGTCCCATTTAAGAAATATTGCTCATTTTCTTAGGTTTGGAGTTCCATCCTTTTGGTTATTTTTCAAGACTGTGAATCCTCACTAGATTACCATTTGGAATATCTTGATGAAACTTTATAGCAGTGTACATGTAGATGAGGTTGAAACGGTGTACTATTATATGTCATATAAGAATGGTTGCTCCCCGTTATTTAATTACTCTCAGACCTACATCCCTTTGACTATTTTTTAAGACTATTTTTGTGCATACCATTACTAGGTAATTGTTTTGAATATTTTGATGACACTTTATATAGCCATGTGCATTAGCTTGAGACTGTGGGTGGTTGCTTCCCCTTTTAAATTTTGGAGTTATATCCCTTTGATTAGTCTTGTGCACACATTAGTACCTGTGACTGTGGATGATTGTCAGGGCTATAGATCTCTGGTATTTTTGAGGTACCGTAATGACGCTAAAATTTCGGACACCTGAAACTCGGACAATTATTGTTCGAAAATTCTTAGAAAGTTGATTATACACATTAATGCATCCAAATGATGCTTAGAGAATAGCAAACATTGTAGACCCTGATCAAACTGCTCCTTCAGGAGCAGTTTGATCTGGGTCTACATTGTTTGCTCAGGCCTGTCTGTCAGAATACTCGGGTCATTATGATATTGGTGTGTGTTTGTATTAATTGTCTCATTCTGTTTATTTTACAGAGCTGATTATTGTGGGGGCTGCAACAGAAAATGGAAGGACAGGTCTGGGAATTTTGTGACCTGTGATGATGTCGTCGGAAGAGGAAAGTGAGAATTGGACAAACTGAGATGGTTGCCGAGCAACAAGTCTGATAATAGGCAAAAGTTTGCAATCATTCTATGGCCAGTCTATAAACTTCAAATCCATCTTCCCAGCAGGCACACAAGGTTGAATCAACCTTGATCCAACCTTAATTCAATGTCAAGAAGTTGAACCAAGGTTGTTTTGTGGTTGATTCAGCCTTGTGGGTAGCTACAACCTTGATTCAAACATTATTCAATGTCAAGATTTTGAATCAAGGTCAATTGTTTCAAGGTTGATTAAACCTTAATTCAACCTTTATTCAACATCGTGACATTGAATCAAGGGGCCGTATTCACAAAACAACTTAAGTGGTTGCTATGCTGTTGCTAAGGCTAAATTTCTTTGAAGGAGATTCCCTACAACTATGAAATTTGCTCTGGAGGAACAGTCTTACAGACTGTTCCTCCAGACCAAATTTCATAGTTGTAGGGAATCTCCTTTATAGATATTTACCCTTAGCAACCGCATAGCAACAACTTAAGTGGCTTTATGAATACGGCCCAAGATTGGTTAAAGGCTGATTCAACCTTGTGTGCCCAGTAGGTTGTTTCTGATGGATACAATATCATTAAAGAAACAGAGCCATGTGACTAGATCTACACTGTGTAATGCCTGGTGATTCTATATGGATATTAAATAACAACAACAAACCGCATATTTATGTAAATTTAAGTGTTTTTATTGTTATTTTTTTGTCTTATTTATGACTTGGTAATGTATCAAACTTTGATAACCAGTTTTTCAATCTTCTATAACACTGAGATATTTCATCTTATAAATGCATGTCATGAAAATAAACAACACATTTTGTACAGGTCTAGGTATAGAAGTGGTTTAAATGATAATTTGGAAATTTCGTTCACCATGAAAAACTTTGCAGGGATCAGGCACCACTATAAAGGTTCAACAAACATAATGCAGCAAAGCTACAGATGTGTCACAATTTTGAAAATCAAACTTTGAGAATTTTTGTTTGCTAATGTTTGTATAGAACTGTTTGAATATGATGGAATTTAAGATGAATGGATAAACGTTTAGGGGAAGCAACTCTGCTACTTTCGTTTGTGCCTCCTTTCTCAGTAAGGGTCAACTCTTTAAGGAAAGAATTTGCTCCTACAGGAGCAAATTCTTTCCATTAAGAGTAGACCCATTTTTGAAGGGCTTTGTGATACAGGGAAGCAAACATGATGTCACAGAAGTTGCTCCCCTTTGTAAAAATGGCAGACAAATATACAGATGTTTCCATACACCTCAAGAAGTACTGTTGCAATTTTATATACTTAGAATAAATATAGGAAATGAATTTTGAAAAATAAACAGGAGAAAAATTGAATATTTTGAAAATAAACTATCGGTATTCCACTAAAATCAACATTGTAGAATATCAGTGGAACGGCCTAATCTGAGGAGCTTCCACAACCTATCTTTTTTTCAAAAATGGAGAAAAATATCAAACTTTTGCTTATCTACAGATCCGGGAGTCTATTTTGACCTTTCTTATCACTAGCATGACAGCATTTATGACTTCAGTAAGCGTAAATTTGTAAACAAAAGAACATTTGATAAACAACTGTATAAGTACAAAATGTATACTAGCATAATATATGCATAAATAATTCACAGGAAATAATTTATTATTCATATACAGAGCTCCAGATAAGAGGTAACAGGGATAATTTAGAGATAATTTTCCATAAAAACGTATGTTGTGACCCATCATTGGAACCGTCTCGGCGAGTTGGTTCTAATGATCAGCTGTCACAACATATGTTTTCTTTGAGAAATAAGAGAAAAAACATCTCAGAATTATTCTCAAAAACGCACCTTATCTTGAGCTCTGAATTATACAATTTACATCATATGGAACACAAATATAAAAAAAAATCAAACAAGGGAGACAACTTGTAGTGACTGTAATATGGGATTATTTCCCATGAATATGAAATACAGTGTACATAATGTATGAGCATAACAATGAACTATGATATGTTGGATTCACATTTGATATAATCTATAAACATAATGTATATGCAGCAAGCCATGTCTTTATGAATGTATAAGCAGTTGAATGTTACATTCAACAGCAGTTGAATGTTACATTCAACTGCTTATACATTCATAAAGATATGGCTTCCTGCATATGACACTCTTGAATATACTTTTCAAAAGGACCTCTAACTGTTTCAATGCAAGTCTGCCTATTTTTTTAAAAGTTACCACAACTTCTTTGGGAAGCAGATGTTGAAGTCTGTGCCATTAACACAAATACATATGAATTATAAATGCGTACAGTTAGGGAGACTGTAATAAAGTTTTATTTTTGACCAGTTTTACAGGCAAAATTGCATTAAAACTGTGACAGGTCCATTGCTCAGTACCAGCCTTTGTAATAATTTGCAATGAAACAAATATTTGCATGATTCACTAGACTTAAAACTCATACCCTAGACAGCTAGTACCTCATACAGTGGATTTATAACACAGAATGAAATGACTTGAGAAAAATTATTTGTGTGAGAAAATCTGAAGTTTCTGCTGAAAAAATTTCAGTTTCTGAAGAAGAGAAAAATTGGCAGAGCACGGCATACACCATATGCCATACTGCCATACCAATGACACCATAGACCAGTTACTATAGCAACTGAGAAATCATACCGTCTTAGTGATGTCATAAAGACATCATTCTTGGAAGGTACTTTTAAGCATTCTTGGAAGGTACTAAGCACATCAGTTGCTAAATTCATAGCAGCTATGGTAAATAAAAGATCTGTGGCAACATCTCACTTATAATTGAAGAGGAGCATGGCATACAGTGTATGCCATGCTACTCTCAATTGTAAGCGAGATGCCACCTGAAATTCATGCTATGGAAAAGTGTGATTTTCTCAAACCTATAATTCATTCTCAAATAAATAAATTCTCTGTTTATGTCACACATGCTTTAAGAGAAACTGGCCCCAACATCTGATATCTCAGCGATGCTTAGCATACTGTGAGAAGTATTTTTCTTATCAAGGAATGTATGAATGAATAAATAGCACAATATAGACTACATCATAGTCCTTATAAGTCTAAATCCACTGTGTACTTTCACTTTCACATGACTGAAATAAATACACATATTCACTTTTATTTTTTTCTATCATATAACAGGACTCAAACAGATCCCACCATGTGACCAAGCACATAACATTAAAATGTCGTCATATCAATGTCGGTGCAACGTCATTTCACACTGAGATTGAAGCTGTCGTTTCAACCAGCTAGGGTCCTTCATCTATTTACACCAGAGCTCCAGATAAGAAGGGGTACTGAGGATAATTCAAAGATAATTTTTCTTATTTCTTAACGAAAACATATGTTGTGACCCCTCATTAGAACCGTCTCAACGAGACGGTTCTAATGATGAGTCACAAAATATGTTTTTATGGAGAAATATGGATAATTATCCCTAAATTATCTCTGTTACCCCTTTTTATTATCTGGAGCACTGTACACATCAATATACCAATATATGTGCCATTACAGAGTATGTCTATGCACTGCTTCATTTCTACTCTTCTGCATTTTCCTGTTTTGTGTAAAATACAGTAGAACTTCATTATAGTGCTACTGTCTATAATGCTTTTTAGACATTAGGCTATCATACTATATATACATTTCTATAAATGTTGCAGGAAAAAGAATGCTCCTAATTTCTTTTACTGTAACAGTAGTTTTCTATTCGGACAGCCCAGCATCTCCATCATGTTCAAATTGATTGTACATGCTACAGGATGTCAACACACATGTAGTTTACTTAGATATATCAACACATGTACATAGTTTACTCAAATGTTCAACACATGTTGTTTACTCAAATATGTCAACACAACTCAGCCCAGCAGGCACGTGACGTCAATATGACGTCATACTGACGTCGATGCGACGTCATCACGTCACATCGACGTCAGTACGACGTCATTTCAACGTCATGTGCCTACTGGGAGGGCTCCAGATAAGCTGGGGTAACAGGGACTGGTTGGTTGGTTGTTTTTGGTTTAACAGCCTTTTGAGACAGTATTTCAGTTGGTATTGGCCTGTCTCCCAACAACACAGGGTATAATCGATTCCGCCAATTTTCGCTTCCTGCAGAGACTGTACATCATATATGGCTTCCGCAGAGACTGTCCGCGAACTCTTGCTTCCTGCAGAGACTACTGTCCTTGTAAAATGGTTTCCTGCCGAGACTGTCCGCGTGACTCTGCTTCCTGCCGAGAGCCTCGGCAGGAAGCAGAATCACGCAGACAGTCTCTGCAGGAAGCCATTCATCAAGAACAAAAGTCCCGGCAGGAATCAAGAGATCGCGGACAGTCTCGGCAGAAGCCAAATATGATGTACAGTCTCTGCAGGAAGCAAAAATTAGCGGAATCGATTATACCCTGTGAACAAGATCTAGGGAGAAAGAAAAGAGATATGATGGGCGAGAGAAAAAAAATATTCAAACAGCCCCCACCCACAGCAAGCAAAGAAGGCCCTTGCCCTACTATTATCCAAACTAGCAGGACGCCCCAGCACTGCAAGTTACCCAGCACCACTGCCCGACCCGACCACCCCAGGTAACAATTATAATTTAAGTGTAATTTCCATATTTCTCAATAAAAACAATCATGT
Organism: Ctena decussata; assembly: GCA_963989385.1. NCBI lineage: Eukaryota > Metazoa > Mollusca > Bivalvia > Lucinida > Lucinidae > Ctena > Ctena decussata. The sequence continues at coordinate 50,877,745 of OZ022510.1, read as the reverse complement.
CTACCCGTCATTAGAAGTGTCTTGAAGAGACAGTTCCAATAATGTCTCACAATGTATGTTTTTGATAAAAAATAAGAAAAATCAGAATTATCCTCAAAACCCTGCCTTACCTGGAGCCCTGACATGTAGTTTACTCAAATATATCAACACATGCAGTTTACTCAAATATATATCACAGAGTAATATAAATGACATGGCTGCATATAAATACACACAGGTCAATATATAGTTTTGAGACTACTTTAGTGGAACACATATATGGATTTATAATACACTTCTACATGTCTATGAATGATTATTTGACTCAAATCAATTTCTTTGTATAAACGATAGAGTCAAACTAATCTTAAGCAAGCCCCCATGGGAAGGGCGAAAGCTGCTTGCTTAATACAGGGCAATATACATTTAGACCACTTACTTTGGCCTCTTTCTAGAGGTTTTTGCTTATCAGAGGAGACATTTGAGACATGTTTGACTGTATGTTCCATTTTGTTATTGTTATACAGTATGAAAGGATGAATGAATTACGATTTTTACCATTTCCTTTGCATGAAAGTGGAATGCATCCAAGATGCTCAATAATTCAGAGCCTTAATTTTTTGTGCAACATGAAGGGTTGATCACTGGCCATCCACCACTTTATAAGTTGAGATTCTTCAAAATATTCATTATATACCATAAAACCCAAATAGTTGGACATAAATGCCTGAGCAAACTGCAGGCACATATAGCAAGCAATCTGATCAGGATCTGTGCTATTTAGGCAGCCTGAGCTAACAGTTCAAAAGGAGAATCGGTTCACATCCATAATTGACTTTTAATATGCCCAAATATGAAGGCTTATTAAGGTGATATAGCAAAATCATGAAATTATGACAGAAAGTTCAGCTGTTACTAAATTTAAACATGACCATGACCCTTTTGTACTGCAGAAATTTGATCAGTTTGTATTTGTTTAATGTATAGTTTAATATGTCTTGCCAAATCGCCGTCTTCTTCTCTTCTTGACATTCTCTACCAAGAGCAGCAGCCATTTTTACGTCTTCAAAGCAAAGTATACTCCTATGAATATGTATGAGCACCCTGTAGACTGGTTGAGTCATGTTGCCATTCTGAAGTGTCATGAAATGCAGATAAATGTATCACAGTCTGTCTTTGGGACTGGTTCCAATTTCTTTAAGTCTTTCAGGTTTCCTCATACTTCACTGAAAATAAAACAGATACTTTGTTTAAAGCTATTAATTTTACACTGTTTCTGGTGCCAGACTCAAAGCAAAGCAACATTAGTGTTTTGATCAACTTCATCAAGCCAACAATAGATCCTTTTACAAACTTTAGCCATGACAGGACAAAACCAACAAAGTGGCATGTGCGCCATGCAAAGATTCAGATCAGTCTGGGCAGCCAGCCAGTCTGATCAGTGCCATCACTGTGCACTTAAATGGTAGCAAAGGGTAAGGTAGCTCCATGCAGACAAAAAAGGCTGGGTGGATGCCCTGGCTGATCCGAGTGTTGTCTGGGATCACATACCACTTTGTTGGTTTTGTCGTGTCGTGGCTCAATTAAATGTTGTCACCCTTGTTAAATAAAATCTTTCTTTACTTACTCTGATGACAGAAAAATGCACAGAAGTGGATCTAATGTGTGTACACAAGGTTGAGATCTTGTAGAAAGATTTTTTGGTTGATTAAGGATTAGGGTCATGTCAGCTAAATTTGGACAACAGGTAATTTCGGACAGTGACAGTGATATTTGTCAGTTGTTTGGAATTAAAACAAAAATAACTGGGCAAACAATGAAAATCCTGATTATGAGCCGTCTCATTTGGATTTTCACTGTTTGGAATGGTGTGTCCGAATTTACCTGCTGTCCAAGTTTACCTAACTTGACCCTAACAACCCTTGAAGAGAGCATTACAGTCCATATCAAGCACCATGCAATGAAAGAATAGTTAAGTCATAAAATCTAAACAGCCTCTGAATGATTCTGCACCCACTGCAAACACAACAGGCAGAGCTCCAGATAAGAGGGGGTATTGAGGATAATTCAAAGATAATTTTTCTTATTTCTCAACGAAAACATATGTTGTGACCCCTCATTAGAACCGTCTCGACGAGACGGTTCTAATGATGGGTCACAAAATATGTTTTTATGGAGAAATAATGATAATTATCCCTAAATTATCTCTGTTACTCCTTCTTATCTGGAGCACTGCAACAGGCCCTTACCCTATCTAAAACCAATATCAAAAGCCCAGCAGGCAAATGATGTTGCAATGACTTTGTAATATCATTGATGCTGTTGAAAGGACTGTAATAAAACCATGTCATTCAATCCATCAGTTCAGAGCTCTAGATAAGAGGGAGTATTTGGTGATAATTAGGGATAATTTTTGTTAATTCTGGACAAAAACATATGTTGTGACCCTCATCTGAGCCGTCTCGACGAGACGGTTCAGATGAGGGGTCATAACATATGGTTTCAAAGAGAAATAAAGAAAATTATCCCTCAATTATCATCAAATACCCCTCTTATCTAGAGCTCTGATCAGTTACAACAATCTCAATGGCAACAATCTAATGAATTGCCCAACATCAGTTTTTCTGAAGAAGTTAAAAACTTAGCTAGAAATTTCATGTTTAGAATAAGAAACTCATGGTTTTGACATCTTGTTAGTATCTTAAAATTCTCACAAAGATTGTAAAACATGCTTTTGTGGCAAAATCTGAAAATTAGCCATTGAAGCATTATTGTCATGTATATTTTCTGTATTTTCAATTTGAAAAAATAATCTTACCTTGCTTCAATATTTGCACTACTAAGAAGCAACTGTTTTCTCATCCGCAAGAGCTGGGCATGTGACAATTTCACGTTAGGATCCGTAGGAATTATGGGTAAATCCACTGATGATATACCATCCTTCATGTCACTAGTATTTAACTCTTGCATAAGACTCACAATATCCGAGGTAGATTTGGACTTAGACTGCCGATTATCTATAAATAATCGGTCCTTTATATCATCTTCATTTACGTTCATTTCGTTAATCTCGATAATATCATCCTCTACTTGGTTTTCTTCACAAATATCTTCCGGACTAAGATGTAATGAACCAGTGGACGAGACACCACTTGAGCTATGAATACTTCGAAAAGAGTCAGTACTCATCACTTTATCCTTTAGCACACCCTGTTTTTCCACTGATAAATCACCATTTGGAAAATTCCAACTTAATCTTTTATATATGCTATTATCACGATTTTCATTTTTCTGCATTTCTTGTATAGCATCAGCAGTATAGTAACGTTTTTCTGTCCGAGACCCACGCCGGGGGTAAAGTTTTGATTTCATGTTTTCATCCAGGAACTCTGGCAATGACATATCAACGTCCCCTGCACCAGACAGAGGGGATTGGGGAGGGTTTGAATTGTCTTCTTCTGAATGCTGATGCACCACAGACGGATATGACTGAGAATATTGCACAGCTAAAAACTGGCCTGTTGCCTGCGAGTCTTTTGACAAGTTTTGCAGCCTCGGTTCGGACCGACTTGTCGAGTGAATGGCGCTTTGTGAATGGGAATAATGGAGAGAAGGTGCACTTAATTCTGAATTATTAGCGTCTATAGCCATTTCGTTCCATGAACTAGATCTATTTATAGGCGGACTATTTTCAGATCGTTGTTGAGAGTCGTTTTCTTCGCTAGAGCAGCGTGTGAACTCAAACAGTGGCGGTTGGTCTGAGTTGCTGTCTGACAAGATCAACGGGGTGTATCCGATAACTTCCTCCGTGATAATCTCGGACTGTGGGTAGGATTTCTCTATATGGTCTGCCGCTGCCTGTCTTGCCTCTCTGTACATATCCTATAAACAGAGCAAAATTTATTCATAACCTGCATGTAAGCTTCTGCAAGACAGAAAGTCGGTCATCATCTTTTTAACCATTACTCTGTACAAGTATTATTTTGTTTATTCTAATGAAAGTTTATTTAAAATGGTTTCAAACAACTGGTCAGGAAATTTTCATAAACAGCATGTTTTTACTATTTCAAAGATGATGACTTAAAATTCAAGGCATACAAACTGTCCCTTTCTACACATCAATGTTTTACTGTTTCTTTTATGGTACCTGTACGTAAGACTGACTTAACCCTATAGCACTCAGAACGGCCAAAACTCTATGGAGTTTTGGCTGTTCTGAGTGCAATAGGGTTAACAATTGGGGAGATTCTGAAGACTGTTTTATAGTAAAATGAATAGATACATAACTACAACTTACCTGAGCTTTCCTGATGTATTCTAACCAGACTCGAATTGCATTTTGGTCAGCGTGGAATGTGAAAGATGAGACAGGAACGTGGTACTCGTTCACATATATCAGTAGAAAACTACCTGCAATACAAGAACAAGAAATACTGTAATTGCACAAATGTTCACGGGGACAAAGGTTTGCGATTTCGCAATTTTAGACACATTCATGGATATAAAAGTTCGCAAATTTGTCATGCTCTACTATAATTCCCTTGTAAAATCATTGTTTGCAGATATTTAAGTCCATGTATTTATGTGGACCACGAAAAATTGAGAACACAAGAACTCTGCAAACAGTTGTACCCTACAAGGACTGATGACTAAAATGGTATGGAATGTAAATGAGCCGCGACGCGAGAAAACCAACAATGTGGTTGTGCGCCCAGCACAGACTCAGATCAGCTTGGGAATCCGCCCAGTCCGCTCAGACTCTTTGCTTAGCGCTTAAAAGGTAGCTAAGGGACTAAGCTACCTCCATGCGGACAGCGAAGACTCTGATCAGACTGGGCGAATGCCCAGGCTGATCTGAGTCTGCGCTGGACACACGACCACATTGTTGGTTTTCTCGCATTGCGGCTCAAATGACAAGACAGGAACATACTACTTGTGCTCATAATCTAGATATTTTGATGCTTCTCCTTAAAAATCATTTTCCTCACCCCTCAATAGAATGTAAATTCTTTACCTTAAGAGAAGACACCATTTAACCCTATTGCACTCAGAACTCAGAAAACTACATAAAGACGTCATCAAGACATTCAGCATTCTTCACAAAATTTTCATGCATCCTTAAGTTTTGCAAAGACTAAACTTCTGGTATAGTCACCAAACAGTTATCATCATTCTATCTAGAACCCATAAGTTTGCAAAGCAGTATAATTTCTTTTAATCTTTTAAAAGATGCACTAAATTGTGGAAAACCTATTTCTTTTCCCACTTATGTTACATGAATTGCTTATATAAACACAGGGTATGAACTAGTCTGCCAATTTTCGCTTCCTGCCAAGAATGTCCATCATATTTGGCTACTGCAGAGTCTGTCTGCCATCTTTTGCTTCAAGTCTACTGCCTGTGAAAAATGGCTGCCTACCAAGACTGTCTGCATGTTTCTGCTTCCTGCTGAGTCTTTCGACAAGAAAGAAAATCATACTGATGGTCTTGGCAGGAAGCAGTTTATCTCTCGACAGGAATCATGCGGATGGTCTTGGCAGGAAGCAGTTTACCTCTCAACAGGAAAAAGAATCATGTGGACAGTCTCGGCAGGAAGCCATTTATCATGCACAGCAGTCTCAGCAGGAAGCTAAAGCTCTCAGACAGTCTTGGTGGAAGCCAAGTATGACGGACACTCGCTGACAGTCTTGGCCGAAGCCAAGTATGACGGACAGTCTCCGCAAGAAGCAAAACCTGGTGGACTGGTTTATACCCAATGCTAAAGACTTCTAGTACAAGTTATAGTGTTTCAGCAAAACACAACAGGCCCCGAGGTTATAAAACTTTTTTCGTGCAAAGAAAATTTCATGCTCAGCTGAGTTGAGCACGAAAAAAGTTTTATAACCTCGGGGCCTGTTGTGTTTTGCTGAAACACTATAACTTGTACTAGAAGTCTTTAGCATTGGGTATAAACCAGTCCACCAGGTTTTGCTTCTTGCGGAGACTGTCCGTCATACTTGGCTTCGGCCAAGACTGTCAGCGAGTGTCCGTCATACTTGGCTTCCACCAAGACTGTCTGAGAGCTTTAGCTTCCTGCTGAGACTGCTGTGCATGATAAATGGCTTCCTGCCGAGACTGTCCACATGATTCTTTTTCCCCGAGGTTATAAAACTTTTTTCGTGCAAATGTTGGCATTTTCATATTCATAAGCAGAGAAAATTTCATATTCAGCTAAACTGAGCAAGAAAATAACCGTACTTATAAATAATTTGCTATTTATTAGCAGGTAAAATTTCATGCTCAACTCAGCTGAGCATGAAAAAGTTTTATAACCTCGGGGCCAGGTGCTCAGGATTGAATTGTCAGTAATTGGTATTTGTGGCTTTTTGTGGAAAAATCAAAATAAGGCACTGGAGCCAACTGCCGTACCTTTGTCTTTTAGCTCATGTAGGATAATCCTATCTACTCTCATAGGGGGCTTGACTATCTTGTATTTGTCCATTCTTTTACTGGCCTTACATATCAACATCAGATCTGTGAACAACAGGCATTCTACATCCATCTGCAAAGAAAAGAAATAAGTTTTAGTCATTGCAAAATTAGCCAACACAGCTGTAGGAGGACAAAATTTAATGCAAACTGTTCAGCCCAGACCAGTCTGCTTGCATACACTCTAGGGCCAGGATATGTCATGTGCGATGCTAATCTAAGATGTTTCAAGGTTTTCTTTTTCCTCATCAAGGGAAATAACAAACTCTTTCTACTCAAATTATTAACTTTTTGAGTTACATACCTTATTTCAGAGAATACCAAAAATTCATCCTATGGGAGTAAATCCTTTCACTTCAGAGACGACCACTATTGGAAAGGGATACAAAAATGAAAATGGCAGGGTTACTTCCCCTGAGAGAATATCCCCTACACTCTAAACACCACCTTTTTCTGGATGTCTGTAACTCATGTGATACTCAAAGGACCATACAGTGCATACCGTATTCTACCTAATTAGCGCACATGCCCCTATAAGCGCACACCATGGCAATTTGTGAGACATAGGACTATAAATGCACATATTTGTTACTGGTTTATTCCTTTGTTTGCTTGTTTACAAGAGCTGAAAATGCAACAGAATATATCATTTTTTATTTCTAAAGCTTCTCTGTGAATTTAAAGGTTAAGCATCAGAGAAAAGCTGCCTATAAGCAGCTTTTCTCTGATGCTTTACCTTTAAATTAGTTCCTTTCAATATATAATAACCTATTAAAATGTGAGCTAATAAGAAAGAAAGTTTACTACAAGTATTTGCCGCCATTTTGAAAAAGTTAAGCGCACAGGGCGCTAATAAGGTTGATTACGGTAGGCCAAACTCACACAATCACTCTCCCTCTCTGACATACACAGCTCTGACATTCTAGATGTAAAACCAGCAGGCATGATGTGTACATCCTCTTAGAGAAAAATAACCTAAAATTTATGCCTAACTGATAATCAGACCAGATGTTTTCGCCATCCCCTAAGTATCTGGACACTGCAGGTATCAGCTAAACATGCTCTGTGAACTACTTTTGCCATTATCTCTGGTTCCCGGTTAATAATACAGGTAATTCAAGCATATAGTATTTTTATCAGCGGTGCTACTGAAACCTGATTCAGGTATTAGTGCGCCATTTAAAGAACGCTCTCATATAATACTCTAGAAAATCGCATATTAAATGATAAAGTTTTGTCTACTTTTATTCTAAATACAGCCAGTGTGTTTGAAGACATATTTTTGAAGTATCACACGAAAATAAGTGTGCAATATAACTGGAACTACTTTTTTATGAAGGCTGTAAAAGAGGGAATACCGTTTCGCTGGTTCCCGTGCAATTACAAAATTGTTATATTACAAAACGCTTAAATTTTAACGTAGAAATCCGTTCAAACGCCTTAACAACACAACTTTTAACGAGGATTTCGATTTTCTAGTTTATATCAAGATTAGGATGCGGGATATTTATGTTATACTTTTAACTAGAGAAAATCGGTTAACAGCGTTATCTTCACCACCTGGGGCACTGCTGCGAAGTTGCATAATTCTGTATCATTTATTGGTATACCGGAGGATTATACGACCAGTGTCATTAGAAACACATGTGAAATCGATACCCCTAGTAACCCGAGTTTATATAGCAGTAAGACGGGTCGGTCGGGGTCAGTTCTCTAAGAGCATGTACACGGCATGCACATGTTGCATCAACATTGAATCAACCTGGATTCAACGTCATGACGTTGAATCCAGATTGATTCAATATTGATTCAACCTTGTGTGCCCAATGGGAAACTTACCCTATTTTGGTACTCTTTCATCTTGAGAGGAGACTGCATCACAAGAGCTCTAGTTTGGGTAATATCACAACCTGGCATTGGCGCCGTCAAGTTAAAGTTGCAGTTGTACGGCTGAATTATCTAGGAAAGAACAAAGAAACAATATAACATTGAACAATGCTTTTGCAGGTACAAACAATGTCAACTCAGATGAGCCTGTGCATTTGTGCTGTGATGGATTGATGACAGCATTTAGTACGTTCTTTTCAATAGTATCACAGTCATATTGGGATGATGAGAGAGGATTATGAAAGACCTGTGTGATGAAGCACCATTTAGGTTTTGACAAAATCTGGCCTCCAGTGGGTCTCAAAACCAGTAAACCTGTGACCCCAAGTTGGCAGTGCTAACTCTACCCAAGTGGACACTTTAGTGCATTTGTGCGGTCTGATCAGTCTTAGGCATGCATAAGCAGTCTACCTACTAATTTAAAGAGGCTAAATGTAGTCTCAGCTTGTCATATATGGTAGAATATGACATTTATGAATATATCATTGTAACACATGAAAAGACAAACACATCTCCTTCTATAACATCAGAATCAGCATTCTCTGTTCAGAGCTTTGAACTTTGCAACATGAACTGAAGAAATGTCTGGTGTAAAAGCTGCTTACTACAGAATCTGTAAATTCAGATGTGCAAATTCATGTTAAAAGAAATATTCCTGAAGTTTCAAGTCTGCAATTCTTATAATGATTCTCTGAATTGCGGTAAATGAATACACCTGCAAATGCAGCTTGCAGCTATAAGATGGGTTTTCTCCTCATAAACAATCTCCAAAATCTAGATCTGTTTTTTTTTATTTTGTTTAGGGTGGAAAGCACCCCGCACCCCACACCCAACCCCAATCTTATTACCTAATGAATACATTAAGAAAATTTATCCCTGAATCATGCTGACTACAGCACCTTATCCGAATTTCTGTTATTGATTAAGACTAGTCTTTTCTTACCTTCAGACATTCATCATTTGGTGCCTCTATTGCATCATAAGTTTCTATTTTGTCGACGATAGCTTGTAACCTCTCTTCTTCATGTTGTTGCCGTAGCGTTGAGTTGACATGATGTACGAAACGATCAACGCTGGCAATCTAGGAATAAATACAACATTTGTTTAAAAACTAATTTCTTTTGAAGGTTACAGTGCAATAGATATTTCGGTGCTTTGTACCAATGAAATAACATATTTTGCAGAAGTAGTGTCCTGCCTTTCTGCACACTGTCTCAGAAAAAGAGCTAAACCAAAAATTCGACAAAAGTTTATGCCAGGAATACAGACTCCGGAAAAGTAATACCTTTGTCTTGCTTTGAACTGCTAGTCCCAGGTCAAACAAAAACTGGGGCCATATTCATAAAGCTACTTGAGTCGTTGCTATGCTGTTGCTAAGGCGAAATTTCTTTGAAGGAGATTCCCTACAACTATGAAATTTGCTCTGGAGGAACAGTCTAGACCAAATTTCATAGTTGTAGGGAATCTCCTTCATAGAAATTCAGCCTTAGCAACAGCATAGCAACCACTTAAGTCGCTTTATGAATACGGCCCCAGGTTCTTGTTTACTATAAGTCATTTTATAAAGAAAACCTTCAGCTGGTATATGACATGTTTGATCATTCACTACACAAAAGTTCCATAAAAAGGGATGTCTCACCTGTCTGCGCATTGTCACATAAAAGAGCTTAACCATAAAATGACGAAATGTTTACCCTGCAAATACTGACACCGGAAAAGTAACATCTTTGTCTCACAATCTGCTAATTGCAGGCAAGACAAACATTCTGCATGATCAAGGTGATTTTCATATAAATTATGTCAGGCTTCTGAATTCTGAACATGAAAATTATGAACTATCTGTACAGAAAGAATGCAATAATTATTAAAATTGCAACACAACAAACCCAACAAAGTGGCATGTGCACCCAGTAATTACTCAAATCAGCCTGGGCATCTGCCCAGTCTAATCTGAGCCTTTGCTATCCGCATGGAGGTAGCTTAGATCTCTACCTACCCTTTACTCACACAGCGAAGACTCGGATCAAACCGGGCAGCTGCCCAGGCCGATCTGAGTTTTCACTGGGCGCCTATGCCACTTTGTTGATTTTGTCATTTCCTGGCTCATTTCTCATACCATTTCTAGGAGATCTTTTCTCTGTCTCTCATCATCTGTCTTCCTGAGTATAGCTTGCAGAAGAAGGGAGTATTTCGTTAACCGCTGCATCGGTTTTACAAGTAAATCTGTAAGTTTTAAACGATTGCACTGTTTCTGAGCCTCTGCCCACTGTAAAATAAAAAGAGAACTTCATTTATATGGAATGTTTGTATATTTCCATGTTTTTTTTTCTTTCTTTTTTTCTTTTTCTTTGTATGTTTTTTTATCCTTTCAAGAATAATGTACATGTATTTCACTTATATTGAGCTGATCATAAAACAGAGCTGGCCAACAACTCACCTGGCCTTCCGTGAGCAGAATGTAGCTAGGTTGCTCACTTATGCGCCAAGCAAGGCTTAAACCCACTAGGAAGAGAGGCCTAATGTTCACAGCTAGATTTCATGTCACAGTTGTTACTAAGATTAACAGGCCTGTGGTTGATTTTACCGTACGGGGCAATGTAAAATTTTGGTGTTCCAAAAACTAATCTGTTTGACATGAAATCTGGCCTAAGAGTCAGCACTCTTATCCATTAGACCACGGAGGCCGTTTATTTCATAAATGTTCAAGAACAATTCAGTGTTTCCTGACAGGAAGGGGTAACATACAATTAAGGGATAATATTTTCTGTATTTCTCCAAAAGAACAATGATGTGACCCCTCATCAGAAACATATGAGCCGCGACACGACAAAACCAACAATGTGGTTGTGCGCCCAGCGCAGACTCAGATCAGCCTGGGCATCCGCCCAGTCTGATCAGAGTCTTCGCTGTCCGCATGGAGGTAGCTTAGACCCTTAGCTACCCTTTGAGCACTTAACGAAGAGTCTAGTCAAACTGGGCGGATGCCTAGGCTGATCTGAGTCATCACTGGGCGCACAACCACATTGTTGGTTTTCTCGTGTCGCGGCTCATATTTTAGTTGAGAAATAGGAAAATATCTCAGAATTATCAACTGTAAAAAATTCTAAATATTGGGACAGAAAGGTCATAGAAAATAGCGTAGACTCTGATCAGACTGCTCCTGAGGAGCAGTCTGATCAGAGTCTACACTGTTTGTCATTCAATCTGCATGTTTTTTATTATGCATTTCAGCATCAAAAAAAAAAATCAATTTTTGATACAGTTAAACATTTAAGGTACATGTAATAAGTTAGGTGTCCCAATTTTTAGAATTATTTTGGTATCCAGAGCGGCCTTCTTAAAACTGCTTTTGTCTCCAAGGTGATGTAGGAAAAAAGAAGGATTTTATTGTAAGAGACAATTTTCCACGCTTTAACTACAATTAATTCCAGTTTATTACTAGGAACATATTCTGCCAACTCAGCAGTTTTCTAAACGTCAATAAGTTCTCAGATATTTAGACAAGCATCAGATACGGTATTCAACCTTTTAGCGCACGGTGCCCTTAACATTTTTAAAATGGCATTAAATACTTGCAGTAGATTTTCTTCCAAATACATGTAAGTTTACATTTCAAAGAATTGTAAGAATCAGAGACTAGAAATGTTTTTCAGAGAAAAACTGATGTCCCCCCACCAGCCCCTTTCCAATGCCTCCTTATGAATAAAAAACCTGTACAATCAAAATACTAGGCAAAATTGGAGAAAATCCATCCACTGGTTCTAAAGATATCCATCATAGATGACTATTTCCTTGCAAATAAGGTCAAAATCTAATCAGCTCTTAACGTTGACCCAACGATGTATCCATGCAAGTTTGGTGAAATTCCATCCATTGATTCAGGAGATATAGTGAGTACAAGAAACTGTCATCTAAGTCTGCCAGTGACCTTGAAAATGAGGTCAAGGTCACCAAAATCTAATCAGCTCTTAAACTTGTCCCAATGATGTATCCATGCAAGTTTGGTGAAATTCCATCCATTGGTTCAAGAGATATAGTGGGTACAAGAATATGTCATCTAAGCCCTCCAGTGACTCTGCCAGTGACCTTGAAAATGAGGTCAAGGTCACCAAAATCTAATCAGCTCTTAAACTTGTCCCAATGATGTATCCATGCAAGTTTGGTGAAATTCCATCCATTGGTTCAAGAGATATAGTGGGTACAAGAATATGTCATCTAAGCCCTCAAGTGACCTTGCAAATGAGGTCAAGGTCACCAAACTCTAAAAAGGCTCTTAAACCTATCCCAATGATGTATCCATGCATGTTTGGTGAAATTCAATCCATTTGTTCAAGAGATATCATTGGTACAAGAAACTGTCATGTAAGTCCTCCAGTGACCTTGAAAATGAGGTCAAGGTCACCAAAATCCTCTCAGCTCTTAAACCTGTCCCGATGATGTATCCATGCAAGTTTGGTGAAATTCCATACATTGGTTCAAGAGATATCGTGGGTACAAGAAATTGTCATCTAATTCCTGCAGTGACCTTGAAAATAAGGCCAAGGTCACCAAAATCTGATCAGTACTTAAACTTGTCCCAATGATATATCAATGCAAGTTTGGTGAAATTCCACTCATTGGTTCAGGAGATATTGTGCATACAAGAAATTTTCCCGCCATTTAAGTCCTCCTGTGACCTTGAAAATAAGTTCAAGGTCACCAAAATCTAATCAGCTCTTAAGCTTGTCCCAATGATATATCCATGCAAGTTTGGTGAAATTCCATCCATTGGTTCAGGAGATATTGTGCATACAAGAAATTTTCATGCCATTTAAGTCCTCCTGTGACCTTGAAAATAAGGTCAAGGTCACCAAAATCTAATCAGCTCTTAAGCTTGCCCCAACAATATATCGATGCAAGTTTGGTGAAATTCCATCATTTGGTTCAAGAGATATCGTGCATACAAGAGTGTGATGCCGACGCCTACGCACCGGGAAACGCACTGAAAACAATATGTTCTCCCCCCCCCCCCTCCCCCACCTTTGGTGGGGGGACATAATAAGCTGTCTATAGTCATGAAGGACGGAGAAGCTTTTTAAGTGAAAACTAAAAGAGACTGTCGCAGTTGCTGTTTTTCATTGCAGTAACATTTTTTGCTAAAAAATTTTGAGAAGCTTTTGCAGAAGCTCCTCACATTTTTTCAGCGAAAAATGTTATCATTTTTACATATATTTCGTTTGAAAAGATAAAATTTCGTTAACTAACGACCTCTTTGAATATGAACAACTGAGCCCTGACCACAGAATCGGATGCACGGCCTCCTCATATCAAATCAACAAAATCTAACTTACTATCACAAATGTTTTGAAGAGTTCGTTCTCTGTATACTGTGACTTCATATAGTCGAGACAGACTTTCTGTTTAGCACAATAGCCCACGTAGGGTTGGAATATATCATGGTACTGAAATAAGGACAACAGGAAAATTTATTCAAATAAGGCTAAATTTTCAAATTTCTGCAAAAAAAGTTCTGTTTTCTCCAAGAAACAAGATCTGTCCACATGATGGCACCTTGCCCATCACATAGAAAAAACTTAAGCAAAACTTCTATTTATGCAGACTGCAACGCCAATGCAGATGCCAGGGTGCCAACAACAGCTCTTTTGTACCTCATACAGGTGAGCTAAGAATACACTGTGGCTTTACATTAAAACTGCCTTAACCTCACTGAGGCATTTTAATGAGGGGTCACAATGGATGAAAAATTAACAGATCTCAAATAATCATCAAACTACACTGTCCTGTAGTCTTGTAATTCTTTATATGCGCCGCAACAAGCCAAAACCAACAAAGTGACAAGTGCGCCCAGTGAAGACTCAGATCAGCCTGGGCATCCACCAAATCTGATCAGAGTCTTCGCTGTCGGCATGAAGCTAGCTTAGACCCCAAGCTACCCTTTAAAAGCATAGCAAAGACTCTGATCAGACTGGGCAGATGCCCAGGCTGATCTGAGTCTTCCCTGTCGGTACATGACACTGTGTTGGTTTTGTCATGTCGTGGCTCCTATGATATAGCTTAGGAAGTATATTTGTCAACTGCTTTTTATGGTGCTTCAAGGGATAGTTTGCATTTAATGTTTATGTAGTTTTCTTTATATTTATATATTTATAAAGATCTAATCTTCAATACCTATTATAATATGCCCAGGAGCTAGAAATTGTTGAAAAATATGTCTTATCAATATCGGTGCAACAAGGTGCTGTTGCACTGTCAATGATACATTTAGGGGATAACTGTTCTCAAAATTGTCATTTGGGGAGGTAAATCTTTGGTTTTATGGTCAGATTTTTTTAAGGCGACAATTTACCTCCCAAAATGACAATTTTCAATACAGTTATTCCCATTCTAATGCTGTTTTTTTTGCATTTATACCTTTCTAAGTGGTGGGGGTGGGGGGTTGGGGGTCAGGCAATTGTGCTGGTCATAACTTCCAGTGCCAAGGGCATCCTACTTATTTGGATGAAAGTAGTAGGGCAAAGGCCTACTGTGCTTTCTAAGTGGTGGTGGTGGTGGTGGTTGGTGGGGGGGGGTGGGGGGGGGGGGGGGGGGGGTGGGGGGGGGGGGTCAGGCAATTGTGCTGGTTATAACTTCCAGTGCCAAGGGCATCCTACTTATTTGGATGAAAGTAGTAGGGCAAAGGCCTACTGTGCTTGCAGTAGGTGCAAGCAGGGCATTGTTTGGATATTTTTTCTCTCATCTATCATTTCTCTTTTCTTTCTCCCTCTCTCTGGGAGACTGCCCAATATACACTGAAATACTGTCTCAAAGGGCTGTTAAACCCAAAACAACCCACCAACCAACCTTTCTAAGTGTACTACTTTGCACCCAAAACAAGGGCTTTCAGCAACATAAAACAAGGCATCAGCCAATTAGAAGTGACGTTTCATGATAACGTCAGGTTTGTGTCAGTATATCGTAGAATATACTGTCGCAAATGCTCGGCAATATCCAATCAGACGTCGCGTTATATATGTAAGTGCATTAGAATGATACATTGTTGTTTTAATCTTGCATGACTGCTGAGTAATCTCTTATAAAAGAAAGAACAGGAATAAGATCTTACTTTTTTAAATCCTTCTTTCATCACAGATGGGTTGAGAAGTGAGGCGGATGACCTTGATTCCTGTAGCACTTTGACTAAATGACATTTCCAAAATTCACAGTTAGCATTTGTAATATCACCTATATTGTTGAACAATTTATCTGTATCAATCTGAAATGAAGAAGCATATACAGTAAACTCCTGGGCCAAGTTGTTCAAAGCAACGTTAGCTTAACGAGCTTGTTTAGAGGTCAACTCATTAAGTGTTTTCAACTTTATAACCAAAAACACTGATATTTTTTGTTGAAAATATGTGAGAAGCTTTTGCACTGCAAAAGCTTCTCAGATTTTTTCAACAGAAAATATTGGCGTATTTGAGATATTAACATTTGAAATTTTAATGTCTCTTTAACTAACGACGTCGTTAGTTTTGAACAACTGGGCCCTGATATCTTGAACACTGATATCTCAAAGTATCTTTTAAATTAAAGAATATGTTTCAGAGTTTTATTTACATTTCAATTCCTGTTACCTCAAACTGCTGATATCTCAAAGTAAATTTTCTGGTACCAGAAAATTTACTTTGAGATATCTGTAGTTGGGCTGAAGTTTGACTTCGAGATAAGGCAAGTTGACTGTACATAAATATTCTTAACCCTTTTTAGACCGGACACCCATTTTAGGGACATATGCAAACAGTGCGGACAAAGATCAGATGCCACAAATTGCGGCATCTGATTAGGGTCTACACTGTTTACTTACAGGAATTTCTATACAAAATACAGTAAAAGTGAGAAAATTCACCAGAAACCCCTAAAACTAGAAATGGACGCATCTAAATGATAAGGATGGACAATTCCACTGGTCAAAAAAGGGTATACAGTTGTAAAAGGGCAGAGTGAGCTTTTTATACTTTTTTGTGAAACATTAATTTGTTAGTAAAAAGTGCTTTCCAACAATTTAGAAAAACTATTAGCAAATATATGATTTATTCGAATTTACTCCAGACAACAACCTTTTAAACAGTTCATGATCTAAATTTTCAGATCTAATTAAGCTTCTTGGACAATCTAAATGTCCCTAGAATAGGTTCATTGACCCAGCTTCTATGGTGAAACTGGTACAATCGACTATGAATCTGACAATCCACATGACTGTCACATAAAATCCTTTACAACTAAAGGTATGCACGTTTTTAGGACCATATACCTCCATAAACCTACTGGTTTCCTTGAAAACTTTGTAATCTACTTAACCTTAAATGGTTTAAGGTTAGAAAAAATTGATCATCCTTTTGTAAGAAAAATTAAGGCAACCCCTTTAATACACTACGTGTTACAATGCTACAGTAACTAATTTTTGTCTCGCCTGCGAAGCAGAGGCGAGACATATGTATTGCTTTTCCGGTGTCGTCGGCGGCGGCGGCGTCGGCGTAAACTTTTGTCGAGTTTTTGCGTTAAGGTCATTTTCTCAGAAACTATAAAGGCATATATTGAGTCTTGACCTACATTTTACGGTTGACTGACTTCACAATTTTTTGTCGAGTTTTTGCGTTTAGGTCATTTTCTCAGAAACTATAAGGGCTACAGCCATGAAACTTGGTACATGCATACATCTGGAAGAGTAGATCTCAAAGCCATCATCAATATTGAGTCTTGACCTATATTTTACGGTTGACTGACTTCGCAATTTTTTGTCGAGTTTTTGCGTTTAGGTCATTTTCTCAGAAACTATAAGGGCTAGAGCCATGAAACTTGGTACATGCATACATCTGGAAGAGTAGATCTCGAAGCCATCATCAAAATTGAGTCTTGACATACATTTTACGGTTGACTGCCTTTGCAATTTTTTGTCGAGTTTTCGCGTTTAGGTCATTTTCTCAAAAATTATAAGGGCTAGAGCCATGAAACTTGGTACATGCATACATCTGGAAGAGTAGATCTCAAAGCCATCATCAATATTGAGTCTTGACCTACATTTTACGGTTGACTGACTTCGCTATTTTTAGTCCAGTTTTCGCGTTTAGGTCATTTTCTGAGAAACTATAAGGGCTAGAGCCATGAAACTTGGTTCATGCATACATCTGGATGAGTTAATCTCAAAGTCATCATCAATATTGAGTCTTAACCTACATTTTACGGTTGACTGACTTTGCAATTTTTTGTCAAGTTTTAGCGTTTAGGTCTGTTTTTCAGAAACAATAAGGGCCAGAGCCATGAAACTTTGGTCATGCATTCATGTGGAAGAGAAGAGCTAAAAGTCATAATTGATATTGAGACTTTACAACATTTTACGGTTGACTGACTTTGCAATTTTTTGTCAAGTTTTCGTGTTTAGGTCTGTTTTTCAGAAACCATAAGAGCTAGAGCCAAGATACTTGGTTCATGCATACATCTTTGCTGATTTAGCTCTGTTTTGTGACAAAGCACCAGCAGGCGAGACACCGCATTCCGCGGAATTCTTGTTACACTATGTAGTTAAGTTTCGACTACACTGCAGTATAACGCAAATGAGCAAAGCCTTATCTTCCTGTATAGTTAGTCTCAACTACATGGCAGTATAACGCAAATGAGCAAAGCCTTATCTTCCTGTATAGCTTAATCTCAACTACATGGCAGTATAAGGCAAATGAGCAACCTTATCTTCCTGTATAATTAGTCTCAACTACATGGCAGTATAAGGCAAATAAGCAATAGCCTTATCTTCCTGTATAGCTTAGTCCCAACTTCATAGCAGTATTATAAGGCAAATGAGCTACCTGTATATCTTAGTCTCAACTACATGGCAGTTTAAGGCAAATAAGCAATGGCCCTATCTTTCTGTATAGCTTAATTTCAACTACACGGCAGTATAAGGCAAATGAGCAACCTTATCTTCCTGTATAGTTAGTCTCAACTACATGGCAGTATATGGCAAATAAGCAATAGCCTTATCTTCCTGTATAGCTTACTCCCAACTTCGTAGCAGTATAAGGCAAATGAGCAATTTGACTTATCTTCCTATGGAGTTATAGTTTAGGGCCATGATATTGTTGTTATATCTTAAGTAGCATTATAATGAAGCATGTTAGTAAGGTGGAGCTACCGTCTTTTTGATAGGACAAAGTGTCAAGCAAAGGAAATTATGTTAAGGTTCAAAACTGGGATCACTGATCAATCAGGCCCCTGAGGTTTCCACTTCAAATTTCCAGGATAAGAAAACAGCTTTTGAATGAAAGTTCATAACCGTTTTTCATGATAAATTTTATAGTTTTCTATGCCAACTTTTATTGAAGACTGGGTCACTGACCATTTTAGTAGATACATAATAGACCCAAATCAGTTTTTCAATTAGGAGATATAACATTTGATATGTTTGTTGGCTTTACAGTCCAAATGAAGGATTGGGTCATAAAAAGTTTCCAATTTGTTGATATCTTATTTTCCTTAAACATTCGGACCCCAACCATTTACCATATATTTATGGACTTTTTCAGCATGGTATCTGAAATTTCTGCATGAACCTAAACGGCACTTCATTGCACAGAGTCCTTCATAAGCATCCCCCAATCGTCCCAATATGACTAAAATACTGTTGAAAAGGACATAACTGCTAAGTCATTCATCCAAAATTTTAGGGTATATATGGTAAATAAAATGGTAGGTCAACAACATGTTTAAGTTACCCAAAGTAAATAATTAAAGGGATTCAATATTTCATTTGATACAAACCACTATTACAGGCCATTTTTATGAGACCCAACAACAAACATATTGCAGAAAAATATGACAAACTAGTGCAAGTAAGTACGGTAGGGGCTAACGTATATCCCTAACCAGTGTCGCCGCCTAAGAGTCAAACTTTAATGTAAAACATGCAAAATTAAAACACATACCAAATGGTCAAGTGAAGTGTGGGGATTAATATTATATGCTTCCCTATGAAGGGAGTATAAAATAATTTTATTTTTAAAAGGTGAGCTGACAGGCAGGTCCATGTCATAAGAGGGGCGACCTATTTTCTGACCTGAATTTTTCCTAAGAGCCCCAGGTGCTCAGTGGTATCAGTGCTGGCCTATCAAAAGCTAGTGACCAAGGTTCAAATCCCGCTGGAGGTGGAATTCTTTTCAACTACATACAGACCTCCATTGCACATAACTAAGCTTTGCATTTTCTCACTTACACCAGGTTGATATGACTGAAATACTATTTAAAGGGCAGTAAAATGTCATCTGTCCATCTACTGAATCTTCCATTTCTTTTTCTTTTTTTCTTCTGTCTTTTTATATTATAAATCATATACTCTGTCTTAACTCACCTCATTTAATAGAAGTTCATTTTGTAAATTTAGCACCACACAAAGAAATAACTGAAAAGATAAAAACAGAGAAATACTGTGAATGGTTTTCGTATACATATAAAATATGTAAGCAGAGTAACCTGCTTTGCATTTGTTATTAACGTACATAAGATGGGGAGTCACCTTTCCAAAATTACCGCAGATTTGTTAATCAGTCTTGTGTAATTCAGTTATAAGATGGGGGTTTTCTTCCAAAACAATCCCAAAGATCTATATCCATCTTAAAAGAT
Source organism: Ctena decussata (assembly GCA_963989385.1). Lineage (NCBI taxonomy): Eukaryota > Metazoa > Mollusca > Bivalvia > Lucinida > Lucinidae > Ctena > Ctena decussata. The sequence continues at coordinate 50,857,762 of OZ022510.1, read as the reverse complement.
CCAAAACAATCCCAAAGATCTATATCCATCTTAAAAGATCCAAAACAATCCCAAAGATCTATATCCATCTTAAAAGATCCAAAACAATCCCAAATATCTATATCCATCTTAAAAGATCCAAAACAATCCCAAAGATCCAGATCCATCTTAAAAGATCCAAAACAATTCCAAAGATCCAGATCCATCTTAAAAGATCCAAAGCCATCCCAAAGATCCAGATCCAAAACAATTCCAAAGATCCATATCCATCTTAAAAGATCCAAAGCAATCCCAAAAGATCCAGATCCACCTTAAAAGATCCAAAGGAGATGACTTACATATAAGCGTTACGCTTACTGTCAGATCCTGTATTGCTTCATTGTATTATTCACATGTATGTATAAAATCTATGAATAAAATATTGTTTAAACCAAAAGATCCAAAGCAATCCCAAAGATCCAGATCCATCTTAAAAGAATCAAAACCATCCCAAAGATCTAGATCCATCTTAAAAGATCCAAAACAATCCCAAAGATCCAGATCCATCTTAAAAGATGGATCTAGATCATTGGAATTGTTCTGGAAGTAAAAACCCATCTTATAGCTGAATAAATATGGTAACATGCACTTTAGTCTTGTATAGAAATAAGTCATAAAGTTGTTGACAAAGATCTGTGTGTACACAGCATGCTTGGGTACTACTATGCAAATATTTCACTCACATACAACATGGTATTTTCCTGAACTTTCTGAGCAGATTTTAAGCAATAAAATTTAAAATTTAATGTCATTTTTACAGCATAATGTGAAACACTTTATTACTGCTTGAAGCATGATTTTTACAAATATGTATATTTATAGCAGTTTTAAAACCAAAATCTAATAAATTTTAAAAGATTATAGATATTTAAATGGGTAATGGGACATGCAATAATGCTGCCATGGATAGGTTTCGCTGAGGTGTGGGGGTAACATCGTTATGAGAATTGAAATACACACATGATATGCAATAAGTGTACTTAAAACATATACAAACAACGAAAGCGCAGACCAGAATGGGCATCCCCCCAGTCTGACCAAAGCCAACGACAATACCAACCATTTGTGGACACTTTGGACTCTACAAACATAAATTGAAGACCCTAGATAGACTGTGTACATTCACCGACTGGTTTGAGTCATTGCTGCTTGCAAATATGTTGACCCAGGAGCCCCAAGAGCAAAAATATCTGAATTTGCAAAATCAGCTGCCTCATCTGGATCTACACTGTTTGCCCTCTAGTCATTGAACTGTCAATATGACATAGCTTGAAAGAAACATTTAGGAGATTTTGCAAACGAAAAATTTGTCGTCGGCTGATTTGGTGCTTTAAGTTTGAGTAACACGGCTCAAATATATAAACAGCAGCAACTTACATCTGTTATAACCCGTAATGACTGTATATAGTGTAACTCTGTTTGTAGAAGTTCCCAGACAGCTTCTTGTTGGTCCTGCTGACGTTTTGAAAGTTTCTGAAAATAAACAAAAAAATACATTTAGACACAAAAAAAATATATTTATAACTGCGGTTTCCAACATCTGCACATCTGAAATGCAAGAAATTTACGTAAACTTAGTAACATTTACAGCACCTAAAATTTAAAATGTCGAATTTACAAACAGCTTAGATCCAGATGAGGGGGCTCATAATGAGCTGCCTCATCTGGATTTAACCATCTAACCTGTTTGCAAATTCAACCTTTTTCATTTTGGCCCTCCCCTGCTGAATTAATTACTTGTCCGAGTATCCAGGTTACGAATGCCGGGCAACAGATTTGCCAATATGGATGTCAGTTAACCCTGCTTTTAACACTTTAAGTACCAGAGGCGGAAATAGCAGAATTTGCAAACAGTGTAGATCCTGATGAGGCGGCTAATAATGAGCCGCCTCATCTAGATCTACACTATTTTCCCTCTAGCTTTTGGATTCTCAATAGGAAATATCTTGGACAAGACATTTTTTGAAAGATTGCAGATGTAAATTTTGTCATCTGCTTTTTGGTGCTTAGAGAGTTAAAATGTCATTTCTCTCTAGCTTCTGTCAAAATCTCTCATTACAAAAGTTGATCTCATTTTACCATTTAAGTATTTGTGCCAATTAAAACTAAACCTTTATCATTCTCTAACCCTGAGGTAAACACTGCAGTAAGAAACTCTATGCAAATAAAGGGACACAGGATCAAAAAGAGAAGAGAGAAATAATACATCAGAGGGACGAGGGTGATTACAAATGAAATACAGGGCCCAGTTGTTCAAAACTAATGACTTTGTTAAGCTTGAACAACAGGCCCTGGACTTTCGTATTAATTTTGTTGTATCAATTTTGTCGTCTGCTGTTTGATGCTTAAAGGAATAACACACGGTGGCTCTGTAGCTGAGGTGCCTAACCGAACCTGTCAGTCCTGGGTTTGATGCCCAGCCAAACATGACAATTATTATCATAGGCTGGCAAAGTCAGACACCTTCAGGGATATTTTCCCCTGACACAGCTTAAATGTCAAAATACTAATAAACAAAAGATCAAGGATTATGAGCTGATCTATCTTAGATTACAGATTTATTGTAGTACTATGATCAGAATATGTTTTTCTTATGCAACCGTCTTAATAAATATGACCTTTATAAGAAGAAAATGTACTCTTGTCATGCAGATCAGTAACATAAAGTACTATCTTTGAAATAAATATTTGGACAAAATGTCAGAGCAAACAGTTTAAACCATGATCAGACTGCTCCTCAGGAGCAGTCTGATCATGGTTTAAACTTTTTGCATATATTTAAACACAAACACATGCCCAAATACATCAAACGGGCTTGTCTATATATTTGAAAATGGAACAATCCATTTGACTAAGATGACTGAGGCATCAAAATATTTAAAGGAAATAATTAAATTTGCAGGTGCAAAAAGGTGAAGTTAAACATGTGCTTTCCTTAAGGAAGATACAGTAAGTACATGTATCAAACATCGATCAAATGAAAGAAAAGAAAAATTTGACTTCAAACATTGCATGAAACTTGTACAAATTCAAGCAAAAGGAGTTAACATTATGTTTTTGTTACGATTGTTCTACTTGTTTTTTCCTTGTCTTTCAGTCATGGTAAAAATTTATATCTACATTCAAATTCAGTATACTGACAGCATTTTGCAAGGGCATACAATGAAACATAGTCTTGCATCTGTCTGGGATCACTGGCCTGGCCAGCCCTGATTCATGTAGTGATGTATGAATTTGGTCTAACCTGATATTCTAGTTACAGGCTAAGAAGACAAAGATTGGTTTGTAAAGAGCTTTACAATCACTCAACGCAATTACAGTTTCAGCAGGTTCTTCACGTGAGGTTCTTAAGGGTTCATCTGAACACAGGGTATAAACTAGTCTACCAATTTTCGGTTCCTTCAGAGACTGTCCAACACATTTGGCTTCCACCTAGACTGTCTGTAATCTGCCGAGACTGTCCATGTGATTCTGCTTCCTGCCAAGACCCTCAGCGGGAAGCAGAATCACATGGACAGTCTTGGCAGGAAGCCCTTTAACCTGTTCAGCAGTCTCAGCAGGAAGCAAAAGAGATTGCGGGCAGTCTCGGCCGCAGCCAAATATAACATACAGTTTCGGCAGGAAGCGAAAACTGGCGGAACAGTTTATACCCTGTGCTGAAATCATCTTTATTCTAAAGGGCAGTATACACTATCATTTTTTCTTCTACAACTTTATTGTACAAGAAAAAATGACCAAGAAAAAGTGACAATGATGAGGTGTATACACCTATCAAGAATTTTACTCTGCAGTCAAACTTTTTGCGGGAAATTACACAATAGAAGCACCTTTCTCAAATCTCTGTTATTATATTCTTTTGACCTGATATTCCATATAATCTCATTTTCTTTTATAATGTCAATGAGTCTTGATGTAACCATGTCTGACCAAATAATATCTGCCATTATATTGTTGGCACTGAAATCTTCTTGGAGCAATATTTCCCCACCAAATATTGGCCATGTGCTTTTGTTTACAATGCTCCTGCTACAAATTCTCTTGCTTTTGATTGGCTATTTGATGGCAAGTTTGATAAGCTATCATTGAAAATAGGATGAGTTTCTATTCATCAGTTTTTCTTGTACAATAAGAAAACTGATCATTTTCTGCTGTATACACGATCAAATTAAATGACATTTTTTATTGTCCAAGAAAGTTGTACAAGAAAAAATGATAAGTGTATACGGCCCTTAAAGAACAAGTCCGGTTCGGTAGAGGACCGTTCCTCAAAGTTACTGTTTATTTCTCAGGATATCCATTTTCAAAACAACTGAAAACTTAGGCCACATGTTGAGCAACTGATTGAAATTTGGAGTAACAAGTATACAGTTGATCCATGTGAAACACTGGGAGCTTTTGTCCCCTGGCAATTAAGTTAAATGAAGCAAACTCTTTATCGCTAATTAAAGGAGTTAATTCAGTTCACAGATTTATACACTTCATTTCATTCATACTGACAGATCAATTTCTAATCTTTAAATCTTTCAATTATATGACTGATTTTTTTCAGATAAAACCTGTCTGATATGACTTACCGCAACTGCTTTAAATATTGCGACACCTAAATACTAAGTGCAATATCCCCGATTTGAACAACTGGTTTTAAGTATTCGAAGGGATGAAAGGGCAAACTGTGCCAACCAATAGCTGACTGCTTCTACATAAGGAACAATCTTATTCACTTTTACTGTATTTAATTTGATTAAACGATAGCGCTTTCCGCTCTAGAAACTAAAAATGCCCCAAATTGTGTAATTCTGCTATTGAAAGGGGTTTAAGCTTCTAAAACAATCCAAAAATCTAGATCCATCTTATAAGACAGATCTAGATTTTCCAGTTTACTTCTGGAAGGGAAAATTCAGTCATAGAGCTGAATACCTCGCTCCAGAGTTCTGCCCAAATATTAGAAAAGACTCCCAAATGGAAGTAGACATTTTGGCACAGTAGACCAAATGGAAGTAGACATTTTGGTACAGTAGACCAAATGGGAGTAGATGTTTTGGCACAGTAGACCAAATGGGAGTAGACGTTTTGGCACAGTAGACCAAATGGGAGTAGACATTTTGGCACAGTAGACCAAATGGGAGTAGACGTTTTGGTACAGTAGACCAAATGGAAGTAGACATTTTGGCACAGTAGACCAAATGGGAGTAGACGTTTTGGTACAGTAGACCAAATGAGAGTAGACGGTTTGGAAGTGGACATTATGGCCCTAATTCTGGAAGAAACCAATCCAACACGTGCCACCAATGGGAGATGAGTCCATGAAGCCCCCGCATAACCAAGACATGAAGTTAACCCTCCTTTTATAGTATCAACCCTGCCTTTAATGTAGTGTTTTTTACAACCTGCTTACGTCATCTTGCTGCCGCCCAGTAAGCATATACTTAGGCTGAAACAACGTCATTTTAACTTCAGTGCAACATCGTGACATTGCACTGATGTTGGTACGACGTCTTTCAACACAGTGAGTCCAAAAGGTGTTGCTAATTGTTACCTCTGGATTTTCTACAATGAGTCGCCAGTCTGTCTCTACATCAAAGGAATTCTCATCTAGGTGGGGCTGGCCTATCTGTATCAATGACGGGGTGGGGGGCAGACCTTGAACGCTGTATGTATTTAACAAATCATGTAGCTGGTCCAATTTCTCTTTATCCTGGAACGAGAAACAAAAGATATTTATAATATATAGAATACATATTTACCACAGGGTATAATCGATTCTGCTAATTTTCGCTTCCTGCAGAGACTGTGCATCATATTTGGCTTCTGCCGAGACTGTCCGCAATCTCTTCCTTCCTGCGGAGACTTCTGAACATGATAAATGGCTTCCTGCAGAGACTGTCTGCATGATTCTGCTTCCTGCCGAGGATCTCGGCAGGAAGCAGAGTCATGAGGACAGTCTCAGCAGGAAGCCATTTTTATGAGGACAGTAGTCTCTGCAGGAAGCATGATGCGGACAGTCTCGGCGGAAGCCAAATATGATGGACAGTCTGCAGGAAGCGAAAATTGGCGGAATCGATTATACCCTGTGTTTACATATATAGTGTTTAGCTGTACGATGGGTTTTGCTCTCAAAATGTACCCCACACATGTAAACCAGTCATGTGTAATTCATTTATTAGATATGTGCTCTGTTAAGATAGCTACCAGCTAGGCAAACAATGCTTTTAACTGCAAGCTTAATCCATTGCTCCCTCTTCCCACCCCCCAACCCACCCCCGCCCCACCTACTTTCTCTATGTGCTATTGTTGAACTGGAGATACCAGTTCCATACTGGCTTTCACTAAGAGGTATGCAAAGTAGGCTGGCTTCATGACCTAGTTTTACTGTAAGTCATGACCTACTATTCTGAGACCACTTAGCTTGATCCTATATTCAAACATAATCTTAAATCTTTTACATAATAATCACTAATATTTTGACAAATTGCCACATAAAGAGACATGATAACCATTTAATGAGTCTAACCCATTCACCTGTATCAATTAGAGTGTCAGATTAGACAAAATTCTGAAACATACACAAAAGAATTACAAAATCAATTTGTCTAGCGCCTCTACATGTCTCTATCGGTCTCTAAATTTGCGACAAACTATGCGAATGATTGTAAATACTTGGAAGACTGTGATTGTGGGCCACTCCAAGCAACAGTGTGTGATCAAGGTCTACAATTTTAGCCTTTCAGCCCATATGATTTGATATGTCACCGAATAATTTGTTCCAAATTAAAGATAAATTATCATAATCGGTTGGGATGTCTACATATTTAGCATAATCTTCAAATTTATTCAGTGATACCACAAAAAATCTAAGTATTGGGACAGACAGGTCTGAGCAAACAGTGGAGACCCAGATCAGACTAAAAAAGTGCAAACCTAGATCAGACTGCTCCTGGGTCTCCACTGTTTGCCGTTCCATCTGCATCTTTTGGACCCAATACTGCACTGCAATCAAACTGTTCCATTATTAGTAAAAGCAATATTTCAACAATTGTTTTAGGTGTTCCAATTTTTACCGAAATTTGAACAATTTTCAGTAATAATCTAAAGATGACAGCTTTATCTGTTTATCTTTCAAGAAGGACACAGCTGATAATTTTTTCCCTTTTGACTGATGCCATTTTGTAACATTCCCGAGATCTTCTGTAAGATTTGCCAAGTTTCTACAGACAGTTTTAGAAACCTCTCCTAAGGTCTGGAAATCTGTAAAGGACATGACCACAGCTGCCTATGTTCTCCACAATTGCCACACCTTAGAAATGCAAACAAGAGGTCCATGATGGACCTAAATCGCTCACCTGAGTTATGATGAAATAACATGGAAGATCATCTATTTGATGATGGTTCAATTGGAGCAGCTTTGCACATACTAATCTATATTCTGACAAAGTTTCATGAAGATTGGATCAAAACTGTGCCCTCTAGAGTGTACACAATGTTTTTCTAAGATCTGACCTGGCGATCTAGTTTTTGGTTTAAACATATTTTATTCGTTTTTTAAATTGTAACATGCATACATATATATATACAATACAATCTTGGGATTAGAAAGAAAGCTGAGTGCTTATAGAGTTCTTCTCCCTAGATCTAGTTTTTTATCAGACATTATTCAGTTTCAAACTTGGCTTACATTTTATGAAGATAAACATTCTGACACAGTTTCATGAAGATTCAATGCAAAATAAAGCCACAATTGTGTGCACAAGGCTTTTCTATGATTTGACCTAGTGACCTAGCTTTTGACCTGACAAGACCAAGTTTCAACCTTGGCCTAGATTTCATTAAGATAATCATTCTGACAAAGTTTCATGAAGATTGAACCAAAACTGAGCCCTCTAGAGTATCCACAATGTTTTTCTAAGGTTTGACCTTGTAACCTAGATTTTGATCAAAACATGACCCAGTTGCACCCTTAGTCTAGATTTGTTGGAGATAAACATTTTGACAAAGTTTCATGAAGATTGGAACAAAACTGTGCCCTCTAAGGTTTTTCTAAGATTTGACCTAGTGACCTAGTTTTTGACCCCACATGACTCATTTTCAATCTTGGCCTAGATTGTATAAGGATTAACATTCTGACAAAATTTCATGAAGATTGGATTATAACTGTGACCCCTAGAGTGTACACAAGGTTTTTCTAAGATTTGACCTAGTGACCTAGTTTTTGACCCCACATGACTCAGTTTCAATCTTGGCCTAGATTGTATAAAAATAAACATTCTGACAAAGTTTCATGAAGACTGGATCATAACTGTGCCCTCTAGAGTGTACACAAGGTTTTTCTAAGATCTGACCTAATGACCTAGTTTTTGACCCACATGACCCAGTTTCAAACCTGGTCTAGATTTCATTAAGATAAACATTCTGACAAAGTTTCATGATGATTGGACCAAAATTGTGCCCTCTGTGTCATTCTAAGATTTATTTCTATTTTTAGCTCTGGCGGCCATTTTGTTCAGCGGAGTGGAACCATTTTAGCAATTTTGGTTCAGGGCCATGAGTCAAACATTTCTGTGAAATTTTTATGAAATTGAGCCATTGGCTTCAGAGGAGATGTCGTTTAAAGTTTTTTCTATTTTTAGCTTTGGTGGCCATTTTGTTCAGTGGAGCAGAACCATTTTAGCAATTTTGGTTCAGGGCTATAACAGAAACATTTGTGTGAAATTATTTTGAAATTGGCTTACTGGTCTAGGAGGAGATGTCGTTTGAAGAAATTGTTGACGGACGGACGGACAGACGGACGGACAGACGGACGGACGGACGCCGGACAAATATCGATCACAATAGCTCACCTTGAGCACTTCGTGCTCAGGTGAGCTAAAAATCATGGACGTGCTTTCAATTTCCAAACTCAAAAAATGTAATTCAACCCTAATATTACGTTTACCATCAATGAACCATTTACAATTTTCAAGAAATGATGTTTTTTTACCATAAGGGATCTCCACAATCACCACATTTTACAAGAATTTGATAACTGGCTAAAGTATGAACCAATGTAACAAGACCTGTCCGCGTACAGGAAAGCTGGCCTGCAGCACATTGCCCATCACATAATAAAACTTTAACCAAAACATCCAATCCGGAAGCGACGCGGACGCGGACGCTGACGCTGACGCCAGGGTGTAAACTATAGCTCTTCCTGAACTTTCGTTCAGGCGAGCTAAAAAGGGTTGAATTACTCGGCCATTTCAAAATGCAAATATGTCATTGCTTTGTTAACTATGGTGATGGTGGAGATACATGAAGCTCACGTAGTCAAGGAAGCTCTCAAATTTTTTACAGCCCTGGTCATGGGTCTTGATAAACAGTGTTTGAAGTTTCTGATATTTCCAAAACCCAGAACTATAAATTTTATCACCTTTCTGGACCCAAAAATTAGTTTTCAACAAAACATTTGCAATAAAAGTATCTAAAGAATGTCCAGACCATCAATCACAAATACCTACATATCAGTTTTGACCATTACAATAAATGAGCAAGTGGCCCATGAAAAGTACCCAACAACCAATATCCTACAGCACTTGCAGCAAACATCAAGAAAGATGGTGACCAAACCGGCCAGTGATTCCATACAGTCTGAGTTGTTGCTGTTGATTCACTTTAGCATACAGTGAAGAGCTTCACTGATAATACTGCACCAGTGTGCAAGCTGAGCAGCTAGTCACATCTTGTATGTCATAAAGTATCTTTTTCTGAGCTCCAAGCCACATGTAAGTGTGGCGCACCTGAGTGTCAAGACCATAATGACAACTATTCTAAGCCACCAAAACCACATACCTGGCCATCAGAGTAACCACTGAGCCACCACTCCAGAAAACCTGGTTTTAGCCCAGCCTGTGAACATGCCCACTCTGGTCAGGGCATGCTCAAGTTGCCACGGAAATAAACAGACATTAACAGATTTCAAAACTCAAACTGTGGATGCCCTAACCAGACTGCGCACATAAATCTGCACAGTCTGGTTAGGGCATCTACAGTTTGCATAAGAATTGAGACAGGCTTTCGCGTATCATTATGTCTAACCTCTTAACCAGTAAATCAGTGTGCAGATGAAACAATTATTACCATAATGAGGCATTTAATACCACCATTTAATCTGTCCACTGTGGCAGGTTGTGGGATGACAAATTTATGGCCATTTGAAGGAGCATCAATAGTGGTAGTGGGTCAGTATTGGAGATGAAAAAAAAAATATGTACAACTGTACTTACTACATTTTTCTGATCTAGTAACCTTTACAGTTGTCTCTAGCTAGCTATTGTCGTAAATGTGTTACAAAAACAGCATAAACAGCAAGTCAGAACTCCAGATTATGCTAAAAATCATTCCACCAACACTGATGAACTTCTTGCACCAAAAAACAAAATGACCCCGCCATTTAACAATAATGCAACATTCAGCTGTCTTAAATGCTACAAAGAGAATTAACTCTTTTTTCTATCAGCATTTTAACAGACACAGAATTAGTTCCCTTAAACAAGAGGGCCATGGTGGCCCTGAATCGCTCACCTGAGCATTAATCAGTTTACTGGCTCTGGTGAAGATTTATAAGAGTTTTTACCATACTAACATTTGACCTAGTTTTTGACCCGACATGACCCAGTTTCAAACTTGGCCTGGATATTGTAAGAATAAACATTCTGACACAGTTTCATTGAGATTGGATCAAAACTGTGCCCTCTGGAGCGTATACAAGGTCGTTCTTATATTTGACCTAGTGACCAAGTTTTTGACCCGACACGACCCAGTTTCAAACTTTACCTAGATTTCATTAAGATAAACATTCTGACAGAGTTTCATGAAGATTGGATCAAAACTGTGCCCTCTAGGGTGTACACAAAGTTTTTCTAAGATTTGACCTTGAGCCGACGTGACTCAGTTTCATAGGGGGCTTAGATATACGGACAATAAACATTTTGACATAGTTTCAAGAAGATTGGATCAAAACTATGCCTTCTAGTGCTTACACAACGTTTTTCTAAGATTTGACCTAGTGACCTAGTTTTTTACCCGACATGACCTACTTTCAAACTTGGCAGAGAGTTTATGAAGATAAACATTCTGACAAAGTTTCATAAAGATTAGATCAAAACTGTGTCCTCTAAAGCGTACACAAGGTTTTTCTAAGATTTGACCTAGTGACCTAGTTTTCGACCCGACATGACCCAGTTTCAAACTTGTCCTACATATTATGAGGATAAACATTCTGACAAAGTTTCATGAACTTTGAATCAAAACTGTGCCTTCTAGAGCGCACACAAGGTTTTTCTACGATTTGACCTAGTGACCTAGTTTATGACTCGACATGACCCAGTTTCCAACTTGGCCTAGAGTTTATGGAGATAAACATTCTGACAATGTTTCTTAAAGATTGGATCAAAACTGTGTCCTCTAAAGCGTACACAAGGTTTTTCTATGATTTGACCTAGTGACCTAGTTTTTGACCCGACGTGACCCAGTTTCAAACTTGTTCTAGATATTATGAGGATAAACATTCTGACAAAGTTTCATGAACTTTGAATCAAAACTGTGCCTTCTAGAGCGTACACAAGGTTTTTCTATGATTTGACCTAGTGACCTTGATTTTGACCCGACATGACCTACTTTCAAACTTGGCCAAGAGTTTATGGAAGTAAAAATTCTGACAAAGTTTCATACAGATTAGATCAAAACTGTGTCCTCTAGAGCGTACACAAGGTTTTTCTATGATTTGACCTAGTGACCCAGTTTTTGACCCGACATGATCCAGTTTCGAAGTTGGCCTAGATTTTATGGAGATAAACATTCTAACAAAGTTTCATAAAGTTTGGATCAAAACTGTGCCTTCTAGAGCGTACACAAGGCTTTTCTAAGATTTGACCTAGTGACCTAGTTTTTGACCAAACAAGACCCAGTTTCGAACTTGGCCTAGAGTTTATAGAGATAAACATTCTCACAATGTTTCATAAAGATTAGATCAAAACTGTGTCCTCTAGAGCATACACAAGGTTTTTTCTATGATTTGACCTAGTGACCTAGTTTTTGACCCGACTTGACCCAGTTTCAAACACATCCTAGATATTATAAGGATAAACTTTCTGATTAAGTTTCATGAACTTTGGATCAAAACTGTGCCTTCTAGAGCATACACAAGGTTTTTCTAAGATTTGACCTAGTGACCTAGTTTTTGACCCAACATGACCCACTTTCAAACTTGGCCTAGAGTTTATGGAGATAAACATTCTGACAAAGTTTCATAAAGATTGGATCAAAACTGTGTCCTCTAGAGCGTACACAAGGTTTTTCTATGATTTGACCTAGTGACCTAGTTTAGACCCGACGTGACCCAGTTTCGAACTTGTCCTAGATACTATCAGGATAAACATTCTGACAAAGTTTCATGAACTTTGGATGAAAACTGTGTCCTCTAGAGCGTACACAAGGTTTTTCTAAGATTTGACCTAGTGACCTAGTTTTTGACCCGACATGATCCAGTTTTGAACTTGGCCTAGATTTTATGGAGATAAACATTCTGGCAAAGTTTCATAAAGATTGGATCAAAACTGTGTCCTCTAGAGTATACACAAGGTTTTTCTATGATTTGACCTAGTGACCTAGTTTTAGACCCGACTTGACCCAGTTTCAAACTTGTCCTAGATACTATCAGGATAAACATTCTGACAAAGTTTCATGAACTTTGGATGAAAACTGTGCCCTCTAGAGCGTACACAAGGTTTTTCTAAGATTTGACCTAGTGACCTAGTTTTTGACCCGACATGACCCAGTTTCGAACTTGGCCAAGATTTTATGGAGATAAACATTCTGACAAAGTTTCATAAAGATTGGATCAAAACTGTGTCCTCTAGAGTGTACACAAGGTTTTTCTATGATTTGACCTAGTGACCTAGTTTTTGACCCGACATGACCCAGTTTCGAACTTGTCCTAGATACTATCAGGATAAACATTCTGACAAAGTTTCATGAACTTTGGATGAAAACTGTGCCCTCTAGAGCGTACACAAGGTTTTTCTAAGATTTGACCTAGTGACCTAGTTTTTGACCCGACATGACCCAGTTTCGAACTTGGCCTAGATTTTATAAAGACTAACATTCTGACAAAGTTTCATAAAGATTGGATCGAAACTGTGCCCGCTAGAGTGTACACAAGCAAAAGTTGACGGACGGACGGACGGACGGACGGACGTCCGGACACACGTACGACGGACGACGGACATCACGGTATCCCAAAAGCTCACCCTGAGCACTTCGTGCTCAGGTGAGCTAAAAATAGGCAAAGATCAATCAACTATATTCACTGCTAAATTGCATCTTTACAGATTGAACTATTTGAGTCTTCACGACTTGGTCCAAGCTTCCAAACAAAAATTTCTTACATACTATAAAAGCCAAAATAATCTGTATCCTGCACCAGTTAAAAGTCTGATCAGTTATACATGTACCATCATCAGAAAACTGCTGTACAGTAGAACTTCATTGGCTTGAACAGGCTTGGGACCATGAAAATTAGTTCCAGACAAGGGTAGTTCTAGCCATCCAGGGTTGGTTTCCATATCAAGTGACCTCTAGGGACCAAGACAAGAGTTCCAGCTAGGCAGGGTGAACGAGCCATCAGGGCTCGAGCCATTGAAGTTCTACTATACCAGAACTCTTGTCTTGTTCCCTAGAAGTCACTTGATATGGAAACTAACCCTGGATGGCTAGAACTACCCTTGTCTGGAACTAATTTTCATGGTCCCAAGCCTGTTCGAGCCAATGAAGTGTTACTGTATTGAATCTAGGTCAGTAAACCACTTTTATAGCCAAACTCCCCTCCAGGTTAAACAATATCTATATAAACCAATATACGATTTACATGGAGAAATCTATCAAACTAATGATCCTTTTCCATGAAAAATTTTTTTCAATGAAGTATATAATAAATTTGAGCCGCGACACAAGAAAACCAACAAAAAGGTTAAATGTGTGCCCAGCACAGACTCTGTTCAGCCTGGGCATCTGCCCAGTCTGATCAGACTCTTTGCTAAGTGCTTAAAGGGCAGCTAAAGATCTTAGCTATCTCTGTGCGTACAGCAAAGACTCTGATCAGACTGGGCGAATGCCAAGGCTGATCTGAGTCTGCGCTGGACACACAACCACTTTGTTGGTTTTGTTGTGTTGCGGATTATATTAAGATAGCTATCGTTATACTGTTTGGCGCTTAAAGAGCATATAATCTATTACTTGAGGTGCTGATACCGTCAACAACAACAACTAGTTCCCAGCTACATAAAGTCTATGTAAAACTGGAAACAAGCTACTGCTGAAACTGAAAACTGTGAATATTGTATCAATAATAAGTTTTTTGTTCGCTAATCTGATATTGTTGCTTAAATGAAGCTGAGAAAAATTTCCCTCAGGTTTGCAAACAACCTGATATATATCTGATAACAAATAAGGCGTTTACATATTTGAATAGCAAAAAAGTTCAATTTCCTTTGAGGTAAATTTTGACATTCACCTTGTTTAACTACCTTTTCATATTTTCTCCACAGTTTTCTTGTTGTTGTTTTTTTGTTGTTTGTGTGTGTTTTTCTCCTTTTTTTATTTTTTGATCTGGTTGCACTAAAATTTTTGGGTCTCTGACAACAGTTTATACTAAGTGAGTAGCGTTTCACATGTGCCCCTTGCCCGGGTGACCCTTTAGGCCCGATTTCATGTCAAACTTAGTACACAGATTAGCATTCTGAACAACAACATTTTACATTGCGCTTTACGGTAAAATTAACCACAAACTTGTATATCTGAGTAATAAATGTGATGTGAGAACGGGCCTTAAAGTGCCAAAAAAGCAAATGACAAAATTTACACTGCAAAATTTCAACACTGTCAGTGGGACAGGATAGCTTGCCTGACAGCGCCTTGCCCATCACCTAAAATACATAAAACGTAAAACTTTAATATTTTGCTAATGCCGACACCGCCGCCACCGCCGATGCTGACGCCAACGCCGGGGGTAGCACAATAGCTCTTCCTGTACATTCGTACGGGTGAGCTAAAAATGTTTCATCCAAGCTAATAAAGGAAAAAGACCTCCAAAACCAAACATTTACATTCTATGTAGCAGATGAAGGTCCCGAAACTCATCTGAGCAAGCTCTCCAGTCCCTCTGGAGACCTTATACTTAGTCACTGGTTAATCTCATTAGCAAAGATCTTTGTTTGTATTCATGGAAAAATATTGATCTCTTGTAATGTATATGTTTATACAATGATCAAACTCAATTTTAATATTTGCATTCGTTCTGCAGAAAGATCAATCATTATCAAATAGTAGGTCTGTAAGCCAGGCTCACATATACACCCAAATGATGTGACCCTTTTAAGTGCCAGATGCCTAAATAGCTGAATTTGCAAACAGTGTAGCTCCACTGATGAGGCGGCTCATAATGAGCCGATTCATCTAGACCTACACCCTTTGCCCTCTATTCTTTGAATTCTCAATGTAATATAGCTTGGACAAAACATCTTTTTTAAATTTTGCAGACATAAATTTTGTCGCCTGCTTTTTGGTGCTGAAAAGGTTGATCTGAAATTTGAACATTTATTATTTATAAATGGATGGAACCAGGGACAGAATAGATATAATTCTTACTTTACTTGTTTATCTGCTTCCGATTCAAGAGACATGATCTGGGTTCGAGGTTATAAAACTTGAGAATAATCTCAAACTCAAAATAAAGCACACTGATTGGCTGCTTCCGAGCATGTGCACGGAAGCAGCCAATCAGTGTGCTTTATTTTGAGTTTGAGAATGTACTCAAGTTTTATAACCTCGGGGCCTGGTCTTTTAAACATCACAAGGCACCAGAGACACAGTGAGGAAAATACCAGAAAACTGGTTTAAGTTTTACTTTGAAAATTGGAAGCCTTGAGATTATAAAGACGCATAAGTCAGATTTTGATCTGGGCCTCTCACTTGGTCTGTCTACAAGAAAGATAGGGAGCTTAACCCTTTTTAGACCAGATACCCATTTTGGGGACATATGCAAACACTGCTCTGATCCCAGGACTTCAAAATTACCGAAACCAGTATTTCAAATGCACCGGTATTTCAAATTGGGCAGTTTTCTGACAATTTCCATTGAGTGACCAGTGGAATGTTGTGTATCAGTTTAAAGATTAAAACCAATATACTCCAGGTTAATGTTACCGCCCAGGTAAAACTACAGAGTTTTGTTTCAATGATTTTGGTGACATTTGAAAGCCACAAACAATGACAAATATTTAAATACATTTGTTGATTTCTCCTCAATGAATTTTTGAATTATTCATGGCAGAATTATCAAATCTCAGTTTCGGTTATGATCACCTCAACAACTGCTATCGTAAAAATCACGTAAAAAAATAATTATCGTAACTGTCCCTAAAAACAAGACAGTCTGGTTTTGAAATGCAATTATAAAAGATGCAGGTAGATAGGCAAACAGGGTTGCTTCTAATCAGACTGGTTCTAATCTGGGTGACTACACTGTTTGATCTATCTGTCCAAATACTTAGAATGTTTATGGTAACTTTGATCTAAATGGCTATCCAAAAAGAGCTGTCACAGGAACAGGATAGCTCAAAAGACAGCGCCTTGCTCATCACATAAAAAAACTTTAACGTAAAACTTTATTATTTTGCTAACGCCGCCGCCGCCGCCGGGGGTAGCGCAATAGCTCTTCTTGAACTTTGTTCAGGCGAGCTAAAAATGGGGATTCAAGTGATCCAGACACTTGCAGATTGTGCACCCAGCCACAGATAAACAAACATATAATATCCTTTATTTTTTACATGAATTTAAGGCATATATTCTCTTTGCTTCCACCATTTTCAAATGGTTAAAACAGAAATAGACATCACAATGACCTAGCTGTTGCAAATGTGGTAAAGACAGATTGAGTAAAGGCAATGAGTAGCCCCTAGAATGCCAACAAAATCAAAGAGCTTTTAGTTACATATATACTGTCCATCGTCAGCATTAGTACTAAGTTGGACTAAAAATTTCAACGTATCATAGATTTCGACAAAACAAAGCACTCGCAATTTTTCCATGCCCTTATCCATATTTAATTTGCAAAAAAAAAAGAAAAAAAAAAGATGACTTGACCAGGTGAAAACAAAGCTGAACTGCTGCTGCCCTAAGTTTATTAAAGGTTACCATGTCCTAGTACTAAGGGGTATCGTTCACTACAATAACTTTATTAGCAGTATCGTCCACTAATCAAGTCTGAACTGACTTTAATGTGCAAAATGACACTCAGAAATTTGACTGTTTGAATATAACTCATATTTTTAACGTTCCTAAATCTTCTTATCTCAACAGCTTTACAACTAAATCTGACCTTATGAGAAAAATGCACTACAGAATATGACAAAATATTTCTAATAACTATATTACTAACGTCTCTTTGACCTGTCCATGAACACATAATTGGCATGGCCTGAAAAAAATCTTACGGCATTTGGTAACCGTAAGTACTCAAATCCGCATGCTCCTCTCTGCAGACATGTCAGAGCATTTGATTTTCTTTTTGCAGATTCCCCAGGATTCATAGATAGTACATGCAAAAAAGAGAAGACTCGGATCAGACTGCACATCTGTGCAGTCTGATCCGAGTCTTCTCCTTTAGCACATGCTGTGTGGTACCTTTTCATGCAATGGAAAACGTTTGTACAACGGTATAACAAGAATCACAGGTTATCATAATAACAGTAATTATACATATTTGTCCCATATTTGGGAACAAAAGAAGTGACGATTATAGGTGTAGAGAAATATGAATTTTGTTACGAGCCAGGTAATTATTTCGAGGACACGATGAAATAATTTCAATAATTACATGATCTTTAGCCGCTCATGTCTGTACACCTAAGAAACTAACGTCACATTTTGTATCACAAAACAAGCAACATGACCCTTGGGCATTGCATTTTATGAAGTGGGTGGAGTGGGGAGGGGGAGGGGGAGGGGGGGTATTTAGAGCCTAAATTTTAGTACCTCAGCCACTGCCAAAATACTTCTATTTTTACCTCTTTTCTCAGTTTGGAAGGATGTAAACTCTTAAAGGAAAGAATTTGCTAATTAACACAGGGTATCATCGATTCCGCTAATTTTCGCTTCCTGCAGAGACTGTACATCATTTTTGGCTTCTGCCGAGACTGTCCGCGAACTCTTGCTTCCTGTAGGGACTACTGTCCTCAAAAATTGGCTTCCTGTCGAGACTGTCCGCATGACTCTGCTTCCTGCCGAGAGCCTCGGCAGGAAGCATAACCATGCAGACAGTCTCTGCAGAAAGCCATTTATCATGTACAGAATCTCGGCAGGAAGCAAGAGATCGCGGACAGTCTCGGCAGAAGCCAAATATGATGTAAAGTCTCTGCAAGAAGCGAAAATTAGCGGAATCGATTATACCCTGTGATTATGGTAGGGGCAATTCTTTTTGCTGAACACCTACAGAATTCAGCTGGCATAAGCAATAATATAAATATTTTATGGTCCGACTGTGCTTGTGTAGTCATACTGGATATCAAAATGGGTCAAAATCTGTTAAATTCCCCCCAAATCTTATCTTGGTGACTAATACAGGACAGGAAACAATTTCAACTAAATAATTTGCCAAACAGAGAAGCCACTGTCATGTAAGGAGAGAAAAAATTCTTTAAAACTTTTACAACAAAGACTGACAAAAATGTCCAAAGGGGCTGAGACAGCTTGTACAAGTGTCATGTCAGTGAGAACCATGCTTGATGTCATCAAAGGCCAAAGGAAAAACTTGATTTTTTATGAAAAATTACTTTTTGTCATTTAAATCACCTGAATGACAGTTTTTGTGAGTTTTGACATAAAGAATTTGAGTTACCTAAGTCTTTCAGCCCCAGTGACGAAATTAGCAAAATTTTGCAAACAGAGTAGATCCTGATGAGGCGGCTCATAATGAGCCACCTCACCTAGATCTACACTGTTTGCCCTCTAGTCTTTGAATTGTCAATATGAAATGTCTTGGACAAGGCATTTTTTAAACTTTTGCAGACGTATATTTTGTCGTCTGCTTTTCGGTGCTTAAAGAGTTAACAGAAGCAAGAAAACGGACAAAATTCATATACCAGAAAGGAAAACTTAAAGGGCCATGCAACAACGAAAATATCTGAACTTGCAAACCGCATAGACCCCTACAGATGATGCGTTAATAAAGAGCCACTTCACCTGGAGCTACACTGTTTGCCCTCTTTTCTTTGAATTCTCAGCATGAAACTTTTAAAAATTTTGCAGACATAAATTATGTTGTCTGTTTTTTTCTTTTGCACTTTAATACTTTCAGCACCAGTGACGAAAATAGCATAATTAGCAAACGGCGTAGATCCTGATGAGGTGGCTCATAATGAGCCGCCTCATGTGGATCTACACTGTTTGCCCTCTAGTCTTTCAATTCTCAGTAGGAAATGTCTTAGACAAGACATTTTTTAAATTCTAGCAGACATAAATTTTGTCATCTGCTTTTTGGTGCTAAAGAGTTGAGGATTAGGCTCTATTTCAGGAGTGTGAATTACAGGCATTTGAGCTCGCAAGTAAATTTGGTTAACCAATCTAGCTTGATGGAGGTGACCAGACAGTATTTGCTTACATTTTAAGCTACCCCTCTCAAATGGAGACATTTTAGATGGCCAAGTTTGTAACAGGGGAGCTTTACAAAGATGAAAATTAAGCCCTAAACAAAATCCCAAACAGTCTGCCCTTGACTTCCATCTCCATTCATCAACATGATAGAAAACATCCCACTTCAAACTGAGGTCAAAGGTTCACCCCCCTACTTGGGGTACAATGGTTGCCTGTCCCATGGCAACCAGTGAATTTCCTAACTATGCCAATTTTCTTTGTACAAATTGAATTATCCATATTGAGGTAGCATTAAACTTCAGAGGTACAAAAATGAAGTCCTCATCACTCGGAAATCATTAATTTTTAAACTCATTTATTTCTACAGTATTCATGTATGCTGCAGGATGTTAATTGTCAATGGCTAGCCTATCCCAAAGAGGCGAGAAAGAATGAGAATTAAGAGGATGAAAAACAAGAGGGCCATGAGGCCCTGAAGCGCTCACCTGAGTATGGTGGCCATGTAGGTCATGTGACCTGGACTGTTCGAACAAATTTTCGTTCCCTCAGCCCCTGGGGGCTTCATTTGCAATTTGTTTACAACTGGTACAGTAGGTTTTGAGGAGGTGTTTGAAACTGTCAAAATATAAGAGACCTGGATCAAAGGTTAAAGAATGGCCTTGACCTCTTGCACTGACAAATCTTCATATACTCATTAAGATGACTGTATATACCATTTTTTAGGTCAAAGTCCTCCAAACTTTTCATGAAATCTTATGTTCTACATTTTCCCATATTTGACCTTGCTGTAAAGAAGGTCAAGGTCAACCCAAGGTCATCATTTGAACAATCTTTGGTAGTACTTAAGTACTCATTGTTGCATACCAAGTTTCAAGGCCATTGGTCAAACTGGTTCTGGAGAAGAAAATTTTTAAAGGTTTTTACCATATATGGGCATGGCAGCCATGTTGGTCAGGTTGAACAAACTTGCATTCTCTCTATCCCCAGAGGCTCTATATGAAATTTGGTTACAATTGGCATGGATATGTTTGGAATGATCGAAATATGAGAGACCTCAGGGTCAAAAGTCAAAGAATGACGTTGACATCTTGTACTCAAAGCTTCAAGTTCTCATTAAGACGACTGTCATATACCATTTTTAGGCCAAAATCTTCAACGCTTTTGATAAAATCTTAATTATGTTCTAGCATTTTCCGATACAAAAGATAAGAAAGCAACTTTGCCCATGCTATAAAAAAGGTCATTCTTTGTATAATCTTGGTACTTCTTGTGTATCTGATGCTACATACCAAGTTCTGGTTCATGTGACCTAGACCACTGAGCAATATTTTGTTCCCCGCAAGCCCTGAAGGCGCTATGTGAAATCTGGTTACAATTGGCCCAGAAATTTCAGAGAAGTTGTTTGAAATTGTGGATGGGTGGGTGGGTGGACACACATGACAACAGATGATGGAGCCTACAATCTTAAAAACTTCCCCAAAGCCTTTGGCTCAGATGAGCTAAAAATCACGGTATAATCGATTCCGCCAATTTTTGCTTCCTGCAGAGACTGTACATCATATTTGGCTTCCGCCGAGACTGTCCATGAACTCTTGCTTCCTGCCGAGACTTCTGTACATGATAAATGACTTCCTGCAGAGACTGTCCGTGTGATTCTGCTTCCTGCCGAGGCTCTCGGCAGGAAGCAGAATCACGCGGACAGTCTCGGCAGGAAGCCATTTTTCGAGGACAGTAGTCTCTGCAGGAAGCAAGAGTTCGCGGACAGTCTCGGCGGAAGCCAAATATGACGGACAGTCTCTGCAGGAAGCGAAAATTGGCGGAATCGATTATACCCTGTGAAAATTCAAGCTGGCAAAATGACTAATAAATGGTATTTCGACTTGTACTTATGTAAAGCATATTCATGTGAAGTAAAAGATCTGGTGGAGTCTATGGTTGATAAAACAAGGATGACCCGCCTCTGTGGCATTGTTACAGAGAATGGAAATCAGATATTTATGTCACACCTGGCTTACATTCAGGTAGACCCGACAAAAATAGCAACATCCCAATAATCAATCAGAATTATACTTGCATTCTTGGTAGGTTTAACTTCAATGAAATCAATTCTGCAAGGTCTTCTAAAGCTGCCTTTAATATTAACGCTGAAACAGCAACTTTTAAAGTGCTGGTTATATTAGGTTTACTGGACCTCTGAAACACTGTAGGGGAGAGTCGGGTAACTTCGAACAGTGGGTAAATTCAGACAGTGACCTTGTTTCCTTTACATGTCAGTTGTTTTAGAACTAAAACAAACATAACTGGCCAAGCAGTGAAACTCCTGATGAGACGGCTCATCATGAGCCGTAACAAACATAACTGGCCAAGCAGTGAAACTCCTGATGAGACGGCTCATCATAAGCCGTCTCATCTGGATTTTCACCGTTTGCAATGGTATGTCCGAATTAACCCCAGTCCGAAGTTACCCGACTCTACCCTATTTCAGTCTGTATAAAGCCATCTGCCAGAGAGAGAAGGAAAGCATTGAAAGATGGGGGCAAAATTGCATCAAACACATATCACATGCGGGCATTGCATGTCCTTGCCCTACCTTTAGATAATATCAATCATAAGAACACTCTAATATGGAAAGGTTTATAGCATGTTCACCTTTCCATCCTTTATCAGAGCAACCAGGTATGATCGGGTATGGTAGGGTTTATAGGTCAAATGAGCCAAACAAGTATGGATGGAAAATATGGAATTTTAAGCCCTTTGGATGTTGGTTGGTTGTTTTGGGTTTAACGGCCCTTGGAGACAGTATTTCAGTCTATATCGGGCCGTCTCCCAAAGAGAGGGAGAAAGAAAAGAGAAATGATAGAAGAGAGAAAAATGTCCCAACCATCCCCACACGCACCAACTGCAAGCACAGTAGGCCCTTGTCCTACTATTATCCAAATCAGTAGGACGCCCCGGCACTGGAAGTTATACCCAGCACCATCGCACCACCCAACCACCCCAATAAGCCCTTTGGAAGTTACCGTAAAAATTCTAACAAACACCCAGGGTGTCTATTAGAATAATCAGTGCATAAGAGTCAGATCAGACTGGGCAGAGTCTTTGTGGGCACATGCCATTTTTGTTGGTTTTCTCATGTCGCCCCTCACATGGTCTCTTGCAGCAATATCGCTGTCATCACCATCTTTGCAAACTGATTCAACTATCAAGCAAGCACATGACGTCAAAATGACGTTTTACTGACGTTCATGTGACGTAATGTCGCATCGACGTCAGCACGATGTCATTTTGACGTTATGTGCCTGCTGGGTAGTAACATGACCGTCATGCATACAGATGTTTTCTCTACGGTTAGGGAGAACTGTTGTGGTTGTCGTTATGCTAAAATAGTTGTTACAAAATTAGACAAGGATGCTGAAATGTGCAGAAAAGACCATTGACATTTGCATGGACACAGGGTATAATCGATTCCGCCAATTTTCGCTTCCTGCAGAGACTGTTCATCATATTTGGCTCTCGGCAGGAAGCAGAGTCACGCGGACAGTCTTGGCAGGAAGCCATTTTTCGAGGACAGTTGTCTCTGCAGGAAGCAAGAGTTCGCGGACAGTCTAGCAGAAGCCAAATATGATGTACAGTCTCTGCAGGAAGAGAAAATTGGCGGATTCGATTATACCCTGTGTTTATAGGAAGAGATTGGTTAACAGGTTCAGTCACGGTAATTGTTTCCAAATTTTATCCTTATGCTATTTGTTGCCCTGGACCTTTTTTTAAGAGCACACATCATGTACACCATCTGCAATTGCTGGAAGTAAGACAGCTTGTTCACTTTGAGAGACCAATCACTTTGATTTGAAGAAAAACCGGTTACCATATATGATCTAAGGAAGGATTTGCATTCATCAGGACTGAAGATTTAAAGTATTTGGTTGGTTGGTTGTTTTGGGTTTAACGGCCCTTTGAGACAGTATTTCAGTCTATATCAGGCCATCTCCCAAAGAGAGGGAGAAAGAATACAGAATGATAGACGAGAGAAAAAATGTCCAAACAACCCCCACCCGCACCAGGTACTGCAAGCACAGTAAGGCCTTGCCCTACTACTATTCAAATAAGTAGGATGCCCTGGCACTGGAAGTTACACACAGCACCTTCGCACCACCCAACCACTCCCAGATTTATAGTAAGTTTCATGTATATCATATAAGGTAAGTTTCCATGTTTTTTTCAAAGTCCTTGTTGGGTGTTTTATATCGCCCACTGCAGACTTGAAACCATGACATACAAATTATGGAACCAGAACAGTGACCCCTATAACAACACAACCTATTGAACCTGGGTGTTAAGTTTAAACAACCCATCAATAAGTACATAAAGCTGTCAAAATTTTAAAAAGGAAAAGACAAGGTACTTTAGAATTCATCAAATTAAATGTCACTGCCTGTCAGTTCCTTGACAAAATTCTGTCAATTCTAACAAGTTGTGTTTTACTGCATTCTTTTGCCAGACATTTGAACATCTGAGCCGCGACGCGAGAAAACCAATAAAGTGGTTGTGCGTCCATTGCACACTCAGATCAGCCTGGGCATCCGCCCAGTCTGATCAGAGTCTTCGCTGTCCGCATGGAGGTAGCTTAGACCCTTAGCTACCCTTTAGGCACTTTAGCAAAGAGTCTGATCAGACTAAGCAGATGCCCAGGCTGATCTGAGTCTGCACTGGTCACACAACCACTTTGTTGGTTTTCTCATGTCGTGGCTCATCTATGAAATTGAAAAAGGTCAAACTTGAGGTTTACCTCATCAAGAAAAGGTAGACCCATTTGCAATTCAGAAAGGTGGATCATATGCTGAAAACAACATAAATGGAGTCTACACTTACAAGTTGGTCCCCAAAACGTATGACAAAATAACACATACCTTGAATCTATTTGGAGAATAAGGTCCCATTGGCCAAGACCGACGGTTAACCATATTTATTGGCACTGGTCGATGCGGTCTCCTTTTTATCTCGGTTTTTGAACCATGATCCAAGTAATTTGGTAGCATTTTCATCTGTTATTTTCCTAATTATTCCACACAAACAAAATCAGGTTATTCCAGCTAAATTTTTCTTCTTCATGAAGTCAACTTTTTCTTCTTCTTTTATAATTTATACTTTTGCATTTCATGCACCTGTCAATCGTAAAGTTTAAACCTTCCTTCAGTAGTATCACAGATATGATTGAACTATCACTTAACTTCCTCAACGTATCAAAAAACTATAAAATGAACAAAAATCAACAAATTTATCAAAACCTGATATTAAACAAAGCATAAATTTAGCTCCTTGTTTCATCAAAGTATCATCTTTACTCTGACAAAAAGTCACATTGTCAGTCGTAACACTCCAATCAACCATAACAACCTATCATAACACCAACTTATCAATCTTTGTTTCTAGAACAGTTTAAAATCTACAAACAAACAAAAAATAATACTATATAATTCCTCTTAAAATGACCATTTAATTCTAATCCATTTTTTTAATCACGTAAACTGTGCCTCTGTCATAAGACATTATTCAATCTCGTAAAAATTACACCCTGAATTTCCTTTCTCTCAACTGAAGTCAAAGAATTAAACTATAATCCAATATTAATTTCACCCAATCAGATCATACCTGGACGTTAACTTACGAGATATCCGTTAACTGAAAAACTGAGTCACCTCTAGGTATTAAGTTATAGATTAAAGTAATAGCTTCTGTTGTGGGGACACATTAGGCAAAACAAACAAAAACTAACCACACTACCACAGTATTTGAATATGAACTTTTCCCGTACCTAAATATGCGCACATTAGTATGATTACTCCTACTACCGAATTATACCTCCTTACGACTAATCTCCGACTGTCAGGTTTGCCGTTTTGATTGACCGACAGGAAGTCAAACATGTTTCAGAATCAGAAGTCTAGATAAGGTGTATCTAGAGGTAATTCAAGGATAATTTATTTCTCACCAAAAAAGTATGTTGTGACCCCTCATTAGAACTGCCTCATTGAGGCAGTTCAAATGAGGGGTCACAACATACCAATCTCTTCATATGAATTTTAATTACGGGAATTCCATAATAATATTATCCTCACAGAATGGGCCCTTATCTGGACCCCTATTTACCCACAGATAGTCAAGCATATTCCTTTTTTTTTTCGTTAATGGACAATGATGTACCATACTTTGACAAAATATCCCTGTCATGTGACTGCTACAGTTTTATAGGTGATCAATAATACAATAAATGAGAAAATCTGAGAAAACCAGTCCAGGTGAAAATGAGGCTAGTCCAGGTAAAAAAGTAACTTATTAGCAGATGACACAATGTTGGCAAAGAAATGACGGATAGCTGATTTGGCAATTTCACGTCCTTTTCAAAGGTATTTCATTCATATCCCGACAATGAAAGGCGTTTATGAAGGACTCATGTAGTTTAGACTCAGAGAAAATTTTGCATCCAGCAGGACTCAAACCTGGAAACAAGTGATCCAAAGTTGGAAGCGCTAGCCACTTGGCTATGCGAATGCTGGAAAAACGTCTCATGGTGAACTGTAATATCATGGTGAACAGGTCCATTTTTAGGGTCAGCAATTCTGTCGTTTCCATGGTAGCTTCCATCTCAGTAGTGGTTAACTTTTAACTCTTTAAGCACCAGAGACATAAATAGCTAAATTAGCAAACATCGTAGAACCCGATGAGGTGGCTCATATAGAGCCCCCCTCATATAGAGCCGCCTTATCTAGATCTACACAGTTTGCCCTCTAGTCTTTGAATTTCAATATGAAATATCTTGGACAAGGCTTTTTTATGAAATTTTGCAGACGTAAAATTTTGCAGACGTAAAATTTAAAGAGTTAAAGGCAATAATTTGCTTTTTTGGAAGGGTTTCCTTGTCCTGCATGGGAAGAAACAGGAAGTCATATAAGATGACTCCCTTGGTCCATCTTTGAAGAACTGTTATATAAGTTAATATGAGACCATTAATTTTCTGTTTTTCTCATGTTGCGTCACATTATAATGCAGAGCATACATGAAAATGCAATCATCAGACTGCATCCAATATATTGTATCAGTCGGGAATCTTAACTCTTTCAGTACCAAAAAGCAGACGACAAAATTTACGTCTGCAAATATTAAAAAAAATGCCTTGTCCGAGACTTCTTATATTGAGAATTCAAAGACTAGAGGGCAAACAGTGTAGATCTAGATGAGGTGGCTCATTATGAGCCGCCTCATCAGGATCTACGCTGTTTGCAAATTTTGCTAATTGCGTCACTGGGGCTTAAAGAGTTAAGACAGGTCGATAACAATATGAAAAGGAATGTGTGAAGAGGAGATGCAATAAAATAGTAAAAGTGCAAGTATCTGTTTCCATAAAATATGTCACAGTGTATTTAACCATGGTACACAGATCCCCCCGCAATCCAGACACTGCATTAACACTTTAAGCACCAGTGACGAAAATAGCAGAATATGCAAACAGCGTAAATCCTGATGAGGCGGCTCATAATGAGCCACCTCATCTTGATCTACACTGTTTGCCCTCTAGTCTTTGAATTCTCAATATGATACAGCTTGGACAAAACTTTTTTTTGAATTCTGCAGACGTAAATTTTGTTGTCTGCTTTTTGGAGCTTAAAGGGTTAATGCAACAGTTTACTCAAGGATTGTGGTGCATTAGACATATTCCCAAAATATGGCAAATCCATAAAATTCCTAAAATATGGCAAATCCATAAAATTTCCAAAAAAGTAATTCCGTAGTTTTTCCATATTTTTAGGGCTGTATCTAAAATTTATTTTTTCATCAAAATCAAACAGTCAAAAATTAATTAAGAATCAACCGAAACAAGCTGAATCACAAATGAAATGAAAATACATACCATTTTGTAATCCAAGATGTACGAAACTTTCAAAATTCAACAAATGTAAAATGTGAAATTTTACTGATACTCGGCAGGCTGTATTGAGTATGGATGATTAGCGATAGAAACTTTGTCATCATTATATAAAATATATCATGCGAAAATAAATTAAGAGGATAGAAGAATAGCTCATGTTTAATAGACTGTGTATGATATCCCAAAACAGAAAAAGAGTGTGTTGACATGCCTGATCACAGCGTACGTAGAACTACATTTTTCCAACCCAATTAAAGACGAGGACAAGCTAACGTTTTTATGAGAATTTTGATATTATTCTTATTTCTTAAAAAAAAAAACAAGAGCTGTCGCCTGACAGCATAGCTCGCCTGAATTGGTGCTTGCCCATCACATAGCCGAATGGTGGTGTGGACTGCTATGTATAAAACTTCATGCAAGCATGTTCATAATGAAAGCACATTTATAAACAAAAGCTATCTCAGAAATAAGTCTTAAAATAAAATTAAAATAAAAAAAATGAAATGAAATTTCAAAGTCCATGAGCTTGAGGTAAAAAAAACTGACAGGTAGGGGGGAGGGGGGGGGCTATGTGGACTGCTATGCATAAAACTTCATGCAAGCATGTCCATAATAATGAAAACACATTTATAAACAAAAGCTATCTCAGAAATAAGTCATAAAATAAAATTAAAATAAAAAAAAATGAAATGAAATTTCAAAGTCCATGGGCTTGAGGTAAAAAACTGACAGGTGGGGGGGGGGGGGGGGGGGGGGGGGGGGGGGGGCTAGTAGGATGTATCAAAACCCTGAACCATTATCTAACATCAGTCCAAGTATTAGTATCAACTGAGTCCATCACCATGGCACTGTGTAATTATGTCTTCATAAATATAAAACTTTAACCAAAATCTTTAAGATAAAATTCTAAGTGGATGACCTTGACTTCCAGGTCATCCAGTGGGGTAAGTATAAGGTGTTTTGTAAAAACTTAAATAAAATTTCCTTTTAAAAGGAAGGCTTGCACAGCTAAGACAGTGAAATTTTCATGAGTTGTTATTGAAGTGAACCCGATGGTTAGTGCACTTTCTGTTGCTAACTTTTATTTAGCAAAGTATTTAATTTCTAACTTATTGAATGGTGGCATTATCCACGGATGTAAGGTAAAAACAAGTGTAGAATTTATTTGAAAAACAAATTGAAGAAATATTTAAACACACACACACACACACACACACAAAAAAAAAACAACAAAAAAAAAAAACAAAAAAAAAAACAGTTTTGGTGGCCGTTTTAGGCATGTCTCAAGGAAAATAACTATATGGACCTATTTCAAGTCTTTTCTTCACGGCTGTTGAGTCACATTTAGTCTAGCTGAATCAAAATTTGAGGAAAGACTGTTTCAAACCCATGTCTATGGAATCTGGGCACATCTGAACTTGGCATGGAAAGAAGACAGTAAATTTATATTTACTGAAGTTTATTTTTGGTTTAAGTGGCATCAGTGGCAGTGACTGGAACAAAATTTTGACACTCTGTGAAGAAAAGGCATGCTGCTGTTGTTTGGGACAATAACTTGCTCTACACCATTTGGGAACAACAAAGCCCGGAACCCATTGCGTTCGTATTTCCATGAACCCCGGCAAATGAAATTTATCTTATATATATTTATGCTATGTTTTTACATCAATTTTGTTACTCATTCGTGAAGTTCTGACTAATTTAACGCAGGACGAAAAATAGTTATTAACCAACATGTTTGGTAATGATGTACAGCAGCCGTCACTATGACATGACATATATCAAAGTTACGTCGGCCAATCATCTATCTGAATTATCCGTGACGTTGCTTACACGTAAGATTGCACGAATGTGTGTTGTTCGTGGATGTCAACGTCAGGTTCATCTAAGGAAATCGCCGAAGAGTGTAAATTTGTATAGCTGAAGTAAGAAGGCAACATTAGAGAGTGTTATAAAAGCAAGAAAGGGTCCACACAACCCCCAACCGCACCTACTATAATCCAAAATCCAGATCAGCCAACTCCGGCATAAGCGCAGTCTGATCAGTCTAGCATCAGCATGAAAGATGAAGAATATATATATGCCGAAAAAGACAGATCCAACGAATGCATCGGCGCTGGACAGTGTGCCGGCTGCTCTGACTAGTCAGATTATGCGATGCACTAAGGCCTATTTTTCGCGACGCCGCTGCATGATTTTTTGGAAAAGCTAATGCTTTGCGCTAAGCTATATGTAAACACTGTTTCTTACACAAGTTTTGGTTTATTTCTTAGGATGCAAAGCCAAATACTTTGCATTGCATTCAGAGTTTCATTTTTTATGAAATCAGTTTATAAAAAGCAAAAGAAATGTGGCCAAGTTTAAGGCACTTTTAAAAGAAAAACGTGCTTTTTAACGGAAATATTAAAAAAAAAAAGTACATGTACTATCAAAAATAGAATGTTATTTTTAGCAGATGAGGCAGATCGGATTTGGATAAAAATAGACAAAATCGGACAAGGTCTTTGTTTATGTCTCCGAAGAAAGTAATAAAGAAATGCTGTCTCAAACCGGAACGAACGTTTTGTTTGTTATGTCTGTGAAGAAAATAATGAAGAAATGCTGTCTCAAATCGGAACGAACTTTCCGATCTCTTTTGCTTAATTGCGGCCATAGAACGAATCGTTGCAGTACACATTCTCCAGGTATTTTCCGACTAAGTGTGACGTATCGTCTCTTCCGAAAATAACTCGGTATCACTAAACCACTTGAATACTGGCTTGCGCTCGAAAGCGCAAGCCAAAAAGAGTCTAACATCAGTTCAAGTATAAACTAAATCTCTGCAAAGCATTATGAATCAGTTTGCAATTACAAAACTTTAAAAAAGCCAAAAATTTCCTAAGTCCCTGACCTTGACATCAAGATCACTGAGCGGGGTTGGGGTAGTACTCTGTAGATCTAAGTACAGTGCAAATATAAAAAGAATTCATCTATGGGTTCAGGAAATATGTGTCTTTAAAAAACTTTAACCAAAACATCCAATCAATAAAAAGACAATATTCTAAGTCCATGACCTTGACATCAAGGTCACAGAGGGGGGTGGGGGTAGTACCTTCGAAAACTTTAGACCAATATCTAACTTTAGTGCAAGTATCAAAGGAATCCATCCATGGGTTAAGGAGATATTGGGCTTTATAAAACTTTAACCAAAACATCCAGTCCAAAAAAAATTCCAATTTTCTAAGTCCATGACCTTGACAGCAAGGTCACGGAGTGGGGTGGGGGTGGTACCATGTTAAACCTTAGACCAATATCTAACTACAGTGCAAGTATCAAAAGAATCCATCCATGGGTTAAGGAGATATAGGTCTTTAAAAAACTTTAACCAAAACATCCAATCCGGACGCCGACGCGGACGCTGACGCGGACGCGGACGCCGTGGTGACAACAATAGCTCTTCCTGAACTTTCGTTCAGGCGAGCTAAAAAAGAGAGGCACTATGGTCAAATGGTTAGAGCTGCTGTTTGATACACTATCCACTGCCCCTACTGAACTAAGTTTAACATATATCAATCATAACAAGAGAAAATGATCAGAAGCTCACATGCGGAGCGGAAGCTCACATATAACCCTGACCAGTGACAGTATATAAAGAGGATGGAAAAATGGTTCAGTTCAGTTCAGTTCAATTCTCCAAACAAGTTCCCCAAGTGGCTTAGTGATCGGTCAGAAAGATGACAACTATATACCCCCATGCTGCTGGAGACGTAACAAGAAGAAATCCATTGCAGCAAAGTCTAGATTAGGTTGGTTCAGCATAGTTTTAATTTTGACTGTTCGATCAGCAGCATTAACTCTTTTGGCACCAAGTATATATTGAAATGAATTTGCCGGCACCAAATTTATTTTACAATATTGGGTGTTTCTGTTAAATAAAACCCTTGAAAGTCTCTAAATTTCATCACACAAAAAATATTTGTTTGCCATACTCTGGTTGTAGACTTTGAATTACTTCCCTTGGTAATGTTGTTGTTGTTGCGTTATTGTTTAACGTCCATGGTAAACAGCTATGGTCATGTCTGGACGGTCATTTAACCTAACCACACTATTCCTGGGCAGGCTTAGACCTCCTAAGCAGTTAACCAGTACTAAGTGAACTTACTTTCACCAGTAACTGACAACTGCCCTTCTTGAATCAGCGGAAGGGGAAATGAAAGTAAGTGGCCAGATAGTGTATCAAACCCAGGACCTCTGGCTCATAAGTCAGGTGCCCTACCGACTGCGCCACCTGGCCCTGCTGGTAATGTGAAATTGAGATATTTAATGGGACGGTGCCGGTCGCTTTAAAGCGACAATGGCGCTCTGCCTAGCAGTCGCATTTTGGTGACAATGATGCCGAAAGCGTTAAGAAAAGAATAAATCAAATATATTTCGTATCCACTCATATATCATGGTTTATTTCACAGTAATCCATTAGAATTGTTTCTTGGCAACATGTTGTAATTAAGTTCAATAAAAGGCCATCGGCCAAGTGTCACCCGACGTTTGAAATGTGTCACAAACTGCAGCTCTTTATTCAGTTTCAGAGTAACTATATGGCCAAAAACAGAAAATATGTGTATTACAGAACCTGGTCAGCAAATAATTACTGGGCCTCTATGAAGTTATAAAATACTTAAGTTTAGAAAGGGGCATTTATGTGTAGAACCAGAAAATATGTGTATAACAGAACCTGGTAAGCAAATAATGATTGAAGCATAAGCAGAGACATAGACCCCAATTACTGGGCCTCTATGAGGTTATAAAATACTTGAGTTCAGAACTGGGCGTATATGTGTAAAATCAGGCTACTGAAACTTTAGGCCCTTACAGAATGCCCAAAACATAAGACTGTATACCCAATAACAAAATAACAATGGCCATAATCCTCCTAATATGAATCTGATGAAAAAGAACAATGCATTTATGAAAATTCAGCCCATTAATATGAATAGTTCTTGAGTTATCCCTTTACCTTTAAGTGAATGTCTGTTATCTACGAAAGGGGAATAACTCTGTCACTAATAAATTTAGCATATCCTAACAATAATCAGAATACTCAATTTACCAAATGCTAATAGCATACCAAATTTCAGCTCTCTCGGTCGAACGGTTCAAAAGTTGGAAAAATACCAAAAACGACAAAGGGCCATAACTTTGTAAAATATAGGACAATTGAAATTCCAAAATCACATGCACATCTTCAGATCATGATGAAACATTCTGCACAATTTCAAGTCAATCTGATAAAAGATGTGACAGGAGTTGCGGGGACAAGGTCTGAGTCAGCAAGGGCCGTAACTCCATCAAAAATGGCCGAAACAAAAATAAAAAACCACATGCACATCTTCATATCATAAGAATACAATCTGTAAAATTTCAAATCAATCCGATGAAAGACATAGGAGGAGTTGCGGGGACAAGATTTCGGACGGACGGACGGAAGGACGGACGGACGGACGGATGGACTGACACACGGACGGACGAGGGTCATTTCTATAGTCCCCCTCCGCCTACGTCGGGTGACAATGATCAAACCCCAATTGATCAATTATGTATCACTATGTATCAGAGCTTCTGATAAGTTGGGATTTTGAAGATAATTCAGAGATAATTTTTCTTATTTCTCAATGGAAACATATATTGTGACCCCTCATTAGAACCATCTTGACGGAGGGGTCACAATATTATGTTTTTATGGCTAAATATGGAAAAAAATCCCTAAATATCTCCTCTAGCCCTTGTTATCTTGAGCTTTGGTATATGCTACTGCCCTTAAAGCGCCAAAAAAACAGAACTGATGACAAAATTTATGTCTGCAAATTTCCAAATTAAGTTTTATCCAAGTTGTATCATATTCAGAAATCAGGGGCCGTATTCATAAAACGACTTAAGTGGTTGCTATGCTGTTGCTAAGGCTAAATTTCTTTGAAGGAGATTCCCTACAACTATGAAATTTGCTCTGGAGGAACAGTCTTACAAAGACTGTTCCTCCAGAGCAAATTTCATAGTTGTAGGGAATCTCCTTTATAGATATTTAGCCTTAGCAACGGCATAGCAACGACTTAAGTGGCTTCATGAATACGGCCCCAGAGACTATCCTGGATCTATGCTATTTACAACAATTTTCACTTCTGGTGCGTTAAGTGTTTAAGGCATTGTAACGAGACCTGTTATCAGACAACATAGCTTCCCTGAACTATCTATGACTGATTGAATAAATTTCTATGTTCCCAGGAGCAGCTGTAGTGTAGTGGATAACACTCCAGACTATCAATCCAGGGGTCTGCTGAAAAGCATATCCCCTCAAAAACCAGTAGGTCAACCTCTTCTGTTCCTTGGATAACCCCTGAGATAAGAAGGAAGATTCGTAGAAGAAATAAGACACATGCGAAGGCCAAAAAGACTGGCAGTAGCAAACTTAGGTCAAAATTTGAATCTTTGAGAAGGGAAATTAAAGCTGATGTGAAAAAGCAACATGATTTGTATGTCAATAACTTGGTTGGTGACATAAAGGCTAATCCCAGAGACTTCTACAGGTACATTAATAGTCAAAAGAAAGATACTCAAGGTATCCCACCCCTAAAGAAGAGAAATGGTGGTGGTGTTGCCGAGTCAGAGTTGGAACAGGCTAATGAATTTAACGGTCAGTTTTCGGATGTGTTTAACAAAAGTGAGCACACCCAAGTCCCCCTTCCTAATCGCTCGGCTCCTTTCATGGAGGACATTCATGTCTCGGCAGAAGGTGTAACGAAACTTCTTAAGGGCTTGAACCCATCGAAAGCTTTAGGACCTGATGAATTGCATCCCAGAGTCTTAAAAGAACTAGCATCTGAATTAGGCCCAATGTTCGCTCATCTCTTCCAACAATCTATTGACTCGGGTGAAATCCCCAAGGAATGGTCTCTTGCAAATATATGCCCACTCTTCAAAAAAGGAGATAGATCTTTGGCTTGCAATTACCGACCGGTTTCTCTAACTTGTGTACCATGCAAGTTACTCGAACACATTGTCTGCTCTAATATTATGGCACATTTGGATGAACATAAACTTTTGTCAGACAGACAACATGCTTTCCGTAAGAAACATAGCTGTGAAACTCAATTGATCACGGTTATAAATGACTGGGCTAAAATCTTGGATAAGGGCGGTCAGGTTGACACTTTTATCTTGGACTTCAAGAAAGCTTTTGACACTCCCCCTCATGAATTACTTAAATGTAAGCTATACGGCTATGGTATTGGTGGGAAGACTCTGAAATGGATAGATTCTTTTCTCTGTTACAGGCAGCAGCGTGTGGTGGTAAATGGAGTTAAGTCGGATTGGGCCCCGGTTTTGTCAGGTGTCCCCCAGGGCACTGTGCTTGGACCATTGTTGTTCTCGTTATACATTAACGATATAACTGAAAATATTGACTCGGAATTAAGACTTTTTGCTGACGACTGTGTTTGCTATCGTGAAATCAGAGATATTGAAGACACTGTGAAACTTCAGGAGGATATAGATCATTTAGGTTGTTGGGCAAGGAGTTGGGGCATGAGATTTCAACCTGTTAAATGCAATATAATGCAAATTACAAGGAAACGGATCAAGAAGATCAATGCTTCCTATACCTTAGAGGGAACGGTCCTCAGTAATGTAGAAACTATCAAGTATCTGGGCATAACCATTGCCAATGATTTGAAATGGAACACACATGTCAGTAATATTTGCACAAAGGCTAATAGGACCCTCGGCTTCCTCAGACGTAACTTGGCAGCATGTCCACAAGATGTTAAGGAGTCAGCATACAAGGGACTGGTGCGTCCAGTCCTGGAGTATGGCAGTTCAGTTTGGGACCCTCAAAGTATACTTCTTCAAGATGAACTTGAGAAGGTGCAGAAAAGGGCAGCTAGATTTGTAACGGGAAATTACACATATGAAACTGGGAGTATGACTGGCATTCTGGAGAAACTTAAGTGGGAATCCCTAAAAAAGAGAAGGAAAGATAGTAGACTTATAATGCTTTACAAAGGTCTGAGGGGTGCAGCCAGTATACCCATAAATGACCTTGTTCCCCCAAATAGGCGTACCAGGAATCATCATTCCCTGACATTTCAAACCCCATTGGCTGGGACTGACATTTACAAGTCCAGTTTCTTCCCCCAGACTATTAGAGATTGGAATTCCCTGGAAGATTCACTTATTTCTGCTGCTGAGTGTGCAGAGGATTCAGTTACTAAGTTTACTTCTCTTATAAGGGCTAGGGACTAGCTTCCCTGATTCACAGGTCCTGGTGAATGATTGTCTTTGGACGTATCACCAGTAAACAAGTCTGATTCTGATTCTGATTCTGATTCTGTCGCAAGATCGATCCCCCGCTTCTCCAGTCTTTCAGCTGAGACTTTCACCAAAGGTCCCGTCTCCACATGACCTCGTTGTTGGTGGGACGTTAAACCCTAGTTTACTCACTCACTCTATGTTCCAAATCACACTGACATTGCCTATAGACAAACACTTTTCTCTTTCATGCCCACCAAGGCATGTCCATGCCTATGCCCATGAAGTCACTAATACATCTGCAAATTTTGGGCCGGACAGTCCCCTTCTGGGCATTCATGCTGATCCCACTCTGTCTTTAACCCTTTGTTGACTAGTGGACTTCTCCGTCTGTATCATTTGGATCAGGCCATTTCTAGTTTTAGGGTTTTCTGGTGGATGTTTTCACTAAAGTTTTGTATTGTATTTTGTATAGAAAATCCTATAGGCAAACAGTGTAGACACTGATCTGATGCCACGTTCTGTGGCGTCTGAACTGGGTCTGCACTGTTTGCATAATACATGTACCCTAAAACAGGTTCCCTGTCTAACAAGACCTGTCACAGGGACAGAATAGCTTGCCTGACAGCACCTTGCCCATCACATAAAAAACTTTAACGTAAAACTTTAACATTTTGCTAACACCGACGCCAACGCCAACGCCGACGCCGATGCCAACGCCGCCACCGACGCCAGGGGTAGTGCAATAGCTCTTCCTGAACTTCGAAAAGGGTTAATGTTACAATGAAGATGGCACAAGGCAAAACTCCCTTCCAAAGCTGCCTATATGTAAAGTACAGAAATGTCATTGGGATACAGTCGATCAGCCTGAGGGAGAACTAGCATTTTATCAGAAAATCAGATGTGAAAATTTTTTCTGGCCATATATGACAAAAAACATAGGCCACATCAGTCTGAAAAGGTGTCTTGTTATTTGTAATAAATCAAGAAAATGTCTTCTATCATAATCCATGATATGAACACTTAAAGTGAAAATAGTTTAATTTTCAAACAGTGTAAATCCAGATGAGGTGGCTCATAATGAGCCACCTCATCTGGATCTACACTGTTTGTCCTTTACTCTTTGAATTCTCAATATGATATAGCTTGGAAAAAACTTCTTTTTTTCTTAATTTGGGAGGTGTGTGTTTAACCACTGAGCTGGGTTTTTTTGGCACTTTTAAAAGGTTTCTACTGTAAAGCATGATTATATTCAGTGGCCCACATATGAGACTGTATCATACTGAGTGAGTTAAGTGTACTGTAACTCACTGAGTGAGCTGAAGTCTTATGGGTGGGACTGTATCTCAATGAGTGAGTTGAAAGTCTTATGGAAAGGACTGTATTACTGAGTTGGAGGTCTTATGGAAGGGACTGAATCAGTTGAAAATCATACGGAAGGAACTGTAACTCACTGAAAGATCTGAAAGTCTTATGGAAGGGGCTGTATCTCACTGAGTTAAAAACTATATCTCACTGAGTTAAAAGACTGTATCTCACCAAGTTGAAAGTCTCATGGAAGGGACTGTATCTCACTAAGTGAGTTGGAAGTTTTATGAAAGGGACCGTGTCTCACTCAGCGATATACAGTCCCTTGCATATGACTTTCAAATCTCACTAATTTTCTGAGATGTAATTTCAGAAAGAATTATACTAAGAACTGCAAATCATATCATATTTGTTTCTTGTTTAAAAACACCGAACTTAGAAGAATGCTAGTCAGAGTTTCATTTAATGTGATCAAATCTCACTTAAAATCTCACCAGATGTCACAGATGTAAGAGACTCAAATTTACAGACTGGGATGAGCCTGTGTTGTTTATTATGCACCAGCCATTTGCAACTCTGGCTACCCAGAGCCAGGGAATAGTGGGGACTTTTGACTTTTCTCTCTTCAAAGTCCCAGGCAGAAGTTCGGCATGAGTGAGTGAATTCGGGTTTAACGTCCTTACCAACAACTAGGTCATACAGAGACGGGACCTTGAATGAAAGTCTCATCCGAGAGACCAGAGAAGCGGGGGATCAATCTTGCGATCTCTGGATTGATTGTCTGGCATGATATCCACTACACTACCCCCGCTCCTCAGAAGCCTGGCATTATAGTGGGTACAAATATCCGATCAAATCCCTGTTAAAAGCCCCTGCCCCCGGAAATGTCTGATCAAAGCCCTCTTAAAAGCCCCTGCCCCAGGGCACTTTGTTTCACTGTTGGGGTTGCTATCATTGTCCCAGTTATTCTGACAGCTAATCAAAAGCCCAACACTTACACAACACTGCAGGGACAAAGCTAAGGCAATGGCAACATACTTAAGCCACACTAGCCAAGGCAGTTCCTTGGCTAGTTGGGGTTCCAAATGACTAGTGTTGTATACCCATCTCTTTCATAGTGAGCAAAAGGCAGATTTCCTATGGTACTATAACTCAGATTATATATGCAGCCACATTCATAAATTATTGACAGCAATGAAATAATGTATATACCATTATTCTGTCCATCATATATTGATAATCATGCCAATATATACTGGACAAAAAAAGTTAGGGATCAAACATTAGACTGAAATTTTTATATTGAAAAAAATAATTTTCAAAAAATCGTTTTCTTCTGTTAAATACATCTAACAATGCTGCACAAGATCGCATGACACATATTGGAATCTGGTCACGTGACACACCAGCAGAAATGAATAAACAGACATACCCCGAAAATCAAAGTGAAAACTGGCATTAACGCAAGACTGAATGTCCATTATTTTTAGCTTTATCCATGCAAACTCATTTTCAGTTCTCAGTGTGACCACTAAGGGCCTGAATAACTGTATGAAAGCAACTCGGTATGCTTCTGGTAAATTACGAGAGGCCCATTTAGGGACTCGTTTCCCATTTTTCATGAAAGGCCTGCATGAGCTCTCCTTGAGTTTCAGGAAGCCTCTCATGATCAGGATTGGCGGTGTAACATGTCCAAAGAATGCTCAATCGGATTTGAAACTTGTGATCAGATTGCCATGTCAGTGCGGGCGACTGTTTCTGTCGCTAGGTACTGGTCCACCACATTTGCCCTGTGATTCGATGATGTCATCGCCAAAAACTTCAGCAAACGGTCTCGTAATTGGATAAAGCTTGTCATTCCTAGCTCGAACACCAATCAGAGCGCCTCTGTCTGGCATGCGCAAGTCCACACAGCTTCCAATCCAGATGCCGCACCATACCATCACCCACCCTCCTCGAGATCATATTCCGCAACAAGATTTAATTGTTAGGCTACTGGAAGTGTACCTAGCAGGGTCACACCCTTCTCCCATCATCGCGGATCTCTACAATCATACAAATCTGGACTCATCTGTGAAAAGAACATGGGTCCAGTGACCCTGCTGCCAATTTGTGTCGCTTTTTGCCGACTGTCGCCTCACATTTCTATGGAATGACATCAATCCTGGCCTGATTACCAGCATGTAAGTGCGGAAATTAGCTGTGTCAAGTCTGTTTCTAATCGTTTTCGCTGAAATTAGCCGATTAAAGAATTTAATGGATAAACAGTGCGCATCCTCACAGTGTTATTGTGATGAACCAATAGCTTGGGACAGAGACCATCGTCCGTATGGACAAGTCTAGGTAATCGCAAGTTTTAAATCTGACTGAAAATGCTTGACAGATGTTACAAAACACCAATTCTAATCACCAGGAATCTTCAGGAAACTTCTGGAGGGCTAATTCGGGCCTTTCATGAACAATGGCAAAAAGTCCCCAAATGAGCCTCTAGCACTTTACCAAAAGAACACCGAGTAGCTGTCATGCAGTAATTCAGACCCCCAGAGATATCGACGAGCACTCGCAATGGTTTTGCATGAATAAAGCCAAGAATCACGGTCATTCAATTTTGTGGGGATGCCAATTTCACTTCAGTTTTAGGGGTATATCTGCTTATTTGTTTCTACTGGTGTGCCACGTGATCCGATTCCAATATTTTTCATGCAGTTCTGCGCCGCTTCGACAGCTGTATTGAACAGAAGAAAATTATTTATGGATAATTTATTTTTCATGATTTAAGCTTCAGTCAAATATTTGATCCCTAACTTTTTTTGTCCAGTATATTATAGCCAGTTCCCACAAGAATTCTGCGGAACACTATGACTTGCCTGGGTGTGCGTCTCCTATACTACTAACAGAGCTAAACCAGTAACCTAGATGAATTCAAAATTAATGCTCCCGTTTTCAGAAAAGCAGTATATCAAAGCAAATGATGTACATTTTGGGAATGCTTAAAACAGGCTGTGATTTTACCCATTTTAATCCAATGTACCCAAAGTGACAGCATGATTCTAGTAATGGGACCAAAGTACGAAATTTAACGACACTTTAAGATCGTGACAATATTTTTGTTCGACAAATTCTTAAACTTATACACAGCACTTCAAATTTGATAAATATATTATAAAATCAATTTACTGCCAAATGGAAAATATTTCAAAAATTTTACGACAACTCAAAATCTGGTCAAAAAGCTTAACAACTTGTTTATGATTTGACCCTTGAAGTGCCAAGAATGAAGAAGTTAAAATATACAAACAGGTTAGATCCAGATGAGGGGGCTCATATTATGCCCTTTAGTTTTTTGAATTCCCCCCCCCCTCCCCCCCCCCCCCCCCCCCCCCCAAAAAAAAAAATGATATAGTTTGGCTGAAACATTTTTTGAAATTTTGCAGATGTAAATTTTGATGTCTGCTTTTTTTGCGCTTTACAGGTTTACTAACCTTTGCCAAGACATAATATCAAAGCATGAGAAGACCCCGATGCCACAGTTAAAATCTTAAAATCTAGGAAAAACATTACTTGAATGTTGACATGAATAATGTGTACAGCCATTGTTAGTCAGTGGTCAAAATACCCCCCAGTTACTTGCTAAGCTTTTAAACGAATTTAAGTAGTAAATAATGTTATTGATATAGAAAGTTTTTCAAAAAAATTAATGGGTCAGATGCGTATTTACCTAGTTTCTTCCACTGAAAAAAGGCATGGTATTTAAATCTTAATTGAAATCCGTACATGGACCTAGCATGTGCTGGTGTAGATCTAGCAGAGCTCTAGATAAGAGGGAGTATTTGGTGATAATTAGGGATAATTTTTGTTAAATCTGCATAAAAACATATGTTGTGACCCCTCATCTGAACCGTCTCGACGAGACGGTTCAGATGAGGGGTCACAACATATGGTTTCGATGAGAAATAAAAAAAATTATCCTTATCATCAAATACGCCCTCTGTCTAGAATTTTGGGAATGTTTTTGGAAGGAAAAAGTCTGTCTTATAACCACAGGGCTCTAAGAAACTGGCTTAAATGCATTCACTTAGTTGCTGAAACTTGTTTCTAAATGCAGTGAACCATGAAATACAGGTCAAGATTGGACATGGCCCACTGGTTTCTGTTGGAAATCCTCCAGATGTGCCGAAGTATTACAACTACATTCTTTGTATTTAATATAGGATTGAATTTTATTTTTGTGTATTTCGCTGGCAAATCACTCATGAATTGATATTAAGTTCATGAGTGATTCGCTAGCATTCACACATCCATAAAATCAAAAAAAATAAAATTCATTTCTTATAGTTCCAACTTCGTTATTTTTATCTCGAAATTGTCAGCTATACCAAATATTTTAGAAACTGCCACAAAGAAAATAGTCCAAGCAATTCCTGGTTTCTGGTTCAGGGGATTTATCAAAGTAAGAACGTCGTTTTCTGTACGCTCGATCTTGACCAATCAAATTGCCCTAAATTATCAGTAGAAAGTTGATTTGGAATTATTGAAGAACTGCTCCAAAGGCGATTGTTCAAACTTTTTCTAAGTGAAGCGGGCCATGAAATATAGGTCAAGGCCACCAGGTATAGTTCATTGCATTCAGTTGCCCTGGATCCCATATGCAAGTAAATGCCAAGTTGATAAGCTTGACCTATGTGGTTACTGAAACAAGAATTCTGAGGAAGAAGGAGCACTCTGTCACAAAATTGAGGTAAACAAGGAAACTCAATGCCAGTGCCAACAATACATATGTCTTGCTTCTGCTAGTCTCACTAGCAAGACGAATAATTGACCCGCGACATGACGAAACCAACAAAGGGGCATGTGTGTCCAGTGAAGATTGACTCAGATCAGCCTGGGCATCTACCCAGTCTGATCAGTGTGTTTGCTATTGGCATGGAGTTAGCTTAAACACTTACCTACCCTTTAAGCACACAGCAAAGACTCTGATAAGACGGGGCGGATGCCCAGGCTGATCTGAGTCTTCTCCGAGTGCACATGCCATTTTGTAGGTTTTGTTGTGTTGCGGCTCATTTGACCTTTTTATCCTACATATCTGTGCGCCCAGCGCAGACTCAGATCAGCCTGGGCATCCGCCCAGTCTGATCAGAACCTTCGCTGTCAGCATGGAGGTAGCTTAGACCCTTAGCTACCCTTTGAGCACTTAACGAAGAGTCAAATCAAACTGGACGGATGCCCAGGCTGATCTGAGTCTGCGCTGGGCGCACAACCACATTGTTGGTTTTGTCGTGTCACGGCTCATATTTGCTTTCCAGCGGTGCAAGGAGCGGTAGTAGTGTAGTGGATGACATGCTGGAATCCAATACAGGGGCTGCCAGATCACTCTCCCGCTTCTCCGGTCTTTCCGATGAGACCTTAAACCTAGGTCTTGTCTCCGTATGACCTCGTTGTTGGTGGGACGTTAAACCAGAGTTCACTCACTCACTCCAGAGATGCAATGAAAATATATCTTAACAACTGAAACTTTTCAGCACACAAAATTTAAGAAAATAATTATAATGCATTTTACCTTCAATTTCATGATCAAATTTTCTATAACATCCTACATTTTTGAAACGGAAGCCAATACACTGATCTAACTCTTCAAACTTGCTGATATTGGACTAAAATCCAAGTAAACAAATTGGCCTGACATAAGTGACCAAAATTCCTAAGTCGTGGTGGTCAATCAAAGCCCACTCACAGGTAAACTGGACCATTATCATATTATAAAGGTGTGAAAATTGTACAGTTATATGGTATTATGCAAGAAAAGTACAGGTATTCTATGGGACCAACTCTGTTGTGTATTTAATCACAATAATACTGAAAATTCTCAATGAATACTTTATGGTGAAACTTTTGTAATTATTCTAAATACTGGGACACGATAACCAATTACTGTATGCAATTATCCGAAAATTTGTTTTTGCACTTTTTTTACAACGGGGAACAACTTTAATGATTTCCTCTTCGTTTCCCTGGATGACAAAGCCCTTCCAAACTGGGGTCTACTCTTAAAGGAAAATGAACCCCCAGTAGCTCAATAGGTCAAGCGCTGGCCAGCTAATCTAGCCGTCCTCAGGGCTCGAGCCCCGCTGTAGGTGGGAATCTTTTCAATCATAAGCAGTGTTTCATTGAACACAACCTTTCATTATCACCAATCCATGGGCAGTCGTGAAATGTACAGCCACCATTCTGTCCAGGAATCCATCATACACTCAACA
This sequence comes from Ctena decussata, assembly GCA_963989385.1. Taxonomy (NCBI): domain Eukaryota; kingdom Metazoa; phylum Mollusca; class Bivalvia; order Lucinida; family Lucinidae; genus Ctena; species Ctena decussata. The sequence continues at coordinate 50,814,301 of OZ022510.1, read as the reverse complement.
AGATTTTTATGAGCAGTCGCATCTGGCTGTCTTGTACATTCAACAAGACATTTATGGGAGTCAGGAAAACAGGCATCTGGATTTTCTCAAGGCAACCATACACTCTACACACAAACATACATGCAACAAATATTTTATGGGCAGTCAGGAAATTAATATGCATCTGGCTATACAGAATATCAGCCATACACTCTACAAGGTTCTTATGGGCAGTCTGGAAATATTCAGGCATCATGCTTTCCTGCAGTCAAACATTTAAGATTTTATGGGCAATCAGGAAATTAACTGGAACCTGGTTGTCGACCACACACTCTACATGGTTCCTATTGGCAGTCAGAAAATCAAAAAGGACCTTACTGTCCTTTAATCAACCATACACTATAATATTTTTATGGGCAGCCATAAAATTAACAGGCACCATGCTGTCCAGGAGTCAACCATTCACTTCTGCAGTCAGGAAACTCACTTACACCTGTACCGGAGTCATTGATACATGGAGCCTAGTTGGAGGCATGCCATTTTGTGCAGCCAATCCAAGGTTCAGTGATGACACTCCTCAAAAAGGATGATCAAGTTTACCCCCTTATGGGACACATTAAGCTCAGAGACAGTACGCCAAATGAAAAAAATTTTGGTACGAGCAAACTATAAACCATAAAGAAAATGGTCCTGACTAGACAAAACACAGAAATTACTACACTGGGGCCAATTAGCGGCAAAGTGTCCTATTCACATGAACTTTCTGGTCTCGTCAAATCATCGATAATTTGTACTGAAGCACCAATTTCTTTGACAATTTACACTTTCACTGAAAAACATCAGCTCAGGACTGCCATCGTCACTCTAAACAATAGGTAATCGTAAACAGTTATCGTATGTATCCCTAAAATTCGAATAAGCTGATTTGATTCTTGAGCAATAAGTCAAAAGCTGCTGGAAGAATAGCAAACAGTGTAGATCCAGATCAGACTGCTCCTGAGGAGCAGTCTGATCAGTGTCTACTCTGTTCGCTTGAGCATTTCAATTCCAACATTTTGGGTTATAACAATGTTTTCTGAAGAAATCAGGGACCTAGGACAGTAATTATGCTCAAAGCACCACAATAAAAACATCAACCAATCAATTATTGCCAATTTTGTTAGGTAATAATGATGTCAAACAAGTACACCCCATGCATTAAGGATCTAGTGCTCTTCACACTACTGTACTTTGCACCAACAAAAAAGAGATGTCAATATATGATTTACATCCAAGTATTGACAGGCTAGTTTCATAAAACATTTTTTTTTATTTTTCTTCTATGATGATAATATGAGATGCCAAGAAACGGAAGTGGTGAAAATTGTATGACAAATTCATGTCACCTCACCATCTCTCTACAAGGTAAATCCTTTCCCCTTGAACAGTATAAGTTTACTTTCTGAAGACCACAGCCATTATTTTCGAATTTCCTGAATTTTCCCTGATTTTTCAAGTCTTATCCAAATTTCCCTGACCAACCTATAAGTATACTTTCTAAAGACTGCCACAGCCATAATTTTCAAATTCCCTGACTTTTCCCTGATTTTTCAAGTCCTATCCAAATTGCCCTGACCAACCTAAAAATTCCCAGACTTTTCCCTGAACTCGTTTTCCAGATTTTTTCCCTTTTTTTTTTTCATAATGGTTGGATGATAATGGTAGTAACTAGTATCAATCCAGGTTTCTTCTGTAGGACTTGTGAGTATAAAAAGAAGTCTTTTTTGCTAGGGATAAGGATTCATTTCAACTTTATTATTTTCCTACCTTATTTAATGGACTAAACAATGTTGTGAGTTTGTTTGCTGGCTTCTGTTTCTTTCCTTCATTGTCTCGTAAAGTTCCCTGGGGGCTGATTGAAGCAGTCAGGGACATCGGAAACGCGTCATCCACTGATAGGTTGATACCTCTTCTACTCCGTAAACTGCCCTGCAATGACAAGTCATAAGCTCTCTTGTCAAAGAAACACAACCCTGTCAAGAATAAATCCCATATACCAATTATGCCCAATAGTGTACTCTCCCTTATATTTTGTTTCACATTATATCCACATATTTTCAGTGTTTTGCAGCTCTAACAAAATTAGTACAGGCCCATGCAGGTAAGGTTCATATCTACCTGGTGTCCCAGACCCTGTCCCTAAGGGCAGAAAATGAACCAAGGTGTGGCCCTAAGCTACTATCAATATTGCTTAACTAGAGCTCCCAACAAGACACTTCTGTGGGATACTTTCAAAATGTGTGTTTTGGCCCCTCACAACAAGTTTCTCAAGGAGAAAATCTATATCGCAATATAATTTGCCTTATACTTTCCTAGGTTGCTCTCACCCTAAATAGTCAGCCCGAAATGCCTGAGCACAGGTCCTGGAGCTGTTTGTTACTAAGGATTAGGCAAATGGGTACGCCTCCATATTATTCTGCCATTTCTACAAATGGAAACAACTTTTGTGACTTCCTATTTGTTTGCTTGGCTGAAGAAGCCCTTCAAAGATGGGGTCAACCTGAAAGGAAAGATTTTGCTTCATTAGGGAGCAGGCATTTTCTTTCAGAGTTAAACCCCACTGAGAAAGGAGGTGGAAACAAAAATCACAGAGTTGCTTCCCCTAAAAGCTAGCCCATTTGCCTTAAGGAATACCCTGATTGGACAAGTGGACTAGTCCAACTGTAATAAGGAAACAGTTTTAATTGTAAAACTGGCTAATGTGTCAGAATCAGCATAAGGGCCTAAAGCAATTCAAATGAGCCGGCCACAACATGTTTTAAGGTGAATGGGTACTCTCTCTCAGGGGAAACAATCTGCCATTTTCATTTTTGCACCCTTCTCAACAGGGTCAACTTTTAAAAGAAAGAATTCGCTCCTCAAGGAGCAACTTCTTAAAACACTTACTCCTCTAGGAACAAATTCTTTCTGAGGAAGTGCTTGATCATGTTCAGAAGTAAACAGGAAGTCATAAAAGTTGTTCCCCTTTGATAAATTGGCAGAAAACATGGAGGTGTACCCATACACCTTTAAGACAATGAGCTGAAAATCTCTCAGAATTACCATCGGAATCCCTGCTTACATCAGAATCCCTGTAAATCCCTGAAAATACATCTTTTTACTGGCTGCACTGCAATATATCAGACCCAGATTAACTTGATCTCCATATTTAGACGTCAGTTAGTATTTGATCTGACGAAGAAGTAATGTCTACTTTGAGTAAATCTGACCTATGGCTATGTCTGGCGTTCATTGTCTATTAATTTCCAACTTCGGCTACTATTTCCAGCCAATTTTCTTGGCTTGATTGCTTTATAACTATTTTAGACCCTGACTGAAGCTGTCAACTGTTAGTGTCTTCATGGACTTAAAACTGAGGACCTGTGACCCTTCCTTGTGGCACCCCAAGGGTTATGTACAGGCACAATAAGCAGACATGCACTACATTATGACTGGTGTATCTTTTGTTAGTAAAAAAATAGTATGACAATGGATAGATGGGTAGTTGTGATTTTATGTCCGTTTCAACAGAATTTCAGTCATAGCAGGACAATGAGAGGGTGATAATGAAAGGCTATGTGCAATGGACCCAGGTTAAATGTACGTTGCAAAGACTTCCACCTTCAGTAGGGCTCAAACCTAGGACCCACTAGATCAGTAGGCCAGCACTCAACCTACTGAGCTACAACCTCTAGGTGTCCCAATATGTACTGTATTTTAGGTGAATGGGTGTTCTTTCAGGGGAAGCAACTCTGCCATTTTCATTTCTGCCTCCCTTCTCAAGGATGTCAACTCTTAAAGGAAAGAATTTGCTCCTCTAGGAGCAAATTCTTTCCTTCAAGAGTAGACTGCTTTTTTTGAAGAGTTTTGTCATCCTAGGAACAGAACAGGAAGTCACAAAGGTTGTTTCCCTTTGTAAAAATGGCAAAAGCAAATATCATCGAGGTGTACCCCTTAAAATGTCTCAATATGTACTGGTATTATGGTATTTAAAGAAATATCTATTCTCATTGATCTTTCGTTTCTATTTTGAGCAAGCTCTCATCAAGCAACTGGTAATCTACAGTGATGCAAATAAGAAGGGTATTCAACAATTCTAAAATTTCCGTAACATCTCCATGTAGAAATCCAAGCTCTACAAGGCCTGCCAATGTTCCACTGAGAGGCAAACAGTGCAAATATGAACATTATCCTAACATTATCAGTATTAGCTTTGAAGTATTCATGTAGAGCTTTAAGGTGAGGTGACTGTGTGCATTATGGTAATTAAATGCTAGTTTTTCTTATTTGTTCATAAAATCATGAACAATCCGCAGAATGCTATTTTTCCACTGTCTGTGCAAAGTTTACACTGCCAATCATCTCAGCTGAGCCAACATACAAAAGTAATACCTATGTTTCGCTTCTGCTAGTCTTAGGCGAGACAATAAACTGTGACAATACACAAGAAATAGTATTGGCAAGTCTAAAACATCACATTTAGTAAAGCGGTTCTGCTGAAAAAGTAAAACATGCAAAATATGGCAGAGAAACACAAGCAAGAGCACAGTGTCACATTTCTTTTTAAGTACATAATACTTCATGCGCTTTATAGAATAGCTCCTGATCATATAAATGCTTTCACTGGCAACATATGGCATAATATTCAGTGGTCCAGACATTAAAGCTTTTTAATGATATTGATTGGATAAATTTCTTATAGTTCTATAAAAAAACGTTGTGGCCCCTCATCTGAGGCAGTTCAAATGAGGGGCCACAACATGTGTGGAGAAATAAGAACATTTTTCAATGCATTACTATCAAGCATTCTTAATAGTCTGGACTCCTTTGGCAAATACTGTGCAGAGCATCAAATGAAATTAATCCCTGTAAATTAGTGCACATTCAGTCTTGTTGGATTCTGCAAATATCGCTATATAGCAAAATTCATAGTCCCATGTTAGACTGCATTAATAAACAGCCTTGCCTTCTTTGAGATAGCCTATGCTATGTATTCTACAATTTTGACCCCAAAAAGGACCTGGTGCTTTTCATGTTGATGCCTGCCACATGCAGCTTGCTAAACTAGCATACAACCATTGCATTATCAAGACAAGACATCACAAAGCAGTCAAGAAATTACAAAACAGTCTGAAACAATAACATAAATATTTGGACATAACCTCAAATTTTAATACATGCACAAAACCTATAACAGGATTTGCAATGTCTAATTTATTTCGGCCAAAGGCCTTCTTCAGTAAAATGTAAGCAGCCATTATACTAGACAAACTGGAATTAAACAATTTAAGATCGTAAGAAGTGGCATTCAAGCACCAAAGAACATCTGACGGTCTGGAGAAAAGAGGGAGATAACCACACAGTCGTAAACATGCAACCAAGCTGCACAGACAACTTACTTCCATTGAGCTATAGCCAGACACCTGTCAGTCAATGCAAATGCTTATTCTGATGGAAGTCAATGCAACAATAGATATGCCTCCAGTTTGTCTAGGGTAACAGCAGCTGCTATAACATGTAATCCGTTCTACTGAAGAAGGCGTATGGCCGAAATATTTAGATAAGAGCTAGTGGAATTGGATATTTCTTAGTTCTTTCCATATTTAAAAACATGTAGAAGTGATAATTATATTACTAAGGATACTTCTGCATGTCATCACTGTATACACCACCAAGGGAGATCATTCTGATCTTGAAGTACAGTGTTGTCTTGTCTCCCTTCTCAAAGGGCTTACCCAAATGTGCTTAAATTTTGGGACACCTAAAAACTATTTATTTTCCATTTGGGACAAATGGAAAATGAATGGTTGTAGGTATCCCAATACTTAAGCTGATTCGGGTACTCTTGAAGGAAAGAATTGGCTCGCTTATAGACACAGTCTATTTTTGTTTGAGACTAAAAAGTGCCTCAAAGGTATACAGACCAACAAAAGAAATGCACAAATGTCCAGTAGTCAGTCATGTATCCAGTCTGATACTATCTCTGCAGCAACAAATGAACATAATATGCAGTACCATGCATATGAATTTATATTAACCATATATTATAAGAGTTCATGATATTGTGTACATGTGCAAACTGTAATTAGCAAGTATTTTCACTGTTAAAAATTAAAACAAGAAGCAATGGACTGCATGCATGCAAATAAAATTTAAGTATCTATGACTACGAGACAATGTAAGAAACAAGGGTCAAGTAATATATGGGTCTTTAAATAAATTGGGAGGAAAGTTTTAGCAAGTACAATATGAGCTTAAACTAAAATTAGGTCCAGAAACTGACTCTAAGCCATCACAAAAAAAATTATGGGAAGCCCAGGGTTATTGACGCCTATACATTTTACAGCCATGTTACTAATTTTTTAGGGTGTATGGGTACAAATTTATGTTTTTATGTCATTTTCATAATAAAGGGATATAACTTCTGTGATTTCCTGTTTACTTCCCTTCATGAAATAGCCCTTCTTAAATGGGGTCCACTCTTACAGGTAAGAGTTTGCTTCAACTCTTAATGGAAAGAATTTGCTGACGAAATTTGCTCAGTAATGAAAAGTTGTTACTGCCCAAGTCAGTTTCTGAACTCTGTTAGAATATAAAAGAATACAAGAGTTACAGAAAAACTAAATGAGAAGTCAGTCTAACCTGTGAAGCTATCAAAAGGGAGATAATTTAAATACATTTATGAACACACCTGTGGTAATCCATTAAGCCATAACCATTATGAAAAAAAAAAATGAAGAATATGTTTTTTTGCTTCTGTGGTTCCTCAGATCCATCTTCAAAAATGTATTGATTTGAAATCAAGTGAAATATGAGCACAGGATATAAACTAGTCCACCAGTTTTCGATTTCAGTTGAGACTGGCCACCATACTTAACTTCTACCGAGGATGTCCATGACCTCTTGCTTCCTGCCGAGACTGCTGTACAAGATAAATGGCTTCCTGCTGAGACTGTCAGCCCATGGTCATGGCAGGATGGACAGCCTCAGCAGGAAGCCATTTTTTTGCAGAGAGTAGTCTTGAAAGGAAGCAAAAGATCGCCCTCAGTCTTGGCGGAAGCCAAATAAGATGGACAGTCTCGGCAGGAAGCGAAAATTGGAGGACTAGTTTATACCTTGTGATGAATGACAGAATGTTTAATGTGCCAAAAATGACCAGAGCTGAACTTGCAAACAGCCTAGAGCCACCTCATCTGGATCTACACTGCTTTCCCTCTATATTTTAAATTCTCAATATATTAGAATATAAAAGCATATACAAGAAGAAACATTTTATAAGATTTTGCAGGACATATGTTTTGTTGTCTGCTTTTTCAGGCTTTATAAGAGTCAACATTGAATGATATAGTTTGAGTTTAAGGGATTACCGCAGATGATAAAGATTACACTAATAATGCAATGGTTGCTCCCTACACTTACTGAGACTTCATCCAGAGCCCTTGGCCCATCCCCCAATTTAGGGGTAGGGAAAAAGGCCTGAAAAGGCAGTTGCAGTGAACTACGACGTTGTTTGTTGGTCGGGGGCTCAAGCATGGATTGAGCTCGACTCACTGATTCCCGCCGAAGCATCTGATGTGCGTACAAGAAAAACAGAGACAAAATACATAACAGTAAGTATAAAAGTATTAGTAAATGTCATTTCCATGGCTGAAAACTTTTAGTTTCCGAAGAGTGAAAAGAAAGTTTTACAAGATCAATATAAAAAGTAAATTTCTAGTTTATGATCGATCTACATATCAGCAGTAGGGTCGAGTCAGGTAACTTCAGACAGCGGGTAAATTCGGACAGGGGGTAAATTCGGACAGGGGGTAAATTCGGACGTACCGATGCAAACAGTGAAAATCCAGATGAGACAGCTCATTATGAGCTGTCTCATCAGGATTTTCACTGTTAGCCGAGCTGTCTCATCAGGATTTTCACTGATAGCCCAGTTATTTTTGTTTTAATTCCAAACAACTGACATAACAATGTCACTATCCGAATTTATCTGCTGTCCAAATTTACCCGACTCTGTATAAGAATTTCAAATACCCTCATTCAATGCAAACTGTATCGTCATTCACATATGGATTTACGCAGATTTTCAAGCGACAAACCTTGGACAAGATGCATAAGAAAAGCATTTTGAGGGTATTTAAATGTTTCATATACTATATACTGCACTAAAACTATTATTTGGAAATCGGAAGAAAAAACGACAGAGAGAAACAGAGAAGAGTATAATAGTGCACAGACAGATTAGAGAATAGAACAGAACCATGAAGTCCAACAGTTACTTAAGATCACATATGACAAATTGTTAATTAAGAAAATATCATTGGTTAGTCAAACAGCAAAAAACCAAACCAGCAAAAACTCTATGCTTTCATTAGTAGTAGAGATTAGCATGCTCTGTCAGTCTAAAATCATTGCTGTCTAGAAATTTTCAAATCTAAACATTTTCATGTTTTAATATTAAAATCAAAGCCTAAGGATGCAAAATATTCAAGCCAACTAATTTTGAAATGGCAGTCACCACTAAACTTGCCTTTAAAAGATCTTTTTTGTATGCTCTGTAGTAGAGTCTACTTCAGAATTATTAGGTGTAATATTCTTTCACTGCCTTTGTGACAAATCTAATTTGTCACAAAAGCAGTGAAAATTATATTCCACCTAATTCTGAGAGAGGGTAAAAGGCAGAAGTAGAAAACACGTTTCGAAAAACAAATACCATACCATTAATTAACAGAGGTGCATTATATAACTAAGAATTTAGGAGGGTTAAATATTTTTATCTTGAAGAAATTTTGACCGATGGATGGTCTGCGAGCTCAGTATTATATTATGAAGTAACCTTTTTGCAAAACAATATTGTATTTTCAAAGTATCATTTTTTGGAACAGCAAATAAGCTGGAAATGAAAATAGAATTTAAAAAAAAACTTTTCAATTCAAAAATTCTTTGCTCAGGTGAGTAGCAGTATTTCATGATAATTCTCAAATAATTATTCTTATTCGTCCATAAAAACAGACAGTGAAACCTCAATAACCAGAACTCTAGTGACTCAAGTTTGTGGTTGTTTATGGTGGTTTGTGGTATTTAGTGCCAAAGCTCTAGATAAGAGGGCGTATTTGATGATAATTAGGGATAATTTTTCTTATTTCTCATTGAAACCATATATTGTGACCCCTCATCTGAACCGTCTCGAAGAGACGGTTCAGATGAGGGGTCACAATATATGTTTTTTTAACAGAATTAACAAAAATAATCCTCAACTAGAAATGTTTTTCAGAGAAAAACTGATGTCCCCCCACCAGCCCATTGGGACGGTCAGTTAACCTAACCACACTATTCCTGGGCACGCTTAGACCTCCTAAGCGGTTAACCAGTACTAAGTGCACATACTTTTTTGTCAGTTACTGGCGAAAGTATGTGCACTTAGTACTGGCTAACCGCTTAGGAGGTCCACGCCTGTCCAGGAATAGTGTGGTTAGGTTAACTGACCATCCCGACATGACCTTAGTTGTTTACCGTGGACGTTAAGCATCAAATCAACCAACCAACCAGCCCATTTCCCATCCCCTCTAATGAATAAAAAGCCTGAACAAGTAAAATATCTAGACAAGTTTGGAGAAAATCCATCCACTGGTTCTTAAGATATCCTACATAGATGACTATAACGTTGAAAATGAGGTCAAGGTCACCAAAATCAAATCACCTCTTAAACTTGTCCAAATGATGTATCCATGCAAGTTTGGTGAAATTCCATCCATTGGTTCAGGAGATATAGTGGGTACAAGAAAATGTCATGTAAGTCCTCAGGTGACCTTGAATATGAGATCAAGGTCACCAAAATCTAATCAGCTCTTAAACTTGTCCCAATGATGTATACATGCAAGTTTGGTAAAATTCCATCCATTGGTTCAGGAGATTTTAGTGAGTATAAGAAATTGTCATCTAAGTCCTCCAGTCCTTGCAAATGAGGCCAAGGTCACCAAAATCTGACCAGCTCTTAAATTTGTCGCAATAATGTATCCCTGAAATTTTGGAGAAATTTCATTCATTGGTTCTCGAGATATAGTGGGTACAAGAAATTGTCATCTATGTCCTCTAGTGACCTTGAAAATTAGGTCAAGGTCACCAAAATCTAATCACCTCTTAAACTTGTCCCAATTATGTATCCATGCAAGTTTGGTGAAATTCCATCCATTGGTTCAGGAGATATAGTGGGTACAAGAAATTGTCATCTATGTCCTCCAGTGACCTTGAAAATTAGGTCAAGGTCACCAAAATCTAATCAGCTCTTAAACTTGTCCCAATAATGTATCCATGCAAGTTTGGTGAAATTCCATCCATTGGTTCAGGAGATATAGTGGGTACAAGAAATTGTCATCTATGTCCTCCAGTGACCTTGAAAATGAGGTCAAGGTCACCAAAATCTAATCAGCTCTTAAACTTGTCCCAATAATGTATCCATGCAAGTTTGGTGAAATTCCATCCATTGGTTCAGGAGATATAGTGGGTACAAGAAATTGTCATCTATGTCCTCCAGTGACCTTGAAAATGAGGTCAAGGTCACCAAAATCTAATCAGCTCTTAAACTTGTCCCAATAATGTATCCATGCAAGTTTGGTGAAATTCCATCCATTGGTTCAAGAGATATCGCGGGTACAAGAAATCTGTCACAGGGACGCCGACGCCGACGCCCGGGATCCGTACTGAAAACAATATGTCCCCCCTCACCTTTGGTGGGGGGACATAATTATCACCAATACTCCCTCTTACCTAGAGCCCTGCTCAGCTGTTGGGCTTACCATCACTGCTTCCAAATATGGTACCGGAAAAGAAAAACTTATGCCCTGCTTTTGCTTAAGCTGCAGGGGAGACAAACAAAAAAATATCCAAGAATTATCATTCCATACCTTCCCTTACCAGGAGCTTGCAATATGTGTGTTGTGCAATGATGGCAGCTGTGATGATGGCAGCTGTGATGATGGCAGGTGTGATGGTAAAGCTTAAGCTGCAAAACAAAACTGGTGTAATCCCTTCCCACAAGACCTCTCTACAGCTTCTGACTATAGTAAAGGAAACTCAGAGCTCTAGATAAGAGGGGTTTTGATGATAATTGAGGAATATTTTTTTTTATTTCTCATTGAAAACAAATGTTGTGACCACTCATCTGAACCGTCTCGTCGAGACGGTTCAGATGATGGGTCACAACATATGTTTTTATTCAGAATTAACAAAAATTATCCTTAATTATCACCAAATACTCCCTCTTATCTAGTGCTCTGAAACTGTCAAGTAAATAGGTGCATGGTCAAGGGAAGCAACTCTGCCAGTTTCTCTTTTGCCTCTCTTCTAAAAAGCAAGAATGTGCTCCCTTAGGAAGTCATGTTGTTGTGTAAATGGTGGGAAAACATGGCGGCATACCTACACATCTTGCAAATAAGCTGGATATTTTTGCTAATAGGAAGCCAGGGGGTTAGGAAACTGGACTTTAAGACTTCTTTCTATGGTATGCACCACATTTCATAATGGTCCCCAGCTTGGAAAAATTAAAATTTGTGGGCTTCGATCAGCTACTGCAACCTGTCATTGCTGGCGAAAGTCTTTGAATGACCATTACATTTTCTGAAGCTGTAGAAAAATCTTTTCTAACACCTATTTCTCCAACATCCCTAATGGCAACAGCAATCACTACTTAATCAGTTACTGGGAGTTACTCACCCCTGATTTAGATGATTTGGTACTCTGGCTCTTGTTGTTCCCTGTGAACTTTGACCCTGTGGCTTTACTCAGAGACTGGGTACCAGAAGGTAAGAGAGTGCTGTCATCTTTCTCTGAAAAATATTAAAACATCCACTTATTAAGAAATCTGTCTTTTCTGACAAACAGTGGCATCTATATCAGCCTCTTTATTAATATTGGCTGTCTGTGCTAAGTGACCTTGACATGGTAACTCATGGCAACATTGTCATTATACTCCTTCGAGACATCAGTAGGATTTGTTGGACTGTTAATTTTTTTAGTCCTGTCTTTCCATATTTGCATCTTCAAAAGACAGCTCAGTTCCCTTGCGAAAAAAATCCAGCTTTTCTACAGCTTTAGCGCAGCTTTAAAGCTGCGCAGAAGCTTCGCAAAAGCCGGCGGTATTGGCACCTGCGTATTTAAGCTGTAGAAAAGCTAGCTTTTCCGCAGAGCTGCAGAAAAGCCGGCTTTAACGCAGCTTTATACAAACCTGCAGAAAAGCCGGCTTTTACGCAGCTTTAGCGAAGCTCCAACGCAGCTTTAACGCAGAGACACATAAAAGCTGCGTCAAACTCAAAAGCTACGTTTAAGCTGCAGAAACGCAGCTTTTCCGCAGGTGCCAATACCACCAGCTTTTGCGAAGCTTCTGCGCAGCTTTTCTACAGCTCTGATTCAGACCTGTGTTAAAGCTGCGTTTCCGCAGCTAAAACGCAGCTTTATGACAAAGCTGCGTTTCCGCAGCTTCAACGCAGCTTTAGGTCAAAGCCGCGTAAAAGCTGCGTTTCTGCAGCTTCAACGCAGCTTTAGGTCAAAGCTGCGTTTCTACTGCTTGAAAAGCAAACCTGCGTAAAAGCTGCGTATCTGTCAGAAACCTGCGTCTTTAAAAGTTCTGGATGAGGACAGAAAAACAGAAAGGTCAAAAATAAAAACAAATAGAATTTAATATAATAAAACAGTGCTATACAAACACCTTTAAAAGGTAACAATTGTGATATTGTAAATTATCAGATAGCTGACTAGAAATCATGCAGTAACAAAAATACAAACTGAGCATAAAACTATTAAATTTCAGAGCTTATCCCATTCCCTTGACTTTTACTCACAGATAATGAGGAATTTGGGGGGAAAACAATCAAAAGGAATTCAAATTCAAGTCTTTCCCATTTTGTGTGTGTGTGTGTGTGTGTGTGAGGTCACTGGGGGGGGGGGGGGGGGGGGGGGGCTGCATGCATGCCTGCCTGTCTGTCTGTCTGCTTGTATGTCAGTTTATCTATCTGTCTGTGGTCTTAAATAATGCGAAATTTATAAGATTAAGAACAAAATGAAATTCTAGAAAAATTAAATCTTACCAGAATCCAAATCCAGTGAAAATGAACAAGTTACAAACATTATCTCCACATGTTTAGCCTTAAAGTCACTGTTTTCTTTTTACTTGACTCTTTATAAATGATGACTTAAAAAGTTTTTTGGAAAGATTTTTATGCCACATGGCCCCCCTCAGGGAAAATTGCCATAGCAACAAGGTAATATTGCTTAATATTACATAATACCAGATTAATGTTGATGAATTTACGCAGCTTTTCAGAGCTGCATAAAAGCTGCGTTTCTTTATTATCTTTATAAAATATGCACCCAATCAATTCAAATTATTAAGCAAAAAAATGTAGCTAGGCCCCTGTGTCCATGTGGGATGCTAATGTTCAGATATTCATTTTTCCGTAATTTAAACCAAACATGTTGATCTTCATGCAATTCCAATTTGTAGAACAAATTTTCCCTTTGTGCTCAAAATCATTAGAAACAAAAGATAGAAAATTAACAAAAATATACCATACCCAACCGACATGCCACAACCCTAGATATTGTATATAGCCCATGATGGCAAAACAAAATCTCAGTTTTAGGTGAGGCAATTGTTGAAAATTTAAATACGCAGCTTTTTAAAGCTGTAGAATAGCTGCGTCTTTATGTTTAAGATGGTTTGGACTTAAATTTAAGTAATACGCAGCTTTTCTACAGCTCTCAGGAGCTGCAGATTTTATCTTTATGATTTATTTGTTGAATAAAAAAGAATATTCAGCTTTTCTACAGCTTTTAGACTTAAAGACGCAGCTTTCTGAAATTAACCAAATTAAATATCCAGCTTCTGCGCAGCTCACACAAAAAAGTACAGCTTTTGCACAGCTATTTGAAAAAATGTACAGCTTTTCCGCAGGTCTGAAAAGAAACGCAGCTTTTCTACAGCTTTTAAAAAAATACGCAGAAAAGCTGCAGAAAAGCCAGCTTTTGCGCAGCTTTTATACAGAGCTGTGTTTAATTTTCGCAAGGGTTTATTGTCCAACATAATTAATTTCCAATTCTAGAGCCATAGACCTTATCTTTTGGCACAGGACGCTAACAACAGTTTCTTCTGACAATACCACCAATCGTACTCAACATTTTAGCTTTCTTTCTAATTATTATGCCAAGTTTATATAGTGTATGAAACCATGACGTCTTCAACTTTCTGCAAGTATTTGTACATCAATTAGTGCTTAAAGCACCGAAAAAAGAAAATAGTTCAATGTGCAAACAGCATAGATCCAGATGAGGCAGCTCATAAAGAGCTGCCGCATTTGGATCTATGCTGTTTGCTCTCTAGTCTATGATAAAGCTTGCAAAAAAGATTTTCTTTTATTTTGCAGACATAAATATTGTCGTCTGCTGTTTGGTGCTTTAGGGTTGAAAAATGGCTTCTGCAAATACTGTTTACTAAAAGTAGCTTTTTCACATATTAGACTGATTTTATTTAAATATTTTAATCAGACAGAAACTATTTATAGTAATCGATATCGCAGCGTATGAACTTTAAAAACCAATCGGATTGATCTTAAACTGATGGAATTGCGGGGCAAATAAATTCAATATTGCTAGCAATAAACACCGTGGACAATTGCATTAGCGCAGAAATTGAAATGCTAAGCCAACTGAATTTTAAGAAGTCTGTCACTCACATGTTAGATTAATTTTGTACGTCATCTGTTTTTCAAAAGTGCTGACTGGTTTCGAGATAAACCGTCTTAAAATAGAAGTTTACAACGGCAATTTCACGAAAATTATTGACAACCCCAGACAGCCATAGTTTCTATGTATTGAGCTCACATGACTTTTTACAGGGCAAATAAGTCAACTTTTGATATCTCCAAGTCAAAGTTCATCTTAAACTACTGATATCTCAAAGTAAATTTTCTGGTCCCAGAAAATTTATTCTGAGATATCAGTAGTTTGAGATAACAGGAGTTGAAATGTACAGTAAAATAGGACATGTGTCTAGACTATTTTCCTTTGATATAAGAGGTTACTTTGAGGTATCAGCATTTGAGACAACCAGAGTCAACTGTATAATGCAGAAACTAGTGTATTCCATCTATAGAAGTGCATGTACTTAAGTTATACAGAGCTCTAGATAAGAGGGAGTATTTGATGATAATTAAGGATAATTTTTCTTATTTCTCATCGAAACCATATGTTGTGACCCCCTCATCTGAACCGTCTCGTCAAGACGGTTCAGATGAGGGGTCACAACATATGTTTTTATGCAGAATTAACAAAAATTATCCCTAATTATCACCAAATACTCCCTCTTATCTAGAGTACTTAAGTAGTCTTCTTTTCTTTACACTTGTAGTTTATATACAATGAAATATATCAAATAGGCTATAGCAGCAAGGATCCTGATCATACTGCAGAGCTGCTGGTGGGACTAAAATTCTGGATTTACACTGGTCACAAAATGTCAGGTTGACCCTTTCTATTGACAGCTTTAAATACAGATTATTTCCAATACCATTAGCAACATTTATGATAAAACCTGGCTTAAGTCATAAACCTGTCTTAAGTCGTAAAACCTGTCAAGTAAAGGGTATCTTGTCAGGGGAAGCAATTCTACCACTCTCTTTTTTGCCACCTTTCAAAATAGGGTCAACTCTTAAAGAAAAGAATTTGCTCCCCTTCTTTCCCTTAAGAGTAGATTCTATTTTAAAAGGGGAAGCAAGAAAAACGTAGCAGTGTATCCATTCACTTTTAAAAAAATCTTCATTAATTTAAACCGTGCATGTGTTCAGAGCAGGCCGCACATCAGTTTACTTTACAAAATCTTCACCATTCAAAATCTATAATCTTACTCTGGTCAGACTGCACATGTGTCACAACCGATCTGAACTGTCACAGTTTGCAGCTACTACAGGTTTTGTCATGATACCGCCTAGATGATATATTGTTTAGCCAAGAGCTACTATAGCGGATATCATACAACTACGTCCAGAGGCACAAGCAGTCTACTGACGTCAAATATCTGCTAAATCGTCAAATATCTGCTGATTTAGCGAAAGATTAAATGACTGGCTGACAATAACTGTAAATAAGATACTGTAATGTCCTTGTAACCTTGACCTTAATGGATATCTCTTTAGCCTCATCTCAGGTTAAGAATAATTAACCTGCTTGCAAAGAAGCTAATTCCTAAATGGCAACAGAATAATTTAAAGCCAAATTACCTTGACTTCTGTTGCTCTAACTGACCTTGTACTCAAGTGACCTTGTGAACAACAAAAAGGCAAATTTGACCTTGACCGTTGTTCCTCTTGCTCACTTTGATGCAAGTACAGGACTTGTAGTTGCCTGCTGTTTTGACCTTGACTGCAAAGGACTTGTAGTTGCCTGCTGTTTTGGTTTAAACATATTTTATTTTGATCAATTCAATACATATAAACATTGACAAAATACATACAATACGATTGGAACGGAAGCACTAGTGCTTATAAAGTTCCTCTCCTAGAGCTGCTGTTTTGACTTTGACTGTAAACTACAAAACAAATTGCTGTCTGTGATCGCAGTGAAAAATATGTCCTTGACATCTCACCTCGTATTGTTGCCAGGGAACCGGGAAGGGTCTCACCAGCATCAGTTGCCATCTCAAATTTCATCTTAATGAAAGACTCCAAAACTGCTTCTCTCAAATACATTATTGCATTGGGCTTCCACTGAACAGCAGTCAAAAATCCACTTTAGGACATACAGCACACATTCATTCAAGCATTAGTTGTAAAATGGCACCTCATAAGCACCAGCTCTGTTCATACCAGTAAACACAGTAGTAGCTCTTCTACTGAAGACTGGGAAATTTACTCAATGCTGATTTTCACAATTTAGCATAACCGGAAATATTTGGAAAATTCTAATGATGCTTGAAGCCATATTCTGCAAATATGCTCTCAGCTCCAATATGGCAAGATTCAAATAATGATAAGAATTCCGTGGAAAGTTGTTCTTGCCTGTCAATATATTTTCAAACTGAGAGTTAACCAGAATCCTCAGCAAAAGTTTATGCTGCTATTACCATTATACACAGTTCCGAGCCACATCCAGAATGTCACTCAAAAGTCATCTGACAGTGTAATTTTTCACTGGCCAATGCAACTGCAACTTAGCACGTGACATAGCCTTACAATCAAAATCGCACATATTCAATGTCCCACATAAGTCAGTGATTTTACCTTACAGTTAATGAAGAGATGTATATCTGTTTAAAGTAGGCGTGGTTTTTGTAACTGTGAATACTAATGCCACCCCACCACCAATGCTAATGCCACCATGGATATGATATGCCAGTGAGGCAAAATTTAATTCTTGCACATCATAATTATGATATTAGTATTTTAGGATGGGGCTAGTTCTAATATCTAAATCTATTGATACTTTTGAGCAACACTGCAAAGTTGCTTATACAGCATTTTCTTTTCTTTCTTTCTTTCTTTCTTTTTCGAACGCATGCAGTCTGAAACTATTATTGTGGAATCCATTAATTACTAAAATTTACACGAGACAAATGGAGAAATTATCTGATTTTAACAAGATGCATTGATCTAAGTCAGGGAAATCTGACTGGACTGCCTTTTTTCAGTAATTTCTGTTTATATTGGGGTGAAAAGTGCCTAGGCAAACAGTGTAGACCCCAGATCAGACTGCTCCTAAGGGTCTGCACTGTTTGCCATTCCGACAGCAATGACTGATTTATAGCTGAAATTAAAATTCTCTGTTTTAAAGTTTTAAATAATCACGATGATTGTTTAAGTGTCCAAAAATTTTGAGAACTGATGCACTTTATATGCTGTGTTTTCTACAGACAATATGACTTACTACTTTGTAAAGCAAAGACGGTACATTTCAGATGCATTATTGATCACAGGGTATTATCGATTCCGCTAATTTTCGCTTCCTGCAAAGACTGTACATCATATTTGGCTTCCCCCGAGACTGTCCACAATATTTTGCTTCCTGCCGAGACTTCTGTACATGATAAATGGCTTTCTGCAGAAACTGTCCGCCTGATTCTGCTTCCTGCCGAGAGCCTCGGCAGGAAGCAGAATCATGCGGACAGTCTCGGCAGGAAGCCAATTTTCGAGGACAGCAGTCTCTGCAGGAAGCAAGAGTTTGCGGACAGTCTCGGCAGAAGCCAAATATGATGTACAGTCTCTGCAGGAAGCGAAAATTAGCGGAATCGATTATACCCTGTATTGATTACATTTTGCAGATCTAGGTGTGACCGAACTCACACATAGAAGGGCCCGGCCATTACTGTTATTAGAAAACCAACAGATATGGCAGAACTTAACCCATTACAATTCTGAATATGATTTTTTGCAGGGGCAGGGGCATGGCTTTTAATCTTGTTTTTTTTTTTAAACTTGTGACTGCGGCAACTGTAGCGATGCCACAAGAACTCTGTTCTACACAAGGAAGTCCCTTCCAAAACTTAGAGCAAATACACCAAATTGGCACTAAACATCAGAACATTTTCACCAGCTGCACTAATTACTATCCAATTTTAACCAGCTATCATTGTGTCAAACACTAGCTCATTTCCAACTCTGATCAGACTACTTCTTTCATTTATCAGAAATGAGAAAAAGAGGATGAATAGAAGCAGTGTGATATGGGTCTACACTATTTGTTTAAACATTTATAGGCCAAGGTCTATATCCGTGCTTCTGATAATAAGATCAGCAGGCCAGTGCTTATCGAGCTACCCAGGGGCTCCATTATGGAAACTTATGAAAAATCCAAATATCGATTGTAACAACAATTTATACATTTTTAATCCAAAATACGTGTTTAATCCAATATTTTTTTGTCTTTACAAGCCCCATCAATTTATTCGTATAATCCAATCCCCTTTCTAGCCAACATAGTAGTGCACAGATTTTCTATTCCTAAGATACAAATTTTCTCAAAAACATCCAATATGACAATGTCCACCTCTACTTTTAAAATGCAAAAGTTTAACTCGTAAATACTTGAGGCCGTTACAGTCCGACTTATTTGAACAGGCCAATGAAATTAGTCTCATAAAACTTTCTTAAGATGAAGACATTTTATAAGATGTCAATACCAAACATGTATGCTACATGTAAGGTCAACTGTCAATTTATAGTCATGTACCGACTGTTACTACTCAGTGTCGTTTTATATCGGGATCAGTTAAGCTATTTTTGGGTTAACCCATTGCATTCTGGGTATTTTTTGCCATCTGCTGAAATTGTCGTCTGCATCAAAAATCAAGAATACTTTGACAATATTGGTCTAACCAACTCTTGTATAATATGATGTCTAGGCAGCAAACAGTTTGGATCTCAGATCAGGTCCCAAGTTTGTGGGGCCTCTTCTGGATCCAAACTGTTTGCCCAGATACCCCTATGGGGGTATCCCGAATGGAATGAGTTATGCAAAGTGCCTGGCCTCCTGGATTGAGTTTTCACATGGGGCGTGGGGTTGACTCCAACAGGTGGCTGTCCGCTTCAGTTTTTCCATCCAATATACTAGGAAATCCACACCCAGTGCGCACTGAGCTGGGAAAATATGAAGTGACGGCCAGAATCATTATCATGCTCTATGGACTTGATATTTAAGCAAAATATTGTTTCCTCCAAGCTATATTACACTGAGAATTCAAAGACTATATACCGCAAAACAGTGTAGATCCAGATGAAGCGGTTCGTTATGAGCCGCCTCATCTGGATCTTTGCTGTTTGCAAATTCAACTATTATTGTTTATAGCACTTTGACTCTTTAAGCACCAAAAAGCAGACGACAAAATTTAGGTCTGCAAAAATTCAAAATATGCCTTGTCAAAGATTTTTCATATTGAGAATTCAAAAAACTAGGAGGGCAAACAGTGTAGATCTAGATGAGGCAGCTCTGCTATTTTAGTCACTGGTGATTAAAGTGTAAAAAGATAACAAAATTATTTGCACAATGGTTTCAAACAAAAATTAAACTCTTATAAACCTTTTGATATGTACACTATAACTAATAAACCTACAACTTTTGAGGTTTGAACCATATCTTTATAGCCTTTATGCCCAAGTTCAAGGGTTCAATATTTCATTTCTTTCCATTTTGAATTTATAACCCAATTTCACTGATATACACCGTTTAATTAACATATTTTTTTCTAAAATTACTTGTGTCTTTGTAATAAGAAAATAAGACAATTTTATGATGAGCTTTTCAGGTTTATGAGATTCCACAATATTTGAATCTGCTAAATAAGGCTCCTTATTTGTAACAGAATAACTGTTTGACTGGTACTACCATTGAAAAGAACAAGGAGTAGCAGTTGTAAAAATCTGTTGAGGAAACTGCAAGACAGTGCTTGCTTTCAATTGCTACACTGTAAGACTGCTTACTTTAAACTGTTACACTGCAAGACTGCTTACTTTAAACTGTTACACTGCAAGAATGCTTACTTTAAACTGTTACACTGCAAGACTGCTTACTTTAAACTGTTACACTGCAATAAAGCTTACTTTAAACTGCTACACTGCAAGACTGCTTACTTGAAACTGTTACACTGCAAGACTGCTTACTTTCAATTGCTACACTGTTAGACTGCTTACTTCAAACTGTTACACTGCAAGACTGCTTACTTTCAATTGCTACACTGTTAGACTGCTCCCTTTAAACTGTTACACTGCAAGACTGCTTACTTTAAACTGTTACACTGTGTGACTGCTTACTTTAAACTGCAAGACTGCTTACTTTCAGCTGCTACACTGCAAGACTGCTTACTTTCAGCTGCTACACTGCAAGACTGTTTTCTTTCAGCTGCTATCTGCAAGACTGCTTACTTTCAACTGCTTCCTGAAAGACTGCTTACTTTCAGCTGCTACACTGCAAGAATGCTTACTTTCTGCTGCTACACTGAAAGACTGCTTACTTTCAGATGCTACACTGCAAGACTGCTTACTTTCTGCTGCCAAACTGACAGACTGCTTACTTTCAGCTGCTACACTGTAAGACTGTTTTCTTTCAGCTGCTATCTGCAAGACTGCTTACTTTCAACTGCTTCCTGAAAGACTGCTTACTTTCAGCTGCTACACTGCAAGACTGCTTACTTTCTGCTGCTACACTGAAAGACTGCTTACTTTCAGCTGCTACACTGCAAGACTGCTTACTTTCTGCTGCCAAACTGACAGACTGCTTACTTTCAGCTGCTACAGTGGAAGACAGCTTTCTTTCAACTGCTACCCTGTAAAAGGTTCTTTTTCGCCTGAAGCAAATCACATAACTTAAAGTCTTATAAATTCTCCAATATTAGTAACTCTGTTATGATCAAACAAACTTGATAAAAGGTGAGGTGGACATTCAGGTCAGGTGGTCACTGGGTTCAAGGCAATGACATTTTGAAATTCAGGGTTCTTTCTATTGGGAACAAAGTCTCTGGCACATCTTTGGTTAACTCTTAGCCCTATTGCATTCAGAACAGCCAAAACTCTATGGAGTTTTGGCTGTTCTGAGTGCAATAGGGTTAAAGTGCCAAAAACAAAAAGTTACATTTGCAAACAGTATTGATCCATATGAGGCAGCTCATAATGAGCCACCTCAGCTGGTGCTACACTGTCTACCCTCTCAGTCTTTCAACTCTTGGTATGATATATCTGGGATAAAATATTGTTTGAAATTTTGTAGATGTAAATCTTGTCATCTGGTTTTTGGCGCCTAAAGGGTTAATTATTAAAATCTGAGCAATATCAATATGAGCGAGTACTAAAATTTTAAGCCAGGATCCTTACTTCAAAGTTTATAACAGGTCCTTTCACTGTAAATAGTGGTCGAGGCAACGGTCAGCTCTGCTTGCAGCAGGTGCGGAATGGGGTTTGTTTTGGATTTTTTAACTCACATCTTTTTCATTCTCCCTCTCTCCAAGAGCTCGAGATGGCTAAAAATAGACTGAAATACTGTCTGAAAGGGCTGTTACTCCCAAATCAACCAAGCTTTCATTGTGTGTGAGCAGCAAATGCTCTGATAGGTGGGCTAGTCTACATGAGCTTTTGCTGTTTGCATATTATGCATAAAGCACGGCCCTTTTTGTGTGTCCTGGATCATACCACAAACTACCCAGGAACTCCTAATACCAAAGAATGAATAGATGGCTGAAACTGAACTATCATCATCAAGCTATATATAATGTTCATTTCTTTCTCTCTCTCCCCCTGCAGCCCCTCTCCTTCCTCTACCTATATAACAATCTCCATTGTGTCATTTTTGTGATTTTGTTTCTTTTTATTTATTTTTTAATAACTATACTCACCATCCTGATCATAGCCTGAGTCTAGCGAGTGCCCTCTCATCTGGCATATTGTTGTATGTCGTCTCGCACTCGACTTCGACGGCTTCACCATCTTCTTCATTCAGAAGTTTATCACAAAACAATTTATCACAGGAAATTTTTGCACATGGGCTACACACTCACTGTTATGGTTTACTTTATCAAGGACCGATTTATCACTAAAAAACTGTTATGATAATAATTTTATTCCGACGGAAGATTTCACATTTTATGTCCATGGATTTTCTGTATGACTTTTCTTCATACTTTTTTTTCATAATTTTTTTTTTCAATTTGTGGAATTCTTCATTTGGGTTAAGTCTATACTTGAAAATAATACACTGGTCACAGAAATTAGTTATTGTTATTTTGATTCTTGTAACGACATTCCCTCACACCTCGACGGAATGTGTCCATAGCTGTCACAGGAATTACAGAAGTGTTCACTAAACAAACAAAATAGGTTTATTTCACAAAGGTTTTCTTGGTCAGAGATTTATTGTCTCCCTTTAAATTATTAATAGAAATAAACTAAAGCCCTTGTCCGACCAATCTGAATGAAATTAGACCTCATCAATGAAGTCATGATACAAGTCATATTAGCAGTTCAAAGGAGCAATCATTTATATGTTCCATGTCAGTCCAAATGGAGCATTTCAAAGATTGTTCTTTAAATGAGCTGATATTGAACGAATCATGACTGGTGATGATTTGATCACATTCAAATGTATAGGGCGAACATATTTATTTGACAGGATTTTTATGAATATATGCAAAATCCATGTTGGTGACGGCATTACAAAAATTGCAACAAAAACGTCTTGGGGCTGCGCCAAGAAAACACAGTTTCACAAATTTAGTCTCCAGTCAGTATGTATACCCAACAACAAAATTTTGCTTCACACAATCAAATTTATACTGTCTGCAAGAGTCTGATTTAAGATGAAAAGGTACACTTTCAGGGGAAGCAACTCTGCTTCTTATATTTTTGCCTCCCTTTTCAATGGGGGGGGTCAACTCTTAAAGCAAAGAATTTGCCCCTCTAGGAGCAAATTCTTTTCTTTAGAAGTAGACCCCACTGAAAGACTCACAACCTCCAGGAAAGTAAACAGTAAGTCGTGACAGTTGTCTCCCTTGTTAAAAATGGCTGAAAAACATGGAGGTGTACCCATTTAGCTTAAAGCATTTTTTTTTTTTGACAAAAAAAATCTTTTGAAATATTAAGTACAATACTGTCATTGCAATATGAACCGACCCATACAATGTTAAGAAATACTACCACCACAACAGTTCTATGCAGCTGAAACTCATATCACATTACGATCATCTGCCTTTTCCAGAAAATAAGTAAAGGAAGTTCAAAATAAAAAAGAATTTCTTTTATAAAGCAAGTTGCAAAGGTGGGCAAACAGCTAGATGGATGGATGACTTGCAATTTTACATCCTTTTCAACAATATTTCAGTCATATCAGGACAATTGGAGGGTGATAATGAAAGGCTGCGTGCAATGGAACCTCGTTTATGGTTGGAAGCAAACACCCTGTGTGTCCAAATCAGATGTCTAGATCTTGCCTACCCCAAAAGCATCAAAGTAAATTACCATGACCACAGTGCCTCGATTCTCACAACTGAGAATGCAGAAAGTGTGGGAGCTTCAATTTTTGTCTACCTTTGCTCACTGTTAAGCTCAATGATAGTGAAACATTCTTGAATGAGCTGTAAAACATATCCAAAAAAAAAATCCAAAAAAAATCTGGGGAACGAAATTTTTTTTTTGTAGGGAACAAATTGTTCACAATACACAATATTCGTCCCCATACTAAATCACGTCACTCGCTGCAACCTGAAAATTCAATTATATCCATAACTGTTATTAAACAGATTTTAATCCATTTAACTCTGCTGAAATTTACATGATTAATCCATTTAACAAATTACATATTTCCATGCTATAATCCATTTAAATCCAAACTGGTTCAGAAGTTTTTAACAGAAAACAATACACTTTGCACTGGAATGAAAGAAACCCAGTCAAGCACTGCCCACACTACCATGTTTGAATAAATATTAGGACACTTTAACCATTTTTATTAACTGCCTCTATTATTTTAAAATTTGGGCAAATTCTTTGATCTTTTTAGGTGATATTTGACAAAACTTTTTGCAAACTTTGTAGACCTTTGCTAAAGCAGTCTGATCAGGGTCTACACAGTTTGCTCAGACATCAGCGTCGGAATATTTAGGGTTTACATGATAAACAGTGTATACAAACCTCATCCTACCCTCTAATAAGATTAAATCTTACACAGTTACATTGTTCCGAACCTGTTACCATTACATCACAGGCCTTCAGGTGACAGACAGAAGAAATGTACACAAAATGATGTGACGTTTTTTCACACCTGTAATTAACATTTTTCACCTGTACATGTCTTGAAGGTGATTGAGATGTATGAACACAAACTTGACATTAGGTTACCGTATTTATGCAAACTATACTTGAGCCGCGACACAAGAAAACCAACAATGTGGTTGTACGTCCAGTGCAGACTCAGATTAGCCTGGGCATCTACCCAGTCTGATCAGAGTCTTCGCTGTCTGCATGGAGGTAGCTCAGACCCTTAGCTACCTTTTAAGCGCAAAGCGAGGATTCTGATCAGACTGGGCGGATGCCCAGGCTGATCTGAGTCTGTGCTGGGCGCACAATCACATTGTTGGTTTTCTCGTGTTGCGGCTCACTTTTATTCGTCTAATGCTGAACCTACAATATTCCTTCTAATAAATGCCCTATGATGTTTCTACATTCACCAGTCTGTCCAATTTTCAGAACTCTTTGGACAGAATTAGGGCAATAAATTACAATTTTTTTTGTCCAAACTGAAAGCCATTTAATCCTTGCAGACTGGCACTTTTTCAAAGAGAAAAAAAGGGGGTGAGGGAGAGATGTGGGGTAGCAGTGAGTGAGTGAACCCAGGTTTAACATCCCACCAAAAACTAAGTTATACAGAGATGGAGCTTGGTTTAAAGTCTCATAAGCGGGAGTCCATCTTGTGATCCCTGGACTGGTCGTCCAGCGAGTTACCCACTACACTACAGCCGCTACTGAGAGAGTGATATGGGTTTATTGTGCATCAGCACAAACATGCTTATACAAGGTACGTTCAATTTGCAGAACTTCAGAAGTGAATTGACAAATAATTCGAGGGGGAAGGGAGGAAAGGGGGGCAGGTATTAGTGTTTTGTGTTTTATATGTCTGTTTCATATGCAGTCTGATCAGGGTCTGCACTTTTTGTTATTCAGCAGATAACAGAGTTGCTAAAAATCTCCTGATAAAGACAAATATACGTCTGTCAAAATTCAAAGAACAAAAATTCAATGAAAGGAACAATACCAAAAGGGGTTAGTGTGTCCGAACAGTAAAGGGTCCATTTGTCAGTTTTGCAACCCAATGCAAGACAAACGTCTAAGGGCAAAACTGACATATACAGACAGCCATGACGGTTTGCCAAAACATGCACAGAATATTTTTATGGCACAAAATAAGAGATCAGTCTGTAGTCAGTGTCAAGCTACATTATCCTATCATCGCAAAATATCACCTTGTTGTCTATTATGAATAATGTCAGATGTGACACAAAAAGAGAGACTAACTGTATTTCTATGTGAACAGAGAAGTCTTGCATCATTAACGCAGACTGACCAGTGTTTTCACTTTTATCTCTATGTGTGGCTATTGCTCAGAATCCAGCACAGGAACACCCTAATTGGACTGCATGCATGTGTAGACTAATATCTGCGTCTTCATTGTCTGCATTTATTGCAAGGTCCCTTTTCAAATGACATATACAGATAATAAGTATTGTTCCTTATTACAAGTTAAGCCAGAGTTATCTACCTTGTTAATGTTGTGCACAATACCTTAATTCTTCTAATATATCCCTGCAATTGTGAAATGAAACGGCCAGGTTGCTTATTCAAAGAAATCTAGTATATTTAGAAAACAATCAATATTAAAATATTCTAGTCTGAAGTCTTAAAGCTCTATTATGTTCGATATAAAAAGTCTGTTCTCTTTGAATCTTAATCAGCATTACGGAGGAACGCAATCCAACAGAGACGCAAAACACAGCTAGATCTTCTAAGAATCGTGGCAGATTTAACACCGACATTTTTCAAACTGCCATTTAAAGCAAAACTGGAATGCTTATAGAGATCTTTTGGGAATCTGAAATCTGGTTGCTACATCAGAAGGAAAAGGAACTCTATAGTGTGGTTGAGTATGCTTATGTCCTTAGCCACTATATAAGGCGTAGGAAAATATAAGGCCAAGACAATGCATTTCTTTGTTTCCTGGTCCTAAAATTTCTAACTTTCTTAACACTTAGAGTACCTAAAATGAAAACAGTTGAATTTGCAAAAAGTGTAGATCAAGGCTACACTGTTTGCCCTCTACTGAATTTCCAAAATAATAAACAGTGTAAGGCTACCCTGTTTGCCCTCTACTGAATTTCCAAAATAATATCGTTGCACATGTAGATTGGAAGAAACATTTTTTTGAAATTTTGAAAATGTAAAGTTTGTCTTCTGCTTTTCTGGTGTTCTACAGATTGATAATGAAATTGAAAAATAAACGAACCATGAAAGCTCAGTCATTAGCCAGCAGAGCTCCTCTGAAATGGTGTTTGCCGATCATATAGGCACAAGCCAGCCTTGACCCAAAGGTCATTGTGGACAGCCAGTGACCTTAACCTGAAGGTCACTGTGGCTGAAAGGATGCCTGACCACTGCATAAAGCTTGAGGCAACAAGAAACATCAGCATAGTAAGTATCAATTAAATCCATTCGAACATTGCAAAACTGTGTTAGTATGTGACTTAATATTCAGGTTGCTCTTATGCCAAATACAACTGGATACTTTATTATCATCAGTTATTTCCCTGACCTGGCCTGGGATGAAAATCAGGGTTATACTGTACAAAATAAAACATGAAAAAGGTCACAAGAAATTATTTAAGGTAAAAAGGTACATTTTCAGGGGAGGTAATGCTTCTATTTTTATTTTTGCCATCTTTTCTTATTGACAGTCAAACAGTTAAGGAAAAAGTCCTCTGGCAGAACATTCTGACTTTAAAAGGTCAATTCTGACTTTAAAAGGTCAATAGACCTCATTTCGGACTTAGGGCGACTTTATCCAGGAAGTCAAACAAGAAATCACAAAAGCTGCTTCCCTTTGTAAAAATGCAGAAAAACATGTCACTTCAGAAGCTTTAGACCTAGGCAGCGTAAGGCACATTTGCAGGCACTGATTTCCTTGGTAAATAAATTTCTTTGAAATTGTAAGACCTTGTCCACAGGCACCAGTTATTGAAACAGATTAATTAGAAGTTGCATGACTGCCAATCAGTTATACGATACTCAAGTACCATTAGGGGAAATCATCAAGCACAATAACTAAAATGCCCCAAAAAGCTGCAACAGACCATCTTGGCCAAACAGTGCAGACCCTGATCAGACTGCTCCTTTAAAGAGTGCAGACTCTGATCAGACTGCTCCTTTAAGGAGCAGTCTGATCAGGGTCTGCACTGTTCACAATTTTGGTCAACAATTGTTTGACTTACAACTTATAGAAATTTTAAGATAATTAAGAAAGTTGGTGAAAATGTCCTAACACTTGGGAATGAGCAGTAACATGAGTAAAATGAGCAGTAACATGCAAAAATAGTATTTAAAGCATATGAGACCAGAAATGGTTCAGATCAGCCTGTGCATCTATGCAGTCTGATCAAAGCCCTTTATGTTTACTTGCACATTGTCTGGATCCTGCAGAAAAAACATGGAATGAAGGTACAAGCTAGACTCTACAGAATCACAGTCTGGTTTGTGTCTTTGCTGTTTGCCTATGAGTTAAGCCATATCTTTTTGCATGATGCACTTTGTTATAGAAAATGATGACAATTTCCAACCAGCTCAAGGTCTTGGAGCCTTGGAATGAGAGAAGAGATCTTGTACAAGCAGTGAAGACAGATCAGCCAGTGCAACAGTGAAGGCTAGTCAGTATGTTAATTCCTACTTCACAACAAGCTGTGACATATAAATTGTGAAAGGAAAGACTTTGATCAAATTGCACAGATGCAAAGGCTTGTCCTAGTCTATGCTTTACAAACATGCAATAAGGCCCTTTTTCTTATGGGGCATATATCATTTTTTTTCTTATTTTCTAAGTCTTCTTGCCCTGAGAATATAGCATACAAAAGCAAAAAAATATAAACAGCTTACATACCCTTAAAACTCTAAATTTTGGGACAGACAGGCCTAAACAAACAGTGCAGACCCAGATCATACCATGGTCTGATCAGGGTCTACATTTTTTTGGCCATTCTATCTGCAGCCTTGAAATGCTTTAAATAATTGCAAATATAAATTCTTCCGACAATTATTACCGGACAATTATTACCGTAATTATTTTACGTGTCTCAAATTTTAGAATTTTTATGGTACCCTAGGAAAATACCTCAAATATTGAGTCACCTTAATAGTTATTCTGGACGGCAGATGACAAGAAGTCAATAAACCCTGATCAGCTTGTTTGTTAGGTGTATACTTGCTAAAACCCCTGTCACACCAGAGCAGCGTTCTCACGGCGATCCCACAGCGTCCAAGAAAAATGCAGAACGCCGAGGTGCGCGCAGTACGATCGCAAGCAGCAACGCAGTGGCATCTCAAGTAGACGCTGTGGGATCGCATAGAAAGCCAAGTGACGGCGCGCACTTTGAGCATGCTCAAAACAAACGCCGTCGCTCGGCGTTCTAACAAGAGCGCAGTGGGATCGCCGTAAGGTCACCATAGCCGCGCAGTAAGGTCTCCTACAACGCAATAGGAGCTCTGCAGGCGCGCACATGGTCGTTGTGCAAACGCCGTGGGCATCCTTGGCGTTTGCACGGAGATTGTATGGCGTTCTTTGAGATGTAACTGCGTCTTTAGCGAGCCTATACGACGCGTCTACGGCGCTTATACGGAGTGCCATTTATTTTACTGCGTTCTAACGACGACTGTAAGAAACTGTCATGGGGATAACTGCGCTCCCTTGGAGCTTTTACCGCGCCCATCGGCGTTTGTATGACAAAAGCAAACAAAATAGATTTAAAAAAATGAGATATGCAAACAATTATGACAAAGCAAACAAAATACTATAACAAGAGGGCCATGATGGCCCTGGATCGCTCACCTGAGTATCCTGTGAACTTAACCTCAGAGACATCCATATGACTGACAGAGTTTCACAAAGATTAAATGGAAAATGAACCCTTTATTGTGTACCTAAGGTTTTTATAAGATTTAACCTAATGACCTAGATTTTGACCCTACATGACCCAGTTCCAAACCTGATCTAGATTTCTTGGATATGAACATTCTGGCAAAGTTATCAAAACTGTGCCTTCTAGAGTGTACACAATGTTTTTCTGAGGTTTAACCTAGTGACCTACTTTTTGACCCAACATGACCAAGTTGCACCCTTGGTCCAGATTCGTTGGAGACAAACATTCTGACAAAGTCTCATGAAGATTAGAACAAAACTGTGTCCTCAAAAGCGTCACACTGTTTTTCTAAGAACTGACCTAGTGACCTAGTTTTTGACCTGACATGGCCCAGTTTCAAATCTGGTATAAATTTCATGAAAGTAAACATTCTGACAATGTTTCACGTAGATAGGATCATAACTGTGCCCTCTAGAGTGTACATGAGGTTTTTCTAATATTTGACCTAGTGACCTAGTTTTTGACCCCACAAGACTCAGATTCAAATTTAACCTAGATTTTATATAAATAAACTTTCTGACAAAGTTTCATGAAGATTGGATCATAACTACCCTCTAGAGTGCGCACAAGGTTTTTCTAAGATTTGACCCAGTGACCTAGTTTTTGACCCCACATGACCCAGTTTCAAAGATGGTCTAGATTTCATTAAGATAAACATTCTGACAAAGTTTCATGATGATTGGATCATAACTGTGCCCTCTGTGTCATTCTAAGATTTATTTCTATTTTTAGCTTTGGTGGCCATTTTGTTCAGCGGAGCGGAACCATTTGAGCAATAAATGTTCAGAGCCATGAGTAAAACATTTCTGTGAAATTTTTTTTGAAATCGAGCCATTGGCTTTAGAAACGATGATGTTTAAAGCTTTTTTCTATTTTTAGCTCTGGTGGCCATATTGTTCAGCGGGGCAGAACCTTTTGAGCAATTTTGGTAGAGGGTCTCCTAAGGAACATTTCTGTGAAATAATTTCAAAATCGGCCCAGCAGTTTTGGAGGAGAAGTCGTTTAAAGGTTTTTCTATTTTTAGCTCTGGCGGCCATATTGTTCAGCGGAGCGGAACCATTTGAGCAATTTTGGTAGAGAGTGCCCCAAGAAACATTTCTGTGAAATTATTTTGAAATCCGGCTAGCAGTTTTGGAGAAGAAGTCGTTTAAAGCAAAAGTTGACGACGGACACACGACCGGACGACGGACGACGGACAAAGACCGATCACAAAACCTCACCTTGAGCACTTCGTGCTCAGGTGAGCTAAAAACGAGACATGCAAATAAGCATTCCTTTCACTATGTCCGACGTATGCCATCAAGCTGGACTCCTGCTTGCCTCTATGCAGGTCCAGCAGTTCCAAAATGCTGCAGGCGCTGCTCACATCATTCTTGGAAGACGACGACGGGGGAGGGCCCGAAGGTGTAGAATGCTTTGGGTCCGGCCATGGCTGGAGGAAGCTAGACGGTTTCAGCATGGCCACTTTCATTGTCTCATGCCTGAGCTGCGATATGAGGATCCTTCTAGTTACTCCAATTACAACTGACGAAGACTTCGTTCTGTTGTGCAAACGAACTTCTTCAACACGCAGTCAGCGCAGTGCAAACGCCGTGAAAGTGCAGCGCATGCATTGTGAGCCCCGTGAAAGCGCAGTGAAAGCGTCGTGAGAGCGCAGAGAATCGCCAACAAGAACTCCGTAGGAACGCGATAGAACGCCATACGGGCTCCATAGCAACGCCTTGGTCGCTGTCAGGACGCCATGACAGGCCCTTTTTCACGAAAAATATCAGGGTTTTTTTGCGATCTCCTTGGTGTGACTGGGGCTTAAGAAACTTCCCACTAATGATCTGTCCTCTTACATTGAGAAAATACGGTAACAATTTTACATTACTTTACTATAAAAGTTTATTACTATGCATATCAAATACATTTTGGAAATATACGAATTGTTATTTATTTGAATTAACATGTGTCAATTCATTTTTAGGCTTTCTAGATTCTGGAAATTGTTGTGGAGGAACTCAAACATCGCCACTGCCAAATTGCTACCCCACCCCACCCATCTAGCCAAATTAAAGAGTAATAAAACATCAGGACTGGATGAGAAACAGTGCAGAACTTCTGAAATTGCTCCTTATTAATCCATACAGCTTCAAAATGAATTATTGTTTTGTTTTTGCAATTGCTTTATTTATTTATTTATTTTTTATCATTATTTTTTTCCACCGTTTTTTTTTTTATCTTTTTATTCCTGATCTGTAGTTTAAAGTTTAATAGAGGATTCTTAAATGTCTATATATTATATCTCTTTGCATCAACTTGAAACTGTCTTTCTTTCTTTCATTCATCTGAAAATATTAAATTTCAAAGTTTTTTTCTATCTGTGTAAAACACAATACAAAACCACAAACATCTCTTTTGCACTTGTATTAAACATTTCTGCAAGTACTGCAAAATCTTGGATAGAATTTCGTCAACTAAGCTGTTTTGTCATGCCAGTAAATCCAAATGCCAGAAATCAGCTGCATGCATTGAAGAATTTATCATAAACTTAAGCTTTCTTGCAGTTCATCTGAGTTTAATGCATCTGTTTTCTCATTTGATGTGTCCATACTGCACCATACTTTCCCAAAATATTCGAACAGGTATGTTTCAGCAAATGGGGTAGACCTGATCAGACTGCTCCTAGGAGCAGTCTGATCAGGGTCTACACCATCCGCATAAGACTATCAGTCCCATGGATTGTCTATTAACAATTTTATAAAACATTTCTGATAGAAACAAAATTGACTCGTCAAAATCTCAGGACAGACAGGTCCATCACAGAAAATAGTACAGTGTCCAAATATTTACCCGATAAGTTGTAAGCAAAACTAAAACCATGAAATAAGACTTCAATTAGACACTAAAAGACTTAAGCAAGACAGAATATCCCTTTGAGTCATTACCGTTACTCAGAGAAACACGTTCTCATAGCTTTCCTTGTAAGAAATCAATGTTTTTTCTACAGCATTATACAACTGAAATGCTACTGATGTTATTTACTGATGTTTAATGACCGTTTTGGATCTTCACTCATTTCAAAGTGATGGAGAGCAGACAATGGTCTGAAGGTTATCCCTGTTAACTCTTTAAGCCCCAGTGACGCAATTAGCAAAATTTGCAAACAGCGTAGATCCTGATGAGGCGGCTCATAATGAGCCGCCTCATCTAGATCTACACTGTTTGCCCTCTAGTCTTTGAATTCTCAATATAAAAAGTCTTGGACAAGACATTTTTTTAATTTTTGCAGACGTAAATTTTGTCGTCTGCTTTTTGGTAGTGAAAGAGTTAAGCAAGCATTTAGAAGAACAAGACTTACATGCTATGTTTTGCCATAAATTCAGACAATTCTTGACAGTTTATCTGCCACTCAGTTATAGTGCCCTGCAAGATGATGCGTGCCACTTTTTTCTAATATTGACAAAACAATGAAATAATGTCAATAAATGAGTTCAAAAAGGCCTAAAACTTTTTTTAAATGGGACAGAAAGAACACTCATTACCATTAACCTCAATCCAGACACACTTAAAATGTTATCGCCTTTGCCATATGGGTCCCCTCTAAATTATTAATCAGAGACCTCTGTTTTAAACTACTGCTTACAAATTGATAACTATAGACATGAAAAGTATTAAAGCTCTAATGACAATTCCAAAATAAGTTTTGCTATTCCATGAAAAGATATGATAAAGCCCCTAATTAGAACTGCTTGTTTATGAAGAAATGAAAAAAAAAACAGCAACAAAAAAAAAACAAAAAAAAAAATGAAGATTCACATCAAATTCTCCCTAAATCTAGAACTCTTATGGTCATGATCCTGATACTGGTAATTGTGAAGAACAAAACTAATTAGGGTTTGAGCTTAATTTCATTCACTAATGAACTAATGAATATGAACTTGGTATTCTATGCCATAAACTTGAGCAAACTGAGACCCAATTAAGACAAGGACACAACAAGAGGACCATTGGTCCTGTAGCTCACCTGGGTCCATTCAGCCTCAGTACTCTAGGGTTAGTTACTCTAAGGCCATCAGTCAATTGGTTTTGGTGAAAAAGATTTTTAAAGGTTTTAACCATATATGGGCATGGAGGACATGTTGGTCATGTGACCTGGACGTTTGAAAAAATTTTCATTCCCTTAACCCCTGTAGGCTCTATATGAAATTTGGTTTCAAAATTGGCCCAGGGGCTTTTGAGGAGATGGTTTGATATTGTCAAAATGACAGAGTTCTGGGTCAAAAGTCAAAGAATGACCTTGACCTCTTGTACTCATGAATCTTCATGTACTCATTAACATGACTGTATATACCGATTTTTAGGCATATATCTTCAAAACTTTCCATGAAATCTTATGTTCTAGCATTTTCCCACATTTGACCTTGCAGTAAAGTAGTCAAGGTTAACCCAAGGTCATTATTTTGAACAATCTTGATAGTACTGGAATTCCCAATGCTACATACCAGCTTCAAAGCCATCGGTCAATTGGTTCTGGAGAAGAAGATTTTTAAAGGTTTTAACCATATATGGTCCTGGCGGCCATGTTGGTCATGTGACCTGGACTGTTTGAACAAATTTTCATTCCCTCAATCCCTGGAGGCTTTACATGAAATTTTGTTACAACTGGCCCAGTTTTTTTTAGGGGATTGTTTGATACTGTCAAAATATGAGAGTTCTGGGTCAAAGGTCAAAGAATGACCTTGACCTTTTGTACTCACAAATCTTCATGTACTCATTAAGATAACTGTATATACCAATTCTTAGGCATATCTCTTCAAAACTTTCCATGAAATCTTATTTTCTAGCATTTTCCCATATTTGACCTTGCCGTAAAAAAGGTCAAGGTCAACCCATGGTCATAATTTGAACAATCTTGACAGTACTCGAGTACCCAAAGCTACATACCAAGTTTCAAGGCCATCGGTCAATTGGTTCTTGAGAAGAAGATTTTTAAAGGTTTTAACCATATATGGGCGTGGCGGCCATGTTGGTCATGTGACCTGGACCGTATGAATAAGTTTTTGTTCCCTCAACTCCTGGAGGCTCTATATGAAATTTGGTTTCAATTGGCCCAGGGGCTTTTGAGGAGATTGTTTGGAATTGTCAAAATATGAGAGTTCTGGGTCAAAGGTCAAAGAATGACCTTGACCTCTTGTACTCATAAATCTTCATGTACTCATTAAGATGACTGTAGATACCAATTTTTATCCCAAAATCTTCAACAGTTTCCAAGATATCTTATGTTCTAGCATTTTGCCATATAAAAGCACAAGGAAGCAAATTTGACCTTACCTTAAAAAAGGTCAAGGTCAACCCAAGGTCATAATTTGAACAATCTTGGTAGTACTCCCGTACCCGATGCTACATACCAAGTTTCAAGGCCATCGACCTACTGGTTCTGGAGAAGAAGATTTTTTTAGGTTTTTACCATATATGGGCATGGCGGCCATGTTGGTCATGTGACCAGGACCGTTTGAACAACTTTTTGTTCCTAAGGTCCCAGGAGGCTCTATATGAAATTTGGTTACAATCGGCCCAGCGGTTTCAGAGGAGAAGTCGTTTGAAATTGTGGACGGACGGACGGACGGACGACGGACGGACGGCGGAGCCTGACCATACTATAAGCTCCCCCGGAGCCTCTGGCTCAGGTGAGCTAAAAACTTAACAGTGCCTGCAACATGGACAAGTGCACATTTAGCTGGCAGCACAGCTGTGCAGTTTCCTAAGAGCTATTCCAGATATGTAGATAGGCCAGAGATGAAACAATGTTCAGACTTCTACAAGTTTCTATGGCAAGAAAATTTCTCTCCATGAAGAACAATTGAATTAGAGTAACAGTTAGGCCACTGAAGACTACCAATTTTTGTCACAAACATCCTAGTATCCATTATCAAATTGCAAAAGTGTCTAGTTGCCGAGTTCTGTCACAACTTATTAACTTGCATGAATGCCTGTTTGCTTCTCTGGATGAGGTACCTTTTTGAAATGGTGTTGTACTCTTAAAGGAAAGAATTTTCTCCCAAGCAGCAAATTCTTCCCTCTAACGGTTGACCATACCAATACTGAGAAGGGAAGCAAAAGATAGTAGAGTAAGTATACCCACATTTTAATACTGTTTATTAGAGGTATTTTGGCAGTGGCTGATTCACTAAACCCACTTTCCTAAAATGCAATATGATTATGCGCCCGGGAATTTTATGGAATTAATATGGTACATATCTGGCAGATAAGAATAAAGCAGAATGTTATAAGAAATGTTTAGTAGCAGACACTGATGAGATATATCTTGCATAGAAATATTCAGAAATATTTGATGTGACAAGAAATAACTGGCAGGAAGACAGCATAAGAAGCATTGCAGAATTAAATATGACAAGAAGCATATAGCGGATAAGATTCCAATTAATTATCTGGAAGAAGATATACTGGCAAAAAGAATATGATACAGGTAAGATTATCTAGCAAAATACAATGATAAAAATCTGGTAGAAGATGAAAAGGAAAGCCTGGCCAGGTTGCAAGAAAAGTGTTAAGAAACTCCTAGAACAAGATGATAAACAATGGCAGGAAGATATGACATGGAATATCTGGTGGAAGAGAGGGTAAGAGAAACTGTTGGCAGAGACATTCCTAGCAGAAGCTATGGCAAAAGAAATAGGTGATAAGCTGGTAAGAAAATTCCTGGTAGACTATCTGGCAGAGGACAAGATGAGAAACAATGGAGGAAGATATGACATGGAATATCTGGTGGGAGGAAGATATGACATGGAATATCTGGTGGAAGACAGGGTAAGAGAAACTGTTGGCAGAGACATTCCTAGCAGAAGCTATGGCAAAAGAAATAGGTGATAAGCTGGTAAGAAAATTCCTGGTAGACTATCTGGCTGAGGACAAGATGAGAAACAAAGGAGGAAGATATGACATGGAATATCTGGTGGAAGACAGGGTAAGAGAAACTGTTGGCAGAGACATTCCTAGCAGAAGCTATGGCAAAAGAAATAGGTGATAAGCTGGTTAGGAATTCCTGGTAGATTATCTGGCAGAGGACAAGATGAGAAACACTGGCAGGAAGATATGACAAGGAATATCTGGTAGAAGACAGGGTAAAAGAAACTGCTTGCACAGACATTCCTGGCAGAAGCTAAGGTAAAAGAAATAGGTGACTTGCTAAGAAAAGTGTAACACAATCAGGGTAAAAGATTGCATGACTAGGAAGCTAAAATTGATCGCAAACCGAACAGACAAGAACAAAGCTTAAATTAATTGGAACAAAAAACCATCAAAATGGAATAAAATCTTGAGTAATTACGGCTCAAAGATGGCAAATGCATTAAATTTTAATACTCTTCTGGGCCACTTCTTAGAGTATCGGTTCTCGTTATTACCTCGGCGTATGCACTGTGCAAAGTGCAGTTCCTTATTTAGAAACATATGAGCCGCGACACGAGAAAACCAACAATGTGGTTGTGCGCCCTGCGCAGACTCAGATCAGCCTGGGCATCCACCCAGTCTGATCAGACTCTTCGCTAAGTGCTTAAAGGGTAGCTAAGGCATTGAGCAACCTCCCTGCGGACAGCGAAGACTCTGATCAGACTGGGCGGATGCCCAGGCTGATCTGAGTCTGTGCTGGGCGCACAACCACATTGTTGGTTTTCTCGTGTCCCGGCTCATATCAGCATCAACGGAAAGAAATTCAAGCAACTATAGCAGTGTCTGAGATTTTTAGATAACAAGACAAACACGTGTCACAACATGCGTAAACGGACCTTGACAAAACAGTGAAAACTGCAACCAGACTGTGCATTTGCACAGTCTGGTCAGAGTTTTCACTGTTCACCTGTTGTTTCCCAAATCCTTATAATGAAAATTCAAACAATGACAATTGTGATGGGCCTTAAAATATATACAGACCAGTCAGATTCATTTGTTGGCTTTTGTGAAAACGACTATTTATGCATGCCGGGACTCAAATTACATTTGATGAAATCAATATAGGAACTTCTGACATTTAGATACACTCAATGAAGGAAAAGGGCACCGCTCCGAGCACAAACCAGAATCTTTGAATCTTTTGCTGATATTCATTTTCTCCGATATTACGGCTTTGTTACTGAACTAATGAGTAGTGCTTTTTCAGGATTACAGAAAAAGCGAGATTATCTTGTCCTGCGGCAACTCATACTGACAAACTAAATACGCCATTAGCAGATGAGGTTTTAGCGTATTTGATGTAAAATATGAAACACTTCAAGATCCAAAAATGAAAATGGTAGAGCTTGCAAACAGGGTAGATCCAGTTGGGGTGGCTCATCTAGTTCTACACTGCTTGCTCTCTAGTCTTTGAATTCTCAATGATATAGCTTGCAGTTGGACAGTATGGGTTAAAAAAAAGTTCTGGGCTAAAACCCTGGTTACAACTGCTGACTTCAGGGTGTGCGGGGGTTGGAAAGGAGGTGGGGTAGGATTGGGGTGGAGTGGGGTTGGTGTGTGTGTTTGGGGCAGGGGGCGGGGGGCTCTAGTGTGCTTATTAATGCTGTAATATGGTATTAGACAGCTGAAGTGGCTAAGAATGACATTTAAGGTGAATGGGTATACACTTTCAGGGAAGCAACTTGGCCAATTTAATTTTCGTCTCCCTTCGTCTACATTTTGAGATAGGTCAACTCTTAAATAAAGCAAATTCTTTCCTTTAAGAGTAGAA
Source organism: Ctena decussata (assembly GCA_963989385.1). NCBI lineage: Eukaryota > Metazoa > Mollusca > Bivalvia > Lucinida > Lucinidae > Ctena > Ctena decussata. The sequence goes on along the minus strand of OZ022510.1, from coordinate 50,775,884 downwards.
CCCATTTTAGGAGAGCTCTTTCCCTTTTTTAACAAGACCTGTCAGCGGGACAGGATAGTTCGCCTGACAGTGCCTTGCCCATCACCTAAAAAACCTACATAAAAAACATAAAACTTTAACATTTTGCTAAATCTGCCACCGCTGACGGGGGTAGTGCAATAGCTCGTTGTACAGGCGAGCTAAAAATGGTGGAAAATCAAGGTGTTTTTTTCCATTTTACCTAAATAAAGAAATTCAAAAGTAGCAATTTTGTTTAAAGCCATTTGTTTTAATGAATTCCAGCTCTATTTTTATTTATTTAGTTTTTTTATTCATTCATTTTTTAATTAATATATACTTAGTCCAACATGCTGTCAATCTGAATTTCCTGCCATTTGGTTGTCAACTGGTCAAATATTGGTCAGCATATTCGTAAATATAACAAAAAATATATTTCTTGATCAAGTTATTAATGATATGCAGGCTTATATATTTGCAGAGAAACTGACACATCCACAACAATTAAACGATTTTTCAGTATACATAAATCAAAATAAAATACAAGTCTTTTTTCCTCAAATCAATAGCAGAGAGTATAAAATCTCCATCAAAACAAAGTCTACGAGATATTTATTATAAACTGAAGCAAAACAGTTTTATTATGATGAAAAAAAACATCGTAAAGCTCAAGCTTCAGAAACACAGAGATTACCCTGATTTGCATGACAATAAAACTGACGTAAGCAGAGCTGTAGATATAAGAAGGGTATTTGATGATAATTCAGGATAATTTTTCTTATTTCTCATTGAAACCATATGTTGTGACCCCTCATCTGAACCATCTCGTCGAGACGGTTCAGATGAGGGGTCACAACATATGTTTTTATGCAGAATCAACAAAAATTATCCCCAATTATCACCAAATACTCCCTCTTATCTAGAGCTCTGCGCAAGACATCCAACCGGTCAGACTGAATTAGAAAACTTTGCAAGCAGGGATGTTGTTGTGTTGTTGTTTTACATCCACGGTACACAGACAGCTATGGTCATGTTGGGACGGTGCAAGCAAAGATGGTTCGAAATGACCTGTCTCCTGTGAATCTACCATATAGGATGATGAATTGGGATTTTACATCCTTTACAACATTATTTCAGTCATATCAGGATGATAACAGGGTGATAATGAAAGGCTATGTGCAATGGAACCCCATTTACAGTTTCCGAGATTTTTGTCCCCAGTGGGGCTCGAACCCAGGACTGCTAGATCAGCAGGTTTGAGCGCTTAACCTACTTAGCTACTGGGGTTCAAAAATCTACCTTATTTATTCTGCATTAAGACAGGAATTTTCCCTTCTAAAACAATCCCAAAAATCTAGATCTGTCTTATAAGACAGATCTAGATTTTTAGGGTTGTTCTGGAAGGGATTTGCCAGTCCGACAGAACTTTATGTGAACTGCCCAAGATAGTATGTTGATACATAATTGATTTAAGTTTCACAAAAGTCTGCAACATGGACTAGTTACTTTGTTAGGACTCAATTTGCTGATTTTAAATGATTCAAGGGCAATAACTCATGCAGTTAGCCATTCTGACAAAACTTGATATGCACCACTGCATTATAGTGATGTAAGTTTCATGAAATTTTCATGAAATTCCTTTAATTCATTACTTTAGTTTACTTAGCTTACAATTTCTCAAATTTAAATCAACTCAAGGGCAATAACTCATGTTCTTCTGATGCCATTCCAACAAAACTTAATATGTAAAACTTTGTTTTGGTGATACATATTCATTATAATTTTCATGAAATTCCTCAATCTCAGGTTACTTAGTCATGGCTAATTTTGTTGATTTTAAATCGGTTCATAGGCAGCAACTTTTGCATTACTGATGCATTAATTCTGACAAGATCTAAGGTGCACCATCACATTATAGTGATATGTATTTATTTTAAGTTCATGAAGTTCCTTTAAATGGTACCTTAACTTGGTTAAAGCCTGGGAATGTCAGAAGTATAAACAGATGTACATGGACAAAACAATGTCCCTCTGCCTTCGGTGGGGGATAACATATCTTTTGTGAACAACCACTTCTTTATAACAGCCATCACCCACTTAAATCAAAAGTGAATATTGAACAGCATAACCTCTGATCAACAGCCAACCTGGGTGCCTTTTTAAAGCTGGCGGCTATTTTGTAAACGTGCATCATTTAGATCAGTCCCATCTGGTTTTGTTCTGTTGTGTTTCAATTCTGGTAACAACGTTCCTCAAGTCACTCAGCGGTATGTAACCATAGTTGCACACACCTGGGGCCGTATTCATAAAGCCACTTAAGTCGTTGCTATGCGGTTGCTAGGGCTAAATATCTATAAAGGAGATTCCCTAAACCTATGAAATTTGGTCTGGAGGAACAGTCTTTGTAAGACTGTTCCTCCAGCTAGAGCAAATTTCATAGTTGTAGGGAATCTCCTTCAAAGAAATTTAGCCTTAGCAACAGCATAGCAACCACTTAAGTCGTTTTATGAATACGGCACCTGGAGCCGAGTGTCTATCCAAGTAGCAACTTTGGACTCTACATGTGGCATTTTATAGAGGTGGCTGCTCAAGAGAGGTGTTTCAGTAGGATGATCAAGTGTTGTTTCACGTCACAGGAAATACCAGGCATTCAAGTTCAACAATCTACTTCATGGTTACTTTTTTTCATGACAACTCTCTTATTTCCAAATGCAATCTTATAGAATATTACACAGACTGTGTACTTCTATTCCTCTTTTTCGCTAAGAGTTTACAAATTTTCATATTTAATTCTCCCCCAGTTTTGGAGCTGCAACAACATTCATTAAGAGCGAGAATACCAAAGCCTACTTTCGGGTTAGTTACAGGGGGACAATAAATACAAAAACTATAAAACCTACAATTAAATCGCAAATATCATCTGAAAGAACTGGGCCCAGTTGTTCAAAACTAATGACGCCGTTAGTTAACAAGACGTTAAAATCTCAAACATTAATATCTCAAATATGCCAATATTTTTTTAAAAAATGTGAGAAGCTTTTGCACTGCAAAAGCTTTTCACATTTTTTCAATGAAAAATATCAGTGTATTTAATTGTAAGGTCATAAAACACTTAACGAGTTGACCTCTTAATGACCTCGTTAGGCTAGCGATGCTTTGAACAACTGGGCCCTGAAGGTTACACACTCTCTACGCTCCATTTCAAATGAAAACAGAACAACAAAAATTATTGAGCAAAATGTGAAGAATCCCAGGGTTTCCTTGTTCAAACTGACGTAAGAAAATGACGCAAGAGAACGTGATCATCCACCATGTGTTTGTAAGCAGATTTTGACTTAAGTAAATCTGGTAATAAACTTGGCAAACTTGTATTTAGCTTCTTTTGCGACTGACAGCTAATTTTTATTATACATGTAGCTGTTCTACAATTAGAGATTTTTGTCTTTTATTTTTCTTCCGATTACACTGTTCTGTTTTTGTCCTACTGTCTTTAGAGTTGCAGAAAACTGAATTGAAGGTCCAAATTCCAAATATTCACCATCATTTCACTGTTGAGTTACTTGAGAAAATTCACTTGTTTTATAAAATCTTCAGTTTTGGATTTTCAAATTTCATGTTCAAGGAAATTTTCACTATCCTGGACTGAATGGGATGTGTTAATAGTACTGCCCTTACAAACCAAGCTGATCCTGCTGTACCAGAAGAACACCACACCTGAATCTCCCCCCACCCCTCCCCGCAGTTACTATAGTAATATAGCTACAACATCATCTCATAAATATTACAGAATGCAGACTCGAACTGACATAAAACTAGCATTTTTATTTGGCTTTAAGATGGGGTTGTTTTCCCCCTCAAAAATGATTCCAAATACATGTATGTAAAGCAGTTGTATTATTTCTGCTAAGGGGAGTTTTTCCCTTCTAAAACAATCCCAAAAATCTAGAGCCATCTTATAAGATGGATCTTGAACTTTGAGATTGTTTTGGGGGAAGACCCCCCCCATCTTATAACCAAATAAAAATGGAACATATCCAAAACTGCCACATTCTCAAACAAATAAAATTTTTCTCAATTTCATTTATTTCATTGTCTAATTTGAAAGTAACGAAAATGTTTCCCATGTTGTAATAAATTGTTTCCACTTTTTCACAAGTACCTATGACTCTGAACCGACGAACCACAACAATGCCGATATTTGTATCACACCACAAAAATGAAAAATTTTAAATCCTTTTTAACAACCGACTTTGTAAAACTTTTAAAGAAAGAAATCTTGAAAACTTTTCCCAAATACGACAAGCACAATAGATCACCAATATTTGACTGATCGCGGAGGCTCAATACATTCCAGTGTCGCTGTGGAATCTCCAGGTTTAGAGATCTATAAATGGATATTTGTGGTCGCACTCAGTCCGGTAGTTTGTTTTTTCAGTTTTAAGTAAAGCAAATAATTCAACAAATTGGCCAAGTCAAAAGAAAAAGGTACTTTACAAGATGAAAATATCCAACATTCAGATAGCCTGTGCGTCCACAACGATTGATTGGACAGTCTTTATTTTTAACGTTCCAACTCCTCAGGCTCAAAATATTGTATCCACAAAAAGTGTAGACTTAGATAAGCCTGCACAGATGTGCAGGCTTATCTAAGTCTTCAGTTTTTGCACATGTAAAATGTATCTTTTCTCTTACTGCAGCCATTAGAGAATAATTCCCTGATTCAATATTGAAATATTTGATCATAAAGTATATGCTTCCGGATATGAGAAAAATAAACTTGTACTGCGAGATCTAGGTACACATTAAAGGTCTAATATTTCAGTAGTTGTGCATATCTTTTTGACCTCGTAAGGTACGTCTAAGGTAAGTAATTACTTTACCTTTATAGGAACATAAATGAGCCGCGACGCGACAAAACCAACAATGTGGTTGTGCACCCAGCGCAGACTCAGATCAGCCTGGGCATCCGCCCAGTCTGAACACAGTCTTCGCTGTCCGCATGGAGGCAGCTTAGACCCTTAGCTACCCTTTAAGCGCTTAGCAAAGAGTCTGAGCGGACTGAGGGGATGCCTAGGCTGATCTGAGTCGGCGCTGGGCGCACAACCACATTGTTGGTTTTCACATGTCGCGGCTCAAATGGAGGAACCATTAAGTGTCCTGATAACCTTAACTCAAGAAGTTTCGGCTATGATCAAAATCTGGGCCCAGTTAAATGTTCAAAACAATAATGATATCACAAATTAACGAGACATTGGATTTCAAATGTATTGTACGCAAAAACTCTGCCATTTTTTGCTGAAAAATGTGAGGAGCTTTAGCAGTGCAAAAGCTTCTCACAATTTTTCAGCAAATAAAGTTTACGGCAATTGATTTTGTGAGTACTGCAAGACTATTAAAAATCCTTGAGTTAGGCTAATGATGCTTTGAACAACCGGACCCTGGTGTAAAAAGAGAACAAGAACAGTTATCAAACAGGACAGCTTACATGTGATAGTATGACATCACCCCTTACCTTTGTCTTCAGCACCTGATATTTTCACGAAATTACAAGATAGGTTTCATTTGGTCCAGTCATTCAGAATCTTCACTGTACACAGGGTATAATCGATTCCGCTAATTTTCACTTCCTGCAGAGACTGTACATCATATTTGGCTTCCGCTGAGACTGTCCGCGAACTCTTGCTTCCTGCCGAGACTTCTGTACATGATAAATGGCTTCCTGCAGAGACTGTCTGAGTGATTCTGCTTCCTGCCTAGCCTCTCGGCAGGAAGCAGAGTCACGTGGACAGTTGCGGCAGGAAGCCATTATTCGAGGACAGTTGTCTCGGCAGGAAGCAAGAGTTCACGGACAGTCTCGGCCGAAGCCAAATATGACGGACAGTCTCTGCAGGAAGCGAAAATTGGCGGAATCGATTATACCCTGTGATGTAGATCTTGTCAGAAAGCAGTATCAAATCTTCAGCCAGCTCTCAATATTTCGTCGACTTCGTAAATACGACGATTCATGTTTTACCTTATATTGTGATGTATTTGGAATTAGCACATGGCAGCAACAGCAGATTTTAACCCTTAATGCGCCAAAAAGCAGACGACAAAATTTACGTCTGCAAAATTTAAAAAAATGTTTCGTTCAAGCGATATCATATTGAGAATTGAACACTAGAGGGTGTACAGTGCAGATTCAGATGAGGTGGCTCATTATGAGCCACCTCATCTGGATCTATACTGTTTGCCACTTCAACAATTTTAATTTTTGGCGCTTTAGGGGTTAAAATTTCTATTGATCAATAGCATAGTGCATTTAAATGCAAATGAAGTAAATTATAGCAAATGACATGTTGTTACAGACAGATTGTCTCTTCTAGAACATTGATGTTTGCAGGTTTTTCACAAACACTCCATAGTCACAGGGTATAATCGATTCCGCCAATTTTCGCTTCCTGCAGAGACTGTCCGTCATATTTGGCTTCTGCCGAGACTGTCCGCGAACTCTTGCTTCCTGCAGAGACTACTGTCCGCGTGATTCTGCTTCCTGCCAAGACTGGTCACGTGACTCTGCTTCCTGCCACGCGGACAGTCTCGGCAGGAAGCAGAATCACGCGGACAGTCTCTGCAGGAAGCCATTTATCATGTACAGAAGTCTCGGCTGGAAGCAAGAGTTTGCGGACAGTCTCAGTGGAAGCCCAATATGATGTACAGTCTCTGCAGGAAGCGAAAATTCGCGGAATCGATTATACCCTGTGTGTTTGCAGGTTTTTCACAAACACTCCATTATATAAGTGGTCCAGTCACTCTGTAGTGCAATGTGTGAGCCACTATCTTCTTTGCCCTGCTTGGTCCATATGCGAGAAAAAAAACAAAGTGCTTGCAAAGCTTCTGTACGTGTTTCTCTCAAGGCACTCCAACTTTCTTCGCCATGACTGGCTGGTCTGAGGACTATAAAATATTCATGCCCAGAGGTTATAAAACTTGAGTACATTCTCCAGCTCAAAATAAAGCACACTGATTGGCTGCTTCCGAGAACATGGTCGGCACAGCCAATCTGTGTGCTTTATTTTGAGTTTGAGATTATTCTCAAGTTTTATAACCTCGAACCCTGGTCAGCCCTTAACATTCTCAAAGCAGCAATTGCAAGAAGTTTACATCAGGCACAACTGACAGGACCTTTGCTAGCCAAGGGTATATACACAGGGTGTAATCGATTCCGCTAATTTTCGCTTCCTGCAGAGACTGTACATCAAATTTTGGCTTCCGCCCAGACTGCCTGCGAACTCTTGCTTCCTGCAGAGGCTACTGTCCTCGAAAAATGGCTTCCTGCCGAGACTGTCCGCGTGAATCTGCTTCCTGCCGAGAGCCTCGGCAGGAAGCAGCATCACGCGGACAGACTCTGCAGGAAGCCATTTATCATGTAAAGAAGTCTCTGCAGGAAGCAAAAGATCATGGACAGTCTCGGTAGAAGCCAAATATGATGTACAGTCTCTGCAGGAAGCGAAAATTAGCGGAATAGATTATACCCTGTGATACTTATCTTTGGCAAAAGGTCTATTCCAAAATCGGAGACCCCACAGTGTTGCATGTGGCTGCAGCCAGTTGCTTCCCATGGCACATGCTTTTTTAGACCTATCAGATGAAATTCGATGCGAAACACAGTTGTCACACAAATTCACATAATTGTTCAAAAACACTAATGAACTGGTTATATCTTGACCATCTGTTCTTTTGGTGAACACAATATTTTTTTATTGACAAAATCAGTGCCTGTTATGCAGAAAAAGTTTTGTTATGGAAAATTTGATTGGATGCAATGAAAGTTGCTTGCATCCAATGAAATGCTGCAGTGGGAAATTTGATTTACAAAAGGCCCCTGGCCAAGAAAGGTAAGGAAAAAGGTGGACTTAGTGCCCTTGGCTTGCAAAGATGGATTGATAGATGTCTAGAACAGTCCTGCAAGGTTCCTCACTTTCTAATCTTATATAGAGCTATCAGATCCAAATAAGGGGATACAGTTCTCATAAACATGAAAATTGTTTTAACCATCTGTATGTCTGTGTGTAGGCATGCCTGCATGTGAACAAGTGCATACTTGATTGTGTTTGACTGAGGCTTGGTCAAGACATGAATAAATTTGGTAGACAGAGCTCTAGATAAGAGGGAGTATTTGAAGATAATTAAAGATAATTTTTGTTATTTCTGCATAAAAACATATATTGTGACCCCTCATCTGAACCGTCTCGACGAGACGGTTCAGATGAGGGGTCACAACATATGGTTTCAATGAGAAATAAAAAATATTATCCCTCAATTATCATCAAATACCCCTCTTATCTAGAGCTCTGGTAGAGCTATCTTTGTTCCTTTAATTTCCCTGATTACAGTGAACTCTCAATATCTCAAAGTCCAAGTCAAGTAATCTCAAACTACTGATATCTCAAAGTAAATTTTCTGGGGCCAGAAAATTTACTTTGGGATATCAGCAGTTTGAGATTACAGGAGTTGAAATGCAAAATAAATATGAAATGTGTTCAAACTATATCCTTTGATTTAAGAGAATACTTTGAGATATCAGTGTTTGAGATATCGAGAATTGACTATTTACTTGTCTTCAACTGCAGCCTTTGAAGAGACTTAATAAACAGGTCAACGAGCAGGAATACTGCAAATGTCAACAAGAATCCATTGAATTGGAATTCACAGCATCAACATCAATATTAAACGAATTTACTCTGCCTACACAAAACTACAAGCCCCGATCAGACTGCTGAAAGGTATGAATGAACTGGCAGGGTCTACACTGTTTGCCAAGATGTTTATATAATGTTTCTTATCCTCATTTGATTTGGTTGGTTGATTTGATGCTTAACGTCCACGGTAAACAACTAAGGTCATGTCGGGACGGTCAGTTAACCTAACCACACTATTCCTGGGCAGGCTTAGACCTCCTAAGCGGTTAACCAGTACTAAGTGCACATACTTTCGCCAGTAACTGACAACTGCCCTTCTTGAATCAGCGGAAGGAGAAACGAAGTATGTGGCCAGACCGGGATTCGAACCCAGGACCTCTGACTTACGAGTCAGGTGCCCTACCGATTGCTATCCTCATTTGAATATGGGGAGAAACTAGCAGAAACTAAAATCTGCAACTTTTTATGGCAAAACATTAATTTCATGTTTGATGCAACTGGTTCTTAAACGTTTGAGCCACAACACAAGAAAACCAACAAAGTGGTTGTGCGCCCAGCGCTGACTCAGATCAGCCTGGGAATTTGCTCAGCCTAATCAGAGTCTTTGTTGTGCACTTAAAGAGTAGCTAAGGGCCTAAGCTATCTCCATGCGGACAGCAAAGACTCTGATCAGACTGGGCAGATGCCCAGGCTGATCTGAGTCTGCGCTGGCCGCACAACCACTTTGTTGGTTTTCTCGTGTCGTGGCTCATTTCAACATTTTGGAATGCAGTGTAAATCAACATCGATTCACACTGAATGAATTGGCTACTAATTCTACTGCAATTCAATGGTTTCATCTCAGGACTATACACATAGACAATTAATTTAGAAGAAAGAATTCATTGTCGAATCTGATTATATCTTGTTGGAATATTTACATAAAACCAGCTGTTACTCAACCTAATCTGACAAACATTAGGAGACAATTTAATTAGGTGCCCTAACTGAAGAATTTGTGCAATATTGATTGATATCAATTGTTTGATAGCAAGAGTTATTTCCCTTCAACCACGGTTGTCATGTGTGTGTATCAGCTGCAATAATGTTAAGGCCTAGCATTATCATGGTATTTTTTTTTTGTTTGGTGTGTGTGGAGGTGGGGTATGTGCAGTAGGAGAGGGGCAGTTTCTTTCTTTAATACAATAAAGTGTTATCTCCCTTCTACTATATTTCCAAAATATCCATGCTATTTCATTACATGTGAAACGTGATTTATTTCAATATTTCATACATAGTGAAGGTGTCATGTTTCACATGCATCAGCAATCCATGATAATGCATATTTCATCCCCATTTCGTGATTGAATCTTTTATGAAAAACCATTTCAAAATTCACTGCAAGTTTGTAATTCACCTGCATTTTATCAGTGAAAAGCATTTAATGATTCAAATAAGTTGTTAGCAATTCATAATACAACAGCATTTCATGAGTCATCAGCACTGAATGATTTATCAACATGTCATCACAGTCATGATTCATTATCATGCTATGATTCATTAACAGTTCATGATTCATTTGCAAAATGAAAGATTAAACAGAATTCTGTGGTCATTAACATTTAACAATTTATCAACATTTCTTGAATCAACAACATGTCATGATTCATTATTATGTCTTGATCATGTTATGATTTAGTAGCATTTCATGATTCATAAGCACACAGGGCATATTTAACAGGCTTTCATGAGTCAATAGAATTCAATGATTCATCAATGTTATGATCTCTTTTATAAGCATTTCTTGATTTATAAATGTCATGATTCATCACTAAGATAAGAAATTTTATTTTGAGACGGCATGACATAAGGCAACAAGAAACATAAGCCCTTAAGGGCTTTTGACCGTCTATAACATAGTTAATCACAGTATTTATTTAAATTCAAAGATAGTAGGACTGTAAAACATATATACACACTGAAACAGTAAAATTAGCAGATTAATACAGCACAATACTACATAGCAGATTATCATAAATATAAATCTTAAAAAGTCAAGAGCACTAAGAAGTTATAAGCACATACATCATAAGCTAACATTTGACTAAGATACTAAAACATTTCAAAACTAACTAACTATTGTGTTTGGCAAGGGCCTAATCAGCCTAAATATTGATATACAAATATATCACTATATCAAGATTCATCATCATGTTATATGATTCATGATTCATTAGCAAAATGCATATACAGAGTTCAGAAAATATAAAATACATAATCATGTCTTACCTGTAAGGCGTAGATCCTTACAGTAATCATTGTCCAACAATCTATGTTCATCCATATCAACATAGACCTTGACCTATATTCCTTTTTTAGCAGCCAGCAGCCTTTAATAATCCAACTTTTCTTCTATTCCTTGTTGAGTCATCTTAATTTCTGCTAATGCTTTTGTGTCAGCTCCTTCATTTTGTGACTTTTTTTATTTCACATTTAAGTCTTTTTCTATCTGCGACTACTCTAAATGCTCCACTTTCAGAAATCCAACCTCCTTCCACTGCAGCCCCTATCGCTCAGAAAAAGACCTTTCCACCAAATTTCTACACCGTATTTACAGGGAATTACATATCCATGTCTGTGATAGACTGTTCCATCACTGAATTTGGTAAGTCCATTAAACTTGTCCTACCAACAGATGCTCTATAAAACTGTAGCAAACAGTGCACACCCTGATCAGACTGCTCTTTAGGAGCAGTCTGATCAGGGTCTGCTCTGTTTGCACAGTCTGCTCTGTTTGCGCAGGTATTTGTATATCAATATTTAGGGTGAAAATGGTAACTCCTAACTAGTACATTAGGTAAAGCATCAAAAAATGGTAGAATATGGCAGCAAACGTACTTGACCAGTGGGTACCCCAACAAGTCACTGCATCTGAACGTCTAAGCAGTTATTGCAAGTTTTGAACTGCTACACAAACAGAAATGCATAAACCTTATCTGAATGTGCCACTGTGATGTCTGATGCGGGTCTTTGCAGTTCTTACTATCTAAACGGCTTAGAACTTTTTTCCTAAGAGACATCTCCGTTGTCTATGGTCTTGCTTCCTTCAAAAAGAAGCAAAACGTCAAATGAGCCCAAAGTTTTAGGTGTAAAATTTTTACTTTTGCTTTGAATTATGAAAATTAAAAAAATTTGGGTTTATCAGAATATTCAAAAAAACTGACTCAAATGAGATTCCAAAAAATGTTTATTGGAGAAATATTGAAACAAAAACCCCTTTAATTTATCTGAAATTTTTGGCCTATTACAAAGCCCTGAGAAATATTGACCAAACTTGGGAGATCAGTGATAAATAAACTGGATCTATGGCTCTATATCTATTATTATTCCTTCGGTACCTAAGATAACAGATTATTACTATAAATTTCTCCAAGATATACATATGATGCCGAGCTCTAAATAGAAACCGGTTTTGTGAGTAATTCTAAGTAAATTTATTCATTCTGCATATAAAAACACACATTGTGACCCTTCGTTTGAACAGCCTTTTCCAAGTGGTTCTAACGAGGAATCACAACATATGCTTTTATGGCTATAATAGGAAATTAATCAAAGACTTTTCTCAAAAACCCCAGTTCGTCTGCAGCTCTGTGATGAATAAACCATTGTTTGTCTAACTCACGATACAAATTCACGAGATGATATTTTCAATAAATTGCTAGAAGTATCATTTTCCTTTCAAATGTATCTGTGTCGATTTGGAAATGTTTTTTACAAAGAAAATTGAACATAAAAAGGCATCTTTAGGTAATAAAATGGGTACACCTCAAAGTTTTGCTGCTGTTTTACCAAGGGAGACAACTTTTTTGACTGTCTGTTTGCTTCCCTGGACAATGTAGCCAATCCAAAATGGGGTCTACTCTTGAAAGAATTTGCTCCTAAGAGCAAATTCTTTCAAGAGTTGACCCCAATTGGAAAGGGAGACAAAAAAGAAAATGGCAGAATTACTTCCCCTGAAAGTGTATTTATTTCACCTTAAACATACCATATTTACCCTGAATATTGGCACACCTTAACCTGTTCATGTAATTTATCCTAAACTTTCAACAATTTGGTATTTTCACAAATTTTTAGTACCGTAAAAATTCTAAATATAGGAACAGATAGGTCTGAGCAAACACTGCAGACCCTTATCTGACTGCTCCTGAAGGAGCAGTCTGATCAGGGTCTACACGGTTTGTCATTTCATCAGCAACTTTTAGACCCATAACTGCACTGAGAAACCAAACTTCAAATTTTGTTTGTGTAATTCAATTCTCGATGTTTTTCACCCTGCACCTCATGAACAGGGGAACGTATCCATGACCGCAGTATTGGGCACCGTATGTCCCTCCATTGTTCAAATTTTAGGACAGTTATGGTAATAATATTTTGCTGTCTCAGCTGTTTTGAATTTTAGCGGTAGCGTCAGCCCCATTTTGATGTAAGCCACGACACACCAAACCCAACAAAGTGGCATGTGCGCCCAACAAAGACTCAGCCTGGGCATCTGCCCAGTCTGAATAGAGTCTTTGTTGTTGGCATGGAGGTAGCTTAGACTCTTAGCTACCCTAGAAGCACACAGCAAAGACTCTGATCAGACTGGGTAGATGCCCAGGCTGATCTGAGTCTTTGCTCGGCACAAACAACACTTTGTTAGCAGTAGTTGTTCTGTCACGGCTCATGTATCTTTGCACTTTTCAAAGGCTGGATTTTTCTTATAACTGTCACTTTTAAAAAATATCTACTGTTGATAAAATTTGTCCAATTTTTTTGTAAAACTTCAATAAAATATATTTAATTCCATGAAGAAAAACAACAGCAAGAACAAAAAAAAATGTTTAATTCCACAAAAAAAAATACACATCTAAATGTAGCTGTTATAAAACTGAATGAATCAAATAACATCGCTGCTGAAATTAATAAATCATGCAACATCTTTTGCCGTTATTAATTTTGCTTAAGCAAGCAAACGACATGAAAACGCATATTTACACATATATAGATTTCACTCTTCGAAATAATTGTTTGTTTCACAAGAATGACATGTGTCATCTGTTGTTTTGATCTAAAAAGAGAGCAATACCGTGCAGAGCCCTAGATAAGAGGGAGTATTTGGTGATAATTAGGGATAATTTTTGTTAATTCTGGATAAAAACGTATGTTGTGACCCCTCATCTGAACTGTCTCATTGAGATGGTTCAGATGACGCATCACAACATATGGTTTCAATGAGAAATAAAGAAAATTATCCCTCAGTTATCATCAAATACCCCTCTTATCTAGAGCTCAGAATATGATCATGGTTTTCACTGCTAGGACAGTTTCAAATGATCATGAAACACTGGAATGATCAGGAAAATAAAGTCTGGTCAAGGTCTTTGCTAAAAGAAATAGAATATGACCATCTTTTTTTTTCTTTCAAAGTAGCAACGAAGTATTAAATACAGCAAAGATGCCTTAGGATTATGTCACCTAACTAAAGCTGATTTGATCAGAGCTGACGTCATCCATTCACACCATCTGAAGTAACCTTAAACTTTTAAAAGTACAAGTGGGCATTTTATCAAGATGTGACCTATACTTCTCCTATAACACCCCTGGTCAACTATGTATATACAAATTAAGGCTGTTACGCAATGAAAAAGAGCTGTTAAGAAATGAAAAGAAGTCAAGGTTACCAAACAACCTGATTGACCAGGTTGTTTGGTAGCTATGACTCTTTTTCGTTTCGTAACAGCTTTTTTTCCTTTCGTAACATCCTTGAAAACATAGTTAACCAGGGGTGTATAAGACACATCTGTGGCAGTCCTCATTTTATTATTCTTTTAATGGAACAAAACAAACCAGCAGGCATTTAATGTTGAATCAATATTGAATCAATGTTGAGAAACCATCTTGAATACTCTGAATTTGAAAGTTGATTCAACCTTGAGACCTCATCACTTATTCAACCTTGAGACCTCAACACTGATTCAACATCGAGGGCTCATATTGATTCAACCTTTATCATTTAATCATTCAATCTTGAATCAGTGTTGAATTATTATAAAACTAGAAATGTTTTTCAGAGAAAAATTGATGTCCCCCCACCAGCCCATTTTCCATCCCCTATAATGAAGTCCTCCTGTGACCTTGAAAAAAGAGGTCAAGGTCACCAGAATCTGATCAGCTCTTAAGCTAGTCCCAGTAATGTATTCATGGAAGTTTGTTGAAATTCCATCTATTGGTTCATGAGATATTATGGGTACAAGAAATTGCCATCTAAGTCCTCCAATGACCTTGAAAATGAGGTCAAGGTTGCCAAAATCTAAATCAGCTCTTAAGCTAGTCCCAGTGATGTATCCAAGCAAGTTTGGTGAAATTCCATCCATTGGCTTATGAGATATTGTGGTTATATGAAATTGTTATCCCAGTCCTCCAGTGACCTTGAAAATGAGGTCAAGGTCATCAAAATCTAATCAGCTTTTAAACATGTCCCAATGATGTATCCATGCAAGTTTGGTGAATTTCCATCCATTGATTCAGGAGATATAGTGGGTACAAGAAATTCTCATCTAAGTCCTTCAGTGACCTTGAAAATGAGGTCAAGGTCATCAAAATCTGATAAACTCTTAAGCTAGTCCCAGTGATGCATCCGTGCAAGTTTGGTGAAATTCCATCCATTGGCACATGAGATATTGTGGTAATAGGAAATTGTCATCTCAGTCCTCCAGTGACCTTGAAAATGAGGTCAAGGTCATCAAAATCTAATCAGCTTTTAAACATGTCCCAATGATGTATCCATGCAAGTTTGGTGAAATTCCATCCATTGGTTCAGAAGATATAGTGGGTACAAGAAATTGTCATCTAAGTCCTTCAGTGACCTTGAAAATGAGGTCAAGGTCATCAAAATCTAATTAGCTCTTAAACTTGCCCCTATGACATATCCATGAAAGTTTGGTGAAATTCCATCCATTGGTTCAAGAGATATCACGCACGCACGCAAAGTGGGTACATGAAATTGTCATCTAAGTCCTCCAGTGACCTTGAAAATGAGGTCAAGGTCACCAAAATCTAATCAGCTCTTAAACTTGTCCCAATGATGTATTCATGCAAGTTTGGTGAAATTCCATCCATTGGTTCAAGAGATATCGTGCACGCAAGAAACTGTCACGCCGACGCCGACGCCAACGCCCGGGAACCGCACTGAAAACAATATGTTCCCCCTCACCTTTGGTGGGGGGACATAATTTTTGCTGAAAAGTGACTCAACTCGGGGTTAACAGTCCACCAACAACGAGGTCATATGGAGATGGGACCTTGGTTTAAAGTCTCATCCGAAAGACCGGAGAAGTGGGGGATCGATCTTGCGACCCCTGGATTGGTAGTCCAGAGTGTTATCCACTACACTACACTACACTCCTGAAAGTTGGTGTGGACATTCCTCACAAGGGTATCACCCAAACCTGTATTTCGCTCTCCTCATGGTAACAAGAATTCCGTGGAAAGTGGTCACAGTCTCGCCTGTCTGTCCGTTGTCACAAAACAGAGCTTAACACTTTAAGCACCAGAGACCGAAATCTCAGAATTTGCAAACAGTATAGATCCTGATGAGGCGGCTCATAATGAGCCGCCTCATCTAGATCTACACTGTTTGCCCTCTAGTTTTTGAATTCTCAATATGAAATATCTTGGACATTTTTTGAAATATTGCAGACGTAAATTTTGTCGTCTGTTTGTTGGCACTGAAAGAGTTAACCAGAAAACTGGACCCAAAGTTTACGCTACCTTTGCCAGGCAAGAAATACCCATATTTCACTTCTGCCAGCTGCAGGTGAGACAGCAATGACTTTAACATGACCAATGCTCAAAATTGATAGTAAAACACTTCTTCAGATCAACCCATGCACTCCAGACACTTGTCGCATCTCGTTTGATGTTCTTTGTTTGCAGGTTAGACGGATGTTAATATTGACAAACTTCAGCCTTTATACCTTACCTGACCCAAAATAAACAAGAAAATGCTGCAAATTTGTTTGTTAAGCAAACAGTTTACAAGTTTATTTCACTTCAAGCTGCAGGACTCAACGCAAGTGAAAATTTTGAAGAAGACTAGTCCTTTTCTATTTCTCCTACAAAACACAGATTGCAGAATCTTATCAGACGTTCCACCATCTTGAGACAATTCTGAAGGGATCCCACACTGGGTAGGCAGCAGTTGAAAAGGCTCTTAGCAATTGATTAACGCAGATCAAAAACCTTTAGAAACAGCGTTTTTGATTGCAAATTGTTGCCAATTTGCAATCGAAAACGCTGTTTCTAATGGTTTTTGATCTGTGTTCGTCGATTGCACAAGCAGTTTCGATTGCTGCCTATCTAGTGTGGATCCAACAACACAAGAGTTCTTTCTTACAAAATTCTGAATTACCTGTACCCTAAAACTTCTAAAAATTAAAATAATTACTGTATTTGTCCTAAAAATAGGATATCTGATGAAAATTGAGGGATAATTTTTTTTATTTCACAATGAAACCATATGTTGTGACCCCTCATCTGAACCGTCTCTGATTGAGACAGTTCAGATGAGGTGTCGCAATGTATGTTTTTACGCAGAATTAACAAAATTCGCCCAAAGTATCACTAAATAATCCCTCTTATCTAAAGCTCTGAGTACCCATTATGCATCCAAAAGATGCAGGTAGAATGGCAAACAGTGTTGGCCTTGATCAGACTGCTCCTTTAGGAACAGTCTGTTCTAGGCCTGCACTGTTTGCTCAAGACCTATCTGTCCCAATACGGTCTTCAGTCCTCGAAAAGCCTAATGTTTGGGTAAACAGTCCTTTACGTTGAGAAAGTTACTAGGGTCGAGATGGGTAACTTCGGACAGCAGGTAAATTCGGACAGTGACATTGTTTCCTTATATGTCAGTTGTTTGGAGTTCAAACAAAAATAACTGAACAGTGAAAATCCTGATGAGACGGCTCATTATGAGCTGTCTCATCTGGATTTTCATTGTTCGCATTGGTTGACGAATTTATCCACTGTCCGAAGTTACCCGACTCTACCCTAAAGATCAAGTAAGGGTCAAGTAACACTACCATATCAAGAATGGCTATTTTATGTCTGAATTTACCCACTGTCTGAAGTTACCTGGCTCTACCCTAAAGATCAAGTAAGGGTCAAGTAACACTACCATATCAAGAAAAAGCTATTTTATGTCTGAATTTACCCACTGTCCGAAGTTACCCGGCTCTACCCTAAAGATCAAGTAAGGGTCAAGTAACACTACTATATCAAGAAAAAGCTATTTTCAGTCTTACTGTGACAAAGTTTTCACACAATCTCAATGTGGTTTTGCAGTTTTTTCACTAACTATTTGAGCCGCCACATGACAAAATTTACCAACAAAGTAGCATAATGTGCCAGAAAAGACTCAGATCAGCCTGGGCATCTGCCCAGTCTGAGCAGAGTCTTAATTGTGCACTTACAGGGTAGCTAGAGGTTTAATCTACCTCCATGCCAACAGTGATGACTCTGCTCAGACTGTCAGTGGGCTGATGCCCAGGCTGATCTGAGTCTTAGCTGGGCACACATGCCACTTTGTCAGTTTTGTCGTGTTGCAGCTCAGTTTTCTTGTATACTAAAAAGCCTATCCTATATTGCGCCGCAATTTAACACGAACAGTATATCGCCATCTTTGAATCCCGGAAAATCTAAAACCTGGGAAAGTGAAGACGACTCTGATGGGCAGGTTGATTTTGGCATTTGCTCTATGTGCATGACTTAACTCTTTAAGCCCCAGTGACGCAATTAGCAAAATTTGCAAACAGCGCAGATCCTGATGAGGCGGCTCATAATGAGCCGCCTCATCTAAATCTACACTGTTTGCCCTCTAGTCTTTGAATTCTCAATATAAAAAGTCTTGGACAAGGCGTTTCTTTAATTTTTGCAGACGTAAATTTTGTCGTCTGCTTTTTGGTAGTGAAAGAGTTAATGTCCCTTTAAACATGATGCCAGTCAGTTGTGTTTCCAAATTAATGTTAAAGGAAAAATATTCATTTTGTGAAATTTTAAATTTGCCAGTCTTATAATGGTTTTTGGACTGATACAGGCCTTTAATGGTTTATTTTTGAAAAAGTTTTCTTTCATGCACAAATAATTTCCAATTTACAGAAAATTCTGCCAATCATGCTGCACTGCAATGTCTGCAATATCTGGCAGAGAGGGTCCACTGTGTCCATTCGTGTACGCCTATAAATGCGAGTTGGAGCAGTGCACGCCGAGTTAGAAGACCTTCAGAGAATGCTCACGGACGAGAGGTAAGTGTTTGCCATGTGTTTTAACAGCTAACTAAGGTTTATGTCCCTCTCTTCTTGACAGTTTTCGTCCTAGACATCATCTTCAACCGCAGGTAATTTTTCAAAGCACCGCCTCTTGTAATAACCTAAGAAACATCGCAAATCCTCGCAAAACATGTCAAAATA
Organism: Ctena decussata; assembly: GCA_963989385.1. Lineage (NCBI taxonomy): Eukaryota > Metazoa > Mollusca > Bivalvia > Lucinida > Lucinidae > Ctena > Ctena decussata. The sequence continues at coordinate 50,756,722 of OZ022510.1, read as the reverse complement.
TTTACTACTGGTCGTAATTTGTACTAAATATACGCAAATACTGTCTTCATTTACCAAAATTATTAAATGTAATAAGAAATGACTCAATTGTGACCATCAGAGCGAAGTCAAAAACTGCTGATCGTAAAACTGAGAGAGCTGTTTGTATTTGTTTGCATCAGGGGTGTTGCCAAAGTGTACGCCGAGTTGCAGGACCTGTGCACGCCAAGTTTAATCATTATTGACATAAGGGTGTACCGCGAGTTGGAGTACATAAACGTCAAGCTCAAGGACTAATGAACAAACCTGTACTCTGTTCTGTATTTATGAGCCGTATTTGATGAGGACCTGACATGAATAACAGATTTTGTATTTGGTGAAAGGAAAAGGTGTAGCTGAACGCTCTTCCACTGATAGTCAGAGTCTATTATGAAGCCACATTTTGCGTTTAAGCACTGTGAAAGTACGGAAAAAACACAAAAAATAAACTGTTCCTGAAGAAAATTTCGAAGCATCCTAGCTAAAACCAGCAAGAACCAACTATTAACGCTGAACTGCGAGTAAAAGGTTGCGTATCACAGAGTTCAAAAGCAGTTTGTCCATTGTTATAAGCTTTATACCCTTAACCACACGCACAGGTTGATAAGTATGTTATAAGCTACAGTCCCTTTTGACACAACAATAAAAATATCGGTATCTAACACCTTAGCACCCCCACCCCCGCCAACCAATCCTGTGGAGCACCTTGTCTAGTGGAAAATCTTCGCCTTTCACGCAAAGTGTCGCAGGTTCAACTCCCACGGACGGCACATGTCCGAGCAATTTTTCCAATAGATCAGAAAATACACAGCCAGGGCTAGTGTGTTCTGAGCTGAAATAAGTGGCATCAAAGTCGCAGTTGGTGATTACAGCGTCAATGAACGTTAGTGGAACCGTCTGCCTTATAAATTAAAATCATAAAAAGTTCCCTCAAGAGCAGAGAATACATACAGAAGTAGGAACATGGGCCAGACTACGTAGTTTCGGCTAATAAAGCCTCGTCAGTGACCCTGACAATGTCTGGTGACGAAACCAGAAAAAAGCATACTGTAATTTCTTAAATTTAATTGGGCAGTCGATTCAAAGACTGATTAGTTTCAAAAGGATCCAAATAATATAAAAGACGATGATCTAGAATAACAGTCTTCATCGATCTCAAATTTTAGATTTCTCAGAATATAACCTCTGATCTCAAAGGATGTAAATAAAACCGGCAAAACCTATGTGCATGCAAAACACAATACACACTGAGTCAATGTGCCTGATATGGTTTTGGAACCTGGGACTGTGGTCTCTTCGACAGTTAAAAAGTTTTATGGGAGACACCATGACCTTGTTGATCCCTACAATGTGGCCGTTTCTAAACTAATTTCTGATCTGATCGCTTTTGCCGACGTTTAGTTACGCTTTCAAATACCGGACTATCATTTTCACTGACTTTTCTACAGATATATAGATATGGCGGGTGCAGGTGATGCTTACTACATTGTACCCGCGGGCACCTGATCACACCTCTGTTTTGGGGTTCATGTCTGTGTATCTAAAATATTCCGGAATGTCTATGTTTAAATGACCTATGAGTTCCAACTTATGATTTGGGTACTTTGACCACTTACATTTAAACAAAAACGAATGGGCAAACAAAAAACGACGTGATTACACCTTCAAGCCCAGTAAGAAGCACAAAGTTTAAGAGGATGTCGCTACTTTAAGGGCTTTGCCTTTCTGCGCATGTATATTCGGACACAATGTTAACACCCCTCCACATGCCTGCAACATAATTCTATCTGCGAGTTCGTCTTCCAGTTAACATATTTATCTCCTGTGCAGACGTACAACATATTTATCTCCTGTGCAGACGTACGGACAATTACATTCTGCGAAAATATGCGGAGATACGAAAATTGGGACGTACACGAAAATAACAGAAAAAGCATCTAGATTTTGCTAGGGTTGCTTTTGAAGAATTGAGGAATCAGAGTGGCCCGACATGGAGTAAAGCAAAGTAAACGTGGAACTATGCGCGTATCCACCCATCTGATTTAGAGAAGCGTACAGAGTAATGCGTCTGCGAATAAAGAGCGACTGAGAGAGATATCAAAGCTGTTTCAATCAGAAAAGAGTTTTACAAAAGAGTCAATAAATCATAGCCCTTCTCCTTAGCATAACAGTAACTTTCATTATCTTTAGAAAATGATAATTTGCTTGGGTGAATGAATACACTTTCAGGGGAAGCAACTGTCATTTTCATTCTTTCCGCCATTCTAAATTCTTGAAGAGAAGAATTACTGTCCAAGTAGCAAAGTCTTTCCTTCATCTTGAACAGATGATAAAAAAAGCTTCTACTCTAATGTAAGACTAATTTCTGCTTTATTGATTTTCAGTTTTAATGAGATGGAGATCGAGCCCTTTGAGGGCTCGTTTTGTCAGATGATCTGGAGCCACCAGAAATAGTCATTGGCCAGCGAGACCAAACCACAAGAAAACAAGCACGCCAAAAGAAAAAGTCAAGGACTCAGGCAAAAAGACCAAAGTCAAGGAAAATTACAACTGTGATAATAATAGACTGATTTTTCATGCAAGCAATCCGACAGCCAACAACAACGGACTGACTTTGGTATTTTAGACACTATTAGTACAAAGTAATGTCAATAAATGCTCAGCTAAACAGCTGCAACTAAATTTAGTGTCATTTTGTTTAACACACCACACAGAGCAGTATTTTGCTCCAACTAGGCATACACCTTTTTTGACAAAAAAGCTTAAACTCGGCGTACATGGGTTCTCCAACTCGCCGTATTTTCGTTAATTATGCATTTCCAACTCGGCGTGCACTTCAAACCATTACAGCCTGCCAACAAATGATTTCTATATTCAAAGCGGGCAGGTTTTCACCGATTCATCTATTACAATAGCTTCAGTATATATCTGCCGAACTAAGAAGGGAGCTATCAATCAAAAGATACATGTATTTGTAAAGCAATACTGAATTCTTTTTCAGTAAAGGCACTCTTACCTGAAAGGATGCGCTGATTTGGCTAAATATTCTGTAAATCGTACATTGCATTCACCTGAAACTATATCAGTCTGAAAGCATATTCAATTACAGATACACTCATACTAGTTTATTACAGTTAGATGATGAAAAGCCTTGATAAATTACTTACTTTAAAGCCATGATGACATTTCCGAGACTTGTTTTCTTCTAACTCGGCGTACACTGCTCCAACTCGCATTTATAGGCGTACACGAATGGACACAGTGGGGTCTGTCAGTGCAAAGTTATAAAAATCTATATGCTTTGACAATGATCTTCAATATTCTGCTGCCCTTGATCAGGTGAAACTTTGTGTAGCTGGGAATGACAACCCAATCTGTATATCAAGCCTGCATTAAAATCATATTATTATTTCATTTGTTCAGGTCATTAACAAACAGCACTACACCCCCAAGCATTGCCACCCCTAATTGAGGTCTAGCAATGAAAATATGCAATTGTTAAATGATGGCCAACATCAATGGGCAATCTGTGAAAATCTCTGTCAACTCAGCAATAATTTGGGACCTTTTTTCAATCTGTGAAGGATAAGGCAGCAGAAGGAGAAAGATGGGCTCCGCCTTTCATATGCTATGCTGCCCTTAATACAGTGGGCCTCTATACCCAACTGCCCCTCTGGCCACTAGGCTACGGGAATTAAACCTTTACTTTTTTACTGCCAAAACCCTTAATGACTGAAATCAGTGCTGAATTACCCTAATGTGCCTAAATATTGGCACACCTAAAACCATTAATTTTCCATTTTGGACAAATGGAAAATTAATGGTTTTAGGTGTCCGGTTATTAAGCACTCTAGGGCAATAGGCCAGCCAACTTAGTACTGTTCAGATGCAGATTTTTACATACTGGGGGACTTTTTCATAAGATTTGGGCATTTCTGACAAATGGAAAATTAATAGTTTGAGGTGTCCAGTTACTTAAGCACTTTAGGGTAGTAGACCAACTTTGTACTGTTCAGATACAGAATTTTTCATACTGGGGGACTTTATCGTAAAATTTCCACACCAAATATGCATTCTTATGATGACATTTCCTCTAATATTCAGAGAAAAATGTGTGAGTAAAGTTTACAGTGTAGACCCTGAACACACTGTTTCTGCAGTGCTCCAGGAACCGTTTTGATGAGATGATGGGTCACAACATATGAGCCGCGACACGAGAAAACCAACAATGTTGTTGTGCGCCCAGCGCAGACTCAGATCAGCATGCCGATTAGCCCAGTTTGATTAGACCATTCGTTAAGTGCTCAAAGGGTAGCTAAGGGTCTAAGCTACCTCCATGCGGACAGCGAAGGCTCTGATCAGACTGGGCAGATGCCCAGGCTGATCTTAGTCTGCGCTGGGCTCACAACCACATTGTTGGTTTTGTCGTGTTGCGGCTCATACATTCTTGCTGAGACGGTTCTAATGACAGTTTTGCTAAGGCAGTTCTAATGATTGAGAATCTCGGAATTCTCCTAAAAATTCCACCTATCTGGAGTTCTGAGACTTCTAATCAGGGTCTGTACTATTTGTCAACATTTACTGTCTCATTAAGGACAAAAATATTTGTCATGATTAGAATACAGAAAGGAGTCCACAATAAAATTGAGGTGTAAGATTTTTTACATCAAATACGGTAAATCTCGGTGACATATTAACTCAACTAATCACTTACCTGGACTCTTCGGAGAACCGCTAGAGTAATCCAACAACAGTTTTGACGTCAATCTTAATTCCATCTTTGCATTACATCAAACAATTTTCTTGACAAACGTTAGCTTCTACACTATATTTCGCAGGTGTTTATCCTTTGTTTCCTTAACGTTTCTCCGATTTTGCTAAAATCTACCTGTATCAGGCATTTTATTGATTATCAGCAAGAACATTCAACATTAAAATCTTAAAGGTTACATGTATTAATTTTTACGATTATGAAATCTCCAACCATTTTTCTGTTGCTCACATAAAATTCATCTTGCTGAAGTTCCGTACGAAGGCAAAAAACCACTTTACTTCCATACTGGGTTAAAACAGGTGTAAACTCCTGGGAATCAGCATAAACTTAAGAAATTTACACAGAAACTGCTCAGATATTTACATTATTACCATACTTAATACTAATAAAGCGCCATAACTGAAAATGGTTAAATTTGCAAACAGCGCAGATCCAGATGAGGCGGCTCATAATGAGCCGCCTCATCTGGATCTACACTGTTTGCCTTTTAGTCTTTGAACTCTGAATATGATAATTCTTTTTTTTCTTTTAATTTTTGCAGACGTAAATATTGTCGTCTGCTTAATTGGCACTTTAAGGGTTTGCATTAATTTTGAAGAAAAGAAAATCCCAACCCAAACATTGCAGACACAGATCAGACTGGTCTACCACAAGAAAAACACCCGAGGTGTCGATACACTAATGACAAAAACGTTAACTTCAATATTCATAAAGAACTACAGGTGCGATAAGATGAACAAAACAATTCGACGTCAAACACACGAGAGCACGACTGTAAAGCATGACATACGACACAATTACGATCCCTGTCAATGGGATTATTGAATATTTTTCACAACAGTTTGATCCCCACCTGAATGATTGTGTCTCCTAATTAATTAAGCTCCTAACTGACCTCGAGCAAACACCTGTGCACAGTCTGATAAGGATCTTCCCTCTTTAACATATATACGCTTTAACTAAATTCTAGGCATTTATCTTTGTTATAATTTTAGAAGCAGTCTTGTTCAGACTGTGCATGCAATTGTACACAGATTAACCCTTAAAGCCACGTGCTTAAAGCGCCAAAAATTAAAATTGTTGAATTAGCAAAAGTGTAGACCCAGATGAGGTGGCTCATAATGAGCCACCTCATCTGAATCTACACTGTTTACCCTCTAGTGTTCGAATTCTCAATCTGATATCGCTTGGATGAGACATTTTTTTAAATTCTGCAGACGTAAATTTTGTCGTCTGCTTTTTGGCGCATTAAGGGTTAAGATATGTTTTCTCCTGACACAGATCGTTATATTCGGATCAATCATATAATCGCCTCATGGAGGTATGTCAGCTTGGTTCTAATAATCAGATTCCTAGCATAGAGACAATATTGTGTTATCCGCAGAATCTGCTGGTGATCAGGTAGCCTTACAGGTGGTGTGATCAAGATCAGTAGTATTTTTTATCAAATATCAGAGATGTTGGTTGGTTGGTTGTTTTGGGTTTAACGGCCCTTTGAGACAGTATTTCAGTCTATATCGGGCCGTCTCCCAAAGAGAGGGAGAAAGAAGAGAAAAGACAGACGAGAGAAAAAAATGTCCAAACAACCCCACCCACACCTACTGAAAGCACAGTAGGCCCTTGCCCTATTATTATCCAAATCAGTAGGACGCCCCGGCGCTGGAAGTTATACCCAGCACCATCGCACCACCCGACCACCCCTAAATATCAGAGAAGAAGACAACAATTAGTATTGGAGAAATGGTTCTTTCACAATTTCAAAATACAGAATATTCAAGTCATTAAGACCTCATCATAAAATACTGGTAATTTTATCTTCAACTTTTCGCAATTAAAGATGTAAAATGAGTAATTCAGTTTACCTGCAAATCAGTATCACTCTTAGCATTAGGTTCAAAAACTCCATCAAATGTGGGGCAATTGTAGATTGTCACAGTCCGACATTTAATAAACTTTAAGTTGACCAAAAGGAAATCACACCGGGTAGGCGGCAATCGAAAACGCTCGTGCAATTGACGAACGCGGATAAAAAACCGGTAGAAACAGCGTTTTCGATTGGAAATTGGTGTCAATTTGCAATCAAAAACGTTGTTTCTAACGTTTTTCGATCCGCGTTAATCGATTGTTAAGGGCGTTTTCGATTGCCGCCTACCCGGTGTGAAATAGCTTACCAACCAAAAGTACCAGAAAGGATAGGTTTTGATGACAATTCTGCAATAATCAGCGCTCTAGATAAGAGGGAGTATTTGGTGATAATTAGGGATAATTTATGTTAATTCTGCATAAAAACATATGTTGTGACCCCTCATCTGAACCGTCTCGATGAGATGGTTCAGATGAGGGGCCACAACATATGGTTTCAATGAGAAATAAGATAAATTATCCTTAATTATCATCAGATACTCCCTCTTATCTATAGCTCTGAATAAATTCTGTATTTCACCATAAACACAAACTTTGTGGCTTCTGATAAGAAATGCCTCAATGAGGCAATTTCAATCTAAGGTCACAATGTCATGTTTTTACCGACAAATATGAAAAGATCATTGTCAGATTTAGTCGTACATACCATCAAATCCCACCCTAAAATCAATCAACACCCATAACCCATAATCCCTATTTTAAATTTCCTTCCTATATTACAACCGAAAAATCAAAATATTTTTCCAGAATTTTTGAAACACTATCACGAATATCACAAAAATATGACATTGTGCTTAAACTTATGCAACTTTTTTAATAACTAGAAGTGCGAGGTGAAGCTATTACCTTGAAGAGTTCAATATTATTGAAAACGCTAAGTCAGAGTTTGATCAAATTTCATAACTATCTTAAATCATTAAAGCTTGTTTAAATAAACATCACAATGGGTAGAAAATTACTCAAATGTTTGTATACTGGGCACACAGTTCGCAAGTTTGCACAGGGTTCCGTTTGAAAACATTTTGAGACAGCCTGACTACAGGCAAGACTAAAGGCAAATCCTTCTTCAGAAATTTAAACTCAAAAGTCAAAACTTTTATCACAAGTAATAATAAATATGAGCCACATTCTTTTCAGCATGAATGAACACCAAGATTTGGAGCAGCCTGGGATCATCTGTGCTGATGGATCAGAGACTTTGCTATTTGGTTTAAACAAATGAGCCGCGACACGACAAAACCAACAATGTGGTTGTGCTCCCAGCGCAGACTCAGATCAGCCTGGCCATCCGCCCAGTTTGATCAGACTTTTCGCTCAATGCTCAAAGGGTAGCTAAAGGCCTAAGCTGACTCCATGCGGACAGCGAAGGCTCTGATCAGACTGGGCGGATGCCCAGGCTGATCAGAGTCTGCGCTGAGCGCACATTGTTGGTTTTATCGTGTTGTGGCTCATATTTTTCTGAAAGTACATGTGCATGGAAACAGCAATGCTTGAAATATGACCACAATAGGACCAGAACAAAAGCATTAGCTTATTTAGTTCTTCTCCTTAACTCTTTCAGTACCAAAAAGCAGACGACAAAATTTACGTCTGCAAAAATTAAAAAAAATCCTTGTCCAAGACATTTCATACTGAGAATTCAAAGACTAGAGGGCAAACTGTGTAGATCCACATGGGGCGGCTCATTATGAGCCGCTTTATCAGGATCTACGCTGTTTGCAAATTTTGCATATTTCGTCACTGGGGCTTAAAGAGTTGAGAGTTTGCTATATGCTTTTCAGATCTTGTGGTTCACAGGCATTTGATATAAACAAGAAAGACTTGGCTGAGACTGCAGCTATAAGTCCAAAACAATCCTGGAAATCTTGAACATTCTATTAATACGGATCTAGATTTTTTGACAGTCTTGGTAAGGACCCCCGCCCCCCACCCACCCCACCCCATCCCCAGTCTTATAACAGAATAAATATGAGCCGCGACACGACAAAACCAACAATGTAGTTGTGGGCCCAGCGCAGACTCAGATCAGTCTGGACATCTGCCCAGTTTGACCAGACTCTTCGTTAAGTGCTAAAAAGGTAGCTATCAAGAGTCTAAGCTACCTTCATGCGAAGACTGATCAGACTGGGTGGATGCGCATGCTGATCTGAGTCTGCGCTGGGCACACAACCACATTGTTGGTTTTGTCAAGTCGCGGCTCATATACCGTAATCGACCCATTTACCGCACCGTGCGCTTAATTTTTTCAAAATTGCAACAAAAAGATGTGGTTAAAATGTATTTAATAACCGCACACTCAGAACAATGAAATGCAGGGTGACTGGAAAGAGGCAACATGGGTAGGACTGGAAATACTTTGTGTTTATACTTTTCATGAGTTCCCTGTTAATTATTGGGTTTTGTGAGAGTTTCAAAGAAAAAGCAGTGTGCGCTAGTGCAGTTTGTCCGGAAATGGCCTTGGTGTGCGGTTATAGGGGCATGTGCAGTAAATGGGTCGATTACGGTAGTATATATAATTATTGATTTGGCAGTTTTGTCTCTGAAATATATTTTGTGACAGCCTCTCTAAGACAGTTTTAATGTAATGCGGCAACATGTTTTTTTATACCATATAATGAGTATTTTTATAGGATGCTAAATGTAAAACCTCATTTAGACAATCTGAATCAAAGAACTTGGTTTAACCCTTTAAGCGCCAAAAAGCAGACGATAAAATTTACATCTGCAAAATTTCAGAAAATGCTTCGTCCAAGTTTTATCATATTGAAAATTCAAACAGCGTAGATCTAGATGAGGAGGCTCATTATGAGCCTACTCATCATGATCTCAAGGCCGTCGTCGCCGGTCCGGCAGGTCCGGCGAGCGCCGGACCACTTTTTTTGGCCGAGTATGCTATCTGCCGTACCACTTTTTTTCTTTTCAGCCAATTTTTCTTTCGTGCTTACCTGTGATTTTAGTGAAGCGCATCATCAAAAGTGCCGCAATTTATCGATGAAATTATCAATGACGCTCGTTGCTCGTGTCATCAATAAACCTGGCCAAGGTGTGAAAACATGCAGTCACACACCGTGCAAAAGAATGCAGTTGTTATAATGACACCTGCTTGATTAATTTCATAATCGTTAAAGGATTATTTTCAGTGGACGAATCATCAAAGACATGATAAACTCTTTGATCCAGAATCTATTAAAGAACGCCTTCGTTTTGATTTTTGTATATCAACAATGGTATGAAAACAAAATACAGCGGCATGTTCTTTCTCGACGCAACAGAAGAAAGTTTTAATCCTTCAACGTATTTTTCTAATTATTCTAAATCAAAGAACATTTCGGGCGCCAAAGTATATAAAACATTTTGAATGTACATGTATGAGCATTCTAAGTCCTGAGACTGTACCGAAAGTTCCATGTCAATGTTGTTAGTCCATTATTGATATACAAGTACCACCTGTTCCAAATCAGCCCAAGACTTTTCGGTTCCCACAACGTACATTTGGTGTAAAAAGGCCGGAGTAGAGAAGTTTTCAGCCGTCGTGGTTTGACAGTAGGCCGTGGCTAGCCAACAACACATTAAACAACAACAACAAAAAACACTATATAGTGGAGATTATATCTGTATCAGGCTTAATTTTGCTTGAACGCAGACATTGATGCCAGCGCCTGATGAGACTCGCAGAGGGGTCGAAATAGTTGTCAAAGATCTTCTTGAGTCTTACGTTTGTTCTTTTTTCGTATGTAAGTAGCAAAACTTCGTGACCAAAACGACTGAAATTTGGCCACAAACGTATCCAAAAAAGCATCTAAAACGCACATAGAGACGCCCATGAATAAAAAAAAAATCCTCGGGGGAGGTCCCCCGAACCCCCCTTACGAGAGGGGGAAATCCCCCTCTCGTGCTCTCCCCCCTCGTGCCTTCGGCACTCGCTGATATCCCCCGCCAGACCAGTTTTCACTACACGGCGACGGGCCTGGATCTACACTGTTTGCAAATTCAGCTATTTTCGTCTCTGGCGCTTAAAGAGTTAATTAAAAAATAATGATAATTTTATTGAAAATACTCCTACCTTTCATGACATTCAGAAAACTGCCCATTGCTTTAACCGGAGTGACAGGGTACGTCTTATATTTCCGTCTGAATTTCTTTCTAGATATCATGCCAAGTACACAACCACCCATGTTTTCTCAGTTTGTGTAACTGATTCAAATCCGTTGAAACTGTTAATTATTCTTCATATATTTTTGTTTCAGCACTCTTGATGGGTGACAAACTTTTTATAATTTTTTTGTTCTGAACTTTGGCTATGGAAATTTTCCTATTTTTTACATTTATAAATTTTACCGTATTAATCCGAATAAACACCCCTGCTCTAATACATGCCCCCTGCCTCTTTTCTGAAAAGAGTTTTATTAACTTGCCAGAATTTCTGTTTGCTTTGCTGGATGAGGTAGCTCTTTTATATGGGGTCTACTCTTAAAGGGAAGAATTTGCTCCAACTGGAGCAATGTCGGAGCAAATTCTTTCTTTTAATGCTGTTTACAAGAGGTAATTTGGCAGTTGCTGATCTACTACATTTTATGCTCTAATTATCGCTCCCCTTTCTTAAAATGTGTTTGCTATGGGTGCAAAGAAACACACTTTTAAAAGTTAAAATGAGAAAAGTGCATTAGAATGGGGATAACTGTATTAAAAATTATCATTTGGTGAGGTAAATCGTCGGTTTTATGGGCCCAAATTGCATTTTGCGTCGCCATAAAACGAAATTTCCGACCATAAAACCGACAATTTACCTCCCCAAGTGACAATTCTGAGTACAGTTATCCCCTAAATATACAATTATTTTCAGTCCAATTTCATATCGACACAAAATGCTTTACACAAACTCTGCCATCTAAATCAGGCCCTAAAAAAATCCATCTTCTACAGTTCCATAAAAATGAGGAATATTAGATGATAGCTATATAACTCTTTTTCTTCTATCTCCATGGAAACATATTTTGTAGCCCACAATTAGAACCATCTCACTGACATGGCCCCAATCAGAACCACAACCCATATAATACATACCGGTATAATTAACCCTTTAAGCACCAAAAAAAAGCAGACGACAAAATTCACGTCTGCAAAATTTCAAAAAAAATGTTTTATCCAAGCTATAACATATTGAGAAATCAAAGAGTAGAGGACAAACAGCATAGATCCAGATGAGGCGGCTCATTACGAGCCACCTCATCTGGATCTATGCTTGTTAGCAAATTCAACTATTTTCATTTTTGGGGCTTTAAGTGTTAACAAAAACCGTCTCAGAGTTATCGTTCAATATTCATGCAAATCCGAAACAATCCAATACTGAAGCAAAAAAGGAACATTTCTTAAAGAAACATCTCAAACACCAAATGAAAATCTTGGAAGACCCTCAGCCAATCTTGCACATTAATGACATTTTCACACCTTTAACATTGGACCAGACAATTCAGTTACTTGCACATCTGCCTACCCCTACAGTTAAGGTGTATAGGTTTACTGCCATTCTTTCTTACCATTTTTTGAAAGGGAGACAACTTCTGCGACTTTCTGTTTTCTTCTCTGGGTAATACAGCCCTTTTACAAAGAGATTTACTCTAAAAGGCATGAATATGCTCAAAGAAGCAAATTTTTTAATCTAAGACCACACTGAAAAAGTATGCAAAAACAAAAATGGAAGGGTCACTCCCCCACCCCTACATAAGTATACCTATTAGTGACAAGTACCCTTTCAGATTTAGAGCTCTGGGCCCCAGCTGTTCAAAACTAACTATGTCATTAGTTAACAAGATGTTACACTTCCGGTTTTTGTTGAAAACATGCTGGGCTTTAGTGCAGTACACTGCAAAAGCTCCTCACATTTTTTCAACATTAAATATTAGCACACTTGGTTTTATGTGTACTAGAATACTTAAATCCTGTTTTGAACAACTGGGCCCAGATATTACAAAATTGCAGTACCTTATATTCAGCTAATTTAAATCCATGTCCTAAGCACTGTTTTAAAGAAGCTCCTACTAAATTTTAACCCTTAAAGCACCAAAAAAGCAGATGAAAAATTTAAGCATGCAAAATTTAAAAAAAACAAAAAAACGTTGTGGTCAAGATATATAGGATTGATAATTCAAAGATCAGAGGGCAAACATTGTAGATCCTGATGAGGCAGCTCGTTATGAGCTGCCTCCTCTGGATCTACTCTGTTTGCAAATTCAGCTTTTTTTTCCATTTTTTGGTCCTTTAAGTGTTAAAATCTATTTTAATTCCTTTCAATCAGACAATAACCTTTCTTTGACAACCAACCTTACCTAATATTAGGTGTGTTATCTTAGTGTGATATCTGGCAGCAGATGGGATGGTATCAGAGAGATATCAAAAGGGCTTTGACAAAGGTGATATCTCTGCCACTTTGACAAATGACCTGTGTTAGGCCAAAATAAGTGGGACAATTTTGGATCAATCAGGTGTTGTTCTATAATGTAAAGACACTGACCTGACAGTCTTTTGCACCAATTCAGAGCTCCAGATAAGGTGGGGTGTTGAGGATAATTCAGGGATAATTATTCTTATTTCTCACGGAAAACCTATGTTGTGACCCCTCATTACAACCATCTCGGCAAGACAATTCTAATGATGGGTCTCAAAATATGTTGTTGTTGTTTTTTTTCAGAGAAATATGGATAATTATCCCTGAATTATCCCCATTTATACCATTACTTATCTGGAGCTCTGGACCATGCCATCACTTTTGTTTTGGAAGTAATATTATGGCCAGCAGAGAATCAGCTTGCAGCCTTACTAAAAAAAATGCCTTGTCCAAGCTATATCATATTGAGAATTCAAAGACTAGAGGATAAACAGTATACATGTAGATCTAGATGAGGCGGCTCATATGAGCCACCTCATCAGGATCTATGCTATTTGCAAATTCTTCTATTTTCATTTTTGGTGCTTAAAAGTAATTAAGTGAATGTTAACATTATACCTTATGATAAAACAGGATTTTTAAATAAAAAGTCACCTATTGCTGCAGTCTGCATTATAAAGAGATTCATCTAACCACAAAATTAATGAAACGTGGAAACAAAAAAGGAGTTTATTTATATAATGTTGCATCTGCTTGCCACATCTTAAACAGTAGGTACTTGTGCTAGCTAAGTCATGGGAAAATGGGACAAATCCAGTCTGGGACCCTAGGCCAGACCACCACACACCACCACCCATACTAAGACAAAGACCAAACCCAAGGTGCACAAATTCAGAGGACATTGTTTTTTCTAATGCTCCTCATGAAACAAATGTTGTGGCTGCCCATTTGAAGCCCCTCAGTTCTCTAACTATTCTATTCTATCCCATAGCCTTGCAAAATCCTTGGGGCACCTTTTTTTCCTTCAATATGCCCTTCAGAATAGTCTTTGCTTGAGATGTGGCCGAACCACCGATTCCATTTCAAAATAAGGCTATTCAAATGAGGTACCACAACATAATGTTAAAGAAGAATAAGCAGCACTACCATATTAATCATATTTAACACTCTGCTCTAATAAACACCCCCTGCCTCTTTTCCAAGAATAATGTTGTATGAACTTGCATGAATTCCTGTTTGCATCTCTGGATGAGGTAGCTCTTAAAGGAAAGAAGGGAAAATCCTTTCCTTTAAGAGTTGATCCCTACTGAAAAGGGAGGCAAAAATAGTAGAGTTGCCTCCTCTAAAGTATACCCATTCACCTTAATTCTGTTTATTAGAGGTATTGGGAGGGGCAAATTTACTATACTTGAGGCTCTATGAAGGATCCATTTCATAAAATGCAATGCCTGTGGGGCGCTTAAAAGGATTAATAAGGTATCTATCTCTTATCCCCATCTGGGACTTTGATCACCTTTAGGCTGACTGCCTAGCAATTTCCCCTATTTATGTGGAAAATGCACCATTTCCTCTATGCACTTCCTTTTGTATAATCTGCTTCAATTATGCACATCGATCAAGAGATGCATTTTCATGATAAATCTTGCGGTAAGATTTGTTGAACGAAAATGCCAACCAAAATACACATCAATAATCAAAGGAAATTGAGATATAATAACTACATTAATTATATCATCAAAGTTAGATTATTCAAAATCTAGAAAGAGAAAACAGCTTCATACAGACATGATAAAATTAATCACAAGCATTTTTTTTTCTCTTTCTTTCTTTCAGTTTGTTTCTACTGTCCAAGATTTACCATAAGTACTGTACAGTGCTCAAGTATTGGGACACCTAAAATCATTAATTTTCCATTTGTCCCAAATGGAAAATTAATGGTTTCAGGTGTCCCAATATTTAAGCACATTTTACAAATAACATCCAAGCAGATAGTGTTGCCCTGATCATAGGATCATATCCAGCGGGCACATAACATCACAAGAGCTGTCGCCTGACAGCATAGCTCGCCTGAATTGGTGCTTGCCCATCACACAGCCGCTATGGTGATGTGGACTGTTATGCATAAAACTCCAAGCAAGCATGTCCATAATGACAACACATTTATAAACAAAAGCTATCTCAGAAATAAGTATTAAAATAAAAAAATACATGAAATTTCAAAGTCCATGGGGGGGGGGGGGGGGGGGGGGGGGGGGGGGGGGTGGCTATAATATACCAAAACCCTGAACCATTTAACATCAGTCCAAGTATTAGTATCAACTGAGTCCATCGTGGCACTGTAAAATTATGTCTTGATAAATACAAAACTTTAACCAAAATCTTTAAGACAAAATTCAAAGTTGATGACCTTGACTTCAAGGTCACCCAGAGGGGTAAGTATACAGTGTTTTGTAAAAACTCAAAAAAGTGTCTAACATCAGTTATCTCTGTAAAGCCTTATGAATGAGTATGCAATTAGAAAACATTAATAAAGACCAAAATTTCCTAGGTCCCTGACCTTGACATCAAGGTCACTGAGCGGGGTTGGGGTAGTACTCTGTAAAACTTTGGACTAATATCTAACTACAGTGCAAATATAAAACGAATTCATCCATGGGTTCAGGAGATATGTGTCTTTGAAAAAACTTTAACCAAAACATCCAATCAATAAAAAGACAATGTTCTAAGTCCATGACCTTGACATCAAGGTCACTGAGAGGGTTGGGGGTAGTACCTTGGAAAACTTTGGACCAATATCTAACTACAGTGCAAGTATCAAAGGAATCCATCCATGGGTTAAGGAGATGTTGGGCTTTAAAAAACTTTAACCAAAACATCCAGTCAAAAAAAACTCCTAATTTTCTAAGTCCATGACCTTGACATCAAGGTCACTGAGTGGAGTGGGGGTGGTACCCTGTTAAACTTTGGACCAATATCTAACTACAGTGCAAGTATCAAAAGAATCCATCCATTGGTTAAGGAGATATAGGTCTTTAAAAAACTTTAACCAAAACATCCAATCCGGACGCCGACGCCGACGCTGACGCCAGGGTGACAACAATAGCTCTTCCTGAACTTTCGTTCAGGCGAGCTAAAAATGACTTCACATTGGTGTTGATGCGACGTCATCACATTGCATCGGCATCAATACGATGTCATTTCAAAGTCGTGTGCCTGCTGGGTAATACCGCTTAATAGCAGTATAGTCAGAGTCTACACTGTTTACTCCAAAAACTGAAAATATAGTGTAGTCGAATTTGCAAACTGCATATATCCAGATGGGGTGGTTCATAAGCCATGATCACCTCATCTGGATCTACACTGTTTCTCCCCTTGTCTTAAAATGCTCAATATGATTTGGTTTCAACAGAAACTTTTTTTGAAATTTTGCACACACATAAAATATTTTTCTTTGGTGCCTTATGGAAATGGTTAGTAAACATAGTAAGAGAGATAAATCAATTTAAGAAGCACTCACCTCTAATGAACATAGTTGTTCCCCCTAGTAGGAAAGTTTCACAGTTGAGGGGTAGTGGGGTATTGGAAGCCTCCACAAACACATTAAATTCTGTGAGATCCAAACCTCTCCTCTCCAATATAGGCTGTATAGCTTCCCTATATTACAAAGACATAATGATACGACCTTAAATATCTGACAGTAAATGCCTGACCTTAAATATCTGACAGTAAATGCCTGAGCGAAATGTAAAGACCCACATAAGATCAATATTTTCAGTTTCAGGTAAATATAAATTTGTTCAAATTTTAGTACAATTAACCCTCTTTAGACTGGAAACCCATAAATTTTGTGAGACATAAACAAACAGTGCCTATCTAGTTCAGACACCACAGAAGGCGGCATCTGATACACTGTTTGCTTACAGGAATTTCTATGCAGATATATAATAATGAAAATGTCCACCAGACACCCCTAAAACTTAGAAATGGACTCATCCAAAGGATAAGGATGGACAAGTCCACTGGTCTGAAAAGGGTTATGGAAACTCAATAAAGTGAATGGGAACACCTTCATGTTTTTCCACCATTTTTATGAAGGGAAACAACTGGTGTCTGTCTAGTTCTGTACTTCCCCGAACAATTAAACCTTCTGAAACATGGGATCAACTCGTACAGCAAAGAGTTTGCTCCTAAGGGAGCAATTTCTTTCCTGTAAGAGATGACTCCCATTGAGAAGGGAGGCAATAAAGAAACCCAAGGAGTTGCTTCCCCGGAAACACCATTAATTCTCCCATTATATATGGTAATTTTGGTTGGATATATATAAATATATATAGCTTCCTTGTATATTAAAGATAAACTATAAATGATAATCCACCCTTAAAATTTTATATGCTTGCCTTGCTATATTATCAGATAAACTAGAAAATTGTGTCTGTAAGACACTAATGATGCCCCCGTGCAGCGCCTGTCACATGACATGTATATCCATAAAGCACCTACAAAGAATCCACTGAAAACATACCCTACCATGTAAAAAATTGCCCAAAATGACTAAGTTCAAAAGGCTGTAATTATGTCAAAATTAGTTCTAGATCTATCAAAATGCCTCATGCATATCTTCGAATATGTCCATAATTTGTAGACAAGGATTGAAAAAGATCCATTGAAAACTGTGGAGCAAGTTGATAACATAAACTCCATACTCTACAATGCAAAACTTTCCCTAGAATGACTAAGTTCAAAAGGCCATAATTCTGTCAAAATTAATTCTAAGTCCAACAAAAACCCACATGCACATCTTCAATACATTCACAGCATGTATGCACGGTTTGAAAAAGATCCATTGAAAACTGTGGGAGAAGTTGATTACACAAACTCTATACCCTACAATGCAAAGATTTGCCTAAAATGACTAAGTTCAAAAGGCCGTGATTCTGTCAAAATTAATTCTAGGTCCAACAAAAACCCACATGCACATCTTCAATATGTCCATAACATGTATGCAAGGTTTGAAAAAGAGCCATTGAAAACTGTGAGAGAAGTTGATTACACAAACTCTATACCCTACAATGCAAAAATTTGCCTAAAACGACTAAATTCAAAGGCCGTAATTCTGTCAAAATTAATTCTAGGTCCGACAAAAATCCACATGCACATCTTCAATATGTCCCAAACATGTATGCAAGGTTTGAAAAAGAGCCATTGAAAACTGTGGGAGGAGTTGATTACACAAACTCTATACCCTACAATACAAAAATTTGCCTAAAATGACTAAGTTCAAAAGGCCGTAATTCTGTCAAAATTAATTTTAGCTCCATCAAAAATCCACATGCACATCTTCAATATGTCCACAACATGTATGCAAAGTTTGTAAAAGATCCATTGAAAACTGTGGGAGAAGTTGATTACACAAACTCTATACTATAAAGCGTGACGAACAGACAGACAGACAGACAGGGGCAAATCTTAATGCCCCCTGACTATCGTCACGGGGGCATAAACAAGAGTTGTCAGAAGACAACAAAGCGCACCTTACAGGAGCTTGAGCCTCACAGCGCTGGTGGTACTGAAAGGCTCATGAAAACTAAATTTTTTTCCTTAAAAACAGTGTCAATCAGCAAAGTCAGTCAACCGTGACATATTGGTCAAGGACACATAATTGTGTGATGCAGCTGCTGCAGTGGTATGGATGTATATATGTACCAAGTATGATGACTGTAGCTACTGCAGTTTGTAAGATACAGATTTAAACATCGAGTTAAACGCAAAAGTTAACATTGGTTAACCTTATCACGGACGCCGACGAGGACGCTGACGGAGACACGAACGCGGACGCTAACGCTAACGGATACTCGGACTACGACGCCGGGGGTATAGCATAAGCTCTCCTTTGCATTCACAAAGGCGCGCTAAAAATGAACAATCCCTTACCATATATGCCCAAGAAGACTAGCTGTAAATTACAGGACCATTCTACCCCTAAGTGATTGTGGGTATCACTGCACGTGTATGCCCAAATATCAGACTCAGTAGCTCAATGTATAACAGCACCACAAAATACTTTTTCAAAAGATTACTTCCTGCTCCATGGTACAGAGCCTTAGATAAGAGGGAGTATTTGGTGATAATTAGGGATAATTTTGGTTAATTCTGCATAAAAACATATGTTGTGACCCCTCATCTGAACCATCTCATCGAGACGGTTCAGATGAGGGGCCACAACATATGGTTTCAATGAGAAATAAAAAAAAATATCCCTTAATTATCATCAAATACCCCTCTTATCTAGAGCTCTGATGGTAGATGTTTAAATGTACAAGAAGAACCATGTTGTTGCTGCAATGTACTGTGTAGGCATTGGCATTCATTTGAGCTGACATGACAACTATAGTGAAGCTGTGACAGCTCCTGTCATAACTAAGTTTTAGATTTTGTGGTGACAGTTCTGATAATCAGCTTCTATTGCACTGTTAAATGTTATCTGTATCTGCTCACTAAAACCTTATAGATGAAAATTTGTATTTCATGATTATTTATTTATTTTTGACCCAAAATCTGAAAATGCTGTAGTTATAAAATGCAATACATCCAAAATACTAAAATGAATGTAAGATTTTTGGCCATTTTAAAATTTGTTTCGTACCTGAGTGAGACATTTTTGACTGCTGCCACAATTTCCACCTCTTCTTGATCCCCACTTCCAAACTTCAGCGTGAATCGTTCATGATTTATTACTCCCTGAAAATATAATCAGCAATATATGATGAAGTCACCTAATGGAAGATCTGAGTTATCTCCCTTTAAGAATATTGGGAAATTTTAGGAAGTGACTAATATTTGCAAAGGGAGATAATTTAAGGAGAATACAATGGATACACTTTCAGGCTAAGCAATTCTGTCGTTTTAATGTTTTCTTCCCTTCACAATGGAGGTCAATTCTTATAGGAAAGACTTTGCTCCCCTAGGAGCAAATTTTTTCCTTAAAGAGTTGACCCCATTTTGAAAGGGCTTCCTCTTCCAAGGAAGCAAAGAGGAAGTGATAAATGGTGATCCCCTTCACAGAAATGGTGAGAAACATAGGTGTGCATCCATACACCCTAAGGAAGATAGCAAAGGGAGACAAAGTCCTGAACAAGAGCTGTCGCCTGACAGCATAGCTCGCCTGAATAGGTGTTTGTCCATCACACAGTGGTGTGGACTGCTATGTATAAAACTTCAGGCAAGCATGTCCATAATGACAACACATTTATAAACAAAAGCTATCTCAGAAATGTCTTAAAATAAAAAAAAATCCACATGAAATTTCATAGTCCATGAGCTTGGGGTCAAAGAACTAAGGGGTAGGGGGGGGGGGAGGAGGGCAGGGCTAGGATGTATCAAAGCCTTTAACCGTTATCTAACATCAGTCCAAGTATTAGTATCAACTGAGTCCATTGTGGCACTGTGAAATTATGTCTTCATTAATATAAAACTAATCAAAATCTTTAAGACAGAACTCAAAGTCCATGACCTTGACATCAAGGTCATCCAGTCGGGTAAGTATATAGTGTTTTGTAAAAACTCAAAAAAGTGTCTAACATCAGTTCAAGTGTAAACTAAATCTCTGCCAAGCATTATGAATCAGTGCGCAATTAGAAAACTTTATTAAAGACCAAGTTTCCTAAGTCCCTGACCTTGACATCAAGGTCACCGAGCAGGGCTGAGGTAGTACTCTGTAAAACTTTGGACTAATATCTAACTACAGTGCAAATATAAAAAGAATTCATCTATGGGTTCAGGAGATATGTGTCATTAAAAAACTTTAACCAAAACATTCAATCAATAAAAAGACAATTTTCTAAGTCCATGACCTTGACATCAAGGTCACTGAGGGAGGTGGGGGTGGTACCTTGGAAAACTTCGGACCAATATCTAACTACAGTGCAAGTATCAAAGGAATCCATCCATGGGTTAAGGAGATACTGGGCTTTAGAAAACTTTAACCAAAACATCCAGTCCCAAAAAACTCCCAATTTTCTAAGTCCATGACCTTGACATCAAGGTCAAGGAGTGGTGTGGGGGTGGTACCATGTTAAACTTTGGACCAATATCTAACTACAGTGCAAGTATCAAAAGAATCCATCCATGGGTTAGGGAGATATATGTCTTTAAAAAACTTTAACCAAAACATCCATCCGGACGCCGACGCCGACGCGGACGCGGACGCGGACGCAGACGCCGACGCCGTGGTGACAACAATAGCTCTTCCTGAACTTTCGTTCAGGCGAGCTAAAAACTGCTACTCCTTTCACGAACACTGATGGAAGTAAATTATGTTGCAAGCAGACTCTCTATTTGCCTCCCCTTGCTAAAATAATTTCCTTCCTTTACACTCATTAGTAAAAAATTTTCATGTAACTTAACTATATACAAATGCAAACTAGGCCAAGACTCAGACCAGCCTGTCATTAAAGCCATGTGGTGTACAGACAAAAATTTGTGAAAGATCTAAAACAGGAAGCCTCATGTCATGTAAACAAACTGTAAAGACCCTAAAGGACAGGCTGGTCAAGTTAAATAGTCATTATCATTATTATCATTACTAAAGCTCAGGCACATTGAATAATTTTACTTAGTTCACCTTAAACACATTAACTCAAATCATCTCAAGATTATCCTCATTGCAAGGCTCATATGCAGCATAACATATAAGCAAACAGGATAAGCATTTCTTCCATCAAACACAACATGGAGCTGCTGTCAAACACTCAACATTCCAGTGACCAAGCACCCAAAGCCTATTGTGGTGGAACTGTGTCCTCTTAATTAACATAGATTACATGTTTCGACAAAAAGGTGATTTGCTGCATGGAGATGCAGGATATTAAGGCCAAAATCAGTTTCAGGTATGCAAGCTGAATTGTATATTAATCTTCTGGTTAAACAAGCAAAGCATGTGCTAGCGAAAGCTATATAAATTATATTACAATTTATTCTAAATGGTTGCCACAAAAGCCTAAGGAAAACCGATGTACATCAGGCTCATACTGTCATTATTCTAGGTCCTGTGTGTGCATTTTGCTAGTTGACAAAACTATGTAACTATTGTTTGCTAACGGCATCACTGTTGACATACATCACCTTAGGCTTTTCAACGACCCTGATACAATGTTCTGTACTCTCAGGAGCAGCCTTGCAAGTGGGTACACTGTCAGCAGTTTAACTAACATTTTTTTCAAACAATGCTTGACTGCTCAAATATTTTATAGCAATTTAAAGTATTGGTTAAAGTATTTCATGGCGATGAAAGTCAAAAATATGAAAAACAAAACAAAAAACAATGTTATATTTGTGTTTGTAAGTTTACATATTATATGCACGTGTACCTTCACATACATGTATTATATATATACTAGTCTGATTAAGGTAAAGCAGATATCTAGCTTACAATAAATAGCAGAACAACACTCAGAATAAGAGCTCTAGATAAGGTTGAGGGGTTGGAAAGTAATTCCAAGACTACCATAATGACCCTAAAATTTCGGACATCCTAAAGTCGGACAATTTATTTTTGAAAATTCTTAGACAGTGGATTTTATACACATAAATGCATCAAAATGATGCTTAGTGAATGGCAAACATTGTAGACCCTGATCAAACTGTAGACCCTGATCAAACTGCTCCTTCAGGAGCAGTTTGATCTGGGTCTACAATGTTTGCTAAGACCTGTCTGTCCAAACATTTAGGGTCATTATGGTATTCTCCATCAAAAGTTATTCCGTGACCTCATCAGAACTCCACTGCATACAGTCATTCTAAAATGGAAAACAATGTGTATTTTTTATGAAGAAATAAGAAAACCTAAAATCAAGCCCAAATGAACCCTCCACACCACCCATCCCCGTCTCATCTAGAGCCCTGTTACGTCACCATCACAATGAAATATATGAACCACAACACATCAAAACCAACAAAAAGGCATGCGCATCCATTGAAGACTCAGATCAGCCTGGGTGGATGCACAGGCTGATCAGAGTCTTTACTATGCGCCTAAAGGGTAGCTAAGAGACTTAGCTAGCACCATGGGTACAGCGAAGACTGATCAGACTGGGTGGATGCCCAGGCTGATCTGAATCTTTGCTGGGTGCATATGCCACTTTGTTGGTTTTGTCGGGTAACTGCTCATATAGCAAAATATAAGCCAATACACATATTACAACATACATGGGATATATGCAAGATACAATATACATGAATAAAAAAAGCATTCTCGCACAATGGGAATGTTAAAAATTATTGTAATTTGTTACAAAATGCAGAAAAAACATCAAAACCACATATACAAATGTTAAAAAAAATATTACATACAAATATTTTAGCAAAAAGAAATGCAGAGCAAAACATCAACCACAACTTAATAAAATGTTTTGGGGAAACAAGGGTGTGAAAAACGCCATAACAATAGTTAAAGAGTGTAACAGATGTCCACCAAAATAGTCATTATGTTTTATGTTAAAATTATGCTCAGAGCAATGGATAAGTAAGAGCATTGATGATTATTCTTGAGGGATTTTTCTAGTTTTTTTTTTTATATATATATATGAAAATGTATGTGGTAAACCCTCATAAGTACAGCCTCATCAAGGCAGTTCCAATGTGGGGCCAGAACCTAAGATTTTATAAAGATTAATGGCATTATCTCAGAACTATCATCAAAACTCCATCCTATATGATGCTCTGATGGTATTAAGATTATGCAACTAAAAGTGTCTACATACAAGACGCAGCCTGACAGTGCTATGACGCCACAATAATCAAGCTTACAAATAACCAAGCTACCACGCTACCAAGCTAGGCTAGACAGTGCAATAACATAAAAATAACCTTTGGTCGCTGCGAATAATTAGAGAAGGCCGATGTTGGTGTTGATAAACGCCTCTCTGCATTATTGTTCGACAGAGAGTTCTCGTCGATACTTCCATGGTAACTATTTCTAGCACCCCTCTCCTCATCAGAATGGTTTCCATGGTTACGCTCATATATATCACTGACACTATGACTACGCACACCCTACAAATGATTTAAGGTAATATCCTAAAGCAACAATTTAGTAAGCTGCCACACAAACCTTTCATAAATTGTTTTAATACAAAATGCTAGGCATATTATACACCAGTGACAGTATCATTCAACAATCATAAAATGTGGTTGATTTATTTAATTGTGTGACCTTGAACTTAATGACTTTGTGACTTTCAGACTGCATTTTGGTAAATATGCATTGTATGGACAAAAGACTGTACTCTGATGATTGATGAATGAACTTGGCATAAGATCATGATGTGTTAGTGTATACCTGTGCAAGATTCATGAATGAAGTTGGTCATGATGTATTTTAGATACCTGTGCAAGATTCATGAATGAAGTTGGTGTAAGGTCATGATGTATTTTAGATTCTGTGCAAGACTCATGAATGAAGTTGGCATAAGTTCATGATCTGTTTTAGATTCTGTGCCTGATTCATGAATGAAGTTGGTGTAAGTTCATGATCTATTTCAGATACCTGTGCAAGACTAATGAATGAAGCTGGCATAAGATCATGATCTATTTTAGATTCTGTGAAAGATTCATGAATGAAGTTGGCGTAAATTCATGATCTATTTTAGATACCTGTGCAAGACTCATGAATGAAGCTGGCATAAGGTCATGATGTATTTTAGGTTCTGTGCAAGACTCATGAATGAAGCTGGCATAAGGTCATGATCTATTTTAGATTCTGTGCAAGATTCTTGAATGAAGTTGGCGTAAGGTCATGATCTATCTTAGATACCTGTGCAAGATTCATGAACGAAGTTGCCATAAGGTCATGATGTATTTTAGATACCTGTGCAAGATTCATGAATGATGCTGGCATAAAATGAGAATGTTTACAGTCACCATTCCTTGAACTGTTAGTAAGACAGTCCCTGAAACATTTGAATTCCCACAAAATATCTTCAAAACTCTACTTTACTTGCATACTGGTACCATTCTTTTTCTACTCTCTTGCAACATATTGGGGAGAGTTGGGTAACTTGGGACAGCGGGTAAATTCGGACACTGACAATGTTTCCTTTATACACTGGAGCGCTGTTACAACGCGGGTGTAGGGAGACATAAAATCGAACCGCGTTAAAAGTGGTCACACATTATATCGATCTTCATGGAAATACCCCACCCACTAATGAAAAACCCCATGTTTACATGTTCCTAGCGCTTATTTAGCCCTAACGAGGTAGATAGACATGTTTACTGCTTACCTGACACAACGAAAGTCATCGCTCAAGTAGCCTTTCAGTCCCTATGTTCTTACTTATTGTGAAAAATGCGCTGCAAAAGGGTTGAAAACCATTTACAAAGCGAAAGTACAATCGTAAAACATCGGCCAATTCCGTATCCTGAATTAAACCTATATCGATGAGGATGTCCGATTGAGCGAAAGTAGACTTGTTCAAGTTAATTCCCTGGCATATACACTTGCAAAAAGGTACCTTCGGCCGAATAAAATATACTTATTTGCGCGAGTACTGACGTCGCCTAAAAAACTCTTATCAGCCTACAGATAACCAAATCAGGTTTAAGCTTTGTTTTTTTGTTTTTTTTCATTAATAAAATTCTTTTATAATGTTTTCTTTGGAAGTAATCAGTGACTGCTATGCACAGCCTTTTTCCCGAGCGTCGGTTTGTGTATTGTGTATATGAGGTTGGCCAAATTGGTGACACGTGATATGCGCTAATTATCGAAGTCTTCTGAAAACAATGACCAGCGTTCACACCTTGGCAAGACAACCGACGCTTTGATTGTCTCTGATAACTTTTGACACGCTGTTGATTAAAATTATGTAAACAACCCAATTAACTTTTAATGGTTATTTTCTATTCCAATGTCGTGAACACCGACGGAAACTGCCGAAAAATCCGCAATCTGTTGAAAAATAATTGGCGACACAGGACAACCGTGTTATACCGATTTCCGCGATATATCGCTCTGCGGTATAACGGCGCTCCAGTGTATGTCAGTTTTTTGGAACTAAAACAAAAATTAACTGGCCAAACAGAGAAAATCCTGATGAGATGGCTCATTATGAGCCGTCTCATCTGGATTTTCACTGTTTGCAATTGTATGTCCGAATCTATCTGCCTGTCCAAAGTTACCCAACTCTCCCCTTGTTAAGACTCTATCTGCAACAGTGGACCTGGTTGTTCAAAACTGACAATGTTGTTCATTAAAAAGAAATTACATGTTCAAATGTATTGTATGCAAAAACACAGCCATTTTTAGCCGAAAAAAAAGTGAGGAGCTTTAACAGACTGTCAGTGCTCCTTACATTTATTGGCAAAAACTATTAGCAGACTAAGTCTTGATCTTATGTGTACTAGAAGACTTAACTCTTTAAGCATCAAAAAGCAGACGACAAAATTTACGTCTGCAAAAATTAAAAAAATGCCTTGTCCAAGACATTTAAAACTGAGAATTCAAAGACTAGAGTGCAAACAGTGTAGATCCACATGAGGCTGCGCATTATGAGCCACCTCATCAGGATCTACGCTGTTTGCAAATTTTGCCATTTTCGTCACTGGTGCTAAAGTGTTAAATCAATGACTAAACAACTTTGTTAAGTTATTCATACTTTGAACAACTGGGCCCTGGTGTATCCCAGTTGCCCTTTCCCTTTTTTCTCTTTTGTGCAGTTTTGATGGGTTTCAAAATGTTTCAGGAACTTTTAGCATAATGAAAGCGAAGATAGAGACATGGATGTGTTAGTTTTGAATACTGAAACAAAAAATCTTGTATATGTTATATATGGTATGACATCACTGCAAGCTTATATACCTCATAGCAGCAAGCCAATGTTTATATTTTCACAGAAATTCATATCAAAAGCTGTACAGTTTCTCATAAATGCAGTTTTAAAATGTTATGATGCTTGCTATATTTAGAGCTCCAAAGCCAAATATTTGGAAGAAAATTTGAGTTTTTGTTCTTATTTCTCAAAATATTCATCAGTACATATTCAGTGAGATCTTATTTAAGACGTATAAGTGCACTGCCATATTTTCTGTTTTTCAAAGGGACACAACCTTGTACCTTCCTGTTTGCTTCCATGGGTGACAAAACCCTTCAGAAACAAGGTCTCTTTTAAAGGAAAGAATTTGCTCCTTTAGGAGCAAATTCTTTCCTTTAAGAGTTGACCCTTTTTAATGAGAAGGGAGGCCAAATTCAAAATGCAAGAGTTGCTTCCCCTGAAACTGTGTCCATCCACCTTAATGAGAAGTAAGAAAATCATCAAAATTTTCAATCCAAGTATTTGTGCTTCTCTGTGTTCTGAAAAGAACCCTACTTACTGTGGTGTGCCGTCTTTTTGATTTTACTGCTTTCTTCCTTCTCAATTTCTTATCAACCTGGTCAATTTCATTGCCATCACTGAAATGAAATAAAGAAATGGTAACAAAATCTAACACACCAAAATCTAATCAGCTATTTGGCTTATCCTTTTGGTGACTTTGACCCCATTTTCAAGGTCACAGGAGGCCTTAAGTTGTTAAATTTTATTTATCAGCGTCGACATGACCATTTCTTGTACCCAAGATATCTCATAAACCAATGGTTAGAATTTCACCAAACTTGCATGGATATACCAATGGGACAAGCTTAGGAGCTGATTAAATTTTGGTGACCTTGACCTCATTTTCAAGGTCACAGGAGGACTTGAATATGTGAAAATTTCACTAAAATTGATATATCTCTTGAGCCTTTGGCTGGAGTCCCACCACACTTGCATAGATACACCTTTGGAACGATATAAGAGTTGGTTATGTTTTGGTGACCTTGACCAAGAAATTGTCACGCCAAGGCCAAGGCATAAAATTTAACAGCTTAAGGCCTCCTGTGACCTTGAAAATGGGGTCAAAGTCACCAAAACCTTATCAGCTCTTTGGCGTATCCCAATGATGTATCTATGCAAGTTTGGTAAATTTTTACACACTGGTTCAAGAAATATGGTGGGTACAATCTGTCACTCAGACACCGACATCGGGGATCCACATTGAAATCAATATGTCCCCCTCTCACCTTTGGTGAGGGGGGGGACATAATGAAGTTTCGTTCACAAGTACCTCAGTCAAGAATAAACATTCCAATAACGATTTAAGTCCTTTTATCTTTTCTATTTTTGTCTTTGACAAAACAGTACCTTGTTTGATCACCTGTCTGTAAAACATGATTGAGAGCCGCCCATTTCTGAGTGATAAACCTACTTGCATCTCAACACAAATGCTGACTGGCTTATAAAAATGAAAAGTCCGTTAAACGTACCTGCTATTAAGGTCAATCAGTAAACACAATCAGCTACAACAGTCACAAATAAAAATGAAAACAGTTACCTTAGTGCAGCGGATCGTTTGATGTGAAAGCTTCCGCTTACAACTTTCTAGATCAGCTGGAAAACCGCATGTCGCTTTAAGTTTCATAAAATTCCATTAATTGGTACTATGTTATGGCCCAATTTGTTGCTTTTAGATCAATTCAAGGGCAATAACTCATACACTACTGAAGCTATTCCACAAAACTTCAGATGCACATTGGCATTATGATGATACATATTTAGTTTAAGTTTCATGAAATTCCATGTATTGATAATTTAGATGGATCAATTTCCTCGATCGAATATCAATGCAATGGCAATAACTCATGCACTACTGATGCCATTCCAACAAAACCTTATGTGCACAAGTGTGGTATAGTAATACATACTCAGTTTAGATTTCATGAAATTCTGTTAATTGGTTACTAAGTTATGGCTCATTTTGTTGATTTTAAATTGATTCAAGGGCAATAACTCATGCATTATTGATGCCGTTCTGATAAAACATGATGTGCACCACCATGTTATGGTGATATTATTTGTTCAGTTTCATGAAATTCTGTTCAATGTTTACTTAATTATAGACCACCGGAAAGACAGATGGATGGAAAAACAGACCAACATGGATAAACTATATTCCTGCAATTTTGCTTGGGGGATAAAAATTTAAAGTACATTTTAAAGCACAATACATTATCACATTCATTCCACCGTGACCTCAAGGTTACTACAGTATAGTCCTCAGATGGACCTTTGTATGTCCTTAACTATCTATGATGTTAATAAACTTTTATCAATTTCAATTTCCAGACAAAAAAATCATGAAACTGTCATCTTCATTCAAAACTTCTGTCATTTTCAATAGTTTATCATATTAATGAATCAAGAAACTAATTGCTTTATATGGCCATAATTACCATATTTGGGCGATAACCCCAATATTACAAAAGTTTAAGGTGACTGGCTACAACTTCATATTTCAGCTGCAATTCTTACAAGGGAGACAACTTTCCAGGAGGGAGACAACTTGCCAGGTTAAGAATTGGCTTTCCAAAAAGAAAAACTCCCTCTCAAAAGCTGTCTACTCTGAAAGAAAAGAATTTACTCCTATGGGAGCAAATTCTTTTCTCCAAGAGTTGACTCCAAGTGAGATGGGGAGCCAAAAATAAAATTGGCAGGGAAAGGCTCTCTATTTACCTTAAGAAGATGTGTTGTGGGAAAATTATCAAACAGAATTAACCAAAACCAATCTATGAACATACATGTACACAGTTGATTTAAATTTATTAAGTCTAAGCTCTCACCAAAATCCACATGAGCCCAAATGCAGGCTCTCACCAAGGCTGATCTTACAGCTAAACACAGTCCACGCACACTTTATCAGCCCTATTTTCTTATGACAGGGCTCAAAAGTTAAAGATCTGAAGGGAGATTCTGGCCGCACTTTCAAAAGAAACAGAAAACTTAACATAAAATGTACTTTATAGTAATGCTTACTACAACATGAATACGTGTTTG
Source organism: Ctena decussata (assembly GCA_963989385.1). Classification (NCBI taxonomy): domain Eukaryota; kingdom Metazoa; phylum Mollusca; class Bivalvia; order Lucinida; family Lucinidae; genus Ctena; species Ctena decussata. The sequence goes on along the minus strand of OZ022510.1, from coordinate 50,726,721 downwards.
GGCATTTTGTCTGTTATACCCTGTATTTTTCTTTGACTATTTCAACAAATGCGTTTGTTCAGGGAACGGTAACTGATGGCTCAGTGACTGACAAGAAATACCTTAAAGTCTGACCTGGACGCATTAAGTACATGAATAGAAGGGGGTGAAATTATTCTCTGAACTGTTTTCAGTTCATTTCTATAAAAAGACCTGTCTACATACAAGATAGCTAACCTTACAGTGATTTGCCTATCCTATAATTTCTAACCAAATGAAAGACCACAATACCACAGAGACATCATTGGGTCTGTGATAGTTTTCCTACAACTTTTTTAGACGTGAGCCAAAAAGGAAATTTTAATAATACAGACCTCCATGATCCACGATCACATCTAGCCATTTTTGAAAAATCGGTATCTAATCCATGTGACCAAACATTATACTAGTTTATGTGCACATGTATCCTGTTATGATATTGTAGTAAGAAGGTGTGTTCAAACAATTTTAAAAATCAGCAGTGTCACGTAATAAGGGACCTTAAGCTATGTGCATACTTCAAATACTAAATTCAGCCAGGCAATATGCTCGGACTATTCGTTATATGCATTCCCTAGGGTCAGTAGTTTGCTCATGCAAACAGGGAAGACTCTGATCAGGCTGCACAAAATGTGCAGCCTGATCTGAGTTGTCCTGTTTGCACGATTTCATAAAATCTATTTGCAGACGTGATATGTACCTGTATGTTTGTACTATTTTATTAAAATTACATCCCCCATATTTTGTTACCGTTTGACAAACTGGTTTCTTCAAAACATTGTCAAAGAAAATATCTCAAATTTAATACCATTTCAACAAAATGCTTGAACATCAAAAAGGTTTTTGTGTTTTATGCTAAGAAAATTGCTATTCATCAAGCCAGTAAAACATATAGCTATGAAAACAAACTTTTATGCAAAAAAAAAAACAGTATCTAAAAAAAATCATTATACTTTTAATATAGAAGTCTTTGAACTGAGGGAAAAAAATCAACAAGTATTTCCTGCCATTAAATGGTCAGCAAAGTGCCAAAAAGACTGAATATGGTATGTTGTGGTTGCTCAATGGATTGGTTGGTTGGTTGTTTTGGGTTTAACGGCCCTAAAATTGAGACAGTATTTCAGTCGATATTGGGCCACAGACTATTATTATTATTATCATTATTATCTCCCAAAGAGAGATAAAAGAAGACAAATGGAAGATGAGTGAAAAAAATGTCCAAACAACCCCAACCCGCATCTACTGCAAGCACAGTAGGCCCTTGCTCTACTATTATCCAAATCAGTAGGACGCCCTGGCACTGGAAGTTATACCCAGCACCATTGCACCACCCAACCACCCCCAAGCTCAATGGAACTGGCATAAGATTGAGCAGCTACAATTTTTTGTAAGAAGCCCAGAATACATATACTATGACAATTCATGTTAATTCTCCAAGAAAAATTATGTTGTGACCCCCTTATCAGAGCCTTCATGGTTCTAATGAAGGGCAACAAAACAGATTTTTATGAAAAATTATCACCGAATACTCACATTATCTGGGCATCAAAACCCATCCTAATCTGTCAAAATTTAGGACTTAAAAGGAAATATAACTTTTCTACCTGTCTTAAGAACCCAGCAATTATTATTATTATTTCATTAAGATTGTGAGTTGTTCCCTTATATAACTCAGAAATATACATTAGATCACCCTTTTTAATATCCCTCACAGTAGTAACGTATCAGATAATATTACCGCTACAAACTAGGAAACTAGATTCAGTTTTCTTTAACTTCCTCATAAAGACATTACATGTGATTCCGTATCATATTATATGGACCCAACTTTGATTTTAGGAGGCAATGAGCCATAACACAACAAAACCAACAAAGTGGCATGAGCGCCCAGTGAAGACTCAGATCAGCCTTGGGAATCTGTCTGCATGGAGCTAGCTTTGACCCTTAGCTTCCCATTAAGTGCACATCAAAGACTTTGTTCAGACTGGGCTGATGCCCAGGCTGATCCAAGGCTTTGCTGGGCACACAAACCATTTTGTTGGTTTTGTCGTGTTGCAGCTCATTGTATACCAAGTCTCACTAAGTGAGATGAGATCTCACCTAAGTCTGCACTCTTCATACGATTTTCAAATTTTACTTTAATTTTTCATTCTCTCAAATTTTACATTTTTAAGGAAAAAGAAATTAAACAAGGACTGCATAATTTTTTGTCTAGGGTTATAAACTGGTAAAATTTTAGCTGCATCCCATGGGTAACATTCAGGGCTCAACCAAGGGAAGGTTTTAACAGGGCTCAATTAAGTGAAGTTTTTTATTTTCAATGGCACATTTTATAGTCTCCATGGATTCATTTAAATATTAAATAAAGTTTCAAGACATTTATTGCCATCTTACTAACACAGAGATTTCTTTTAAGCCATCCTAATAATGATTTTTTTTAAAGTGCAGATGTACTCATAGATTACACTCAATCATGGATTTTGCCTTTGATATGAATGTAAAATTGAAAATTGCACATAAATCATCTTGATGTATTGAATAATATTATTAAGAAGCATCTTAAATCTTTCAAGTCTTTTTTTCTATGCACCTTAATGCTCTAATAAATCTTGGTGTAAAAGAATTTCTTTTTCAGGGTAGGCAAACAATCCCATACTTTAGGCCACCTTAATGTTAACCAATCACTGCCTCCTAAAATTTGAATAAATCAGTTTTACTTACTGGTAATTCATAGAATGGCAAACAGTGAATACGCTGATCAGACTGCTCTCTGAGCAGTCTGATCAGGGTCTAGACTGTTTGCTCAGGACTTATGTCCCAAAATTTAAGATACGATTACGGTATTTTTTTCTGACTGATCAGTTTCTTTCATGAATGAATATTTGAGCGGCGGCGCGACAAAACCAACAATGTGGTTATGCGCCCAGCCCAGACTCAGATCAGCCTGGGTATCTGCCCAGTCTGATCAGAGTCTTCGCTGTCCGCATGGCAGTAGCTTAGACCCTTAGCTATCTTTTAAGCGCTTAGCGAAGAGTCTGATCAGACTAGGTGGATGTCCAGGCTGATCTGAGTCTACGCCGGGCGCACAACCACATTGTGAATTTTCTCGTGTCGCGGCTCATTTCTTCTTTGAAAACAGATAATGAAGCATGAAAAATAAAGCTATTTTAAATATTTCATTTGATTTGCTTAGATACGGTATTAAGATTCGACAAACAGTTTTATTTACAAATCATTACACCACTTCATTGCATTTTTATTCATGTATATCTCGAAAGTGTGACACACACATTTGCTGACATACATTGTAAAACAGGATGCTTTTGCAGGGACTTGCAAAATTTGTCACACCCGCACCCTATAATGGATGAAATGTTGAGAATATGGGTAACTTTACTGTAGTTTGAGAGGCTAGTTTCAGGGCTAGCAGTTGTGGAGAGATGGAATGACGGATAGCCAGAAACAGCACCTTGCTGCAGCAAGTACAACAACATTAAAAGGATGCTCTCTTAAGCCTCGGTCCCACAGAGCTTGCGACTGCGATGCGACCGCTTTGCGACTGATTTCCTCTGCGACTGACCTGCGACCTCTGCGACCATTGCAACTACTTTTCCTCTTCAAATGTGATCGCCGATCAGTCGCCGTACAGTCGGCGACAGCTTTCACATGCAGTCGGCGATTGATCAGCGACCTTACTGCAACTGGTCGCCATAGGATCGGCGACAGGATTGTAACTAGTTTAGGATGATCGGCGACCAGTCAGCGACCAATCGGCGACTGGTTGCAACTGAACGGCGACTGGTCGGAGACTGATTGGCGACCGTTCTGCGATCAAAAAGAATTTTCAGTAGAAATGTGTTGACAAGATAAAACAAGTAGCCCAAAGGGCAACAATTGCTCACCTGAGAGACATTGTAAACCTATAGGGATATTTAAGATGCTCAAGGGCAGCTAACTTCACAGTCAGTGGTCCAATCAGGCTGAAAATTAAACTCATCCAAAACATTATGTATGCCCTCATTTCATATATGCAAGTTTAAAAAGTATCTGATCAAGAGCACAATAGACAGAGCTGTCAAGGGCAGCTAACTTCGTAGTGGTTGGCCTTATCTGGCCAAAATTTGAACTTGTTTAAGATATTATGCATTTCCTCATTACCTGCAAGTTTGAAAAGGATCGGATCAGTAGAAACCAAGAAAAAGTGGCGACATTGATTTTTTGGATGCTCAGGGCAGGTACTCCTCTAGCCGAAATGCTAACTAATCCAAGCTTTTATGCATATCCTCATTACCTGCAAGTATGAAGAGGATCCAATAAAAAATGAAAATGTGATGACATTGTTTTCTCCATTTTAAGACTATGGGATTTTTTTCAAACGCTTAAGGGCAGCTAACTCCGTAGTCTGTGCTCGAATCCGGCCAAATTTCAAACTCATCCAAGCTCTTATGTATGTCATCATTACCTACAAGTATGATAAGTATCTAATCAAAAACCTTGATTGCAGCACCCTGAAAGTCAAACTTGCTCGAGATATTATCATGCCCTACATTTGTGTGAATTTATTTTAAAATCCATTGAGAAATGTAGGTGCTAGAGCGATGACAAAGTTTTTCTAAAAATAGCCACAGTGACCTTGACCTTGGGCACAGCATCCTGAAAGTCGAACTTGCTTGAGATATTGTCATGCCCTACATTTGTGTCAAGTTATTTCAAAATCCATGGAGAAATGAAGGTGCTAGGGCGATGACAAAGTTTTTCTAAAAATAGCCACAGTGACCTTGACCTTGGGCACAGCACCCTGAAAGTCAAACTTGCTCGAGATATTGTCATGCCCTACATTTGAGTGAATTTATTTTAAAATCCATTGAGAAACCTAGGTGCTAGAGCGCTGACAAAGTTTTTCAAAAAATAGCCACTGTGACCTTGACCTTGGGCACAGCACCCTGGAAGTCAAACTTGTTTGAGATATTGTCATGCCCTACATTTGTGTGAAGTTGATTTAAAATGCGTTGAGAAATGTAGGCGCTAGAGCGATGACCAAGTTTTTCTAAAAATAGCCACAGTGACCTTGACCTTGGGTGCAGCACCCTGAAAGTCAAACTTGCTCGAGATATTGTCATGCCCTACATTTGTGTGAAGTTATTTTAAAATCTGCTGAGAAATGTAGGTGCTAGAGCGCTGACCAAGTTTTTCTAAAAATAGCCACAGTGACCTTGACCTTGGGCGCAGCATCCTGAAAGTCGAACTTGCTCGAGATATTGTCATGCCCTACATTTGTGTGAAGTTATTTTAAAATCTGCTGAGCAATGTAGGTGCTAGAGCGCTGACAAAGTTTTTCTAAAAATAGCCACAGTGACCTTGACCTTGGGCGCAGCATCCTGAAAGTCGAACATGCTCGAGATATTGTCATGCCCTATATTTGTGTGAAGTTATTTCAAAATCCATTGAGTGATGTAGGCGCTAGAGCGATGACAAAGTTTTTCTAAAAATATGTGATGACGTTGTTTTCTCCATTATAACACTATGGGATTTTTTTCAAACGCTCAAGGGCAGCTAACTCCGTAGTCTGTGCTCGAATCCGGCCAAATTTCGGACTCATCCAAGCTCTTATGTATGTCAATATTACCTGCAAGTATGATAAGGATCTAAGCAAAAACAGTTGAGAAAACGTGATGACGCCATTTTCCCCATTATAACCCTATGGGATTTTTTTCAAACGCTCAAGGGCAGCTAACTCCGTAGTCTGTGCTCGAATCCGGCCAAATTTCGAACTCATCCAAGCTCTTGTGCATGTCATCATTACCTGCAAGTATGATAGGGATCTAATCAAAAACAGTCGAGAAAACGTGATGATGCCATTTTCCCCATTATAACCCTATGGGGGCTATCTGTTGCCATGGAAACCAGAGTTCTGAGCTGATGTGCACCAAAACCTAATGCAGCCTTTCCCCCACCCCAATGATGCTTCAGATAAAATTTAATTGCAATCAGCCCACTGGTTTCTGAGATATTTATGTTTGAAAGTGTTGACACACGCACCCACGCACCCACCCACCCATGCACCCACGGACGGACGACGGCTCGACTCCCATCCTATAAGCTCACCTCTGAGCCTTCGGCTCAGGTGAGCTAAAAATCATTTCACTGAAAGTTGTCAAAATAACACAACAACAGATTCAGTTGCTTCGCTTGCAACGACCGGAATGCATCTGTAATGTCTTTGATGATGTACAGGCGATTAAGACGGAGGAGGTGAACACAGTACTGGATAAGACCTTGGATTTCAAGAAGGCCGCAGTTTATTGATATTCTTTCTTTGGCTGTTGAGATTCCACATCTACAGCAGGCGTCCGAAGTTCTGAAAATTCGCTTATTTAGGATGCCTTGTCCTAAAAATTATTTTGCCAGCAGGAAGTATGCAGCGAGCCGTTTAGTGAAATATAGAGTAATATTTTGTTTTCTTTCTTTCTTTCAGTTCCTCGCTCTATGCTCTGTGTTCTGCCCTAGCATTTAAATTCTCAAATCATTTACTGATACCATTGCTAGTGATTAGTACATGATCCACCGTCCGTTTGCCATCATTAGAGAATTCCTCATTATGTCATGTTTACGTGTACTTTGAGGGGATAAAGTTATTATCTGTCTATCTGTCTGCAACCTTCCAGCGATCCATCGGCGCACAATGTACAACCAGTCGGCGACCAGTCGCCAACCGTTCGGCGATCTATCGGCGCACGCTGCAAACCTGTAGGCGACCAGTCGCCGATAGGTCGCCGATCAGTCGCCGACTCACCTATGGTCAGTCGCCAATAAGTCCCCGAGCAGTCGCCGAACAGTCGCCGACGGATCGCCGATAGGTCGCAGCAAGGTTGCAACATTTCAGAGCCAAAGTGTTAATGAAACCGATCGGCGAAAAAATACGATCCGCTACTTCCAAAAAACCATTGCAACCAGTCGCCGATCAAAATCAGTCGCGGCTAGTCTTTTGTGCATGTTCAAAAGACTGGCTGCGACTAATTTTGATCGGTGACTGCTCTGCGACCTTGTTGCGACCATTATAAAACCTCTCTGCCACCTCTGCAACCTCTCTGCGACTGTCAGTTTTTTCAGTCGCGGATAGGTCGTGGTGCGGTAGCAAGCTCTGTGGAACCGGGGCTTTAATTCCAACATATATTTAGCAAGAGACTATTTTCATGAATTAAAACTATGAAATAGAGGATCTTACATGAGTGCTCATGTATCATTGAATTTATTAAACTTGTTGGGGAAAACGATAAGATGCGAGGCTATGCCGAGCACCTTATCGTTTTCCCCAACTCATTTAATAATTCAATAATACATGATCACGAATGCAAGATTCTATTTATCATATGACACTAAAATCGCATTTTATTAGCAAATTTTGCACTAAAACGTCACGATTTTAGCCACAAGAAAACGCAACGCTTTTATGGACATCAACGCATAATGTTACGATGTAATTAGCTTATTTAATCCACTAGTTGATTATTGTTTTTAAGGTAGACGAATACTGAATAGAAATATTGGCGGGGCATTCAAACCATTATACCATCTAAATAACCCAAAGAGCTATAAAACATTTGGGTAAGAAAAAAACAATTTTCACCGTTTTGTTTTCCTAAAAAACAATATTTTGTATTTCTACATATTATTTTTAAACATTTTCCATTAAAATTCATATCTCTAGCACATGAATGAACTTTCATTTCAGCAAATCATATAATCTGTAATATATGATATTTGAAACAAACTGATAACAAAAAATTGCAGTTTTCTTGTTAATAAGTATATTTTTTACATTCTTTGAAAAATGCAAGAAAATTGAATTTCATGAAAAACGTCATGAAAAATATTATCAATCGATGGGGCATGCTTATGCGTATTATTTTAGTAAAACTTACGTCGTATGTTAAAGAATAAAACAAAAAAACAAACATTTCACCGTTTCGTTTCCTAGAAAAACAATGTTTAAGTTTAAAATATCCCCAAAACAGACTGCCCAAATTCTGCACCTGCTGCAAGCACAGCCGGTCCTTGCCCTATTATTTATTTTCCTGTTATTCGGTTCTACCATAGAGTAATGTCGACAAAAATGCGCAGATGGAATGGAAACTGTGAAGATCTTGATCATTCTGGTTCCTAAGGAACAGTCTGATCTCAGTTTTCACTGTTTGTACAGACCTATGTGCCCGAAAACTTAGGATCTTTACGGTAGATATTGTAAGTGTACAGTCAAACCTGTCTTAAGGGGTCACCCAAGGGAAGCCCAAAAATTGGCTGCTTACGACAGGTGACCCTTTAATACAGGTTCATTTGCACTGTATTTTGGTTCTAGGGACCCAAAAAAAGGTGGCTGCTAAAGGCAGGTGACCCCTTAATAGAGGTGACCACATAAGCAGGTTTGACTGTATATTATAACTGTATTTACTCCACAGTTAGTCGATTTGATGATGAACAATAACTCTGTTTGTTTTTTAAACAAGTAAGAACAGAGTTCTTCCGGGATCGTCCACCTTAATGCATGGCTTTATTACACTCTCAGATACGACGTCATATGATAATTTGGAATTATTAGTGTGTTCTGTACTTTAAGACAAAATAGATGCCACTTTACAGAAGATACTAAGAATAAAACTATCAGCCATATCTTTACTTTTTCTTTCATCCCTGTTTTTTTTTTTTTTTTTATATCTAGGGATTATACTACTGTAACAGAAAATTACTAATTTACTGTTACTTAACATACTGAAAAGTGTTTTATAACTGATTCAAACTATAGATTTTCAAGTGGAAACACTTCTTTTTAACCTAGTTATAAATCAGAGACAAATTAACCCATATTTTCATCAATCATAACACTTCAGACTCCCACTAAAACAGCATTGTTATCTTGTCTACATTTTAAATAGGCTGCAATTTATAGCTGCAATGTTAATAAAACACTTCTTTCTGCTGAGCTGTAAATCCACATTCAATTTCCGATCGAACTGTTATGTAATCTTTAACGATAATAAATTTTCAAAAGTGGAAAGACCCCCTTTAGAGAATTACCTGGTGATATATTCAAAATTGCGCCACTTTGTCTGTTCAAATTAAACACCTTACTGTATTCTACCTAATTAGCGCACATGTCTCTATAAGGGCACGCCGTGGCAATTTTTTAGGCATAGGACTATTAATGCACATATTTTTACTGGTTTATTCCTTTGCTTTCTCGTTTACAAGAGCTGAAAATGCAATAGAATATTTAAGTTTTTACTTCTAAATTTTCTCTATCCTTCTACATGTATATCCATACGAATTTAAAGGTTAAGCATTAGAGAAAAGCTGCTTATAAGCAGCTTTTCTCTGATGCTTTACCTTTAAATTTGTTCCCTTCAATATATAATAACCTATTAAAATGTGCACTTATATGAAAGAAAGTTTACTACAATTATTTGCCGCCATTTTGAAAAAGTTAAGCGCACAGGGCGCTAATTAGGTCGATTACGGTATATTAGGACACCATAATACTCAAAAGGGCAAAAAATGAAACAAGCTGAATTTGAAAACAGAGTAGATCAAGATAAGAACCCCCCCCCCCTCCCAACCTTCCAGAAATTATCACAAGTATTTTAATCAGTCTTGTGTAGTTCCATCTTGTAAGATGGATCCAGATTTTTGGGTGAGTGAGTGAGTGAACTCGGGTTTAACATCCCACCAACAACGAGGTCATATGGAGACGGGACCTCGGTTTAAAGTTTCATCTGAAAGACCCAGATTTTTGGGATTACTTTGGAAGGAAAAAAAAATCTTATAACCAAATAAATATGACAGACAAAATTGAAATGTCCTCTAGAGAAATATTCAGGGTAAATGTTTATATGTCCCAACAGGGTTACTTTTATTATCTTTGTCCATTTTGTAATTACTTTCTGTTAGTACAATGATTAGTTTAGCAATTTTTATATGTATTAATTATCAATAATGCCAATACTGCCACACTAGTGTCAAATTATGAATAATATTAACAAGATGACAAGAATTCCACCGAAGGCAGGCAGTGTCTTGCCTGTCTGCACACTGTCAAAGAACAGGGGCCGTATTCATAAAGCCACTTAAGTCGTTGCTATGCGGTTGCTAAGGCTAAATATCTATAAAAGAGATTCCCTACAACTATGAAATTTGGTCTGGAGGAACAGTCTTTGTAAGACTGTTCCTCCAGACCAAATTTGTAGGGAATCTCCTTCAGAGAAATTTAGCCTTAGCAACAGCATAGCAACCACTTAAGTTGTTTTATGTATACGGCCCTAGACCTAAACCAGAAAACTTGATGAAAGTTACACCACCACCAAAGCCTCTGCCGAAAAAGTAATACCTATGTGTCGGTTCTGTTAGTCACAGGCAAGACAAAACCCAATTGATGAAAGCGTTAAAGTATGACCGCAAAAGTAATACTGCTTAAGTCTGCCTACTTGCCAAAATCTAACGCAACATTTCACCAAATCTCCAATCATGTACGTCAAACAACTGTATTTCAGAGAAGCATTATAAGCAAGGCATGTTACCAAAATGGAGAAAACAGATACTCAAAACTCCCTGTAAAGCCACCATACCTTTTAAGGCTTCTGAAGACAGGAACGGAGGCAACTTCCCTAAGGTTGCATCTATCAATAAAAACAGTGATGCTGCAAACATCCCAATTAATGCCTGCTATATTTCATGCCCTAGAATCATGTTTCATCAACACCAATGGAAGATGAATAAATAGCACGAAAAATTAATAGCTTTTCCAAAAGCTTATGCATGTATCCATGCTTTCAATATAGGAATGAATTTTATTTTTGTGGATTTTATCGATGTGTAAATGCGGGCGAATCACTCACAAACTAAATAAAGCCCGAAGGGCTTTATGTTAAGTTTGTGAGTGATTCGCCGGCGTTTACACATCCATAAAATCCACAAAAATAAAATTCATTTCTTATAATTCCAACTCGACCATCTTTTTCTCAAAATTGTCCGCTATAGTGAGGATCTTAGAAATCGCCGCCAAGAAAATAGTTCCAAGTAGTTCCAGATTTCTGGCTCAGGGAGTTTATCGAAGTATAAACGCTGGTTCATGTTCGCTCTTGACCAATCAAATTGCATTAAATTAGTATTAGGAAGTTGAGTTGGAATTATTAGGTCATGACACATCTGAAGTACATCTTCATTTCACTTATTTTTTGAGGAATGGAAGACCTAACTCACAGTCACGCGTAGCTCGGAGATGGCATGTGATGTTGATACAACTTTACATTACATTGCATGCAACGTCATGCTAATATGACGTCATTTCAACTGTATAAGAGGAGCCTTGATAGCTCTATCAGTTGAGTGCTGGCATACTGTGTCAAATACCCAGTTCGAAGCCAACCAGGAAAGAAATTCTTCATACTGTAAATGGAATTCCACTACATATAGGTTTTCATTATCATCCTAACACTGTCTCAGTATGACTCCAGTCCTGTTAAAAGGGATGTAGAGCTCCATTTCACAACTCACTGGGTACCCATCAGTGGAAGGTCCATGGTAGCCAAACCAGATACAATTTGTACTTGTTCGACATGTTCAATGACACAGACAACTATCTTCAACTTTAGTTTAATAATGGTTAATTGTGTTTTAAGTTCTGATTTTTTCAAAGTGCAAGATACCTACCTTGGTTTGATATCTGTTTCCATGGCAACTGGTATATCAGGCTGGCCTTCGTCATTAGCTTCATCCTCGTCACTGGAGTACTGTCCACTGTTGTTACGAGGCATTGTAGGGGTTGACACAAACTTAGATAACGGGGCATGATCTGTGGAAAATCAAATGGGAGACATTAACTCTTCAAGTCCCAGTGACGAAATAAGCAAAATTTGTAAACAGCGAAGATCCTGATGAGGTGGCTCATAATGAGCTGCCTCATCTAGATCTACACTGCTTGCCCTCTAGTCTTTGAATTCTCAATATGAAATATCTTGAACAAGGCATTTTTTTAATTTTTGCAGACGCAAATTTTGTCGTCTGCTTTTTGGTGCTTAAAGGGTTATTCTAACACTGGTCGCCTATATAGCCAATGCTAAAATCTAGTGATATATTGCATAACAAATCACTGGGCGGATTAGCGTGACATTATTTAGCGCCGTTCGGACGTCATTTTTATTCGTTTGGTGATGTCAATTTTCATTTCCATGAAGATAGACAGTGTAACGTCGTTTTCTCGCATCAAAAACTTACGAAATACATGTGAACACCTCTGTTACAGTCAAAGTTTTGAGCGGGATTTCTTCATGTAATCATGGCGGAAAACTGGAAAAATCTGAACATATGCGTTTTCATCGTTTCTGGCGTGTTAGAATCGAAATAGGGTCTTGCTAACAAGTGATTTATTGCCCAATATATCACTGGTTGTCGGTCAGTTGTCAGTGACTATATCACTTGTGCTTCGCACTCGTGACATATCACTTTACGACTGACCTCCAACCAGTGATATATTGGGCAACAAATCACTGTAAGCTAGAATCTATTTCTTAAATAAATTTTAACTATCTAAACAAATATAGGAAACGGAGGTAAATAAATATTTTGGAAAACCTCCCTTTTCAAAACCTCTAATAGTGAGGTTAATATTCTGCTAAGAGAAGCAACATGATTGTCGTCTGCCTCAGCAAAATATTTAGGCAAAATTTACGTCTGCAAAAATTCAGAAAATGCCTTGTCCAAAACATTTCATATTGAGAATTCAAAGACTAGAGGGCAAACAGTGTAGATCTAGATGAGGCGGCTCATTATGAGCCGCCTCATCAGGATCTACGCTGTTTGCAAATAATGCTATTTTCGTCACTGGTGCTTAAAGTGTTAAATCTGAGACAGATTTCATGAAAGTTTAAGGGTAGGAGTCTCCTCAACTGCATCAAACATGATAAATATATATGACACTGTGCAATTTATAAAAAGCTAATATTGTTCTTGGTAATATATAAAACCTATCTGAATGAGCACAAATTAAGCTAAAAATTCTGTGTGTAGCTGGGGCTTTAGCCTGGGTAACTGTGTATTTAACCCATTCCCTTTAGGGGTATCTGGGCAAACAGTTTGGATCCAGATCAGACCCCACAAACGTGGGGCCTAATCTGAGATCCAAACTGTTTGCTACCTAGACATCATTTCTACAAGAGTTAGTTAGACCAATATTGTCAAAATATTCTTGATTTTTGATGTAGACGTCAATTTCAGCAGACGACAAAAAGTACCCAGAATGCAATGGGTTAAAGACACAATTTAACGGGATGCATCATTTACTTGAAGAGTCAACACCGTAACTGTGGAAAGTAAATATTTTCACTTTCTTCCTTATAAGGGACCATTATTCCTATATTTGTATGTGCTAGTAATCTAAACACATGGCGTCACTATGTATAATATTGTCTTAAATAATTCTTTAAATAATAACTTGAAGTATCCTTGAAATATTGAGCTTTTAAACAATCAACATGAGCTCATTCAGTTTCCAGGCAATGAGCCGCAACACGAGAAAACCAACAATGTTGTTGTGCCCCCAGCACAGACTCAAATCAGCCTGGGCATCCGCCCAGTCTGATGAGAGTCTTCGCTGTCTGCATGGAGGTAGCTTAGACCCTTAGCTACCCTTTGAGCGCTAAGCGAAGAGTCTGAACAGACTGGGCGGATGTCCAGGCTGATCTGAGTCTGCACTGGGCGTACAACAACATTGTTGGTTTTCTCATGTCGCGGCTCAAATGAATATAGGAAAAAGGAAGAATAAGGGGAAAATTGTAAAATGTAGCATACATGATTCAGTAACATTGTTTATTATCATCAAATATGGACAGATGATGGATGGATGAACTGCTATTTTACATCCTTTTTAACAGTATTTCAGTCATAACAGGACAAGTTGTGGGTGATAATGAAAAGCTGTGTTCAATGGAACCCCTTGTACCACTGAAAAGATTCCTGCCTTCAGCAGGGCTTGAACCCAGGACAGCTAGATCAGCAGGCCAGCGCATAGCCTACTGAGCTACCGAGGATGTAGCAAATATGGTTGAGTAGCTAAGGTATATGCTTTAATGCTTTTTTTCTTTTTTTTTTTTTTTTTTTCAAATGGAGACAACGTTTGTGACTTTTTGTTTCCTTGCTTGAGGACCAAACCGAAACCCTCCCAAAAAGGGGCCTACTCTAGGTTGATATGACTTGACCTCAAGAAGGGAAGATAAACAGAAGATGGCACAGTTGCTTCCCCTGAAAGTGTACCCATCCCCTTTAATACTAGGTTCTAATAATCCAGAGAGGACATGCATGAGTTGTCAGGTTGTGATTCTAATAGGGCTTTGTTTTTTTCCTTCCTCATTATCATGTCACTCACTTCCCTTGAAACTCATTTGGCCTAAAACTAGCACAAAATATTATTCAAAGGGTCATAACATCCCAATTTGTCCATCTACCTTATTAATCCTTATTAACGCCCCGGCTCTAATAAATGCCCCCCTGCATCTTTTCCACAAATAATGTTATATTAACTTGTATGAATTCCTGTTTGCTTCTCTGGATAAGGTAGCTCTTTGAAATGGAGTCAACTCTTAAAGGTAAGAACTTGCTCCTCTACCCCTACTGAGAAGGGATGCCATAAAGCAAAACAGTGGAATTGTTTCCTCTGCAGGTATATCAATTGTTTATTAGAAGTGTTTTGGCAGTGGCTGGTTTGCTACTCATTAGGCTCAAAATGACGCACCCCTTTCTTCAAATGCAGCTCCCCCTCCATGTTTAATAGGATTATATATTTTCAATCTCCATAAAAATACATGATGTGACTCTCCGTAAAAATATATGTTATGACCCCTCATAACAACTGCCTTTAACTCTCTCATCAAGGCATCTCTAATAGTGGCCACATTATGGTATATCTTCGCAGTATCATTAAGTTTTTCTAAATTTGGAGCTCTTACTTAACATCAAAACTTTTTTTCATATCCCAAACTAATGGTATGACTGTCCTGTTGTCACCAAAAATGCAACAAATTGGTATGGAAAATGCGACAAGTTGGTATGGAAAATGCGACAAATTGGTATGGAAAATGCTGACTGGTTGCGACAATGGGTACTACTGCCAAATGAAATACCTACTTGTTTTTCTTTTTGGAGTATCCAGAACAAGATGGCCACTGCAGTCAGATCGACTGTGAATGGTGTTATCACACTCCTTACACAGCAACAGTGGGCGGTTCTCATTTAACTGGGTACATCCTGGGTGATGGCAGATCTGCAAAGAGACAAAATAATAGTTAAGTTTTTTGGTGATTATTTAACTTTGCAAAAGGTACAGTATTAATCCTAATAAAGACTCCTGCTGTAATAAATGTCCCCTGTCTCTGTCCTAAAAATAATGTTCCTAGCAGGCACATGATGTTGTAATGACGTTGGACTGATGTCGATGTGATCTGATGTCCCATCAACGTCAGTTCGACGTCATTTCAACGTCTCTAATTAAGATTTCTCTAAACAGAGCAAGTACACAGAAGCTCAAGCATACCACAGGCCCACATGACTGCCTAAAAACTCTATCATAAAAGTGAATGATTGGATGGAAGAACAAATGGATGAACAAACAGAAGGAATAATGCAAACTATTATCTCCTGACTGTCTTCAACTGCCAGGGGTATAAACAGACCACACAACATTTCTCCACCCTCTTCCAGTTCCATAATGTTATTGATGCACACCAAGGGTTTTTGACCACCAAGGTCAACTGGTAACTAAAGAGATGGAAAGTGATATTCTAACATGCTTCAATATTGGGATACTTAAAACCATTAATTTTCCATTTGGAACAAATGGAAAATTAATGTTTTTTGGTGTACCAATACTTAAGCACATCTATTTGGGACAAATGGAAAATTAATGGTCATTTTTGTCTCCCTTTTAAATGGGGGTCAATTCCTAAAGAATTTGCTCCCATCAGGAGCAAATTCATTTTCCAAGAGAAGACCACATTTAGGAAGAGCTTCATCACCCAGGGAAGCAAAATGGAAGTCATAAAAGTTGTTCCCCTTTGTAAAAATGGCAGAAAAATATGGAGGTACATGTATACCCATACACCTTTGCAGATGGTCAAATGTTTTCGTAAATACAGCCAACAAAATTCAAATTGGCAGTGGGACAAATGTAGAGGAGACGTGAAGATGTTCTAACACAATGGATATGTCAAGCGGCTATTTGTTATAATGAGACAGTATCAATGTGATAGATCCTTGAACTTTCTATCATCCGCAATTTATTTTTAAAAAGACCACTTAAGGTATTTCTTTTTTCCCCACAGAATTTTTTTTTGTTTCATTTTTTTTTACCTTTTCTTTCTCCCATGAATCTTAAAGGTATTACCATATTTGGGTAGGGACACGACAAAACCAACGAAGTGGCTTGTGTGCCTCATCCGTTCCTAAGTCTGTTCCGAGTCTTTATTGTGCTCTAAAGGTGTACCTTAGGGTACAGTCTAAGCTACCTCCATGCCAAAAGCGAAGACTCTAATCAGAGTGAACAGATATGCAGGCTGATCTGAGTCTTTGCAGGGTGCACTTGCCACTTTGTTGGTTTAGTCGTGTGGCGGCTCATTTGACTCTTAAGTGCTTAGCATTATAGTAAAGGCTGCTTGAACCGAGTAATATTTTTCCTGTTTTGTAATTCATCAGCAAATTTCCCCATGCTCTACATCTATTCCTCTAATATGACAATAAAGGACAATATAGTGACCTATTAGATTCAAATGTGTATTGGGACAGCCTAATCACAGGGTATAATCAATCGATTCCGCTAATTTTCCCTTCCTGCAGAGACTGTACATCATATTTGGCTTCTACCTAGACTGTCCACGATCTCTTGCTTCCTAACGAGACTTCTGTACATGATAAATGGCTTCCTGCAGAGACTGTCCATGTGATTCTGCTTCCTGCTCGGCAGGAAGCAGAATCACATGGAGTCTCGACAGGAAGCCAATTTTCGAGGACAGTAGTCCCTGCAGGAAGCAAGAGATCATGGACAGTCTCTGCGGAAGCCAAATATGATGTACAGTCTCTGCAGGAAGCGAAAATTAGCGGAATCGATTATGCCCTGTGCTAATCAGAGTATTCCTATTCCAATTTCTACAAATCAATTGAAAAGAAGACTGAGTAAGTAGCCAGTGCATCAGTCCAATTGGTTGGTTGATTTGATGCTTAACGTCCACGGTAAACAACTAAGGTCATGTCGGGACGGTCAGTTAACCTACACTAACCACACTATTCCTGGGCAGGCTTAGACCTCCTAAGCGGTAAACCAGTACTAAGTGCACATACTTTCGCCAGTAACTGACAACTGCCCTTCTTGAATCAGGGGAAGGAGAAACGAAAGTATGTGGCCAGACCGGGATTCGAACCCAGGACCTCTGACTTACGAGTCAGGTGCCCTACCGATTGGGCCATCCGGCCCAGCTGCATCAGTCCAAGCCATGGTATTTTAGCTAAAGTAATGCCACACTTGGCCACACTTATGGCAATGGCTCATTTTAGCCAAGCTCAAGTCATGCTGCAATGCTAGAGTTATGGTCACACCAAAGTGATAAAAACATCCAAGGGAGCTCCCTCCAACATGCAGATTGGGAAAACACTTAAATGGAAGAACTTGCTTCTAGATCGTTTATGACTTGCTCCCCATAGAACAAGTAGTCATTTACCAAATTATGAAATGCCATTTTGCTAAATTTACCTCCCTTGTAAAAATAGTGCCAAACTTTGGCACTATTTTTTACAAGGGAGATAAATTTAGCACAAGAATTCCGCGGAATGCGGTGTCTCGCCTGTCAGCGCTTATGACCTAAACGCGAAAGGTTGACAAAGTTTACGCCGCCGCCGCCGCCGACACCGGAAAAGCAATACATAAGTCTCACCTCTGCTTCGCAGGCGAGACAAAAACTGAAAACATGATCCTGTAACCTTACACCTTAAAAAGCATAAATACAATAGAAACTCCACCCACCATATTCAAACTCTCCACGGAAGCATTCAGACGCCTTCGTTTTGGATTATCCTTCCTTTCTAATGTATATCTCCGTTTTGGCACTTTGAAAAACATGCTACATTTCCGCGGAAAATTTACTGATTTGAATTTATTTTTCCCACCAATTTAACCGTCATGAAGTCAAATGTCTACATGGTCCAAAAAGTATAAGCTATGTCACTGCAGAAATTAATATGTTTCGAGACATTTTTAAATTTCCAAAAATACATTAATCCAGAACAGCACAATCAAATTTATTGTTACAAATCTTCTCCACAAATATTTTTGATATAAAATAAACATATATGAATTTTATGGCTGATAGGTGTATCCAAAACGCATAAAAATATCTTAGTATTCAAAATTAGTTCTTTTAGCAGCAGGGAACCATCAAACCCACACAATAGGATGGGTAGATTTTGTAAGAAAACTAAAAGTGAAATCTTTCGAAGTAGTTACTCTATAGCTAAAAGGCACTGAAGCTTGGACTAATAGGTAGTAAGAAAATTAGCTAAATTAGGCATAGCTAGAGGAATAAAGTGGAGTCTTATGGCCTAATACAACATTACTTTAGTCATTCTGAGCCTCTGAAGGATGAATACAAAATGACTGAGCAAAAGCTTGAAGAACTGCAATATTTGCTTTTAAGATACAGACCCCTGAACAATTTGGGAAAGAAGCCTCACGTCATTAGGTAACCTCTGTTGAAGACATTCCCTAATCCAGGTTACTGCAGATGGAAGAGCAAGTAGTGTAGACCCAGATCAGAATTTTGTAAAACGCATTTTGCGACCATAAAACCCATGATTTAGCCCCCAAATGACAATTTACAATAGAGTTATCCCCAAGCTAATGCACTTTTTCACATTTTCACATTGTACTAGTTTGCACCCACTGCAAGTGCTGTCAGCAAAGTACATCCAAACATCAGGCATTTTGTAATGACGTCGGATTTCGACAGTATATAGCAGGATATACTGTCTCAAGTTTTTGACGTTAATTATGACCAATCAGTCGTCGCGTTACATTTGTAAGTGCATTAGAATATAACTTTACTGCATCAAAACAGGAATTACTGCAGCAGTGCAGGACATTACCAAATTTGGCTGCAACATGATGGCAAAATTGGACAGTCTTACTTTTTTTGATTGATTTGATGCTTAATGTCCACGGTAAACAGCTATGGTCATGTCGGGACGGTCAGTTAACCTAACCACACTATTCCTGGGCGGGCCTAGACCTCCTAAGCGGTTAACCAGTACTAAGTGCACATACTTTCGCCAGTAACTGACAACTGCCCCTCTTGAATCAGCGGAAGGAGAAACGAAAAAGTATGTGGCCAGACCGGGTTTCGAACCCAGGACCTCTGACTTATGAGTCAGGTGCCCTACCAATTGCGCTACGCGGCCCGGCACCTGCATACTTTACAGCTTTAGCCCAGGCAAGGACTATCTTCACACCTGGTAGGTGGCAATAGAAAACGCTTGTGCAGTCGACGAACGCGGATAAAAATCAGTTAGAAGCAGCATTTTCGATTGCAAATTGGCAACAATTTGCAATCGAAAATGCTGTTTTGCAATCGAAAACGCTGTTTTTGATCCGCGTTAATGGATTGTTAAGAGCGTTTTCTTTAGACTTTTATACAGTAAAGCTGAACAACTTGGTCCTGTCAAATGCATTTCATGTCAGCAGTCCCCAAAGACAATGTAAGCAGTCCTAAAAGTTATTCATAATGATAGCCATTATTTTGACATAAAACTGGGGCTTATATGACTGACATATAACTTTATAAATATATATGTATAGGCATATTATTCATCCAAATTTCTCACACCCAAAGCATACCTGATATGCAAGGAAAATTCTTAAAATAGCAGAATGCTCATTTCTTTCTCCCATGCTGTCTGTGTGCTATTATGACAACCCGCTGTTTAATATTTTGCTAAATCTCAAATTCAATAGTCTACATGGTGGGAAGATATTATAGAAATGGAGGGGTGCATGATTTAACCAAATCCTACCTTAATACACATATTACAGGCAGACATTATGTAAGATCAGGTACAAAGACTGATGTACTTTGCAATATAATGATGAGAAAAACAAATTAATTAAATTTGAAAAAAAAAAAAACTAGACAATCACTAAAGGTGATGAATGCCCCCGCCATATGCCTCACTAGATGAGTTATGTGTTAAAACATATTTGTGTGAAGTTACATCAAAATCTGTCAATAAATAAAGGTGCTAGAGGGATGACTGAGTTTTTCTTAAAAATAGCAACTGTGACCTTGACCTTGGACCTGGGTTGCTGAAGCGGCAATTTATTCAAGATATCGTTATACTTAACATTTATGTGAAGTTACATCAAAATCGATCTATAAATGAAATCGCTGGAGCAATGCTCTAGTTTTTCTGAAAATAGCAACTGTGACCTTGACCTTCATCCTACCAAACTGAAACGCAAAGTCGTTCGAGGTACTGTCATCCCCAATAAAACTGTGATGTAATACCAAAATCGGTTAATAAATGAGGCCGCTAGAGCGACGATAAAAGGTGAGATTGTATTTAAGCTATGGAAATATGGTCAAAATATGTATGTTATTCAAGGGGACATAATTCTGCAATAAAGACCTGACTGAAAGTTCTGTTTCCTTTATGCACATGTTCAATGCATGTCTGAGCTGTGTTGCAAGTTTCAAATCCCTACATCAAATACTATTGGAGGAGTTGCAGAGACAAGAACAGTACTACAAAGTGTGAAATATGGTCAAAATATGCATGTCATTTAAGGGGATGTAATTCTGCCATAATGACCTGGATCAAAGTTCTGTTTCCTTTATGCACATGTTCAATGCATGTCTGAACTGTGTTACAAGTTTCAAATCCCTACATCAAATACAATTGGAGGGGCTGCAGAGACAAGAGCAGTACTACAAAGTGTGAAATATGGTCAAAACATGCATGTCATTCAAGGGGATGTACCGTAGAAAGGCGTGTACAACCCGCATTTGCGTATAACCCGCACCTAGATTTTGTGGGAATTTTGGGGAAAAAAAGTATTTCTGGTGTATTAACCGCATCTACAAAGCCCGATTTTACCAAGGTTTGAAAAACACTATAAAAGTTGCAAAACTATACGTTTTTGTCTGAACAGCAGTGTTTTTTTGTTCTTGGTACCGATACTTTTTTTTCCCCGCGCGCGCCCGCCCGCGTTCTTGCACGCGCCGTCATATATACCGGTACATTCAGAGTACATGACATAAAAGCCGTAACATAGTTTATTGCTGTATTAACAGGTTTTTTTTTCATTTTTCTAATTCCTTAAAGCTACTGAAAAGATCGTTTACAAAATCAAACCCATAATTCATATTTCACACCTGACGCACCTGACCTAATGGCGGTACTTTGATCGACCGGTTTAAACCAGTCACTGGAAAAAATATATTATCGCTTGACCGTACGGCATGAAAAGATCAATAAAATTTGATTAGCTTAAAGACTTTGACAATTGCACAATCAGTGATAATAAGCGTTAATTGAGTAGTTTAAGAACTTACATGGTGTGATTGGCTTCGCAAGATAAAGTAACTATCGGAAAAACAAAGATCAGCCTGCGCATGTTCTCTGTGAACTTGGACTTCCTGTTCGCATGTAAGGAATCCTAGGGACTCTATCTAGTAAAAATTGATGACGCTGTTTGGCAAGTACATTTGCACAGGCTTGATGTATATCCTCTATACGCACATGGCATACGGTCTCTTATCGCCCAGACACATCTTAAATGGACTCTTCCATTTTGGTATAAAGATTTGTCAAATTAGCCGATTCCGGATTCGGATGTACGAGAGAGATAGGTTACGAAGGGGAACTGTTCCGCATCCAATTCGGCATCAGCTTTGCATATACCAGAATTCGTTTCACAAATTATACCGCAACCAGTCAGGGCTAAAAATAGATTGATTGACAGGAAGGGCGCGTGACTTGGTAAAACTTTCGACGTATTTGAAAACGTGTTGAAAATCTATTTTGCTGTTTCTAAAGATGAAAATTGACTTTGATAGTTTGATCAGCCGTACAAACGTGCATTGGCTTATAGGTAATATAACTTATATGGGCTTGACCTCTCTTGATTGACCGTTGCAAGCTATCGAGAGATGAAAACACCAACTCGGTGTTTCAAACAGTGAATTTCTCCGACAGAATCTTCGAAAATATTCCCTTAAAAAACTTGTTCTGCTGTACAACCCGCACCGCTGTTTCAGTCCTAAAATCTGAGGCATAATTTTGCGGGTAGAACATGCCTTTCTACGGTAATTCTGCCATACTGACCTGGATCAAAGTTCTGTTTCCTTAATGCACATGTTCAATGCATGTCTGAACTGTGTTGCAAGTTTCAACTCCCTACATTAAATACTGTAGGAGGAGTTGCGGAGACAAGAACAGTACTCAAATGTGAAATATGATTATAATATGTATATTATTCAAGGGGACATAATTCTGCAATAAAGACCTGAATCAAAGTTATGTTTCCTTTATGCACATGTTCAATGCATGTCTGAACTGTGTTGCAAGTTTCAATTCCCTATATCAAATACTGTAGGAGGAGTTGCAGAGACAAGAACAGTACTCAAATGTGAAATATGGTCATAATATGTATATTATTCAAGGGGACATAATTCTGCAATAAAGACCTGAATCAAAGTTATGTGTCTATTCAAGGGGACATAATTCTGCAATAAAGACCTGAATCAAAGTTATGTTTCCTTTATGCACATGTTCAATGCATGTCTGAACTGTGTTGCAAGTTTCAACTCCCTGCATCGAATACTGTAGGAGGAGTTGCGGAGACAAGAACAGTACTACAAAGTGTGATGGACGGACGGACGGACGTACGGATGGACGGACGGACGTATGCACGGACGGACAAGGGCAAAACTATATGCCCCTCCCCACTTCGTGGCAGGGGCATAAAAACTAGACAATCACTGAAGTTGATGAATGCCCCTGCCATATGCCTCACTAGAAAAGTAATGTGTTAAAACATATTTGTGTGAAGTTACATCAAAATCTGTCAATAAATAAAGGTGCTAGAGGGATGACTGAGTTTTTCTTAAAAATAGCAACTGTGACCTTGACCTTGGAACTACAACCCTGAAAGGTTAACTTGTCCAAGATATTGTCATACTTAATATATGTGTGAAGTTCCATCAAAATCAGTTAATAAATAAAGGCGCTAGAACCATGACAAAGATTTACATGTACCTATAATAGCATCTGTGACCTTGACCTTGGACCTACAATGATGAAACGTATATTTGTCCCAGATATTGTCAAGCTAAATATTTGAGTCAAGTTATGCCAAAATCATTCCAGAGGGGTGACAGCATATTTTCTAAAATAGCAAATATGACCTTGACCTTTACCCTGAAATTCTGGATCACGAATTTGTCCAAGATATTGTCACACTAAACATTTGAGTGAAGTTACATCAAAGTTGTCAATGATTAGAGGAGTAGAGGAATGATAAAGTTTTTTTCTAAAAATAGCAACTGTGACCTTGACCTTGGACCTGCCGTGCTGAAACAGTAATTTATTCAAGATATTGTTATACTTAACATTTATGTGAAGTTACATCAAAATCGATCTATAAATGAAAGCGCTGGAGCAAATGCCCTAGTTTTTCTGAAAATAGCAACTGTGACCTTGACCTTCATCCTACAAACCTGAAAGGCAAAGTTGTTCAAGGTACTGTCATACCCAATAAAGCTGTGATGTAATACCAAAATCGGTTAATAAATGAGGCCGCTAGAGCGACGATAAAAGGTGAGATTGTATTTAAGCTATGGAAATATGGTCAAAATATGTATGTTATTCAAGGGGACATAGTTCTGCAATAAAGATATGACTGAAAGTTCTGTTTCCTTTATGCACATGTTCAATGCATGTCTGAACTGTGTTGCAAGTTTCAAATCCCTACATCAAATACTATTGGAGGAGTTGCAGAGACAAGAACAGTACTACAAAGTGTGAAATATGGTCAAAATATGCATGTCATTCAAGGGGATGTAATTCTGCCATAATGACCTGGATCAAAGTTTTGTTTCCTTTATGCACATGTTCAATGCATGTCTGAACTGTGTTACAAGTTTCAAATCCCTACATCAAATACAATTGGAGGAGTTGCGGAGACAAGAACAGTACTACAAATGTGAAATATGGTCAAAATATGCATGTCATTCAAGGGGACATAATTCTGCAACCAAGACCTTATTCAAAGTTCTGTTTCCTTAATGCACATGTTCAATGCATGTCTGAACTGTGTTGCAAGTTTCAACTCCCTACATTAAATACTGTAGGAGGAGTTGCGGAGACAAGAACAGTACTCAAATCTGAAATATGGTTATAATATGTATATTATTCAAGGGGACATAATTCTGCAACCAAGACCTTATTCAAAGTTCTGTTTCCTTTATGCACATGTTCAGTGCATGTCTGAACTGTGTTGCAAGTTTCAATTCCCTATATCAAATACTGTAGGAGGAGTTGCAGAGACAAGAACAGTACTCAGATGTGAAATATGGTCAAAATATGTTTATTATTCAAGGGGACATAATTCTGCAATAAAGATCTTAATCAAAGTTCTGTTTCCTTTATGCACATGTTCAATGCATGTCTGAACTGTGTTCCAAGTTTCAACTCCCTGCATCAAATACTGTAGGAGGAGTTGTGGAGACAAGAACAGTACTACAAAGTGTGACGTACGGACGTATGTACGTACGTATGCACGGACAGACAAGGGCAAAACTATATGCCCCTCCCCACTTCGTGGCTGGGGCATAAAAATCTAAATGAATTCTGCTGCACTTTTCAGGCAGATGCAGCATCTTCGTTCTAACAAGATAAATTTCATTCCATTCATACCAGCTTATATTTTATTATTGGTGCCAATGATTTTAAGCAATCCAGATATGTTGACATATTATTGGACACAGAACAACACTATATACTAGATATTTATTTTTGGAACAAAAACAGATGTCCCCCCCACCCCCACCCCCATCTTCCTGGATATATAAAGGGTTGCGCAGTCAATCACTGAACTATGGAAAACAGGTCATAGTGACAGAAGTCTGACTGATATGATGCTGCTGAACTTGTAAAAACATTGTCATGTTCATTTCTTTACAAGGTTCTATCACATCCAGCATGTTCATTTCTTTACATAGTTCTATCACATCCAGCTGCTGAGAAAATTTTCCAAAAAGTTTAAAAATCAAATTTAGGTGGACTTTCCTGAGCATGTGCCCTGTGCTTATAATGTTAATGTTTGACTGTGGAGCTAGAAGTCTTAGGTTCAATCCCCAGTCAAGTAACAATTCTTTTGACTCACTACTATTCTTATGGCCCTTTCAACATTAGTACAGGTATTTTGGGCTAATGATGGAACAGATGAGTTGAGCAGAAGGATAAATATTATTCAAATGCTTGAGAGAATCAGAGTGGGACACCACTGGCATCTATACCCAACAACACATCTTAATATGCGATAATTTACTGGTAAAATAAAAGCATCGTAAACGACTGTGTAATACCCCGCCACTGCAAACCAATACCCCTTCTTTTATCTTTTATACATTTTTTTTATCATGACGCTTAGTTCATATTATCTAGATAATTTCATATTATCTAGATAATGTATTGCAAGTTTCAGGAAAATTCTGTTCATCTTTGATTTTATACAGAATTTTTTCATAATTTTATACATGTATATAGCTCTGGGGCAGGGGCAGGTAACTTATGTGGGCTTACTACTACATGTACTTGTAATGGAAAGCTTATGTTATTCCAATTATTTCTATGAAATTTCATCAAGATATACCGAAAATCAGATTTTATTTAGATTTTTTTCATGATTTCATACATTTACACAGCTTGTGTCAGGGGCAGATAACCACTGGGGGACAAAATTTTGATCAAGACATGGATCAATATGATGATTTGTTACAAGTTTCAGAAAAATCCTTTTTGACTCTAATTTTATACATTTTTTTTTCATTATTTCATACATGTATATAGCCCTAGGGCAGGGGCAGATAACCCAGGTGACAATATTCTGCTTATAACAGAAAGCTTATCTTACTTCGATCATTTCTGTGAAATTTCATCAAGATATTTCAAAGTGTAAAGGTTGGTTGGTTGGTTGGTTGATTTGATGCTTAACGTCCACGGTAAACAACTAAGGTCATGTCGGGATGGTCAGTTAACCTAACTACACTATTCCTGGGCAGGCTTAGACCTCCTAAGCGGTTAACCAGTACTAAGTGCACATACTTTCGCCAGTAACTGACAACTGCCCTTCTTGAATCAGCGGAAGGAGAAACGAAAGTATGTGGCCAGACCGGGATTCGAACCCAGGACCTCTGACTTACGAGTCAGGTGCCCTACCGATTGCGCTACCCGGCCCGGCAAAGTGTAAAGGAACTACATGCCAAAAACTATTTTTTAGACCATGTCAAGGGCAATAACTCTATCAGAAGACATCAAAATTTGCCCATTAACAATCACAACCGAGATTCTCCCAAGATCAATGCACATGCCAAGTTTGAAGAAAATCTGTTCATAAATACTGAAGTTATCGAACAGAAACGAAGTGCTCATGGATGGACGGATGGACAGATGTACGACGGATGGACAGACAGACACATGGACAGCCAGCGGGAAAACATAATACCCCGCCAATAACGTGTGGCAGGGTATAAAAATAAATAATTCAATTCTTATATTATACAATATGAAATCGTAAAATTACTGCAGCGTTTTCTAAAGGACTATTATCAGGGGGATGTCCACAGAAGTAAAAGGTTTGCATCGGGCATCAAGGTGAAAATTTTTATGCCCTGATGTAAGCAACATGATTTATGACATATTTTCATATGAACCCACTACTTATATGCTCAAAGCCGAAAATATTTATATCATGTTAATTAGGCTTTTATATTTTATTTATTTGTTTTTTTTTTATTTACCTATACTTATTCACTTTTATCGCAGGTCAGCCGCGTATAATTTCCGTATTGTTGCACATTTCACAGGATTTCATTGGTCAAATAACATGTATGTTAAAATTTAGCCAATAATATCAAAGGCCAATGAATATTTACCGGCCATCTTCATTTTTTCCCGTTGTAGTGCACTGCTTGAAAAGTAGCACTCTATCAGATATTAATTCAAAATGTTTCTCTTGTTTGTAAATTTACAATAGAAATTCTATCGAAAACAGACGCAGATACTCAAAACTTTTTTTTTTTCGAAGTAGATTTACTTTGAATTTCTACTTTCGGTTTAATACGCACATACAAACAGTGAATCATGTTGGTAACTGTTTTAAAATCAGGTCAATCTCAATATTGACGGCAGTCCATTTTGGAATGCCGAATAGGCCAGCTCAATCTTGAGATAGGTCATTGTCGCTACCCAGTGTCAAAATTACGGTTGTGGGTGTCTACCTACATAGCTCACGTGAGTCATATTCATGAAAGTTATTGTCAAGTCTTCACCTAGAGACATATTACAAAACACACATCCATTTAATCTGTGCCGACTATCTTTTTTTTTTAAAGATTTTATTGTTTGCAGTTAAAGCTTACCTTGCTGCTCAGTTTTTCCCTTCTAAACACAAAACTGTGTGATTTTCTCCTGTCTAGTTTCCTTGCTTTAGCCACATTCAACATATGTAATATATCCATATTTAAACACTGACCCTGCTTCAATGGCACAAAAGTACAAAAAATTTTTTTTTTCCAACGTGAATTTTAGGCTCATAAATCCATTTTCCATATATCATAACCCTAAAACTTGAACTCGAGAAAAGTGAATTGGAATTTACCCGGCTTCAACAGCAGGATTCAATACAAATTTATCTTTTTCTTACTAAATGTCAAGCTCATAAATCCATATTTCCATATATCATAACTCTTGAACTCCTGAAAAGCAAATAAATTCATATAGGTAGCAGGCTGCACATAAAACCGTTATCTAAGCAAAGTATGCCAAGTTCCTGCATAAATTATTCCGCTGCTTCACAAAAATTTTGGCTCTTCAAAACAGAAATCAATTCAAAATATTTAAGATCAATAAGATTACGATATTACGAATAACATCAGGAAGCTAAGAAGTCATCGATAATCTTTCCGCGTCAAGCAAATAAATATTTAACCCAATATGGGCACAGCGAAAACCAGATCAGTCTGTATGCTCATGGTGTCTGTGAGGGAACTCTGTCTTTGCACTCAGACACTGACCCAGGCTCCGTATAACAAGCAGCAAACACTGAAGATCCAATCAGACTGCACACAGTGCAGTCTAATCAGTATCTTCAATGTTCTGACAACCAATAAAACACAAATTTCCTTGGTGCGGCCCATTTGGTCTTCATCCAATACCTTATTCAGTATATTTGATTTTTGACCCGCGATACAGAAAACAGTATCTATTTGTAAGTGACTGAGACACGCAAAGATCTGACAGTCCGTCAATATTCAGGCTAATAAGGTCTCATCTTATTAATGTATATTACAGTCTAACGACCTTTGAGAATGTAAACAACTTAAAAAGAACGCATGTTCCAGCTGGTCGGAGTCTTTGCTGTTTGCATAAAGGATTATGTCCCTTGTCAGGAGGATGCTGCGTTTTCACTTAATATTTGGAAAACCATGCTAAAGCAAACAGTGTAGACCCTGATCAGACTGCTCCTCATGAGGAGCAGTCTGATCAGGGTCTACTCTGTATGCTAATATTTGTATAAACATTCTTTCTAGGGCAAGTTTGAAGTCAAAAGAATTCATACTAAAAGTGGAAAATCTGTCCAAATATTCAAGGGAATTATGATAATATATATATAAATATATATAACACCAGTTTTCAATTATATATACTGCTGTGCCGAATATGCTAATAATGATGTGGATGTTTTTACTTCTAAAAAAGAATAAACATGTAATTTCAGTCTTCGAAAAATGTGCGTCTCACATGCAGTGCCCCTCAGGCCATATGACTTACGCAGCTCCTCATGCACAAGATGTCCAATATTCAGGTTCCATATTCGTGGATATGGATTCATGGAATTGTAAATTTTCTGGTCCAGTTCGTGATGCTCTACGATACAGTTATGATACAGGTACGATAGTGTCACGAATATTCGTGGGATTCGACTTGATTCGGCTGGAATCGCACAAATATTGCAAAGAGTTCCGTACGATTTACAAGAATCTGTTGGTAAATACTGCACGAACGTTAAGAATCAGTTACAAATCAGTAAAGAATTCCCTGAATACATGTACGAATCCGGTGCGAATAAAAATGAATGCGTGACTATTCTTGACAAGCAATGGGATTTTCTCTCAAGATAGGTATAAAAAGGCCCCAAGATCGCAGCCTTTGCTATACACACATATGAAGTATGAACCATAAGAAATTTATGGCCATCAAATGAAGTCTCTTCCCTCCAGGCACATGGCATCTCATCGTCGTCAGTACAGCGTCATTTTCACATCATATGCAAGCTAGAGAGATAAACTATATGCATCCAGACACTCGTTGGGGTCTTTACTGTGCGCAAATGTGTCAAGGCACAAATTCATGAATCCCCGAATGAGTTAAGAATACTACAGATGCCTCAGAATCGATTATGATTCAGTTACGACGCCTAACAATGCACTACGAGTTTGTTACGAATTGACTACAATTTTTTGGAATCTGGAGTTTGTGGCCAAAATTTTGAACAGCTCAAAACTTTTCCCAAGAATTTCCGACTGCTCAAGAATTGCAAGAACTGACTACAAATATATACGATTCAGTTGAGAACTTCAAAAACTGATTACGATTCAGCTACGAATCCTAAAATTTATCAGTTCATGGCGATTCGTGGGATTCGTGGTCTGTGGAATAGGGGCATGAAACAAGACCTTAATTAAGTTGCATGCAGACTGGAATTATATAATATATGGAGCTCTGCTGTAGACGGAAATCTTTTCAATTATAAGCGGGGTTCTATTGCGCACAGCCTTTCATTATCATCCACTCATTGTCCTGATATAACTAAAATATTGTTAAAAAGGACATAAAATCGCAAGTTATCCATCCATCCATTTAGATAATATATGAGAACAAAGAGACTCTGGCCAGACTGCAAATGCTGATCTGAGTCTTTTATGTTCACACAATATATTATGATACATTTTCATATGATGCAAATCATATTTGGATAAAGCTAAGAACAGACTCATCTAGGTCTGCACTAGATATATGTTGATGTTGGTTCAATATCATTGTAACTGGGCAGTACCCAGGGAGGTTCCAATCGGGTATCTTTTAATGTCTGCAGTCTGTGCAGTCTGTACATCATCATTTGCCCATCCATCAGGTTTGTTGATTGTCTGTGTCATGCTTGTTTATCAAGGCCACTGTGAGTCCCCCACCCCCCGGGTAGGAAACTACAACAGGCACATTTATAATACCTCGATGTGTATGGAGTTTTTGTGTGCATATGTATAGTTTTGCTAGTTTGATAAGGCAGACCCCATCGCCTATGTTCAGTGATACTGTGATCACCAATTGCCACCCTGATTCCCCTTTTTCCAGCTCAGGGCACACTGGGTACAGCTAGATTTTCTAGTCTTAGTTGGATTGAAGTGAGCATGTACCGCCCTTGGTAGTAGAACCCTAGTATGAAATGTGAAAACCCTTTTCACTAGCCCAGTTCGGTTTCAGGTGT
This sequence comes from Ctena decussata, assembly GCA_963989385.1. Classification (NCBI taxonomy): domain Eukaryota; kingdom Metazoa; phylum Mollusca; class Bivalvia; order Lucinida; family Lucinidae; genus Ctena; species Ctena decussata. The sequence continues at coordinate 50,695,856 of OZ022510.1, read as the reverse complement.
GCAAGTCCAAATATTCTATGTGTGTTTTTCACTAAACTGATTGGTCGTTACTGTAAAAAGCAGTAAACATCTATCACAAGGGAGATAATTCCAATTCAATCAAATCTGTAGAACGGATCCAGTTGTCAAACTTGATCAATAGCTTTTATAATGGACACCTTTTTCTCTTTGTCAAATTTGTACTTTTTAACATTATACACTGGCAAGCAATCCAAACCCTGATCAGATGGTTTCTTTGTTTTCTCTTATTTTCGTTCTGGGTTTTTGTCAGAACCTTATGATGCAGGAACCGCATTTATTTTGATATATGACGGGGAAACTTTGCCCTAAAATACCATATACGCAGTAATTTTCGCAGGTTAAATTTTCACGGTTTAGGGTCAAAAACATAAGTCTTAATTTTTGCGATTTTTATTTTTGGCAGTTAGCAACATGCTCGAAATACAAAACTATTTCTTTTTCACTTGAGTTGGTTCTTTCATCAACCTGCGGCAGGGCTGCCGCAAGTTAATGAAAGAACTGACTCAAGTGAAAAGTACCAGCAACTACCGATGCAAACACAAACAAAATACATGTATATGAACACTGTCTCTACAGAAGACACTTTATGAGAAACAGGAAATTTTTCGCGATCTTAACATTCGCGGTTTCTTAGCGACCGCAAAATACCACGAAAAATGGAACACCGCAAAAATTATCGTGTATACGGTATATGACCCAGTTTATGATTCAGTTATATTATTTCTGCAAAAAGATGTACGTTGTTTTTTTTCTTTTCACCTTCCAAAACAATTGAAATAATGAAACAAGACTTTTTGGGCTGTTTTGGAGAGGAACCCTGCTCCCTCGCCCCTCCTTCTTATATTAATATATAACCAAATAGTTAGGCCAAAGAGATAATCGCTGAGGAATAGGCTGGGTTCCGAGCAAGAAGGAGCACCACAGAACAGATCTTCAACCTTAGAATCCTGAGTGAAAAGTATCTCCAAGATCAGCAGAATCTGTACCATGTCTTTATTGATTTCAAAAAAGCCTTTGACAGGGTATGGCATGCAGCCTTATGGGCCACCATGCAAAAATACAATATCAGTGCAAATCTTGTTCGCACTATTGAGCAGCTATACGACAAGACTACAAGTGCAGTCCTGATAAATGGCAGCACAGGAGAATGGTTCAGAACAACAGTTGGAGTAAGACAAGGATGTCTTTTATCACCCACCCTCTTCAACATTTTTCTCCAACGGATCATGTCTGATGCTCTGGAAGAACATGAGGGAAAGGTTAGCATAGGCGGCAGAGACATTACCAATCTGTGATTTGCCGATGACATAGACGCTCTAGCTGAGAATGAGCAGGAACTAGAATCTCTAGTTGAAAGTCTCGACCAAACCTGCACAAGGTATAAGATGGAGATCAGTGCTGAGAAGACGAAACTGATGACAAACAGCTAGCATCCAGAGGGAGATCAAGGTAAAAGGGCAGAAGCTGGGTACTGTAACAAGTTCAAATATCTTGGAGCAGTTGTCTCAGATGATGGCTCAAAACATGATTGCACAAGCCAATTTCAGCTCTTACCAAGCTGAAACCAATTTGGAGAGATAACATATCTCTTGGATCAAAGGTGAAACTTAGGTGCTCCCTTGTCATTTCCATATTTCTGTATGCGTGTGAATCGTGGACCTTGGCAGCAGAGTTAGAGAAAAGAACCCAGGCCTTTGAGATGAGATGCTACCGAAGATTACTGAACATTTCGTACAAGGCCAATGAGGAGGTTCGCAGAAAGATCAAAGCAGCCATTGCAGAACATGATGAACTTCTGACGCTGGTCAAGAAACGGAAACTAAGGTGGTTTGGCCACGTCTCAAGGTCTTCTGGTTTAGCAAAGACAATTCTACAGGGCACAGTGAAAGGAAAAAGAAGAAAACTAGAAATGTTTTTCAGAGAAAAACTGATGTCCCCCCACCAGCCCATTTCCCATCCCCTCTAATGAATAAAAAGCCCGAAGAAGTAAAATATCTAGTCAAGTTTGGAGAAAATCCATCCACTGGTTCTAAAGATATCCTACATAGATGACAATGACCTTGAAAATAAGGTCAAGGTCACCAAAATCTAATCACCACTTAAACTTGTCCCAATGATGTATCCATGCAAATTTGGTGAAATTCCATCCATTGGTTCAGGAGATATAGTGGGTACAAGAAAATGTCATGTAAGTCCTCCAGTGACCTTGAAAAATGAGGTCAAGGTCACCAAAATCTTATCAGCTCTTAAACTTGTCCCAATAATGTAGCCCTGCAAGTTTGGTGAAATTCCATCCATTGGTTCAGGAGATATAAGGGGTACAAGAAATTGTCATCTAAGTCCTCCAGTGACCTTGAAAATGAGGTCAAGGTCACCAAAATCTAATGAGCTCTGAAACTTGTCCCAGTGATGTATCCATGCAAGTTTGGAGAAATTCCATTCATTGGTTCAGGAGATATAGTGGGTACAAGAAATTGTCATGTAAGTCCTCCAATGACCTTGAAAATGAGGTCAAGGTCACCAAAACCTAATCAGCTATTAAACTTGTCCCAATAATGTATCCATGCAAGTTCGCAGATATTCCATTCATTGGTTCAGGAGATGTAGTGGGTACAAGATATTGTAATCTAAGTCCTCCAGTGACCTTGAAAATAAGGTCAAGGTCACCAAAACCTAATTAGCTCTTAAACTTATCCCAATGATGTATCCATGCCAGTTTGGTGAAATTCCATCCATTGGTTCAGGAGATATACTGGTTACAAGGAATTATCATTTAAGTCCTCCAGTGACCTTGAAAATTAGGTCAAGGTCACCAAAATCTAATCAGCTCTTAAACTTGTCCCAATGATGTATCCATGCAAGTTTGGTGAAATTCCATCCATAGGTTCAAGAGATATCGCGCACGCAAGAAATCTGTCACGCCGACGCTGACGCCGACGCCAACGCCCGGGATCCGCACTGAAAACAATATGTCCCCCCTCACCTTTGGTGGGGGGACATAAAAAGTAGACAGAAGAAGAGGTGAGGAGACAATATTAAAGAGTGGACAGGGATGGATTTTGCCAGCTCAACTAGGGCAGCTGAAAACAAGGTGGAAAGGGATTGTTTTTGAAGTCATCTGTGGTGCCCCAACAACCTAGTAAGGTCATGGTATAGAACAGAATAGAAACAGAAATAGATAGGAACCACATTATGGAGGTGGCCCTAATTTTTGGAGCTCAAATGATCAATGGACATAATGGTAAAGGGTTAAAATTGTGTACTCTACAAATTCTGAGCCTTTTAATCCGCAGGTTAAAGCCTCAAAACATGTTACTCAAGAACGAATTTTGATGAAGTACGAATCATTGCTAGATAAAATATCACGGTGTGTCTTGTCAATATAGAGACATCCTCCGCCTCATTTAGTAAAGCAATTAAAACCACAGAAACTGTAGGAGTCTGAACTATTACCATATATGTAAAGTGTTAACTCTGCAAATTACCCCCTCTTGATGACAAACATCTTCTAAAAGTGACAAGTTTAAAAATGCACTTTTCTTTCTGCCTTTTCTTTTAAAGAATGTGCAATCACACTACTGCCCACCTAGCTCCAAGGGCAGCTAACATTTCAGGGAATAAGCACTGCTGGCATGGCAGCCATATGAGAGGTCACAGCATAATTAGAAAACAAATGCTGTCGAATTCAGGTTGCTGAGTAGCCTATGAAAGGTAATGTTTCTGTGACAAGAAGGATTGCAGAGCAGTCTTAAAAGAACAGTCACACTACTATTAAAGATCGGTTGCATATTAAAGATTGGTTGCAGGACAGCCTAAAGCTATTGAAGAGCGGGAGAAATGTAATCTATAAAGGGAGATCACACTATCTCTGTGACTCCTTATTGCGTTCCTACCAACAAAAAGGGGTCTCAGGTACCTACCTCTCTGAACACGGGTAATAATTCTGCTAAGAAACTCTGATGAAGTGCTGCACAACTGACAGGATCTTAAGTAAGTGTTGTGTCCAACAATCTTTCTCATGTCCCTGTATTTGGAAAATGGCTTGATTGACTGATGGAACATTAACCCTTCCTTCTAAATTCTCCTTAATTTGAATCTGGACATTTGGTGCCATCTGGATCTGCACTTTTTGCAAGAAATCAGCTCAAGGTGAATAGGTACACTATAATAAAGGGAAGCAACTCTACTATTTTCATATTTGACAGTGCTCCAGATAAGGAGTAACAGAGATAATTTAGGGATAATTATCCATATTTCTCTACAAAAACATATGTTGTGACCCATCATTAGAACCGTCTCGTCAAGACGGTTCTAATGATGGGTCACAACATTTGTTTTTGTTGAGAAATAAGAAAAATTATCTTTGAATTATCCACAATACCCCCTCTTATCTGGAGCTCTGGCTTCCCTTCTTGATGGGGGTCAACTTTAACAAGAAAGTATTTATTCCATTTGCTCCAACAGGAGCAAATTCTTACAGAAGACTCCTTCATGACTCCATTTCTGGAAGGCTTCTGGTGTGCAGGTAAGCAAACAGGGTGTCACAAAAGTTGTTTCCCTTTGTAAAAATGGCAGAAATGCATCAAGATGTACCCATACACCTCAAAACCAGCAAACATCCTTTTCTAAAAGGTGTCATGTTGGGAATTACCTTCGCTTGAACTTACCCATTATAAACCCATTTCCAGCCAATTTGAAGGCCAACTCATGGGTAAAATGTCCCCTTATTAAAATGAGTCACAATTCTAATATTCCCACAGCTCAGCCAACTATATTCATTCATAAACTAAGCGTTTTATGGCTTAAACGTACATAGTCATACAGTTTTTACCCCATATACAGGGACACCAGAAGTTGACCAATTACGCAATTATAATCCCATAATTTCACAGTTTATGGTACTATCTAGCAATGTGCTGACATGGCAAACAGAGAAGATCCTGATCAAACTGCTCCTTCAGGAGCTGCTAAGTTTGCTCTGGGTCTACAATGTTTGTTCAAGAAATTTTTTTATGAAAATTAAAGTCATTACGGTAACAGAAAAGATATAAATCTGCGGCCTTATGGTCCGAAGAAAGCTCACAAAGGATGAAAAAATAAAAAATTCAACCATAAAAATTAATTTTCTTCCTTGCAGTTCATTATATCTGCAATTACCTGCCTTCAAATTACATCTATTAGATGCAAATGGAATGCCGAAATTGACACAATATTATGTATTACCTAATAAACTTGCTGCAGCTGTATAATCAAGGGGCATAACAGCAGCAAAAGCCATTGAAATAAGTAATGTGTGACACAGATGTCAAAGAATGTCATAATGCCTTTATTGATCAAAATGAAAACCGAAAACTGCATTTAGACAAATGATGTTCAGGTGTAAGCTTCAAATTTACAATATAGTTTAAGTGCCCTGGATTGCAGAGAAGTTCCTGAACTTTTCTGGAACATCAGAACAGTTACTGAACTAATCCTATCTTTGTTCGACAACAATGTTCTTTAAGTGTTCCAGAACAGTTTCAAGAGCTCATGAAAAACATTTTAAGACCCTTATAAACATCTCGAATTGTTCTTCAAAAATTCTAAAACTAGTTCTGGACAGTTGCGGAATGTTCAGTTAAAAAAAAACATTTATATTACATTTGTAAAAATGTTCACGGACATTTTCATGAACTAATGAAGAACATTTTAAGAACCTGAAAAGGACCTGATTCATAGTTTTGTCGTTGAATACTCAGCATTTCACCATATTCATTCAAATGTTTTTATCATTGTTTCCTTTTGTGACTCTCATAGTTAAAATCTACATTTTTTGTAACAAATCTGCTTAAATGTTATTATGGGCATTCTATATAACAATTAAAGCCATGAAATAAAGTCTCCATGAACACTTTTGGAAAAATGCAAGAACAGTTACGGAAAAATTTTCAACTGGGAGTGTTCTTGTACAGTTCATGAACCAATTTTGTTTCATTTGAGATTCAAGAACAACTGTTCTAGAACTGTGAAAGAATGCATGAAGCACAATTTCAAGCACACTTCTTGAAAAATTCACGATTATTTTAAAGCAGTTCAAGTAGCTCTCCCAGGGGGTATAATTCAGCGTCCAAGTAGCTCCGAGTGAGCAAACATTTATTATTCAGCTGCAAAACAAGCGGTCATGGGTGTGAGCCTTAGTAGCATTAACCCATTCCATTCGTGATACCCCTTTAAGGGTATCTGAGCAAACAGTTTGGATCTCAGATCAGGCCCCACGTTTACGTTTGTGGGGCCTGATCTGAGATCCAAACTGTTTGCTGCCTAGACATTATTTCTACAAGAGTTGGTTAGACCAATATTGTCAAAATATTCTTGATTTTTGATGCAGACTACAATTTCAGCGGATGACAAAAAAATACCCAGAATGCTATGGGTTAATTTCATCAGACTGCTTCACAACCTATTGTATCACAATTATGACATTTTCATACATGTACTTGTCTGCAGTATTTCATAATCAGATAAACTGCTTTTATTTGTAAACATTTGAAAAACTTATATTACAACTTCTTTGTTTAAGTTACTGTTTTCATCACATCTTTAAAGATGAATTTTAACACTAACAAAACTTTGATGATAACAATGTCTTATTCAAAACATCACATACCGATCTTCATTAAGATACAATTGTTTCAAACAGTAAACAAACCCTAGCGGTAGGTGCTGTATTACACTGAGAACCTTTCGTGAGGGTTATACGATGTGAAATTCAGACTAATAAATACACATTCAAGCAGAAGATCCAGTCACATTTAAGGATTATAACATTCTTCAGTCTGTATGAAAACAGTTAAATCGAAACTGAAACATCACCAAAACTAGTTCCTAATCCTCTGTGACACTACCATCCAGCATTTCCAAAAAGTGCAGGCAGAATGGCAAAGTGGTGTCCAGACCCTCACTCAAGAAGACCATGGAACACTGTGTCTTCCCTGTCTGGGCATTCAGAAAGCGTATCGAAAGTTAACAATACCACAATCATTGACAACACTGTGTACACTACTCATCAAAAGTTTATAATACCACAACCATTGCCAATGCTGTGTACATTACTCATCAAAAGTTTACTATGCCACAATCATTGCCAATGCTGAGTACATTACTCATCAAAAGTTTACTATGCCACAATCATTGCCAATGCTGAGTACACTACTCAAAAAAAGTTTACAATACCACTACCATTGCCAATGCTGAGTACACTACTCATCAAAAGTTTACTATGCCACAATCATTGCCAATGCTGAGTACATTTGCCAATGCTGAGTACATTACTCATCAAAAGTTTACAATACCACAATCATTGCCAATGCTGAGTACATTACTCATCAAAAGTTTACTATGCCACAATCATTGCCAATGCTGAGTACATTACTCAACAAAAGTTTACTATGCCACAATCATTGCCAATGCTGAGTACATTACTCATCAAAAGTTTACTATGCCACAATCATTGCCAATGCTGAGTACACTACTCATCAAAAGTTTACTATGCCACAATCATTGCCAATGCTGAGTACATTTGCCAATGCTGAGTACATTACTCATCAAAAGTTTACAATACCACAATCATTGCCAATGCTGAGTACATTACTCATCAAAAGTTTATTATGCCACAATCATTGCCAATGCTGAGTACATTACTCATCAAAAGTTTACTATGCCACAATCATTGCCAATGCTGAGTACATTACTCATCAAAAGTTTACTATGCCACAATCATTGCCAATGCTGAGTACATTACTCAAAAAAAGTTTACTATGCCACAATCATTGCCAATGCTGAGTACACTACTCATCAAAAGTTTACTATGCCACAATCATTGCCAATGCTGAGTACATTTGCCAATGCTGAGTACATTACTCATCAAAAGTTTACAATACCACAATCATTGCCAATGCTGAGTACATTACTCATCAAAAGTTTACTATGCCACAATCATTGCCAATGCTGAGTACATTACTCAACAAAAGTTTACTATGCCACAATCATTGCCAATGCTGAGTACATTACTCATCAAAAGTTTACTATGCCACAATCATTGCCAATCCTGAGTACATTACTCATCAAAAGTTTACTATGCCACAATCATTGCCAATGCTGAGTACATTTGCCAATGCTGAGTACATTACTCATCAAAAGTTTACAATACCACAATCATTGCCAATGCTGAGTACATTACTCATCAAAAGTTTACTATGCCACAATCATTGCCAATGCTGAGTACATTACTCAACAAAAGTTTACTATGCCACAATCATTGCCAATGCTGAGTACACTACTCATCAAAAGATTACTATGCCACAATCATTGCCAATGCTGAGTACACTACTCATCAAAAGTTTACTATGCCACAATCATTGCCAATGCTGAGTACATTACTCATCAAAAGTTTACTATGCCACAATCATTGCCAATGCTGAGTACATTTGCCAATGCTGAGTACATTACTCATCAAAAGTTTACAATACCACAATCATTGCCAATGCTGAGTACATTACTCATCAAAAGTTTACTATGCCACAATCATTGCCAATGCTGAGTACACTACTCATCAAAAGTTTACTATGCCACAATCATTGCCAATGCTGAGTACATTTGCCAATGCTGAGTACATTACTCATCAAAAGTTTACAATACCACAATCATTGCCAATGCTGAGTACATTACTCATCAAAAGTTTACTATGCCACAATCATTGCCAATGCTGAGTACATTACTCAACAAAAGTTTACTATGCCACAATCATTGCCAATGCTGAGTTCATTACTCATCAAAAGTTTACTATGCCACAATCATTGCCAATGCTGAGTACATTACTGATCAAAAGTTTACTATGCCACAATCATTGCCAATGCTGAGTACATTTGCCAATGCTGAGTACATTACTCATCAAAAGTTTACAATACCACAATCATTGCCAATGCTGAGTACATTACTCATCAAAAGTTTACTATGCCACAATCATTGCCAATGCTGAGTACATTACTCAACAAAAGTTTACTATGCCACAATCATTGCCAATGCTGAGTACATTACTCATCAAAAGTTTACTATGCCACAATCATTGCCAATGCTGAGTACACTACTCATCAAAAGTTTACTATGCCACAATCATTGCCAATGCTGAGTACATTACTCATCAAAAGTTTACTATGCCACAATCATTGCCAATGCTGAGTACATTACTCATCAAAAGTTTATAATACCACAACCATTGCCAATGCTGAGTACATTACTCAACAAAAGTTTAAAATACCACAACCATTACCAATGCTGAGTACATTACTCAACAAACGTTTATAATACCACAACCATTGCCAATGCTGTGTACACAACTCAACGAAAGTTAACACTATGCCACTACCATTGCTAATGCTGTGTACACTTTACAATGACAATGCTGTATACAATGCCAGTAAAGCAACCAGGTGAGACAAAAAAAAAACAAATGAACCAGATGAAACAAGATTAGCAAGACAAGAATTCTGAAGAATGTGTAACATCTCCCCTGTATGCTCACTGTCACAGAAACAGCCCCAGATCCAGGGGATGGGCTTTGTGGCTTCAGTCCCGCCACTTGGGTCTGGTTAGTTGTGACATCTCATTAGAATTGCCTCGGAGAGGCGATTATGTGATATCACAACAAATATTTCAAGGCAAAAAAACTCATCAAATTTATCCTTTATTATGTCATTTTCAACCCCTCTCCCCCACCCCTCCCTTCCCAAATACATATCGACACCCCCAGCCCCACCAGTATGTGGTGGTCTGGATCCGGGCCTGCATAAACATAATTCATGAACATTTTCCCTCTCTGCCACCAGAAATGCTTGCATTCTTCTAGCGGCAACAACAGGCACCTTTCTATTGTTAAATTGTAAACTTTGAATATTCGGAAGGTTGTATTATATTGTATACGTATATTATATATGACCTTCATAATATTCAAAGTTCACCTACTGACTGATTTTTCTTCCTCCAATTCTGTAATTCTTTTTTTTATTATTTTCTGCATGATAATAAGAAGAAAATATAATCCTCTTGTCTGCATAGTATATCAAGGGATTGTCGAAGCTTAGGATGACATAAGGTGCTTATGACCATAAAAAGCTCTTATGATGAATCTGGCCACATATACCATGCACAAGCAGACTTCTGTCTCCCATATCTGTATGGTCAAGAGCCTATTGACTAATGTTGACTGTCCCTTTTGTACCATAATAATAATCCGAGGTAACCGATATTTGAAAATTAGAACTGCATTGGCAAACAGTGTATACGAAGACCAGGTTGTCTCACCCTCTACAAATTTATCTAATGTGTGCTACCTTCTCTACAACCCTACCATCTCAACAACTTTGTCTAATATGTTCTACAACTTACTGTGACAATGAAAGGGGGAAAAAATGCTCCTTGGGGCAGAAAATTCTTACCAAGAATCTGGTCCATTATGGCTATTTCCTCTACAGCTTTTTTCTAGTATCTAATATGCCATCTTCTCTACAACTTTATCTACCAGTAATATGCTAACTTCTCTACAGCTTTGTTTTTTATATCATGAAGATCATTTGCAACCACACCTACATACCCAACTGCCAGGGGATAGCAAGAACTCTGCAGAGCTGAATGGATGACTTGCGATTTTACATCCTTTTCAACAGTATTTCAGTAATATCAGGACGATGGGCGGGTGATAATGGAAGGCTGTGTGCAATGGAACCACGTTTACGATGGAAAGAAATCCCCCTCCGGCGGGGCTCGAACCCACGACCGCTAGATCAGTAGGCCAGCGCTTAACCCACTGAATTACCGGGGCTCCTCACTCTGCAGAGTCACAACAGATACTGAAAGTATATGAGCCGCGGTACGACAAAACCAACAATGTGGTTGTGCGCCCAGCCCAGACTCAGATCAGCCTGGGCATCCGCCCAGTCTGATCAGAGTCTTCGCTGTCTGCATGGAGGTAGCTTAGACCCTTAGCTACCCTTTGAACACTTAATGAAGAGTCTGGTCAAACTGGGTGGATGCTCAGGCTGATATAAGTCTGTGCTGGGCGTGCAACCACATTGTTGGTTTTGTCGTGTCGTGGCTCAATTAAAGCTTTCGACCATGACAGAAGTGAAGCTTTACAGCCAACATTATCAAGTGTGCATTTGCATGTTAGCAACATTTAACAAATTTTCACATCACAATGCTTCCTAAACGCGTCTTGGCAAACCATTTAACACCACATTTTCCAGGCAGATTAATTCTTGGTTACCATTATCAGAAAATTTTATCTCCTAGTTGGTTGTTGATGTTGTTGTTGAGTTGAGTAAACAATATTTTGCTCATGTAGATGACCTTGCCTCTGATTATGTAGGACTTTTACCTGACCTGAGATAAATGCCACCCAAGTTCTGCTACAGTTACTTAACTCTTTAAGCCCCAGTGACGCAATTAGCAAAATTTGCAAACAGCGTAGATCCTGATGAGGCAGCTCATAATGAGCCGCCTCATCTAGATCTACACTGTTTGCCCTCTAGTCTTTGAATTCTCAATATAAAAAGTCTTGGACAAGGCATCTTTTTAATTTTTGCAGACGTAAATTTTGTCGTCTGCTTTTTGGTAGCATGGAACCACCAGACAGTCCATCTACTTTGCGGGCCCCATTGGGCGGGGACCATCTGCTACCTGGATAATCAAATAGGATTTAATAATATTTATTGGTGTTCATGTTTCAACTCATTTGCAGGTCTATGTAAATTTTACAACACTTTTAACAGAAGCCAGTATACCAAAACATTATTTATTCTTGTCCACAACATCAAACATAACCTTACAGAATCAACAAATTTTTCGGTTTCTCAATTTAACACAAGTACACCCACGTAAGCGCTTCGGTAGGTTTTCTGAATAAAAAAAGGATAGAATAAATACTCGAAACTGACCGCTTATAAAGTTCACTGTGATTTAAAAACAGCTTAAGATTATGACCACTTGATCATGGCAAAACTGCTTAAAATGCTTGTTTCGCAAAGAAAATTGTAAGCAAAAAGAAAATACTGACACCTGATACTGAACAAACAGCTCAAAGATTATTCTTTAGAAATCTCAGACTGAGCTTTCCACAGAAAGTGCTGAAGGATATGAGCAGGGATACAACAAAACCAACAAAGTGGCATGTGTGCCCAGCAAAGACTCTGGTCATCCCGGGCAGCCGCCGGTGTGATCAGAGGCTTTGTTATCAGCATGAATGTAGCTTAGACCCTAAGCTACCCATTAAGCGCACCGTGAAGACTCTGATCAGACTGGGCGGATGCCCAGGCTGATCTGAGTCTTCACTGGGCGCACATGTCATCGTGTCAAGGCTCATATGAATCCTTTTAAATGCCCATGGGTCAATGCATTTTACGAAAGCGTTTAGAAAATGGATCCAATTAATTTTTAATATAAAATTCTTTACCTCAAGGTCACAAAGTGGGATGTGGGTGGTACCACATGTTCACTTTGGACCAGTATCTAACATCAGTAAAGATGAATCCATCCATGAGCTAATAAGAGGTATGTCCCTGAGAACAAACTTGACCAAACTTCAGACACTGATGTGATGCCAACACCTAATGGTGATAACATGAATACCGTATTAATCCTATTAAACACCCCGGGGGCATTACATTTTTTACAAAAGGGGGCGTTATAGTGAGCCCTAAGTGTAATAAATCAGCAACTGCCAAAATACCTCTAATATACAGTATTAAAGTAAATAGGTATGCAACTACTATGTTTGCCTCCCTTCTCAGTATGAGAGTCAATCTTAAAGAAAAGAATTTGTTCCTCTAGGAGCAAATTCTTCCCTTTTAGAGTAGACCCAGTTTCAAAGAGCTACCTCATCCAGAAAAGCAAACAGGAATTCATACCAGTTAAGTTTCAACATTATTTTCGGAAAAGCAGCCGCGGGGGTGGGGGTGGGGGGGTGTATTAGAGCAGAGGCATTTATCAAGATTAATTCAGTAGTTCTTCCTGTACTTTGTACAGAGAAGCTTATGAAAATAACCTGTAAATGCCTTCTGAAATACTCCATTGTTTTTTAAACACTCCATACACAAAAGAAAAAGCATAATAAATATAACTGAGTCTCCAACTCATTTTATCAGGGGGTCCCATCTGTAACATGCACAAGCAAATGAGCCACAACATGAAAAAAACAACAAAGTGGCATGTGCCCCATTCAAAGGCTCACATCAGCCTGGGCATCTTTCAAGTCTGATCAGAGTCTTCCCTTGTATGGAAAGGATATCTAAGGGTCTAGGCTACCTCCATGCTGACAGAGAAGACTCTGATCAGACTGGGCAGATGCCCAAGCTGTTCTGAGTCTTCATGCAGGGCACATGCCACTTTTTTGGTTTTGTCCTTTCGCAGCTCAGATGCTGTTTGTAGTGCTTCATGATTGCATTCCGAATTATTATGCAAAAGACAGACAGAAAGCAAGCGGTGAATATGTATCAAGTAAAACAAGGAAGGACAAATTAATCAGCTGGGGGACCAGGGACCAACAGAAATTTATGCATTTAATTTTCCATAAATTTTATCCTGCTCCTGTAGCACACGTATGCAGAATGCTCAAACAGTGTTAGAAGAAAGTCTACTTAACTTAATGCTGTGAGAAATGGACCATATGATTTAGTCTTATGATTATCGCTAGTACTGTCAACTTTTGGCACAACCATTTCAACCAACAATTTGCCAACTAGTTCTGCATATAAGAAATAAGGAGCCGTGTTTATTTTGGCTCCACATTAATTAAGCTAAAGCTGATAAACAACAGGCTTTCAAAACAGAATGGTTTTTGATGAGGAACTAGTTATCTTTTCTAAAAGGAAGGGATTAAAATAGTTTCAGTAACTAGCACAATGTATCCGTGTACTTTAATACTTGTTCAAACTTCTTTGTCAACTACAACATTGTATTTAACCCATTATTTTGGCATTGAAAATATAGAGCTTTTCAAAATCATGTACAATCAGATTTCATTGGACAGATTCTACTGAAATCCCACACAAATCCTTTTCAGGAGAAATAAGCACAAAACAGCTTTCATCTACCAACTGTCATAAATCTGGAGGTCTAAACATGCTGATAAATCCAATTAATAGCCTAGCTGTTGAGTAAGTGAAGTAGCAGGTCAAATGTTCTGGTGGAAAAAAACACCATGCACAGAAAAAATGATTAAAAATTGTATATCTCCAGATATCAGTATAAATTTTTGTCATTTATATCAGAGCACTATGGAAGCTCCATATGCAAAAAGTTTCTTGAAATATTTACAGTAGGATATCTTAGTTGTTGCATCTTCATCTTCCAAAAAAGTGCTGGGCCCAATCTTAAGCATAGTCTCACTGTGTGAAAACTGTACATTTGTGAAGGGCGGTTCTATGTACAGGTTAAAAACAGGATAAAAACATCATTCTAATGCACTTACAAATATAACGCGACGTCTGATTGGATAACTTCAAATATTTGCGACAATATATTCTGCCATATACTGTCGCAAACCCGGTGTCATTAAGAAACGGCGCTTCTCATTGGCTGCACGTATGGTTTTACGCAGCTGAAAGCGCTTGCTATGGGTGAAAAGTAGCACACTTTTAAAGGTGAAAATGTGGAAAGTGCATTAGAATGGGGATAACTGTATTTAAAACTGTCATATTGGAAGGTAAATCGTTGGTTTTATGGTTGCAAATTGCATTTTACGTCGCCGCTGGCGTGTCGCCGTAAAACGAAATTTCCGACCATAAAACCGATGATTTACCTCCCCAAATGACAATTTTGAGTACAGTTATCCCCCAATTTAGTGGTTAAAATTGGAGACCATCAGCGCCGATGCAGATCTATTGATGGCGCTGTAACTGCCGTGACTGGTAGACAGTTCCAGAGGCGAATGGTTGAGGGAAAGAAGGAGCCCTTGTACGCATTCACAGAGCAGTAGGGTACCAAGAATCTGTTCTCATGAGCTCGTGTTGATGTGCCTGAATGGATCAAGTCTTTCTCAGCTGGGATGTCGATGAGGTTGTTAATGATCCTGTACATCATAATTACTTTGCTCTGCTCACGCGGTGACTGAAGTTCTTCCCAGCCTAGATCCTGTAACACTGATGTTACACTGCTTGTTTGGCGGTAATCGTTGTGGCAAAATCTGGCTGCTCGTCTCTGTTCTGCCTCCAGCTTGGTAGCATTGGTCTTTGTGTATGGGTTCCATACTGTGGCCGAGTACTCTAGTTGTGGTTGAACGAGTGACTTGTAACTAGTTGCTTTGATGTCCTTAGGGCAGGCTAAGAGATTTCTTCGAAGAAATGAAGTTGGCCCTCTTTGTCACCATATCTATATGGCTGTTCCAGGACAGTGTGCTGTCAATGGTGACTCCCAGGTACTTGACTTTGGTAGTCGCGTTCAGCAGCTGGCCATGAATGCTATATGATGACTGGATAATCTTGCGTTTGTATATGGAACGTAATTTTATCTGTAAATGCAAGATTTAACCTCATTTCTGGTCATACTTCTTAATTTTCGGACAAAGTAGAATTAAAAGTCAAAGATGATAGGAGAATTTACAAGTATAATATTTTGTTGTAGTTTTAATATAAACTGTAAAATCTGATGTGATATTGAATAAAGATTGTTTAAGTTTAAATGGTAGAGCTGCTAAAAGTAAGCAGAGTAGCGGTTGTAAAAGCAGGTGTTGGAAACTGCAAGAGTGCTTACTTAATTAGTTTTAACCACTATTCCTCTTCCTAGGTCCAAGCATGCAGCCTTTTTATCTGCAGTGTGCCCAGACTCTATTAAGTGGAAGCATGGTGACTGCAGAGGTCACAATTAGAACTACAGTCACCTCTCGATATCTCAAAGTCCAAATTTATCCCAAACTACTGATATCTCAAAGAAAATTTTCTGGTCCCAGAAAATTTTCTTTGAGATATCGGTAGTTTGAGATATCCAGAGTTGAACTTCAAATACATACAGGAAATGTGTCCAATCTATAATTTTTTATATAAGAGGGACTTTGAGATATCTGTGTTCAAGATATCGAGAGTTGACTGTACTTCTAGTGGGGACCACACAGAAGTTCAACAGTGGTGTTTTTACTGGGTCTAAATGGACAAAAATAACTGAAAATACTGTACAGTCATCTTAACTTACTGTACTTTAGGACATGTCAAGAATTTGTGTATGTTATTAGCATGACATATTAATGACAGGTCAATCACCTGCAAAGTTAATTAGTGATATGCAGTGGTCATCATTAGGTGCATTTTTCCCCAATGTTGAATTCGTTAATGAAACTTTTTACCACATTTTTCATAATAAATGCCCCTAGAGGACATTGTAGTAGCCTACACTTCCTTTTTGATAAGTTTTCCAGCCAATAGCAATTTCCCATGTCTGTAACTCATCAACTTTCCAAATAACCCTTAAATACTGGAATAAATTTAAGCTTCTGAGAAAACCAGACAGACCCAAATCAGACTGCTCCAGAAGGATTTTTGCCTTGTCAGAATCAATTTGAGGGAGGGGATGGATGGGGGTGGAGGGGGTGGAATTAAGAAATTAAGAGCTAGGGGCTTAAAAATGCCTTGGTAAAGGTGGATTTACAGGGTGACACGTTACATGCCACGTCATGCAACTAGATTTTGCAAGCAATTTAGTTATGTTTAGATGATGAGACATGTTGCATGCAAGATTTGTGTCATGCAATATGTTTTGGGGTTTACATAGTGATGTGTCATGCAACATATGTCACCATGAAAACCAGTCGTAACAGTTTTCAAATTTAGCAAGTGTACTAGCTTAGTGGTGCAGCTTGCTACCTGCAAAATCTGCTGATGACTCAATAATCTGTACTCTATATATACTAAATAAATCTACAGGAAATCAAATTCCTTTTATCTTCAAATACCAGTCAATTCATTGAACTAAAATGGATCAACTTTACTTGAAGGACGCTTGAAATGTTACCTTACTGCAGTGAGTCTGATTAACCTGTGTGTATTCACAAAGTATAATCAGCTTGTGTTTTCACACAATGTAATCAGTCTTAAAATTCTTAAGGAGCCATACATTGTTGGTGCAAAGAACACAGACTTGAATCACCCTGCACATCAGTGCAGGCTATCTATGGCTCAGCCATTTGCACATTTGAAGAGGTACCTTTTTCATGGTACCTCATAATGAGTTATGATTATTTATATACAGGTAATCAAAAGGCTTTTCACATACTATTAAATCTGATAATGTAGAAAACTAAATAAAATTTTCATAATCATCATATTTTGCTTTAACAATGTGTTTTAGATAACCTGGTACAGAAACCAAGTTTCATTATCAAGGGTAAAACAGCATGAGCACATGACCCAGCAGGCACATGACATCGAAATGATGTCTTACTGACATCAATGTGACATAATGACATCGATGCGATGTCTCATCGATGTCAGTACGACATCATTTGGACGTCATGTGCCTGCTGGAAAGTAACCCTTCGTCAGCTCCACCATGCCAGCAGACTTACATATAAAACCAATGCTACCAACAAGAAGATCAAAAACTGTGACCTTGACCTACAGCTTAACAGGAAAATCAAACAACATGACCTTGACCTGTAGTTTTGAGAAATGTTGTAACAACTGTGTTTGCCCTTCAATTTAACATAATTACCACAATATGAGCCCCAACACGAGAGAACCAACAAAGCAGTTGTGCACCCAGCGCAGACTCAAATCAGCCTGGGCATCCACCCAGTCTGATCAGACTCTTCGCTTAGCGCTTAAAGGGTAGCTAAGGGCTACACTACCTCAATGCGGACAGTGAAGACTCTGATCAGACTGAGCGAATGCCCAGGCTGATCCGAGTCTGCGCAGGCCGCACAACCACTTTGTTGGTTTTCTCGTGACGCAGCTCATATAACATACTTTATAATATGTCCTTTTCAGAACAACTGTAAAATCATTAATGAAACATCAAGTTTGTTTGCCTTATCTGGGATCTTGGCATGAAGGCCACGGATGATGTATGTTGTTTTTGCATTTGCCCTTGCAGTAATATTAGTTTTCAATAATAATATATCAGAATGAGGAAAACCTATAATAAACTTGACATACAAAACAAATTTTCCCATACCTGTGACCTTGACAAGCAGGTCAGTTGCTCTTCTGCTCTTCATTAATACATGCATTTCATAGGATCAGTTTCCAATGCAACCTTTAAACTGACTTGCTAAATCAGTGACCTTGACCTGAATGGTAAGAGCAGCTGTTAGTTGCCACAACAGGTACAACAATACCAGCCATGAGTATGGATTCTACTTTATTCAAATTTACACCTGAACGTTACAGACTGACAATGTTACCGCAGAACCACACACACTTACTACTACTATTACTCCAAAGGTACAATATGATGTAATTCTAAATATTTCTTAGAAACTTTAAGAATTTTCTTACCAAAATACTGAATTTATCCAGCTCCTTACATGTTTCTCCTTGACCTTCACTTTGACCTTGAGGACTTTGCACTTCATGACCTTGTGGCTGAATGTCAACAACCTTGACCTCAACTTCAAAATTACAAACTTTATCACATGGACATCCATCAGAATCAGATTCTGACAATGAACTATCCATTTCTGTCGTGACTATGTCATCAAACGAAACAGATTTTTTTACACTCTCCTCACTTTTAACTGGACTTATGTCATCAAAAGAAACACTCTTTTTAACAGGTTTGTGAGTTTCTGTCAGACTTTCAGTTATGTGCATTACATCAATATCACCAGTAGAAACAGACTTCTTAAATGGCTTAATTCCATCACAAATGTCATTATCGGAAGAGTCGCTGAAGTAGTTCTTAACTTCTGGCAACTCACCAAAAGAAACACTTTTCTTAACAAATTTCTTGTCAGAATCTGAGGTCTCTTGCTCAATGACATCATCTAAAATGTCAAACGCACTTTCAAACTCCATTCCCAAAGGGGACATGGCCCTTTCTACTGGGGACATTGGACGATTGTTGGGAGACAGTTCTGATTGAGACAGATTATTTTCCTCTGAAGACAGAATGCCAGGACTGGGAGATTCACACCTACCCATAGGAGACATGGGTCGCAGTTTTTTCAAAATCCCCTTAGCTGGCGGTGTAGAGGAGTTTGGGGAACAAACATCATTTGGGCATGGTGGTGAGGTGTAACCACTGTCAGAGCTTGAACTTTGGTCCCTAGGCGGTAATTTGATTTTTAGCGGACATCTCTCAAATTCAATTTTATAATCCTCTGTGTCTGGAGACATGAAAACGTTTTCACTATTTCGATTTCTGTCTGGCATAAACATGTCATCATACCCATTGAGCAGCACCATATCATCTTTACTGCGGGTGGAAATAAGAACAACAGGTTCTGGGAAATCATTTTTACTCTTCTTCTTTGATGAGAAGAATGGCTGTGAAAGTTGCTTAACCAGTCCTGGTCTTTTCTTTGGCTTCACTTTCAGAGAACCAGTCATGAGTTCACGATTTTTGTTTTTGTTTTTCGGCATTATTTCTTCGTTAAAAACACTTTTAAAGTACAAATGAGTAAATCCTGCACTTACATCTTGAGAGATGTAAAAATTTCATGGACAAAATCATAAATTTGTATTCCAAAATAGGGTAATCCTTCCCATTATGGTTGAATCTCTTTCCACTATATCAAGGTCTTTATCGCAAAAATCCATTATGTGCACTTCACTGGCTAATGCAGTAATCCTTGAAAAATGCAAGGCCGTAATTATACAGATTTATGTTTAGTATTTAGTGTCATAAGAAAACTTATTTAATTTTAAATCATATCCACTTAGTTTACTTTTAAATCTTCTTAACCAACTTTTCAGCCTGAATGAAAAACAAATGCATAGCAATACAAGGAAAGGGTGTTTATGGTAATATATGCAAATTACAAATGGATTTTTGTTTTATTTTTTTTTTTTTGGCATCTGCAAAGATTGCTCCCTCTACTATGCACAGGGTATGATCGATTCCACTAATTTTCGCTTCCTGCAGAGACTGTACATCATATTTGGCTTCCGCCAAGACTGTCCGCGATCTCTTGCTTCCTGCCGAGACGGCTGTACATGATAAATGGCTTCCTGCAGAGACTGTCCGCATGATTCTGTATCCTGCTGAGGCTCTCGGCAGGTAGCAGAGTCATGCGGACAGTCTCGGCAGGAAGCCATTTTTCGAGGACAGTAGTCACAGCAGGAAGCAAGAGGTTGCGGCCAAATATGATGGACAGTCTCTGCAGGAAGCGAAAATTGGCGGAATTGATTTTACCCTGTGCTATACAATATGAAAGACTCTGATACGTCTGCATTGTTAAGTCTGATAGTTTTCGCTTTTGCACATTTCATAATATCCCATTTCCCATTACTTAATCCAAATAATCCAAATAAGAAGAAATAATCGGAATGATATATCCAATTATCAAATCCACTTATTAATAATTTTTCTGGTAAAAAGGATATCAAATTTCTTATATTTACAAGAAGAGAAAAACTTCCTTCTAAATTCAGTAAAATTTGCTACCAGATAAAACAGTTAAAACAGTTTTTTTTTTAATTCCATTTCAAAAATCATAGTCTCAACAGCTGTGCAAACTTAGTGTAACAAGTTGATACTTATTAGTTAAGATAAATCATTTGATGAATTACTTTTACATGTAAATTTACCTTAGGGATAAGTAGTAAAATAAAAGTATGACTCAAAAATTTAAATGTCATAAATATATAACTGTCAGTCTCAAAAACAATAAAATTATGTTTCATATTTTTACGTATGATAATTACTTTTAAAAATGCAATGTCTGCATTAATTTCAAAAATTAATTGATATTTCAATTTTACAACAAAAAATCTTAATCTAAAATGGCAAATTTACTGATTTATCTTAGCAGATAATAACTTGTGGCACCTTAAAAAACAATTTTCTATCTGGGACTTATATAAAATTAATTATTTTTGGGTGTTCCATTATCTAATATGGTGGTACAGTATTTATTTGGTTACGACTGGGTATTCCCCGTACAAAACAATCCCAAAAATCTAGATCCATCTTATATTTTGGATCTAGATTTTTGGGATTATTTGGAAGGAAAAAATGATTCTTATAGCAGAATTATAAATGACTGATTTAGAAATTTGGGGTAATTCTAGATGGCCAAAACTTGTCTTATAACCAAATGGTACATTCTGTTTTATAACCAAATGGTACATTGTATGCCTGAGCAATAGTCTAGACCCTGATCAGAGCCTCTGCACCGTAATTGTCATTCTATCAGAGATCTTTGATGCATCATGATGGCAGAATAGTTTTAAGTCTTAAAGCACCAAAAAAAGTGGACAACCGAATTTAAGTCTGCAAAATTTCAAAACATGTTTTGTCCAACCCATCAAATTGAGATTTCAAAGATTAGAGGGCAAACATGGTGTATCCAGATGAGGCGGCTCATTATGAGCCGCCTCATCTGAATCTACACTATTTGCAAATTATTTTCAGTTTTGGTGCTTTAATGGGCAATTAATGCATTAATTTCTTCAAACACTGATAATGGATATAGAGGTAATGAATATCTTATCTCATCTTGTAATCCAGATTTGATTTAAATAATGAAGACTTGAATAAATTTCACTGCACATAAAATTTTGATGTCCTTGTCTGTCCTGTCTTTCATTATTATCCTTTGCTAAAAATTAATTTCAAATTTTTCAATTCCGATTATGTCAAAGAAAACTACTAAACGCACAAAATTTTATCTCCGTTCAGGAAATCCAACTTCGAAACATAATCACAGGTAACAATGCCCTCAGTACTAGGTTTTCTAGTTACCAGTCGATTTAATTGACAGATCAAATGAATAAGTGTTGACAGTCTATATGTCACGCTACAACGAACATAAATCTCCGAAAATCTCTATACCTTTTGTTGTGGTACTCTATTATACATGATAATGACATCACACTGTGCTAATTAGCATACATCTTCATGGTATTAAGTACAAGCGCAGCATAACGTTTATCTGTTTTTATGAAAATTTAAAATTTAGTGGTACAAAGTGGTGACAATTTGTTGTGAGCAGATTGTAACGATTAAACTCTACAATTACAGGAACAGAAGACATCTTGTCAAAAAGCACTAAAAATCAATCTTTTCTAAACTCGAGCTGCAACTTGACACCAGGAACAACACAACAGCTGATAGCTACAACCAGTTAAACGCGCATCCATTAGAGCCACGACACGACAAAACCAACAATGTGGTTGTGCGCCCAGCGCAGACTCAGATCAGCCTGGGCATCCGCCCAGTTTGACCAGACTCTTCGTTAAGTGCTCAAAAGGTAGCTAAGGGTCTAAGCTATCTCTGTGCGGACAGTGAAGACTCTGATCAGACTGGGCGGATGCCCAGGCTGATCTGAGTCTGCGCTGGGCGCACAACCACATTGTTGGTTTTGTCTTGTCGCGGCTCATTTAACCTTTTTTGACCAGTGGACTTGTCAATCTTAATCATTTGGAAGAGTCCATTTCTAGTTTTAGGGTTTCTGTTGACTGTTTTCACCTTTATTGTATTTTGCATAGAAATTCCTGTAAGCAAACAATGCAGACTCAGATCAGATGCCACATTCTGTGGCATCTGAACTGGGTCTGTACTGTTGGTACATGTCCACAAATAGGTTTCCAGTCTAAAAAGGGTCAACACTTTAAGCACCAGCGACAAAAACAGCAGAATTTGCAAGCAGCATAGATCCTGATGAGGTGGCCCAATGAGCTGCCTCATCTAGATCTCCACTGTTTGCCCTCTAGTTTTTGAATTTTCAATATGATATAGCTTGGACGAAACATATTTTGTAATTTTTGCAGACGTAAATTTTGTTGTCTCCTTTTTGGTGCTTAAAGGGTTATAAAGCATCTGTCCAATCACACTGTCATAAATTTCTCATACAGAATTCAAACTCACCTAAACCCAGAATTAAAACTGAGAAACTCTTTGGATAGGAATACACAGGGAAAAAAATCCCAATCATTACAACACAAATTAAACGATAGCAATTAACCAAACAAGTGTCGAGGCGACTGATCTATCAATACAACCCATTTTGAGAATCAATATAGTAATTCAATCAATGATATCACATTCAAATATTTTCGAACTGTCTACTTCAAAAGACATTGATGCCTCCAGCTTTATGTGCATTCTAATATTTATAAAAGATGATAAACCACGGCGATTTGTGAACAAAACGCTCTTTTCAACACTATATACAATATTGTAAATCAACATTTAACTACCTTATAGAAATTATACTATTTTGAGTGTTTGTTCTGATAAAGGCGTTGTTCCTAACACTGCAATTCAACACGTATGAAAGCCGAATTCTAAATTTAAAGACCTGTAATATGTAAAGTTGTGATGACATGCTGATGTGTATCCTTAAAATTAATCCAAGTTATTGTCAACCCGTACAGACTGGCTACATGAAAAGGCATTGAGCATGGGTCAGTGTACTCACAAATCGTTACGCAGGGAGCAAGGTATATCAAAGTAAGTTAACTCTTAATGCACCAAAAAGCAGATGACAAAATTTACGTCAGCAGAATTTCAAAAAATGTTTCGTCCACGCGATATCATATTGAGAATTCGAACACTAGAGGGCAAACAGTGTAGATTCAGATGAGGTGGCTCAGTATGAGCCACCTCATCTGGATCTACACTGTTTGCAAATTTAACTATTTTAATTTTTGGCGCTTTAAGGGTTAAGTAAAACAGCATGTCAATCTACCTCTTTTCTTTTCGTCCTTTGAATCTGGAGTGATCTACCCCTTGTAAACATACTCCATGCTCCACCTTGCTGCTCCTGCTCCACAATTTACGGGTACACTGGGCTGTACCGCAATGCGTTTCCATATGGCCAGTCTGTATAAACCTTCCGTATAGCCCGTCTGTAGGGTTGATTATTTAAACCTGCAGACCCACTTCACTTTGGCTGAGGGAACTTCCACTCCTAAGCCCATTCATTCAAAACTAAAGACGTCGTTACTTAATAAGACATGACATTTCCAAACTTATTGTATGCAAAAACACTCTCATATTTTGATGAAAACATGTAAGGAGCTTTTGCTCTCATATTTTTCAGCCTAAAAATATTAGCTAACTTGATTTTAATGTACTAGAATACTTCACAAATCACTGACTAATGACTTTGTTAAGCTTACAATGCTTTAAACAACTGGACCCTGGACTATTAACCAGTGGTCATGGGTTTGATTCTGGACATGTTATGATTCTTCAGTGGCACCCGATTTCTAGCTGGCGAAAATTCCAAACCTGTAAAACCCATATAACCTGTCAACTCCATTCATCCCTGCCTAAATATGCATTACAAGGGTTGGTTGGTTGGTTGTTTTGGGTTTAACGGCCCTTTGAGGCAGCCAGCACACAAGTGAGAAAGCCGAGTTCTGCTTACTGAAGGAGGGTCAAGTGGGCTTTTTCCCCCCTGGGACCTGTGTCTTTCACCTACCTTTGCTTAATGATTGGCTCAGCTCAACATAAGTGAAATATTCTTGATAGAGCCATAAAGCCCATATCACACACACACACACACACAAACCAAAATAGGGTTGGTTGGTTGGTTGATTTGATGCTTAACATCCACGGTAAACAACTGAGGTCATGTCGGGACGGTCAGTTAACCTTAGACCACACTATTCCTGGGCAGGCTTAGACCTCCTAAGCGGTTAACCAGTACTAAGTGCACATACTTTCGCCAGTAACTGACAACTGCCCTTCTTGAACCAGCGGAAGGAGAAACGAAAGTATGTGGCCAGACCAGGTTTCGAACCCAGGACCTCTGACTTATGAGTCAGGTGCCCTAGCTTGGACCTAGGAAGAGGAATAGTGGTTAAAACTAATCAAGTAAGCACTCTTGCAGTTTCCAACACCTGCTTTTACAACCGCTACTCTGCTTACTTTTAGCAGCTCTACCATTTAAACTTAAACAATCTTTATTCCATATCACATCAGATTCTACAGTTTACATTAAAACTACAACAAAATATTATACTTGTATAATCTCGTATCATTTTTGACTTTTAATTCTACTTTGCCCGAAAATTAAGAAGGATGACCAGAAATGAGGCTAAATCTTGCATTTACAGATAACATTACGTTGCATATACAAACGCAAGATTATCCAGTCATCATATAGCATTCGAATGTAGGACATTTCGGCCACGGACGTTTCGGCCTAGGACATTTCCGCCTAGGACAGTTCGGCCATGGACATTTCGGCCACGGACATTTCGGCCATGGACGTTTCGGCCAAATCTGAAAAAATGGGGGAAAGAAAATATGCCTTTGTAAACCATTTAAAATGACGTAGATGGTTTTCTGCACCCATGGCACAAAAATGAGTGACTGGGCTCAAAATAACTCCAATCATATCTCTTAAAACAAAAAATGGGTGCACCACAGATTCATCAGCCATATGTTTGCATATAAAGATATTATAGGCATCACATGAATGATATAGGCATCACTGGCCCATGAGTCAGGATTGCTTATGTGCCAGATTCTGCTAAAAATGACTTTTAAAGTTTTAAAGTGCTATAAACAAAACAAAATACTTAACCAAATATCATATCAGGCGCTAGTTCAAGTAGCTGAAATAATTGTTCACCATGTTTTTCGCATTGAAATGCTCACAGTGACCTTAAAGATGTTAAAGGCCCCATTGCTCTATCGGCATGAAATATTTTATCGCGAGGTATCGCTGCAAACTTCTCACTACAGTTTCGCCATTGATTATTATCATGATTGACCGGCTTTGAAAAATCGAAACGTCCTTGAGTTTACCATAAAACAGATTTAAAAAAAAACTAGGTCATTTTAGTTGCCAACCAAAATGACCTACTTTCGATTTCACAAGCTTTATTTCATGATAAAAATACAACGTACAGGCGGTAAAAATATAAGGTACAGGCGTTTAACAGGTGATAAAAATACAATGTACAAAAAAAATAGGCAAGGATCCCATTGATTGTGCCGCTGATGCATTATTGCATTGCTTAAAGGGGAACCAGAGACGAAACCCGTATTTTTATGGCGAGACTTATCATTTTTTGAAAATGCCTTGTTCCTTCTTTTCTGCCAGTTATATGCTACAAAAATCATATCAACCGACATATTTTCATCATTTCTGAGGGCTGTACAAGTTTCATATTGATTTGTATTTTGACGGTTTTTACCTTTGATAGGACTATGGAGACTTTAAAGGACCATAAAATATCAAGACAACAACAACAAATCATTGGAGTTCAGTAAGACTAGCTCTTAGTTACTAAATGACTATCTTAATTTAATTATAAAAAGTAATTTTTGGATGAAGGCCGAAACGTCCACCCTTGACACTTTCTGTGGCCGAAATGTCCGTGGCCGAACTGTCCTAGGCCGAAACGTCCTAGGCCGAAATGTCCGTGGCCGAAATGTCCGAGCACCATAGCATTCATGGCCAGCTGCTGAACGAGACTACCAAAGCCAAGTACCTCGGAGTCACCATTGACATTACACTGTCCTGGAACAGCCATATAGATATGGTGACAAAGAGGGCCAACTAGACAACTTCATTTCTCCAAAGAAATCTCTCAGCCTGCCCTAAGGACATCAAAGCAACTAGCTACAAGTCACTCGTTCAACCACAACGCGGCCACGGTATGGGACCCATACACAAAGACCAATGCTACCAAGCTGGAGGCAGTACAGAGACGACCAGCTAGATTTTGCCACCTGGCAACCTGGCCCAGCCACAAAAAGGGACCTTTAATGAGTAATATGTTCTGGGCATGTACTATTTGTCATTCTGCTCAAGTAACTTGAGTTACTTACATACCTTGAGTTGCTTAAACTGCTACTTGAGGTGAATGGGTACACTTTAAGGGGCAGCAACTCTGTCCTGTCCATTTTTGCCTTCTTTCTAAATGGGGGTCAACACTTAAAGGAAAGAATTTGCTCCTAGAGGAGCAAATTCTTTCCTTTAAGAGTAGACCCATTTTGGGACAGCTTTTTCATCAGAGAAAGCATTTTCATCAGAGGAAGCAAAAACCAAAAGTTATCCCCCTTCGTGAAAATAGAGGGGAAAACATAAAGGTGTATCCATACACCTTAAGACAACCAAGTATTTAGAGTAATAGGGCAAATCAATGAAATGGGCTGTTGTCCTGGTTGTCTGGTCACTGACTAATGGAACATGGGTGACCCTCCAAAGTAAACAACCATTTGCTTCAAGTGGATGTGCAAACCATATGATTCAATAGTGGATCTAATTACCAAGTTTGATTATTTTCATGGCCTTATAAGGTGAGAGTTTAGAGGGCTTACTGATTTTTCAATGTACAGTTATAGAAGGAATGACCTTTCTTCCAATTAACCTCTATACTGTGGGCTTGTCTATATGGAAGGAATGACTTTTCGTCTTGTAATTACATTATAAGTAAAGTTGAAAAGGTCCCATCTAGACAACTTCTGTGTTAAGTTGAAAGGTTGCAACTAGACAATTACTCAGTAAAGTTGAAAATTTGCATCTTATCAATAATAAAGAAACTGAAAGGTTGCATCAGAAAAATTACTGCTAAAGTTCAAAGGAGGCATCTGAACAATAACTGAGTAAATGTTAACTGTTCTATCTGGTTAATTACTTATTCTAACACAGTGCGCCTATAGAAGCATTGGAAAGTTACCGTGTTTTATTCTGCAACAATTCACTGTTTCGGAGCGCGCGAGTCTAACTGCTGACGTCACTGCAACTACTGACGTAATTTTTTGACGTTTTGAGACGTTAGACGGTGTAACGTCTCTTTTTCTTCCTAAAATCGCCATAAAAACGTACATTTGTCTTAGATACAGTTAAGATTATTGGCGGGAGCATGAACGCGCTGGCAGGAAGGTTGGAAGAGTTTAAATGAAAATAATAGTTTTTCGGCGTTTTTTAGTGTTAGAATCGAAATAGTTCAGCTCTAGCATTGAATTGTTGAGTAATAATTCACTGTTTGTCGGTCAGTTGTAAGTAGATATATCACTCGCGCTCCGCGCTCGTGATATGATCTACTTTACAACTGACCTCCAAACAGCGAATTATTACTCAACAATTCACTGCTAGAGCTGATCTATTTCTTAATTAAGGTTGAAAGATTGCATCTGAACAATAACTGAGTAAAGTTGAATGATTGCATCTGAAGAATTATTGAGTAAAGTTGAATGATTGCATCTGAACAATTATTGAGTAAAGTTGAAAGATTGCATCTGAACAATAACTGAGTAAAGTTGAATGATTGCATCTGAACAATTATTGAGTAAATGTGAAAGGTTGGATCGGGGGAATATTTGAGTTCAGGTCGAAAGGTTGCAGCTAAACAAATACTGAGTGAAGTTGAACGGTTGCATCTGAGCAACTACTGAGTGAAGTTGAAAAGTTGCATCTGGTCAATAACTGAGTATAAAATTAAATTGATCCATCTGAACAATTACTGAGTAAAATTTAATGTGAAAGGTTGCATCTGGGCAATAACTGAGTAAATATGAAAGGATTATACAATTACTGGACAGAATGCATCTTATTAATAATTAAGAATTGAAAGGTTGCATTTGGAAAAATACTGAGCAACGGTCAAAGAATGCATCTAAACAATTACTGAGTAAATGTTAACAGTTACTGAGTGAGGTTGAAAGGTAGCCTATTGACAGTTACTGATTAAAAGGAAAGATTGCTGCTAAACAATTACTGAGTAATATAAAGCTGAAATATTGCATGAACAATTAATGAATAAAGTTCAAAGGATGCATCTGGACAATTACTGAGAAAAATTGTATCTGAACAATTACTGGGTTAATTTAAAAGTCACATCTAGACAACTTCTGAGTAAAGTTGAAAGGTTGCACCTAGACAATTACTAAGTAAAGTTGAAAGGTTGCATCTTATCAATAATTAACAATTGAAAGGTTACATCAGGAAAATTACTATGCAAAGTTCAAAAGATGCATTCTGAACAATTACTGAAGAGCTGTTAACTGTTGCATCTGGAGAATTACTGAGTTAGGTTGAAAAGTTGCATCAGAACAATTGTGAATTTGAAAGGGTGCATATGAACAATATTGAGTAAAGTTGAAAGACTTATCTGGTCAGTTACTGTCAAAAGTGGAAAGGTTGCATCTGAACAATTACTGAGTAAAGTTAAATGGTTGCATCTGAACAATGATTGAGTATATGCGAAAGGTTGCATCAGGGCAATATCTGAGTAAAGTTGAAAGGTTGAAGCTGAACAAATACTGAGTAAAGTTATAAAGTTGCATCTGAACAATTACTGAGTAAAGCTAAATGGTTGCATCTGAACAATAATTGAGTAAATGTGAAAGGTTGCATCAGGGCAATATCTGAGTAAAGTTGAAAGGTTGCAACTGAACAAATACTGAGTAAAGTTGAAAGGTTGCATCTAAACAATTACTGAGTAGAGTTGAAAAGTGGCATCTGGGCAATAACTGAGTACAAATTTGAATGGATGAATCTGAATTATTATTGAGTAAATGTGAAAGGTTGCATCTTGGCAATAACTGAGTAAATGGGAAAGGTTGCATCTATATAAATTACTGAGTTAAGTTGACAGAATGCATCTTATCAATAATTAAGAACTGAAAGGTTGTATCAGGAAAATTACTGAGTACAGTTCAAAGAATGCATCTGAGCAATTACTGAGTAAATGTTAACAGCTGCATCTGGGCTATTACTGAATACGGTTGAAAAGTTGCATCTGAACAATTGTGAATTTGAAAGGTTGCATATGAAAAATATTGAGTAAAGTTGAAAGACTGATCTGGTCAATTACTGAGTTAAGTTGAAAGGTTGCATCTGTTGAATTGCTGCATCTGAACAATTATTGCATAAATGTATAAATGTGAAAGGTAGCACTGGGGCATTTACAGAGTAAAATTGAAAGGTCGCAGCTGAACAATTACTGAGTAAAGTTGAAAGTTCGCATCTGAACAATTACTGAGTAGAGTTGAAAGGTTGCACCTTATCAAGTAATTGTCTAGATCAAGCCTGTCCTGTTTACCAAGCCCTTTACCAAATAATTTCTGGGTAAAATTGAAATGCTGAACCCAGACAATTACTGGGTGAAGTGGAAAGCCTGGATATGAGAAATTACTGGGGGAGGTGAAGGGACTGCTTCTGAATAGTGCTGGTTCAGGACAGTTACTAGATACAGTGAAAAAGGTTGCATCTGGTATTTTGTTTGGTAAAATCAGGAAAGGTTACATCTGAACAGCTACAAGCTAAAATGGAATGGTTATACCTGATGATTACTTCGTAAATCTGAAAGACTAATTGGGCAAAGTGGATTGTTGCTTCCTGACAGCTGCTGTATTGGTTATAACTTAGAATGGTGGTGAAAGGAGCTGGGGCCAGTTTAGACAGAGTGTGTAGGCAAAATAGGATGTATTGCTCATTCAGATGTTGCTTTCAGATCATATGTTTTCATATATGCATGTCAAAGTGCAGGTTTTAAATGTTATGATGCAGTTAAGTAGTCTTTGTGACGCTGTTTTGCAGTTTGTTCAATTCAGTCAGAGATAAATATTTTCAAAACTAATAGAAGCTATATCTTGCAAAATCTTTACATTACACTTTGCGCGACAAAATTTGTATTTTTTGTATGATTTAAGCAAGTTTGAATATTATTTATATAGTTTAATATCATGTTTTATTCTGATTTTTGTATAGATCTTTGCGATCTTGGGCCTTTAATTACATCAGCAAAGTGCTTTTTGACATTTCAGGTGTCACAGTCGTTGATTTCAATTTCTTGCAATAAAAGTAATAATTTTGTCACAAGTTTTTATCAGATTCAGAATTGGGGGACTGGTATTCTTCTGGTGACAGCCTTATAAATTAAATTTTTATCACCCGAAATTGATATTTCATGCTTTCTTATTCCTAAAATGGTGTTCGTTTATTAACCTATGTTAACTTTTTATTGCTGTATGTTAAAACTGTTTGTGTAGTATGTGTTAGATCTTGAAAGTAAGCTTTTGATGCTTAAAATTAATTAATGAATATGTAAGAAAATTGCACAACTGTAGTACAGTTGCTTTCTTTTACTCAGCTAGAGAAGTAGAATTTCTACAATTTAAAGACCTCAGAGCATCACATAAGGATAAGTTTTATTGAAAACAGTAACTATCAATACCTAAACTTTCCAATAAGTCCAGTGATTGTCCAGATGCAAGCCTTCCACTCTACCATTAACTTTTCAACTTTGCCAACTTATCTTCCTGGGCCCAGTTGTTCAAAATGAATGACAAAGTTGGATAGCAAGACATTTTAAAATTTCTATTGTATTGTATGCAAAAATGCTGCTGTTTTTTTGCCAAGAAAGTGTTAGAAGCTTTTGCACTGCAAAAGCCCCTCACAATGCAGTCAACTCTTGATATCTCGAAGTTGAGCTTCAGCCCAAACTACCGATATCTCAAAGTAAATTTTCTGGACAGACGACATACGACAGACGACGACGACGACGACGGACAACTGCCTATACTATAAGCTCCCCCGGAGCCTTCGGCTCTGGTGAGCTAAAAATAGGAAATACATTCTTTGATATAAGAAGATACTTTGAGGTATCAGTGTTCGAGATGTCGGGAGTTGACTGTATTTAATTTGCAGCAGATGACTTATAAAATCCTTGTCTAAACGCTTTACTGTGAACAACTGGGCTCTGATATCACTTTACCCTTCTACTATATAACTGTTCAGATATTCTTTTCTTTGACTTTATCAAATAATAGCAAATTCAATCTTGTAACCAAATAATCATCATATGGCCCGATCTTTCAACGTTACCATGGAACTGTCCATGAGTGACCCAACCTTTCAGCCTTACCAAGTAAAAGTTCAGAATGCAACCTCTATCATACCATGTCATTCTTCAAATCTTATCATTTTTTTTCTTATCATGGAGTAACTCTTTTATTTTACCATCACTGCTTCTTACCAAAGCTTTCCGCTTTATTGATTGACTGTCATTGGAAAGACTGGTGCACCACAGGATATAATCTATTCTGCCAATTTTCGCTTCCTGCAGAGACTGTACATCATATTTGGCTTCCGCTGAGACTGTCGGCAAACTTTTGCTTCCTGCAGAGACTACTGTCCTCAAAAAATGGCTTCCTGCCGAGACTGTTCGCATGACTCTGCTTCCTGCCGAGAGCCTTGGCAGGAAGCAAAATCACGCAGACAGTCTCTGCAGGAAGCCATTTATCATGTACAGAAGTCTTGGCAGGAAGCAAGAGATCGCGGACAGTCTCGGTGGAAGCCAAATATGATGTACAGTCTCTGCAGGAAGCGAAAATTGGCAGAATCCATTATACCTTTTGTGCACTGTGCTTTCAAGAAGCCTGCCAAGCTGAAACTGCTGAGAGGGGTAAAATGTATTTTGAAACATAACACTATTCCCGGAAACAATACAAACATTCCTGACTGGCATAATCCTATTAGTGGGACCACCATGAATCAATAGAATAATGAGAAGAAAATTGATTTCAATATAAGGACTCTTAAGATCAGCTAACAATTTTTAGACACCAATGGGTCAAGCCAATACTTAGCATGCATGCATCTAAAGCAGACTGTTGCTTCAAGTAGGCAAAAGCGTTAATGTGAATGGGTATACTTTCAGGGGAAGCCACTCTGCATGGTGAAAAATCAACGTTCCCACTATTCTCCAGTCCCATAGAGACCATGGTTACAATGACTCATGCATCACGATTTCCTTATGAATATTAGACCTACCATAATTTTGTACAGTCACATTAACCCATCAAGAGACAGTGGCAATAACTGCTTTCCTGACAGCTTTTCTGAAGTGCCCAGCAGTTTAACTCTTTAAGCCCCAGTGACGCAATTAGCAAAATTTGCAAACAGCGTAGTTCCTGATGAGGCGGCTCATAATGAGCCGCCTCATCTAGATCTACACTGTTTGCCCTCTAGTCTTTGAATTCTCAATATGAAATGTCTTTGACAAAGCATTTTTTTAATTTTTGCAGACGTAAATTTTGTCGTCTGCTTTTTGGTAGTGAAAGAGTTAAGGCAAGTGCTTAGCCATGCCATACATACACTTGTATACAGTAAGTAGACAGAGCAATTATTCAAACTACATTACTCTAATGTTAAATTGTCCATGATTTAAAGTGGTTTGTAACAAAAAGGAAAACGTATTATTAAATAGCAATATTTCAATTTTAACAGGGCCACACAAACCACATGTTACTTTACAGAGTCCCTTGCCTATTATTACCACCTTATAAAACCAATGTTTTTGGATACCTAAACTTGTGTCCTACTAATTTCTGTTTTTGCCTTTTTATTTTCAAATCTGTTAAAATTTTGTCACATTGGGGGATATATGTATGCTTAACTTCTGACCATCTGGAACTGAACAGACAGTTTCATAATGAGGGCAGACCCTAAGTAGACCCTAAAACTTTAATGCACAAGGTGCTTAAACATTACTATCCCAATGACAGCTTTAAGGTATACACTCGAATTTGAGCAGCCTAATGTTGGCTCCAGTGGAATTTCAGTGACATGGGTTGGTTTATATTTTTCAAACTGCTTTATATCTACAAGACCTGCATCTTTGCGTGTTCACCATTATCAATGAAACAATTGTTCACTATGATTAGTGGACCAAAAACAATCAATTTCAATTTTCCAGAATGGATTCTTTCTCTACCTTCAGCATTTGCCCACGTCCCGATTTCTGATGATAATCAAAAAAACAAATTCTTTCATTCTGAAGCTACTAGCTGTTTGCATTGCCTATTCCTGCAAATTCTTTTCTTTTTTATCTTCTACTGATGAGGAAGATAATAAACATATATATATAATCAATATCATGTTGGGTCACCACAATGTGTTCTTATGACTGAAATGGCATGTTCACAAGGCTCTTCCAGTTTTTAAGCTAGGCCACTATCGATAATGATTAACCCTATTGCACTCAGAACGACCAAAACTCTATGGAGTTTTGGCCGTTCTGAGTGCAATAGGGTTAATTAAGTCATATCAACACATTGTAACAAACAGCTTCTCAACAAGCTCAGTGTGCATACTAATAAATCAAACAATTTTTTGCTGTTGATATTGTTTTTGTTTTCAGTAAACAGACAAATGACAGCTACAAATAGACAAAAGAGAGACAGTGTTAGAAGTCATCCTTGCCTGACCCCAGCAGAGCTCTAGATAAGAGGGCGTATTTAATGATAATTAAGGATAATTTTTTTCATTTCTCATCGAAACCATATGTTGTGACCCCTCATCTGAACCGTCTCGTCGAGACGGTTAAGATGAGGGGTCACAACATACGGTTTTATGCAGATTTAACAAAAATTATCCCTAATTATCACCAAATACTCCCTCTTATCTAGAGCTCTGCCCAGTAC
Source organism: Ctena decussata (assembly GCA_963989385.1). Lineage (NCBI taxonomy): Eukaryota > Metazoa > Mollusca > Bivalvia > Lucinida > Lucinidae > Ctena > Ctena decussata. The sequence goes on along the minus strand of OZ022510.1, from coordinate 50,661,260 downwards.
TGCTTGTTAATGTGACAAATTACAAAGCTAATGCATCTCATTATAGGTAACACAGTTTAGTAATTACCGACAGACAGAGTATTTCATTCACCTCTGATGACAATGTCAAGACTAACTGTTACAAAAGGTGCTCGGACATTTCGGCCACGGACATTTCGGCCTAGGACGTTTCGGCCTAGGACAGTTCGGCCACGGACATTTCGGCCACAGAAATTGTCAAGGGTGGACATTTCGGCCTTTATCCAAAAATAACTTTTTATAATTAAATTAAGGAGTTATATGAGCTAAGTCTTAATAAATGCCAAAGAGATGTTTTTGTTGTCTTGATGTTTTATGGCCCTTCAACATCTTTAAGGTGATTGTGAGCATCTAAAGGTGAAAAACACGGTGAACAACTATTTCAACTACTTTAACTAGGCCTTATATATTTGCTTAAGAGTTTCGATAAGTTTTTAGCCCTTAAACACTTTTAAAGTCATTTTGATCATAATCTGGCACATTTGCCATCCCCATCCACGCGCCAGTGTGGCCCTTATCATTCATGTGATGCCTATCATATCTTAATAAGCAAACATTTGGCTGATGAATCTGTGGTGCATCCATTTTTTGGCTTTAAGAGATATGGGTGGAGCTATTTTGAGCCCCGTCAAATATTTTGGTGTCATGTGTGCAGAAAAAAATATAAATGTCATTTTAAAGGTTTACAGTAGCATGTTTTCATGTCCCCATTTTTATCAGATTTGGCCGAAACGTCCATGGCCGAAATGTCCGTGGATGAAATGTCCATGGCCGAACTGTCCTAGGCCGAAATGTCCTAGGCCGAAACGTCCGTGGCCGAAATGTCCTACATTCGTTACAAAAACAGGTTAATGAATGCCAAATGACAAACGAAAATTAATAACTACTTATAATAAAAGGTAATAGTTGAGTTGGTTGATATGTTAGAAACTGACCTTTAAAATACAAATGACTATATTTAAAATAATACAGACTCAAATGCATTTTTTCAAACTGGGCAATACAAATGCAATACAAATGCAATTAAAGAAGTCTAGGATAACCTTGTTCCTTAGGTGAACTCCTTTTCAAACACTGTGAGGCTGACACTCTGAGTGTTTAAGAAGATCAAAACAAAGTGGCATAAGAAGTTGATGTGATGACTCCAATTTCAGCCGCATTTCTTGAGTTCAGGTAATTGCACAGAGATAAAAGCAATGGGACAGAGGTAACCACGCTAAAGAGAATCAAAATGATGCTGCGATATTAACCCTCAAAGCAGTAGTAAAAGCAGACAATAAAAATTTTCTCAAAAAAAAATATATTTTGTTCAAACTCTACTGAGAATCCAATGACTAGATGGCAAACAATGAAGATCCAGATGAGGTGGCTCATTACGAGCCACCTCATCTGGATCCACATGTTTGCTAATACAATTTTTTATCATTTCTTAGGTGCTTTAAGAGTGAAACCAGAGACACAGAACATATGCATCTTCATCATGCTGTTGTGGGGCATCTTTATTTGTCACAAAAACTCAAACTGGTACTGACAACTCTTTATCGGTACTTCAATCTTCTCAAATTATTTACAAAATCCAGCAACAATCAACCTGTTTCATTAAATTTTAGACGCTGTTAAACGCTTAATAAACATGATAATGACAAGATATACCCTAAGTTCATGAACCATGCCATTTTTAACTGTAAAATTTATTTATTACAGATACAAACTATCATATCTTTATATCTTTCGCACTTATTAAAATCATGGCAAAACTAGATAAAACGTTTATCATTTTCCTCAGAGCCATCAAAACGCTGTGGTTTTGTACAAAATCGCCCTCCATGGAAAACTTCAAAGAAAGGCTATTATAACTCTTTTGGTATCAAATGATAATTGTTGGATGCTTTTAGGAGATAAAGACATGACCTTTACACCTCTGGTTCTGAAAGAAACCTGTTTGCTGAACCTGAAAAACTGTTTGTATATTGACAACAGGTGTTAAGCTTCATGAACTTGCAACTTTAGTTTAAAGGTCTCTGATAAACTTTCAAACTTACAAAACTTATGTACCAAAGTTTTAACTTCATTCAATACAGCAATAAATGCAATAACCCAGCAGGCACATGACGTCGAAATGACGTCGCACTGACATTGATGCCCTTTCAACAGTATTTCTGGCATATCAGGGCACAAGGAAGGTGATTATGAAAGGCTCTTTGCAATGAAGAGCATTTTAGGTTTGCGGAATCTCGCCTCCTGTGGGAGTCGTGTCCGAGACCCCGATGCTGGTGTGACATACTTTCAACATCATGTGCCTGCTGGGAACTATGATCAGTACAAGGTTTGTTGAGGACAGATCTGTCAATTTGTGCTTTATCCGAAGTATGAAATACATGAAATGACTGCTGTTAAAAGTTCTATTTTCTGGAACATTTTGGCCTCAATTATAATGTCCACCTTCATATTTTAGACAGGAGTAATAACTCAGCTGAATCTGAAATACCATCCACCATGATGGATGTATATATACATGTACTTCAAGTTCAGGGAGATGTAAATTGCAGTTAACCACATGGTATAATCGATTCCGCCAATTTTCACTCCCTGCAGAGACTGTACATCATATTTGGCTTCCGCCAAGACTGTCCACGATCTCTTGCTTCCTGCCGAGACTTCTGTACATGATAAATGGCTTCCTGCAGAGACTGTTCGTGTGATTCTGCTTCCTGCCGAGGCTCTCGGCAGGAAGCAGAGTCACGCGGACGGTCTCGGCAGGAAGCCATTTTTCGAGGACAGTAGTCTCTGCAGGAAGCAAGAATTCCTGGACAGTCTCAGTGGAAGCCAAATATGATGTACAGTCTCTGCAGGGAGTGAAAATTGGCGGAATCGATTATACCACAGTTGGAACGCAGCTCCAAGGAGTAGGGATATAATCAAACACATAGCAACGAATTTTTGTTTGAAATTGTCGCCATCAAAATGGCTATCGACGAACCCCATTGTACTTTCACGCCACCATACAGATTAATCAAATCGCCTCACCGCTTGAAATTTTAAGAGAACTTTTCTGACTTCCATTATTGAATATTTCTGTTAAAATAATTCCAAGACATCATTTTCCGCCTGTGTAATTATTGACGAAACAGTGCCCTTTACGTCAGCGTCAAACATGTGAACAAAAATTCGCGATTTACAGCTTATTCGACTTTCTCCAAAACGCAGACCTATGCCATGTAAAACACTGATATATACTCTACTATTATGTGAAATTTCAGAAAATTTGGTTTTGGAACATTTTAAAATTGCAAAATAACATACAGCTACTCAGTTTGTAAAAACAAAATGGCGTCGAAATCATGCCAGCTTTATGTGACATCGCGCGCTGTGTTCATTGCAAAAACAACATTATCGCAACTCTGCCTGTCCGAAGAAACTTTACCACGTAACATAAATTAATTTCCGACCAAGACAGAATAAAACAGTCAAGCAAATATATTTTATTCTTTTATTGAGAAGGAATAATTTCAAGTCTCACCTCCATACAGACCCTTGCAATTTGTAAACACGACTAAGTATTGACAAATTTCTGACGTAAATTTGAATCAATAAGGAGTTTGTTTAGTACCTTAGAAGACGGACTTAATCAGCATTGAATATTTATTTCGGTACAGCTCATGCTACCGCTCATGGTTAACCTAAACACGTAAAAAATTGACACTTAAATTTATTCAATTAGCAGATCACGCGCTTGAGTTCAAAACTTAAATTATCGACTGCATTTCAGTTACTGAGTGGGACAGTTAGAAGGGGTGGGGTGCACTCTGCAGGTGGTATGTTTGAAAAAAAAACACGCCCCAAACGGAAATTCACACCCTGTCAGGTACGCGATTCAGTATTTTTCTAGAGTAGATGTATTTTCTTTTTTTGAACGCGAGGGGCGAGGGAAGAAAAAGTGTGTATGTGTGTGTGTTGGGGGGGGGGGGGGGGGGGGGGGGGGGGTTGTGAAACAAGATGCTATGCACTTCATCTGAAAGGGGTTTGGGATGCAAACTGTATCCTTTAAGATGATGCCCCCCAAACCTACTAAGAAGAGAGGCAAACTATAATAATAATAGTTACTTCCTCTGAATGTTTTTCCATTATGTTTATTAGAGGTATTTCGCTAGTGACTTCATAGGTCCGACAGTTCACCCGTTTCATAAAATGCTTGGCACTTGGGGCGTTTAATAGAATTGTTGTTTTTCACAATTGAGAATCCCAAAATTCGCATGAACCTTGAATACTTATTCAAGCAACCCATCATTGCCTTCATTTAGCAAAATGTGCATGAACAAAAAAGCTACCAGCCAAGACTAAGATAGCCTGCACTAAAATTGTTATAAAAGTTAAGATGAACAGCTTGCATGTGTGCATTCTATTATGGATCTTGGCTGGTAGCGTTTTTTGTTCATGCACATTTTGCTAAATGAAGGCAATGATGGGTTGCTTGAATAAGTATACAAGGTTCATGCGTATTTCAACAGTTCGTCACACGCCCGCTATTTTCATCTTTCAAGCAGATTGTTTAAGTATACTGTCAATGGTCTTTACGCTTATTCGGGATGTGGAATTTGCCAAAGTGGAGCGATTTGTATACAGTTTAAGTTCATGTACAGTGCTTTGCTTCCACGGAATAAATGGCTGTTTTTGTGCCACGTGCCAAACGTCGGATGGCAGGTAGCAAGCCTCGAAATTTTCCCCACACCTCCCACATCCGCACACCCCGACACATTTTCAGGCTCATAATCGAACACACGAAATGCTCTTCGTAACTTAATTCAGAATGGAAAGTGTTTGCTTGCAAGCCAGTCAGGGTTTTGCAATTCGCTTATATATACACAGCTTTGTATCTTGAAGCAGTCTTGTTAGACTAAGCAGATTTTGCTGTTATCATATCCGACAAGATTCCTCTTTCCCTGTTGCAGCTTAACTGTTGGTAAGATTCAAATGATTGTAATAAATCTCAGTGTGTGTAACAAAAATGAAGCCAAATCGGGCAGAGAGAGAAGTGTGTGTAACAACAATGAAACCAAATCAGGCAGAGAGAGAGAGAGAGAGAGTACGCTGTCACAGCAATGACTGCTCAAGTCATGTTTGGGACCTATACATCACTCCAGGCATCAGTCAAGATGAATTCGCCCACTTCCTTGGCCCAACCCACCCCCACCCTCATCACCAACCGCCTCCTTCCATCCCCACCTGGCTTGTTTCTTTCTTAGTAACTTGAGCCGCGACGCGAGAAAACCAACAATGTGATTGTGCGCCCAGCGCAGACTAAGATAATCCTGGGCATCCGCCCAGTCTGATCAGAGTCTTCGCTGTCCGCATGAAGGTAGCTTAGACCCTTAGCTACCCTTAATGCGTTTAGGGAAGACAGCGAAGACTAGGCGGATGCCGAGGCTGATCTGAGTCTGCGCTGGGCGCACAACCACTTTGTTGATTTTCTCGTGTCGCGGCTTATAATATGTTCTCTGTAATTGTTGAGCAAATTATAAAATCAGAGCGTAAATTTTTCGAAAACTAAACAAACAAAACGACAAGTAAGGAATACTTCGTACTGATGCATTTCATGTTCGACTTATAATCGGTTTACATGGCACGCGGACTGGCAATCTAGCTCGAGGCAATATACGTCATTTTCTTTTATTACGTCACAACAGTGACCTAATAACTTATTTGACAGAAAACAGATGACTGTTTGAAAGATAAATAATACATGTATTAGAAAAGGATATTATTTCCACAAATTTGAGTGGCAGAACGTCAGATTTGTACAATGCCAATCAGTTCAGGAGTTAGGTAAGGTAGGTTCTACCAGTTTGTAGTCTATTTTAACTAAACTCCGTAATTTTTCTCCTCTTCAAGTATTTAGCAATCTGAGCTAATGTTTGACAAGCTGTCGACCTCAATTTTCTGTCCAAATTGTGGCTGTCCGGCAAGTATTGCTGGTGCTCATATCACGTGCAAGACCGTTTCCTGAGTGTTAAAACTACAGATGCCATCTTTTATTTTGCAATTTAAAAATGTTCCAAAACGATATTGCTTGAAAGTTTAAATGCAAAAAGAAGAAACAATAAAGTTTTCGATGGCATGGGTGTGCGCATTGGAGAAAGTCTCAGCTTTCTGTAAATTATGTTTTATGTTGATGCAAGTTTCCGGTAGAATCAAGATAGAGTATTGTACTTTGACAATGAATATTTTAGCATTTCGAGCAATTTTGGCCCTGAATTTTGTTGAGAAAGCCTGCTTAATACTAGTTAGCAAAATATTTTATGTGTTTAATCATTTAAATGTAATTCACGCCTCTATATACATTTGAGAATAATGGGAAATTTCGTCAAGAAATATGTTCGCCATTTTTAGGGCCTATTTTTTATGTGGAAGGATGCGCCGTTGTAAATACAATCACCGCTTTTCGAGGGTTTGCGTTCCAACTGCCATGTGGTTAACTGCAATTTACATCTCCCTGAACTTGAAGTACATGTATATATACATCCATCATGGTGGATGCTATTTCAGCTTCAGCTGAGTTATTACTCCTCACTCGCGGATTATACTCTGTGTTAACTAATGGCTGGAGAAGGCTGGTCCTAAATAAAGTGAACATTAAATAACTGTTAAATATGCTAGAACAGTTAAAAGAATAAATTCATATTACAATTTTGTTAGACTGATATTTTATTAACTTATCAAAGTGGTTACAAATCAGATGATGGGAAGCTGCATATAAATGACTTCAGAGTTGTCGCAAATGCAACAAATATTACCAAGTAAACAGTGTCTCTGTTTCTGTTTACATGTATTTACCCAGTAAACAGTGTGTACGTTTCTGTTTAAACTATCACTTGGAAAAGATCAAACAGCTATTTATTTATATGCTGTTTTTTGTTGTTGCTTTTCTTTTTTTTTTCTTTTTTTTTTTTTTGTTGTTTTTATCTATTTGAGCTTTCCTTTTTGCTTTTAAAATTTTTAAATTTTCTCGTTTGCTATATCTGGCTTTGAAGTTTGTGCAAAAACAAATTTACATACGTCAACAGTTTTTTTACCACCATAATTTATGTCAATGCAAATGACCCTTGTGCATTCATCATAAGAAATTTAAAACTTTGTCATAACAGATTCAAAAGCGTCTTTGTTTTAGTCTCATTTGAATCATCACTTGAAGAAGGTACCGAATTTATGACAATAATTCATTTACCTCATCAGGCTTTGAATTTGAACAGGTCTGTGAAGGCAAAATTAATGGAGACTCTTTCATTTCTCCTGCTATGACAGTATGTTTTGGAATACTATTGGTAAACAGTCAGACATGATCAGACTTCTTTGGAGAAGTCAGGAACAGTCTGATCTGAGTTTCCATTGTTTGCCATTCCATCTGCATCTTTTGAACATATAAATGCATCCCACAACCAAATTGTTCCATATCTAGGACAATTATGGTAATTATTTTATGTGTTCCAATTTCTAGATTTTTTACAGTTATTAGAATGATGAAGCTACTGAAGTGTCAAAACAGATGTGACTCAACCAAGGACTAATTAACATCTAACATTTAAAAATTTTAATAATTTGTAACAGTTGTAACGAGTCAGAACTATGGTTTTATTATATGAGTATATATCATACCATCATTTTCATAATTCTGAAGGTGACAACACTTAAATTTTAAAAGTCTGGACTACTTATACTGCACAGACATTGATTCATGTTCAAATCTTGCCATCAACTTGAAATTGATCATTTTCTGTAACTGTTGATATGCAAATGTTTGTTTGTTTGACTGTCAACCTGTTTCATATTACAAAATGTAGACAACTTTAACAACTAAACTTTCATCCTAAATAAGTAAGAAAGATGCTCAAATTAGTTAACACCTACAGACAGGCCTTAATCAAATCAACAGTTGAAAAGCTCAGCCTGCGGCAAAGAGACATCAATTTTAACACCATTATTATCACACTTTCTCAAATAATAAATAAATACAATCCATCTGAATCTTTCAATTGATGAAAAAAAGCCTGGTATAGTGAAACAAGGACTGCGGCTTGACAACATTGTAAGGCCAGTGGCAGATCCAGAGAAGGTTCAGGGGGGTTGCTTGAACCCCCCTTTGGTATCATATTTCATTTTCATGGGGATATTTTAGAAAAATTTGGGAAAATTAAAATAACCAAACCGAAACCCCCCCCCCCCCCCCCTTTCTAAATTATAACCCCCTTTTCAGAAATCTTGGATCCGGCCTTGTAAGCTCGCCAGAACTTTGGCTTCTCCATCAAATGTCTACACCCACACTGGGGGTAATGCAGAAAGCCTTTCTGAACCTTTACTAAGTTCAAGTGAGCTTAAACATGCCAAGCCTGGGAATATCCACAGCCTAGTTCACAGGGTATAATTGATTCTGCTAATTTTCGCTTCCTGCAGGGACTGTACATCATATTTGGCTTTCCCCGAGACTGTCCATGATCTCTTGCTTCCTGCCAAGACTTCCGTACATGATAAATGGTTTCCTGCAGAGACTGTCCACGTGATTCTGCTTCCTGCCGAGGCTCTCAGCAGGAAGCAGTCCCGCGGACAGTCTCGGCAGGAAGCATTTTTCGAGGACAGTAGTCCCTGCAGCAAGCAAGAGTTCGCGGACAGTCTCGGCGGAAGCCAAATATGATGTACAGTCTCTGCAGGAAGCGAAAATTGGCGGACTGGTTTGTACCCTGTGTAGTTGTATCAAGCATATTTCTTTGTGTCGTTGTGGAAAACTTCAAACAGGAACTCTGCTAAACACTGTGTCTCGCCTGTCTGCCTATCATCATAAACTGAGATCAAGTGGAAACCTCAACAAAGAAGTTTATGCTGACAATGACACCGGTACCATTAAAGCCACACCAATGTCATGCATTCTGCTAGACAAAAATTAAACAGAAACTTTAAATCCCCAAAATTTTGGCTATCAGATCTAGAGCTAGCAATTACAAAGCACAAGGTAGGTTTTTAACTTTATTTTATTTTTCCACAACATAATGCTGTGGGATTTAATTAGAATTGCCACATGTTGTTGGATTTTTATTTAAATTGCCTCAGATGTTGTGGGATTTTCATTTAAATTGCCTCATATGTTGTGGGATTTACATTAAAACTGCCTATGTTTTAATTTTCATTAAAATTGCTTCATTATGTTATGAGATTTTCATTAAAATTGCCTCAAATGTTGTGAGATTTTTATTAAATACCTCAGAGTGGCAATTTTAATGAAAAATTGTCTTTGTGAGGCAATTTTAATGACAATCCAAGACCATAATATTATGTTGATATAGAAATGCAAAAAAAAAAGTTTGACTTTATCTACAGCCAGATTTAATAACAAGGCACAAGGTTCTTTCGCCCTGACCGCAGATAGATTTAATTCTCTTAATCGGATAAAGTGAAGGGCACTTAAAGAGGATATTGCAGGGCCATTATTGTTCAGGTGGAAAGTAGCCTATTGTACCTGGCGTTTAAATAAACAGCCGATTTGTCTCCAAAAATTTAATGTAGGTCTGTAGAAGAAAGTAAATACAACATTTTTAAACATGTACAGATTTTGAAGGGTCAGACTGTATATTCTATAGACCTTTTTCAATTTTCTATATGAGCCACGACACAACAAAACCAACAATGTGGTTGTGTGCCAAGCGCAGACTCAGATCAGCCTGGATATCCAGCCAGTCTGATCAGACTCATTGTTAAGTGATCAAATGGTAGCTAAGGGTCTAAGCTACCTCCATGTGGACAGCGAAGACTCTGATCAGGCTGGGCGGATGCTCAGGCTGATCTGAGTCTGCACTAGGCGCATGACCACATTGTTGGTTTTGTCGTGTCGCGGCTCAATTATGTCTCTGACACAGACTTTCACACCTGTGTTAACCCATTGCATTCTGGGTATTTTTTGTCGTCTGCTGAAATTGTCGTCTGCATCAAAAATCAAGAATATTTTGACAATATTGGTCTAATTAACTCTTGTAGAAATGGTGTCTAGGCAGCAAACAGTTGGATCTCAGAGCAGGCCCCACATTTGTGGGGCCTGATCTGGATCCAAACTGTTTGCCCAGATACCCCTAAAGGGGTATCCTGAATGGAATGTGTTAATACCCTATCCCAGAAAAAGATTTCTCTGACAGACTTTCACACCTGTGCTTATACCTTATCCCAGGAAGAGAATTGTGGTTTGCTGTTTCTTTTCTTTTTCAGAATACTCTTCTTCTTATTATTATTATCATTACAATTATTATTATCATAATTATTGTGGCAATTGTTTTCTATTTAGGTAATCTGATTTTATTTTTATTAATTTAGCTTCTTTTTTTTTTTTTGAGTAACTGTACTTAAATTCTGTGCTGTCTCTTAAATACCTAAAATAATCTTTCAAAACCGTGACAAATTTTGAGTGAGTGCAGGGAAAATATTAGCAACAAATGGGAAACACTAAGCCAAGAAATGTAACTCCAACTCGAACATCCTGAATGGGTCGTCTTATATTTATTTCCCTTGTTCACACTGAAGGTGAGCAGTGAGGGTCTGCCTGAGTTTATATTTTTCTATGCAGCACCTTCTGTTTTGGGGAGGGGAGGGGGGGAGGAGGGGGGGGGGGGCTTTTTATGCCATATTAAACACTGCATATCCTGTTAAGGCTGCTCCTATGGAGCAGTCTGATTGGAATCGGCACTACTTGCCATCCCTTCAAGCATGTCATATTGTATTCTTGAGTGCTACATGCCCTTACATCAGGCCATGGTGCATTCAAGAGCGTTAAGTATCGTTAAGGCATGTCATGATGCATTCTAGAATGTTATGTCCCCTTAGAATATGTCTTAGGGCATTCTAGAGAGTTATGTACCCTAAGACATATTGAGGTTCATTCTGGAGTCTTATGTATGCTAAGACGTATTATGGTGCATTCTGGAGTTTTATGTACCCTAAGACATATCATGGTGCATTTTGGAGTGTTATGTACCCTAAGACATGTTATGGTGCTATCTGGAGTGTTCTGTACCCTAAGACATGTCATGGTGTGATATGGACTGTTGTTATGTTTCTCCTGGAATGTTGCGGTGCATTCTAAAGAGTAATCTACCTTCAAGGCATGTGATAGTGCATTCTGGAGTGTAATGAACCCTCTATAATGGAGTATTATATATCCTCTAGGCATGTCATACAGCATTCCAGAGTGTTATATAACCTCTTGGCATGGTGATGTGCATTCTCGAGTGCTCTGAACCTTCTATGCATGTCATGGAGCATTCTGGAGTATCATGCCGCTTCTTGGCATGTCATGGTGTGTTCTGGAGTGTTATGAAGTCTCTAGGCATGTCATGGTGCATTCTAGAGTATTGTTTATCCTTTAGGTATGTCATAGCACTTTCTAGAGTGTTATGTATCTTCTAGACATGCAATGGTGCATCCTGGAGTGCAATATACCCTCTAGGCATGTCATGGTGCATTTTGGGAAGCTACTGACACTCTGTACATGTCATGGTGCATTCTGAAGTGTAAGCTATATTCTAAGCATACCATGGTGCATTCGGGAGTGTTATGTACATTCCAGGGATGTCATGGTGCATTCAAAAGTGTTTTGTACTGTGCAGGCATGCCATTGTACATTGTGGAGTGATATGTAACCTTAAGGCATGTCCTGGTGCATTCAGGAGTGTTATGTGACCTCCAGACATGTAATGGTGCATGTCAGAGTGTTATGTACCCTTTAGACATGTCATGCTTCATTTGTGAGTGTTATGAACCATCTAAGTATGTCATGCTGCATTCTAGTGTGTTATGTATCATTCAGACATGTCATGATTCATTCTAGAGTGTAATGGACTCCCCAGGCAGGTCATGTGCGTTCAAGAATGTTATGGACCGTCTAGGTATGTCATGCTTCATTCTGGAATGTTATGGACCCTCCAGGCATGTATTGGTGCATTCAAGAGTGTTGTGTACCTTATAGGCATGTCATGCTTCATTCTGGAGTGTTATGAGTTATGAACCCTCTTGGCATGTTGTAGTGCATTCTATGGTGCTATCTGTATTCTACATGTCAAGGTGCATTCTGGTGTGATATGTACCCTCCAGACACATCATGGTGCATTCAAGAGTCTTATGTACCCTTCAGGCATATTATGCTTCATTCTGGAGTGTTATGTAACCTCCAGGCATGTCATGATGCATTCAAGAATGTTATTAACTGCACAGGCATGTCATGGTGAATTCCAGAGTGTTTTGTACCACTTAGGCATGTCATACTTTCTTCTGGGGTGATGAACCCTCTAGGCATGCTTCATTCTGCTGCATTCTGAAGGTTGATATATTGTCTAGGCATGAAGTGGTGCATTCTAGTGTGTTATGTATCCTCTGAGCATGACATGGTGCATTCTAGCACATTACGTACTCTTTAGGCATGTTATGCTGCAATTTGGAATCTTATGTGCCCTCCTTGTGCATTCTGGGGTGTAATAATCCCTCTTGGGATGTCATATGCACTTGGGAGTGTTGTGTATCTTTTAGGTATGTAATGCTTCATTTTGGAGTGTTATGAACCCTCTTGGCATGTTGTAGTGCATTCTAGGATGCTATCTATATTTTAAATGTCATGGTGCATTCTAGAGTGTAATATACCCTCCATGCACAGCATGGTGCATTCAAGAGTGTTATGTACCCTTTAGGCATGCCTTGGTGCATTCTGGAGGGCTATGTAACCTTCAGGCATGTCATGTTGCATTCCAGAGTGTTATCTACTGTACAGGCATGTCATGGTGAATGCAAGAGTATTATTTTCCCTTTAGGCTATAGTGCCTCATTCTGGAGTGTTATGAACACTCTAGGCATGCTTTATTCTGGTGCATTCTGGAGTGTTATATAGCATCTAGGCATGTGGTGATGCATTCCAGTGTGTTATGTTTCCTTTAAGCATGACATAGTACATTCTGGTGCATTATGTAATCTTTAGGCATTTCATGCTGCATTCTAAAGTCTTATATTTGCCCTCCTGGTGCATTCTGGGGTGTAATAAAGAGTCAATGCATGTCATGTACATTCTGAGGTATTTTGCACCCTTTACGCATGTCATGTGCATTCAAGAGTATTATGTACTCTCTTGGCATGTCTGGATGTATCCTGGAGTGTAATATACCCTCTTGGCATCATGTGGTGCATACTGGAGTATTGTGTTTCCTCTTGGCATGTCATACTGCATTCTGGAATGTTATGAAACCCTTGGCATGTTGTGGTGCATTTCTGGGGTGTTGTGAACCCTCTAGGCATGTCATGATGGAATGTTATGAACCCTCTAGGCATGCCATGGTGCATTCTGGAGTGTTATGTACCATCCAGACATGTTGTGGTAGAATCTTAAGTGCTAGGAGCCCTATAGGCATGTCATGGTGCACTCTGGAGTGTTATGTATCCCATAGGAATGTTGTGGTGCATTCTGGAGTGTTAAGTACCCTCTAGCATGTCATGGTGCATTCTTGTGCGTTATGTTCCCTTTAGGCATGTCATGGTACATTCTGCAGCATGCTTCATTCTGGAGTGTTATAAAGAAGGCAAGCAGCTGGACAGAAAAGACCTTTATCAGATAGCAAAAGTGTACAAGCTACTTGTAGATTTCTCGTCATATACTGTCCATATATACGCAGTATCCTTTGTACTGTAATTTTCCCATGATCAGCTGAATATTCTGATTTCTGTACAAATCAATGGCATCAGAGACCTTTAAGCAGTAGCTCTTTTGATCTTATTTATGTGCCAAGCACCAAAATCATAGTGTCAGGTGGGATCCCTTTGATATTTTTATCATGCTAAATATTAAGTTTACAGTCTTTTCTAGTAAAGTATCTAAAATATAAAATGACAGGCAAGATTTATATGATATTAAATCCTATTTAATATGATTTATTGCAAAAAATTACCCTGTACTTTAATTTTCTACCAGACTTTATTCAAAACATACGTGGCAAAGTACTGGTTCATCCTAATGGGATCAACTCTTAAATGCCCTGTAGTGCAGTTGGTAGGACTCAAGAGCCAGCTGTCCAAGGTTCAATATCTAGTATGGCCACATACTTTCAGTTTTGCTTCCACTGACTCAAGAAGGGCAGTTGTCTGGTTAACCACTTAGGAGGTCTAAGCCTGCCCAGAATAGTGTGGTTAGGTTAACTGACCGCCCCGACATGACCATAGCTGTTGACCGTGGATATAAAGCAACAAAACAACAACTTAAAGAATTTGCTCCCCAATGTGTATATCTTTCCTCTAGATCCTATTAATAACCCTTAAAGTGCTAGAAAAATAATTCACCTGGCCCTAAACTGGGGGTAGGGGTATCTCAGAAGCCATAATTTGCACAAACTCTGGTCGATTTGCTTGAAATTTTCAATCAATAACAACAATGTGGGAGCTGCCATTACCGGAAGTTACAAAGGTCACGTGAACTGCCATATCTGGATGTCACACGATACACTGGGAACCGACATAGACACTTAAAAAAAAAAATAGTACAAGATATTAGCGCCAGTGATATGCTTTGTATGACAAAAGTAATTGCTTGTCTGAGGGCCGGTGTTATTGCTGAATATTTATGAATAAAGTTTGGAAGGATGAAGTCTAGTTGTCAGAAAATCGGGATCAAGTAAGTAGGGGTAGCCACCTGAAAAGCTGATGTTGAAAATATCATAAATTTTTTACGTTTTCTCCGAGTTTTAAAGTCAATAAATCAGTTAGGTGGGTAAAACCTTGCTCTAGTAGTAAGCAGATTCCCTCCTGCATAGGACAATCACAAATGATGGGGCATACTTTGATGTCTAGTGTGCCTGACAGGCTCTCAAAGTGACCTACCCCTCGAGCGCAACAATAGTCCCGCTTAGCAGTCTAAGGGTTAAAAGGCAATGCTATCCAGGAAAATAAACAGATACAAAAATTGTTTCCTTTTGCAAAAATGGCAGAAAACATTCACCTAAAGGCATCAGTATGTAAACCTCCAATGCTGCAAACAAACCCCACCCACACTGCAAGCACAGCAGGCCTTTGCCCCACTATTATCCAAATTAGTAGGATGCCCTGATGGTACTGGGTAATTTGGATAAAAGTAGGGCAAGGACCTACTGTGCTTGCCGTAAGTGCGGGCGAGGGTTGTGTGGGCATTTTTTTCTCTCTCCTATCATATCTTTTTTCTATCTCTCCCTCTCTGGTGGAGATAGACTAATATATATTGAAATAATGTCTCAAAGAGCCATTAAACCCAAAGCAACCAACCAACCAAAGCTGAAACAAAACAGTGCACAATATTTAGTCACACTTATTATCTGGCCAAACTGGGCATGCCCTAGGATCAGCACAGTCTAGGCAAGCTCAGTTCACAAATGCAAAAAGGTGTATTATACTGTTTGGTAAATCACAATGTTTTTTTTGTTTGTTTTTTTCCTTCCATTTTTACACAGGGAACAACTTTTGTGACTTTCTGTTTGCTTCCCTGGGTGACTTAACCACAGGGTATAATCGATTCCACCAATTTTCGCTTCCTGCAGAGACTGTCCGCGAACTATTGCTTCCTGCAGAGGCTACTGTCCTCGAAAAATGGCTTCCTGCCGAGACTATCCGCATGACTCTGCTTCCTGCCAAGGCTCTTGGCAGGAAGCAGTCATGCGGACAGTCTCTGCAGGAAGCCATTTATCATGTACAGAAGTCTCGGCAGGAAGCAAGAGATCATGGACAGTCTCGGCAGAAGCCAAATATGATGTACAGTCTCTGCAGGAAGCGAAAATTAGTGGAATACCCTGTGTTAACCCTTCTGTGTTCTCTTAAAGGAAAGAATTAGGTCCTAGAGGAGCAAACCTTTTTCTTTTAAGAGTAAACCCCCATCGAGAAGGGAGTCAAAGACTGGAAGAGTTACTGCCCCTGAAAGTGTACCCACTCACCTTTTTCTCAATATGGCTTGTATAGGCTAATGAGTGGTGACATTTAAGTTGGGCAATTACAAACTAAAATTTTACTTTTACCATTTGAGGGTACTTTTTTTTTCAATTACCGTTATTCCCCTAGATATTAGAACAATCATGCCCGAGCAAACTGTGTAGACCTTGATCAGACTGCTCATTCAAATGAGCAGTCTGATCAAGGTCTACACTGTTTGCCATCCAGTCAAGAAAGTCCCCACTAATTGCCAATTAGTAATATTCACTTTTCATAATAATCATAGTAACTGGTTATTGGGAAACAAAATTTGGGACCTTCACGGCAATTAGGCAAGTATTTTACCATGAAACAAAGCAATTAAGCTCTACTTAGGAACTTTGAACAAAATCAATTGATTCACACTAAAGCTCTACAATTTGTAAGCTTTTACGCTTTCTTCACAAGCACTAAAATGCATAAAGACAAAAAATGTTGTTTTTTTTGCTATAGATTTTTGTTGCAGTTGTTGTTGTTGTTTTTTATTCTGTCTGTGTTCCTTTTTCATTAGCTGTCCCCTGCATACTGAAAAAGAGCTGTCATATTGAAAAGCATAGCTTAACCTACACACATCGATTCAGCTTACCTCTCAGCATCTTGTCCAGAAAAGACATCCCAATTCATATAAAGATGCTAACAACATATAATAACATAGCTCTTCTTTTCTTTCATTCTTTCTTTCTGCACCCACAGGGGTGATCGTGGTGGAACGACGGTGCTGGGTAACTTTCAGTGCCAGGGCATCCTATTGATTTGGAGTATAGTAGGGGAAGGGCCTAAGTGCTTGCAGTAGGTGCAGGTGGGGATTGCTTGGACTTTTTTCCCCCTCCACTGTCATCTCTGTTCTTTCTCCCTCTCTTTGGGAGATGGCTCGCTATAGACTGAAATACTGTCTCAAAGAGCCGTTAAACCCTAAACAACCAACCAACCATCTGCACCCAAGGTCAAAATTCTTCATTTTGGGCTACACTTGTTCAGCTGATGCTGCACTGTGCCTGAAAGCCTGTTACACCTCTAGTGTTCCTAATGCCAACACAAAGGAGACAACAAAAGCTCCTCCAGTTCTTTTGTACAGGTGAGCTAGAATGCAAGTTTAAGCTGCCTCAAACCTAACATTGACCCAACCAGAATAGAAATGAGCAGGACACGACAAAGCCAACAAAGTGGCATGTGCGCCCAGCAAAGACTCAGATCAGCCTGGGCATCTGCCCAGTCTGATCAGAGTCTTTGCTGTGTGCTTAAAGGGTAGCTGAGGGGCTATGCTAGCACCATGCAGGCAATGAAGACGCTACTCAGACTTGGCATATTTTAAGGCTGATCAGAGTCTTAGCTGGGTGCACATGCCACTTTGTTGGTTTTCTCGTGTCGCAGCTCAAATACTTAATTGTTTCTTTCTGGAAACTCACTGAGGCTCATAATAGTTCCATCAAATCATGTAGTCAAAATTCTTTTAAGGAGTACCAACCAGGCAGACAAACCAGAAACTGAACACAAATAAATCCTCAACTTACCCTAACAGCTTCTGGAGTGGGGCAGTCACAGGTAGGATTCTTGCAGGATGGGGGCGTGTCCATGCTCGCTGCCTTGCCACCATCTGTAATTAGAAAGAAAATTTTTTTATCATGATGTGAATTGGAGAATACAGTCACCTCTATTCAGCAAAACCCCGTCTTAAAAGGCCTAAATACATCTCATATCCCAAAGTAGCATCTTCAGTGTAAATTGACCTATATTAACCCTATTGCACTCGGAACGGCCAAAACTCTATGGAGTTTTGGCCGTTCTGAGTGCAATAGGGTTAAGCAAGCTAGTACTGCAAGCAGTTTTGGCTCTTGATCCCTATAGGATGCTTGCTTATGACAGGTTTGACTGTATGCATAACGATTTTATTTTTCAGGAAACTTTGCAATCACAAATCTAAGTAAATCTATGGCAAAATGCTTAAGAACTTTATCATCATAAGCATCGTGATTCTTGCCAATAACCAAGTACATCTATCAGAAGGATTCCAGAAAACATCAACATAAGTGCCGCGACACGAGAAAACCAACAATGTGGTTGTGCGCCCAGTGCAGACTCAGATCAGCCTGGGCATCTGCCCAGTCTGATCAGACTCTTCGCTAAGCGCTTAGAGGGTAGCTAAGGGTCTAAGCTACCTTCATGCGGACAGCGAAGACTCTGATCAGACTGGGTGGATGCCCAGGCTGATCTGAGTCTGCGCTGGGCGCACAACCACATTGTTGGTTTTCTCGTGTTGCGGCTCATAATGACCAGTTAGTACAATTTGACATTGGAAACAGAGTGATGCCATTTTGTTATAAAAGGCTTTGATGAGAAATTATCAAAAGTACCTTTCGGCATAACTCCCAACTTTTTCAACAGATTCATTATCAATATTAAATTTGCAGACTGCAGATATCATGCATTATATCTGTACCAAGTTTCATGAAAATATTTCATATAGTTTCAGAGTTTTGGAGCGGAAACAATTTCAGTACTATAATTTTCAAAGAGGCTTGATTTTCCATTAAAAGTGTAGATGGAGACGGTTATTGTTCTCTGCACATTGTCTGATAATCAGGGCTACAGAAATCCGATTTTTTGTCGGTCTGGACCGATTTTGAGTTCGAAAAACCGATTCAGTTGGCATAAGGCACATTTTTTTCGGTCCGGAAAAACACGATTTGCGATGTATGATGACATAATTACCTGGATTTTAGCCATGTGTTATATTATTAATCCAATAATCAGGCACTGCTGTCAAAAGTTATCACAGATAAACAAAGTGTCGATTGTCTTGCCAAGGTGTGAACAGAAATCTTCGATAATTAGCACGTGTCACAATTTTGGCCAGCGAAACTCGTAATACACACACATGCTGATGCCCGGAAAAAGGCTGTGCAACGTAAAGTTACTGACTCTTGTATACTTTCAAAGATAGCATAAGGAAAGAATTTGACTAGCAAAAAGAAAATTTAAACCGTACTCGATATGTGCAGTCTGGTCAGTTTTTTTTTTAGCCAACGTCATTTCTCGCGTAGAATTTTTTTCTTCGTCCGAAGACAGAAAGCGCGGTGGCTCAGTGGTTAGTGCACTTGACTCTGAAGCCAGAGGTCGAGCCCCGCCCGAGGCGAAATCTTCCTATGTCCGAACGCGTTTTTCTAGCATCATTTGCAGGGATGATGCTAACAAGTGTGCCGTCCTTCGGATCGGGACGTTAACTGGAAGCCCCCTGTGCAGGGAGAGTCATCCCCTGTGCAGGTTAAAGATCCCTACTATAGCTACATGGCTATACGTAGGCTTTCATCCTGCAAAACCGGAGTGTACATATGTACATATGTACACCGTCTGTGTCCCCTTCGGGGGTTAAGGCGTAAATGGAAGAAAGAAAGAAAGAAAGAAAGGCACCTTTTTGCAAGTATATTCATATTTCAAGGGAATTAACTCGAATACAGTAAAATACGTAAAATACTTCGGCCAATTCCGTAAATGAAGATCGACGAAGATGTCCGATTGTACCAATGTATGTGTACTTTCACTTTCGGTCTGACTGTCTCTGCGCTTTAAAGCGCATTTTTCACGATAAGTAAGAACATGTGGACTAAATGGCTACTTCAGCGATGACATCAGCGTTTTAACGGCGCTCCAGTGTAGTCATTAGTTTTCGTGACTTTTTTTGGATTGTGGAATACACAGTGTAGTCATTAGTTTTCGTGTCTATTTTGGATTCGTATGACGTCATCGGCCCTCTGGACCGATTTGGATTTCAAAATTTCTGTAGCCCTGCTGATAATGCATTATAAATTTTGTACCAAGTTTCGGGAAATTATTTCATATAGTTTCAGAGTTATGGAGCATGATTTCCATACTTGAATTTACAAAAGGGCATAAGCCTGTAAACAACGTAGGTGGACATCTAGCTGCTATCTTTATATTTCAGTCAAATTAGGCTGCCTTAACATGCACACTAGTCAGTGTCTAATTTTCACTATTTCCCATTACAACTACATTTTAGACACTGTCTTAAAATGCTTAATGCATAAAATGCTTAATTATTTGCCTAAAAATTATTGTAGATTCACACATATAATCAGAATTGTACTCAATTATTATCCCACCCCGCTGATCACCACTCAATGCACTTTTGGTCTGTGGTTTTATCCTGAAGTAAATCAGGGAAGAAAAATAAATTATTTACAAGATTTGATATATATGGACTGTGCTAGATATCTTATTTAGGCTGCGCTTTAATTATTAATACAGTTGTCAGTATATGTTGTATCAACCCTAATAGATGCCCCCTGCTTTTATAAACACCCCCTGCTTCTTTGCCAAAAATTATGCTTTACTGCCTTGCCACCCTTTGCATTTTCCATCTCTTTTATAAAGGGGAACACCATGACTCCTGTTTGCTTCTCTGGAGGATGTAGCTCCTTTCAAAAGGGGTCAGCTCTTCTAGGTAAGAATTTGCACCTAGCAAATAGCATATTCTTTAAGAGCGGACCCTTATTGAGAAAGGAGGCAAAAAAGGGAAACAGTAGAAGTTTTGGCAGTTGCTGATTTAGTTCCCTTTAGGCTTTGAATAACACCTCTTTTTCATAACAATTGGAATGCCTCCAGGGCCTGTAATAGGATTAACATGGTATGTTAATATCGTATACGCAGTAATTTTCGTGGATTCAAACTTTCGCGGTTTAGGATCAAACACATAAATATTAATATTCACGATTTTTAATTTTCGCAGATAGCAACATGTGCAAAAAGTAAAATTGCTTTAATTTTTGCAATTTCTAAGTGACCGCGAAATACCGCGAAAAATGGAACACTGCGAAAATTATCGCATATACGGTATTCTCATAGACTACCTGCACAAACAGCATAAACCCACTTCACAAGCAGTCTGAGGCCTAAACTGTGTTTTTTAAGTTCAAAGATGGAGAGTCCCTTGTGGTGTCTGATTATTCAGAGTATTTTATTAGCGCAGCAGAGTCGCGAGACAACAGAAACTGTCTTAAAATTCAGCAACATCAAAGGAGCTTGAAAAATTTTGTGCATCCAACTCTACCACTGTCTGCAGTTCTGAGAAAAAAAAACTAGAATTGTCCATTATGGTACATGATTTTAATTGCTTTTCCTTAGGCAGATGTATTGTGCTTCTGGGATCAAGAGAAGTGTGTGTGTGTGGGGGGGGGGGGGGGGGGGGGGGGGAGGTTGAAGGGGGATGTCATGACTGTGATATATGTTTTCAAAAGATATAGAACGGAAACCATTTTTTCATGCAAAATGAAGTCGAAAAAGAGCCATAACTCCCACAATAATAGACAGATAAAGCAGGGTATATATGTGCCACTGGAATATATATAAGCCCTACTTTTTTGATCTGCCAGATACATCAAAAGGTATGATTTTACAGACTAATATACACAAATAGGTCTTATTTCTTCAAACTCCGTATAAAAAAACAGCTTATCTGATTTTTGTTATCAAAAAAAAAAACAAATATCAAATACACAGACAACAAAATGTTCTCAGCATACTAATTTCTTGAATTTTCTTAAAGGCTTTATGGCAAATTCATGAGCTAATCTAAGCACTTTTTCTGCAGTATACATGAATAGGGTCCAAGTTTGATACAAAATACCTGAACCGGTATATATTTTGGAATTTGTGTTATACATGAATAGGGTGGGTTATCAGAGTTCCAGCGGCACGTCTGTACCCCTTTAAAGACAAGTGACCTCCCCCCTCCCCCACTCCATGATTTTACCCAACATCGAACTTGACCTGTATTCGTTTTATGACTATATACCTGTGTATAAAATATGAATTCAATACACCAATGTTTTCAAAAGATATCGAACGGAAATCATTTTCGTACAGGACGTACTTACAGACAGCGGTGTGATACTGTATGCCCCCCCCCCCCCCCCCCCCCCCCCACTTTTTTAATGGTAGGGGCATAAAAACACATGCTTTTTAGCTGTTTAGATGACAACTCTTGAATGCAAGTCTCCAATGTATAGTAAGTAATTCAGCATGCCAACCTATGTCTGTACCATTTGAAATAACATATGCCAGGTTCTGCCATAATTCTTCATGCGCAATGATTTAAGGGAACACTGTACCCTGCTCAAAATGGTTTCATGTAACATTTCGTCTGTATGGATTAGCTTTAATACTCCTTAGAGTTAATTCTTTTGACAAGACAATAACTTACCTTCAAACAGTGCAGCAGCTAAGGCTGGAGAAAGGGGTGGGTGGTCTTTAGATCCTGACCCCTGCTTAAACCACAGAACAAGAGGGTCTGAGAAAAACATAGTCCTTATTTTCCATCAAACTGAGTTACATTTTCTTTATATTCCAACATCTCAAACACAGATTGTCTTCCAAGGAAAACTCCTCAGTTATAATTCATCCTTCAGTTGTAATTAATAAGGAAACAATTTAGTTCCGAAGAAAAATTATTCCTCCTAATATTACATTTTCAATGTCTGGCTGGTAAGGATTATAGAATTATGGTTTCACCGCCTTTAAAATATTTCAATCCAATTAATAGCTATTAACACTTATTTCACCTTATATGGCTGGCCTTCAAATCAAAATAAAGCCATAATAATTTCATACATTTAATAACCACATTTACCGTTCCAGGTCAATTAAACATGTTGGTCGAGATCTATTAAGCCTTAAAGCACCAAAAACGACAATAGTTAAATTTGCAAACGGTGTAGATCCAGATGAGGTGGCTCATAATGAGCCACCTCATCTGGATCTACACTATTTGCCCTCTAGTTTTTGAATTCTCAATATGATATATCGGTATTTTGGACAAAACATATTTTTTTAAATTTTGCAAACTGCTTTTTTGGCCCTGTAAGGGTTAAATGTACCATTACATACAGAGAGATCAATGTAGACAAATATCAAACGGCTCCTAAAGGAGCAGTCCAATCAAGGTCTGCTCTGTCTGCCATTACATCAGCTACATCTCGAAGTCAAACTTTAGCCCCAAATACTGATATCTCAAAGTAAATTTTCTGGTACCAGAAAATTTACTTTGAGATATCAGTAGTTTGAGATAACAGAGTTGAAATGTAAATGAAAATAGGAAATACATTCTTTGATATAAGAAGATACTTTGAGATATCAGTGTTCAAGATATCGGGAGTTGACTGTAGTTTCAGACACATCAGGAACTTGTTCAAGTTTTTGACTATTTATTGTAGTAGGTAGTAGGTTAAAGGTAGGTTCCTGTACTTTGGAATGCATCAGAATTTTGATGATTTTTTATCCAAGTTGTTGGAAAGCACTTATAAAGAGGAAATGAATAAGTTTCACTAAAAAAGTGTGAATCAAAAAATCGTAGAAAAGTCGTTTTGCAAGGGATTTCCTAACTCTGCTTCGCACACCAGTTAGCGCTATTTTTAGTTCGCGCCAAAAATAGATAACATAGCTGACGTCATGCTGCATTGCATTTCAGGATAGTTTTAACCCATCCGCAATGCCAGGACCTCTGGAAGAGCTCATGGGCAAGACGAAATTAACCGTTGGCAAATGGCATCAGAAACTGCGGACTTATAGACATATATACATATTTATTTTTAGAACTGGAATTCCAACAATAGAAAATAAACCAAAGGGAAAACGACAATTTTCTACAACATCTGACGATTTTCTCAGTAGCAACAGTTTCAGAAAAATGAGAGAATTCAATACTACCCAGAAAAGACAAAATTATTTTGTGAACATAATTGTTATCGCTAGGCCAGGAACCTACCTTTAAAGTCTAACTCTTATTAATATGTAGGAAAAGCCATTTTCAGACACAAACATCAAATATTGACAGGTAACTAAATGGCTGAGTATCAGACCTTATAAAGGCCTGTTTCCTGAATCAAACTAACGATTATTATCAAATAATTGTGATTCCTACTTATTTATACCATGCTCACAGGGTATAATTGATTCCGCTAATTTTCGCTTCCTGCAGAGACTGTACATCATATTTGGCTTCCCCCGAGACTGAACGTGATCTCTTGCTTCCTGCCTAGACTTCTGTACATGATAAATAGCTTCCAGCAGAGACTGTCCGCGTGATTTTGCTTCCTGCCGAGGCTCTCGGCAGGAAGCAGAATCATGCGGACAGTCTCGGCAGGAAGCCATTTTTTGAGGACAGTAGCCTCTGCAGGAAGCAAGAGTCCGCAGACAGTCTTGGTGGAAGCCAAATATGATGTACAGTCTCTGCAGGAAGCGAAAATTGGTGGAATCGATTATATCCTGTGATGCTTGTTATCTGTTTCCTGACCACTTATCTGTTTCCTACAAAAGGCATCACAACTGAGGATCATTTAGATTCCAACCACATCCTAGAATAGTCATAGCAACTAAAATATCATTCCTACCCAATAACACCCTCGGTAAGGCAATCATTTAAGTGCTGGTTTACTGTGTTAATGGTACCAAGTTTGAATCAAAGGGCTGGTGATACTGATAGTCTTCACACCATATACAAGGTTTCTTTGTATATAAAACCTGTCACTATCATCCTACCGATATCTATCATCTAAATATGACTGAAATACTGCTGAAAGGGACATTAAACTTAATTTAATCAATCCCTTCAATAGCTAGCAATAACATTCTCTGGCTTGAACTGCCCTACCTCTCTCTCATAAAAGGAACTAATAAGAAATGAATATCATTTCTAATGATATCTCAAATCAGGAACAGTCCTAAAAACTGAATGTCATTTCTACCCACATGATATATGCATCCAGAATGTATCCTGGGCCCACCAAAACCAATGTCCTTTTATTATCTTCTTCTTAGAATAGCCCCAACTAAAAATGTTTAGCCCCAACTAAAAATGTTTTTTTTTTTTTTTCTTTTTTTTTTTTTTGGCAAAAACAGATGTCCCCCACCTGTGCTTTCCTAGCAGTATCATTTTCCTGAAATGTTGCCAAGTCAAGACCTCCTGTGACCTTGAAAATGGGATCAAGGTCATCAAACTATAATCAGATCTTTTCCATCTCCCAATGATATATCTTTGCAAGTCTGATTAAAATCCATCTATTCCGGAGAAAGAGTGCAGACAAGGAATTTTTCAACACTCCTTGACGTCCTGTGACCTTGAGATGAGGTCAAGGTCACCAAAATATAATCACTTCTTTTGCATCTCCCAGTGATATATCTGTGTGAGTTTGGTTATATTTCATCCATCCCTTCAGGAGACAGAGTATAGACAAGGCACTTGTCAACAATATTTGACTGTCTGTGACCTTGAAAATTGGGTTAAAGTCACCAAAATCTAATCAGTTCTTTTCCATCTCCCAATGATATATTTGAGCAAGTTTGATATAAATCCATCCATCAATTCAGGAGATAGAGTACAGATAAGGCATTTTTCAACACTCTTTGACATCCTTTGACCTTAAAATTGGGTCAAGTCACCAAAACCTAAACAGTTCTTTTCCAACTCCAAATAATATATTTGTGCAGGATTGGTTAAAATCCATCCATCTATTCAGGAGAAAGAGTGCAGACAAGGCATTTTTCAACACTCCTTGACCTCCTGTGACCTTGAGATGAGGTCAAGGTCACCAAAATATAATCACTTCTTTCGCATCTCCCAGTGATATATCTGTGTGAGTTTGGTTAAAATTCATCCATCCCATCAGGAGACAGAGTACAGACAAGGCACTTGTCAACAGTATTTGACTGTCTGTGACCTTGAAAATGGGGTCAAAGTCACCAAAATCTAATCAGTTCTTTTCTGTCTCCCAATGATATATCTGAGCAAGTTTGATATAAATCCATCTATCAATTCAGGAGATAGAGTGCAGACATGACATGTTTCAACACTCTTTGACATACTGTGACCTTAAAGATTGGGTCAAGGTCACCAAAATTTAAACAGTTCTTTTCCAACTCCAAATGATATATCTGTGCAGGTTTGGTTAAAATCCATCCATCCCTTCAGGAGACAGAATGCAGACAAAGCATTTTACCACATTCCCTGACCTCTTGTGACCTTGAAAATGGGGTCAAGGTTACCAAAATGAAAATGCTTGTTTTCAATCTCCCAATGATATATCTGTGTGAGTTTGATTAAAATCCATCTATCCATTCAAGTGATATAGTGCAGACAAGGCATTTTTCAACACTATTTGACTGCCTGTGACCTTGAAAATGAGGTCAAGGTCACCAAAATCTAATAGTTCTTTCCCATCTCACAGTGATATATCTGTGTGAGTTTCCCTTCAGGAGATAGAGTGTTGAAAAATGCCTTGTCTGCACTCTAAAACCTCCTGTGGCCTTGAAAATGGGGTCAATGTCACCAAATTTAAGTCTGTCTTTCCCATCCCCAAGTGATATATCTGTGAGAGTTTAGTTAACATCCATCCATCCCTTCAGGAGATAGAGTGCAGACAAGACATTTTTCAACATTCTTTGACCTCCTGTGACCTTGAAAATTGGGTCAAGGTCACCAAAATCTAAGCACTTCTTTCCCTCAGCCAATGATGTATTTTTACAAGTTTGGTCAACATCCATCAATTCCATCAGGAGATGGAGTGCTGACAAGGAGCTACGCCGATGCAGATGCAGAGGCTGATGCAGATGCAGACAGGATTCTCATCAAAAACATTATGTTCCCCCCTTTATAATATCAGTTTTCTGGAACAGCCCTAATAACTGAGAATCAAACCTATCCCCTTTATAATAACTGTTTACTGGAACAGCCCTTATACCTGATTATCATGACTATCCCCTTTATAATATCTGCTTCCTGGAACAGCCCTTACAACTAATTATCATGCCTATCCCCTTTATAATATCTGTTTCCTGGAACAGCCCTTATAACTGATTATCATGCCCATACCCTTTTTAATGTCTGGTTCCTGGAATAGCCCTTAAAACTGATTATCATGCCTATCCTCTTTTAATAATGTTCCTGGAACAGCCCTTATAACTGATTATCATGCCTATCCCCTTTATAATATGTTTCCTGGAACAGCCCTTATTACTGATAATCATGCCTATGTCCTTTATAATATCTGTTTCCTGGAACAGCCCTTATAACTGATTATCATGCCCATACCCTTTTTTGTATCTGGTTCCTGGAACAGCCCTTAAAACTGATTATCATGCCTATCCCCTTTATAATATGTTTCCTGGAACAGCCCTTATTACTGATTATCATGCCTATCCCCTTTAAAATATCTGTTTCCTGGAACAGCCATTATAACTGATTATCATGCCTATCCCCTTTATAATATGTTTCCTGGAACAGCCCTTATTACTGATTATCATGCCTATCCCCTTCATAATATGTTTCCTGGAACAGCCCTTATAACTGATTATCATGCCTATCCCCTTTATAATATCTGTTTCCTTGAACAGCCCTTATAACTGATTATCAAGCCTATCCCCTTTATAATATCTGTTTCCTTGAACAGCCCTTATAACTGATTATCAAGCCTATCCCCTTTATAATATCTGTTTCCTTGAACAGCCCTTATACCTGATTATCAAGCCTATCCCCTTTATAATATCTGTTTCCTTGAACAGCCCTTATAACTGATTATCATGCCTATCCCCTTTATAATATCTGTTTCCTTGAACAGCCCTTATGACTGATTATCATGCCTATCCCCTTTAAAATAACTGTTTCCTTGAACAGCCCTTATAACTGATTATCATGCCTATCCCCTTTATAATATCTGTTTCCTTGAACAGCCCTTATAACTGATTATCATGCCTATCCCCTTTTATGGAATCTGTTTCCAGGAACAGCCCTTATAACTGATTTACATGGCTCACATTTACAATATGGTACTTTGAACAGCCCTTAAGTAAGTGATAACCATTCCTGGCCCTCTATAATATCTGTTTCCTGGAACAGCCCTTAAAACTGATATTCATTCTTGGTCTTCCTAGAACAGCCTCCAAACTGAGTATCGTTCATTGCCCTTCATAATACCTGTTTTCCTGGAACAGCCCTAACAGCTGTATCATGCCTATCCCTTTTATGATAGAGCTGGAACAGCTCTACTAAAAGACTCAGTGTCATTCCTACCTCTTTTTTTTCTTCCTGGAAAAGCTCTAACCAACAATATACCAAGAGCCTAGGCTCCTTTCTAGAACAGTAGTATTATTTTTGGTTTGTTTATTTCAGAGCTAGCCAGTGTTTAAAGGTGAATGTACGCTCAGATCAATTTTAAATAATTAGTTTAAAGCACATTGTTAAACATGTTCGTTTTCTTTAAGTTGTCTTTAAGCAGTTATTTCACCAATCAGGAAGTTCAGGTGCTCTTATTAACAGATTCCAATTTCCGCCTATTTGAGTGGACAAGACACAGACAAATAAGAAGAAAGATGATTGATTAACCCTTAATGCACCAAAAAGCATACGACAAAATATACGTCTGCAAATTTCAAAAATGTTTCGTCTAAGTGATATCATATTGAGAATTTGAACACTAGAGGGCAAACAGTGTAGATTCAGATGAGGTGGCTCATTATGAGCCACCTCATCTGGGTCTACACTGTTTGCCAATTCAACAATTTTAGTTTTTGGCGCTTTAAGGCTTAAAGATATAATTCAGAGAAGGAAGAGAGCAAACATGGTCTGATGTCATCAAAAAGGAACTTGTGACACAGTCTGTCCATCCCTGCAGCCTGATCTGGCCTTCACCGGTATTTATAGATTTCCCATGATCCATATAGACTGGTTCTGTGAACAGGAAAGGGTCTTTTTTGACTGTGACAGTAAAAGGTACCTGAATATGGTTGCACATCCAAATCAAGGTACAAGGTACCTGAATATGGCTGTGCAACCGACTGGTTGGTTGCACATCCAAATCAAGGTACCTTTTACTGTCACCAACTGTGTCTTTAAAGTCTTCAGAACATGGTACCACTTACTTAAAGTGGTTTAGCGGAATTAGAGCATCTTGTCAGAGCCAACGAGGCTTTTTACATCAAAGAAAAGCTTGGACAACACTACAAAGGAAATAATTTAAAGAAAGGACTGCTAGACAAGCTGAATGATAGACTGGCAGGTCAACAAGATTGTAGCAAAATGTAATCAAACAGATGGACACTGGCTAGCAGAGCTCAAAACAAGAACTGTCACAAGACATGGGAGCATAACTAAAGGCTACTTGCCTTTAAAGAGGGAACTTAAATTTCTGAAAAGTGGATCACAGTTAGTGAAACCTTTGAACAAGTACATGCAGACATGCACCAAAGGCACACTAGATGAACAAACCTTTTAAGTTATTATAATTTTCAGATAATTTTCTTACTTTATATAAACATGCACTGTTCTTTCTATAAAACTGTTTGTTATGGCTACCAGAGGAAAAGGTTTTATTAGCAATAGGTATAATAATGCTCTGCAAGTCTTTTCTGGGTAGTTCAGAGTGCCTTTATCAATAAACATAGCTCAAAAGACCACCTAGACTTAAACTTACAACTCACAATATGCAAAATCCTGACTAAAGCTAAATTCGTCTCTCATTGTAGCAGACCCCTCGGTCTAGCCAACTTTCCAATACTCGACTGGAGTAATTAAGCAGAAGAATGCTAATATGAGAATAAGATCTCAGTCAAGTTAATTATGTTCTACCATGCTATCCTGATTCCAGAACCAGATTGTCTATGGTGCTTTAATTGTACTGGAATGATGACTTTTCCAAATCCATACCAAGTTGATCTAACCCTTAAAGCGCCAAAAATTAAAATTGTTGAATTGGCAAACAGTGAAGATCCAGATGAGGTGGCTCATAATGAGCCACCTCATCTGAATCTACATTGTTTGCCCTCTAGTTTTTGAATTCTCAATATGATATCACTTGGACGAAACATTTTTTGAAATTCTGCAGACGTAAATTATGTCGTGAGTGAGTGAACTCGCTCAGGTTTAACATGAACAACGAGGTCGTATGGAGACGGGACCTCGGTTTAAAGTCTCATCCGAAGGACCTGAGAAGCGGGGGATCGATCTTGCGACCCCAGGATTGGTAGTCCGGAGTGTTATCCACTACACTATACAGCCGCTCCTGTCGTCTGCTTTTTGGCGCATTAAGGGTTAACTATAAAATAAAAGTAGTATTCCAAATTTTGTCCAAAATTCTTATGACAATATCAGCATTTCCTAATCTTCAAAGTAAACCAAAGAAAAGATAAAAGACTTGAGCTTAAACTATCAAATTAAACTACTGATCATGAACTGCCTACCATTTTAACAAAATGTTACTTCCCTTAGTTGCAGTCTGGTCAAGGGAGGTAATTTACTGCTTCATAAGTCAGAGCAAAACACCATAAATTTCCATTGTCAATGGGGATCAACTCTTATAGGAAAGAATTTGCTCCTATGGAAGCAGATCCCTTTTCGAGTCCAAGCTTTTCTTACAGAGAAGCCAATATGAAACCAATAAAGTTATCTCCCTTTGAAAAAAAATGCAGAAAAAATATGGAGATATAGCCATTCACATTAAAGTTGTCATTTAAAAATCTCCTAATCAAACTGTGGCACTGATGAAAAAAGTATGCTTCACTGTATTATAAAATCAATGGTTTTATGTTATCTAACAATTTAATCCTTCAACTTCATGTAGTTAAAATCAACAAATTTTCCATCTGATTGAATTATCTGTAAATTCAGTGTTCCATATTTTTTCCACACCGCAAAGCAAAGGCTCTCAATACAACAAACGAATGTCGAGCTAGAAGCCCAGCATGGAAGAACAATGTTGTAAGCTGCTGTCTGAAATCTTTTTATCATTATATTATTTTTTTTTTGTGCAATACTGAACATTTTAAATTTTTCACCCAAATAGTCATTAAAATATGTTGTAATGGCATTTCATTTCACTTATTATAGTTGTCCCTCATATAAGAACACCATAAACTGACAAGTTCCTCAGATGGATGGATAACTGGTTAACCACTGAACTACTAAAGCTCGTCCTAAGTTCTGACTAACTTGCAACTGTGTCATGGTTGGTTGGTTGGTTGATTTGATGCTTAACGTCCATGGTAAACAACTAAGGTCATGTCGGGACGGTCAGTTAACATAACCACACTATTCCTGGGCAGGCTTAGACCTCCTAAGCGGTTAACCAGTACTAAGTGCACATACTTTTGCCAGTAACTGACAACTGCCCTTCTTGAATCAGCGGAAGGAGAAACGAAAGTATGTGGCCAGACCGGGATTCGAACCCAGGACCTCTGACTTATGAGTCAGGTGCCCTACCGATTGCGCTACCCAGCCCGGCGCAACTGTGTCATAATCTTCCTGATAGAATGACATGCAAACAATGGGGATGTTCCCATTTCGCCTACTCCCATTTCGCCTACTCCCGTTTCGCCTATTCCCATTTCGCCTACTCCCATTTCGCCTACTGTCAAATATAACCTCTTTCCCGTTTCGCCTACTCACAGAAAATTTTTCATATTATGATTTTTTATTCATTTATTTATTTTGTTTAAATATACTTGTTTTTTGGGGGAATAACATATTCTTGTATCATTTCTATTTACCATGGGTTTTATTGCACTAATAGAATGGGGAGGGAGGAAAAGCGAGACTCTTATGTTAAGCTTATAAGCAACTCCTAACAACACCTAACTTTCTCTACTGTGGTTTTTATTATCATTAATTTATTTTTGTTTATTTTATTTATATATATAGTTTTTTCATTCTTGGTGTAATATTTTATGCAGCATGTTTTCAAATATGTTAATATATGAGTGTAAATAAATAAAACATTAGAAAAATATTTTTCATTACCATTTGTATGAAAAAAAAATGAGTAGGCGAAACGGGAATAGATATATAATTTAGAGTAGGCGAACTGGGAGTAGGCGAAATGGGAGTAGGCGAAATGGGACAAATCATAGGCGAAACGGGAGTAGGCGAAATGGGAGTAGGCGAAACGGGAGTAAACCAAACAATGACTGAGGCCTTTCCCAATATTTAGTGTCAGTATGGTGATTTCGCTCTTAAATTTAAAATCAAAACAATTTCCATTTCACTGACTTATTGACAAATCTTGTTTCATTATTTTTTTTCTTGTGCCTAAAAGCAATTATGAATCATTGCTTTCAATGTCAGTTTACACCAGCTCTTAATTGAAGCCTTAAAATGTCAAGTTAAGACACGCAAAAGGGGGATGTAATCCATTTGTAAAGTTTTACATTGACTCAAATTAGTTTCTGTTTCCATTTTTTCATCTGGGGCTAGTAGATTCCTCTTTATCTATGCATTTATTTCCAATGTGTATGCATTGTATTGCCATGACCTATACAGTGCATTTTATGCTCCTATGCATTTTGCATTTTATTTTCATTATACTAAACATTTCATTTTCAGTATACTATACTGTTTCATTTTCAGTATACTATACATTTCATTTTCCTGTTCTATACATATCATTTTCATTGTCCTATGCACTGCATGTGCATTAATTATGGTATACTTATGTTCTATGTAATACTATTTCATTTCCACTGTACTTAAACACACTTCTTTTTCATTATACTATACATTTCATTTTCATGTCCTTTACATTTCATTTTCAATTGTTCTCGGTATTTCATTTTTATGTTCTAGCTTTGCATTTCATTTTCATTGTCCTATATGCATTTCATTTTCACTGTCCTTTTCATTTCATTTTCATTACCATACCTGCAGTTTATTTTCACTGTCCTTCGCATTTTAGTTATATTGTACAATCCATTTCAATTACATGGCATGTATTATGAATTTAATTTTCATACAATTGTCCTACATTGAATTAATTTATTTTCATATTCCATGCAACTTCATTCATGTCTTGTGTACTTCATACATTTTACTTTCGCGTTTTCATGTCCTGTGTATGAAATTCACTGTCATGGACACAATACATATCATTTTACTTTTCATTTTCATTTTGTTTCATCTACATGTCTTTAAAACAACCGTCCATAATGTGATGCTTATATGATAGTGAGACCATATATATACCTTTCATCCTTTCATTTGAAATCTATGGAAATTAAGAACAATAACCTGAATTAAATCCTTCAATTCATAGAACGCATTTAAAAGATTGTTTTTTATCTTTGCTGTTTATTATCATTATTATTATTGACCAGATGACAACTTCTTTGTTCACATAGTGTTGGCATTTACAACAACTGAAACATCCATTAGAACTTAATTAGCATTTGAATGATCCATGTTTCAAAGAAATAATGATTTGTATTTTCACAATTATCTTTCAAGGTTTCTTTCAAGTCTACAAAAAAAGCCTAAGTTTATTTTTTAAAGATCTGAAATCCACACGATTGCACAATCACTGTTATAGGCCATAAAACATAAATTTAGCTTTTCTGGGCCCAGTTGTTCAAAAATTCATGATGTCATTGGTTAACCAGACATTAACACAAATATATGCCCTAACACTACCATTTTTGCTGAAAAAATTGTGAGGAACTTTTGTTGTGCAAAAGCTACTTTCATTTTTGTCAGCAAAAAATATGATCTCTTGATTTTTTGGCATACTAGATTTGACTTTTAAAATTACTAAAACTTTCGTTAAACTAACAATGATTTGAACAAGTGGAATCTGAACTACCATACTACCTATTCTTACATGGATAACCACAAACACAGCCGTTTAATGCACCAGTCATTTGCAACCACGGCCCCCCTGGGGCCGGGGAATAGCGGGGATATTGACTTTTCATTCTGCAAAGCCCTGGTATATGCCCTGCACTGTGGGGACATTTTTTATGTCAAATCCCTGGTAAATGTCTCTCTCCCCCCCCCCCCCCCGGGATCATATAAATATAAAAATCCATATTCTGATTCTGACAATGTGTCGCGGTAAATTTCATTAAACTCACTCCAGAGCTCCAGATAACTTTTTTCAGCAGGAAGTTGCTGAATCCTCACTTTGTGACAAGGGAGTTTTTCTGCAAAATCTTGAAGTTTTTTCACTCCCATTTTTTTTTCCAGGCATTTTTTGTAGTTTGATTGCCATTAGATATTACAAGAAAGTCATTTTTTTTTAAACAGAGATCCAGATGCAACATGTATGGGGTTTTTAATACGTTTCTCAACAATGTCAATGCACGAACTCAGCAGGCCAAGAATAATGGGTTTTAACAGCTCCGCTGATGATATCTCTGGCGGATCAGACCGCTGGAAAAACTTAAACAGCGACTTCTGAACTGTTTTGACTCGCGTGCGAGCAGCCATGGTGAAATTGCCGGAAATAAATATCGAAGACTGTGTCTCAATCTATTACGTGTAAAATGTAGCAGTCTGTCTATTTGCTCTGTAACCCGTCAATGATGCAGAAAAAACATGGACTGGGTCACCCAATTTTAAGTCTGGTTGTGTACTCTTTTTTTTCAGATATGTAGTTACCCGTCTACCTGATACTGAATTACTTCACACAGCACTTTCTGCACCGAACTGTCTCATTAATCGCGGGTAAAGCAGGGAAATTTCACGCGAATAAGTTCGGCGGTTTTTGTTCATGCTTTTGCAGACATACCCACATGGCCATGCGCAAAATACGAGATGTTTGTTGACGCTTCCGTTTCACAATCGATTCGTAAACCAGTATTTTAAAGACATTTTCCCGACGCATCAAACAGGAATGGGATGCGTTTTAACCCTTTATCCATGTGTCAAAAACGCCCTTTATCTGGGGCTCTGTCACTCCACTATTTGCTCCGCTGTTTTGGCGGGAATCAAAAGCCCGGCGTATCCACGGCACTGCCGGGACAACTCTTAGGTAAAAAACACAGTACTTAAGCCCCGCTATGCCCCTGCTATCCCCGGCCCCATGAGGGCCGTGGTTGCAAATGACTGGTGCATAAGGAACAAAATCCATATCTTGATCATGAAATTCTCCCGCTATTTCAATATAGCTTTAGGCTTACTTATTCACATTCTGGACCAGAATATATTTATATTAATTAAGTTACCTGACACTATGGTAACGTACTGGAAAAAGGATTTTTGTTTTCAATTTTACAAGCTTTAAAGCCATTTTAGCTTTTCGCGAAATGGCGTCACCATGAGTACAGTCAAGGCACTAAGAACTACAATTTTACATAATTTTTCATGCATTTGTGATGTGTTTTGCAATAGAATCATATTATAAAATGCAAGAAAAGCAATTAAACATGTTTGTTTCATTGCATAAAGAATTGCCAAGTCCCTGGAAAGAAGTTTGAACACTTAAATTGGCATAAATGCCTTGTGTAAACTAAAAGTGATGCACAAGATGAGGGTGGCCCACATCTCTTTCAAACACTACAAAGGAATCAGAAGAACCATGGATACTCCTCCAAGGGAGCCTGATCATCTACATGGACATCCAAATATTTGCCTGCCTTCTCATGAGAAGGCAGGCAAATATTTGGCTGTCTATGTAGATGCCTTCTCATGAGAAGGCAGGCAAATATTTGGCTGTCGATGTAGATGCCTTCTCATGAGAAGGCAGGCAAATATTTTGCTGTCCATGAGGATGCCTTCTCATGAGAAGGCAGGCAAATATTTGGATGTCCATGTGAATGATCTCCTTTCAGAGAGCAAATTGCAGTCCCTAGTTAAAGGTACTATACACCTAAGAGGGAAGCAAATACTATTCTGCTAAGTTGTCCCCCTTGTAACAAGAATTCCGTATAACCCTGTGTCTCAACTGTCTGCACATTTTCACAAAACAGAGCTGATCTAGAATAACTAGACCAAAATTTACACCAACACAATGATGCCACCAGAAAAGTTATACCTAGGGGAGAGTCGGGTAACTTCGGACAGGCGGGTAAATTCGGACATACCATTGCAAACAGTGAAAATCCAGATGAAACGGCTCATGAGCAGGATTTTTACTGTTTGGTCAGTTATTATGTTTATAGTTCCAAACGATTGACATATAAAGGAAATAATGTCACTGTCCGAATTTACCCGCTGTCCGCAGTTACCCGACTCTCCCCTATATCTCTCTTCTTCTGGTCACAGATAGGACAAAATGGCACCAAAACCATGGCAGCACTGAACTGAAAAATTTAGTCTATATCAAGGGGGTAATATCAATTACCCTTCCTGTGCTTTCGACCGAGTCTGTAAATTACCATACATGCAAAAGTGGTTGTTGACCAAGACAATCGACAGCAGTATCAGCTCGGTCAACAGCCATTAACAGTATTACCATTTACCATTAATGGTAATGCTTAGGATCGTATTCATGGTCGAAAGCCACTTTGTATAGAACAGACTCGGTCGAAAGCACAGGTAGCCAAATTGGTATTACCCCCGTGTATATGAACACCCATAAATTCAATTATGACAAGGCTCATCTGATGTGAAGAGCCCTGGTACCTGACAGAGTTAAATGCCTGTTAATCTAGCGGCCAAAGTTTGAATCCTGCTGGAGTCCTAATTCTTTCAAATCATACACAGGACTCCACTGCACACGGCCTTTCATATCACACTTCTATTAGCTCAATATGACTGAAATACTATTGAATACCATAATTGTCTATCAAGTTACAAGATGGCTTTCCTCTCCAAATAACCCCCAAAATCATAGATCTGCCTCATTAGACAATTAAATCTAGATTTTAGTTATTGTTTGCCAAACATAAAAAATCTGATAAGATGGGACTGTTTTAGAAACCGGCATCTTCACAGGGCATAATCGATTCAGCTAATTTTCGCATCCTGCAGAGACTGTCCGTCATATTTGGCTTCTGCCGAGACTGTCCGCGAACTCTTGCTTCCTGCCAAGACTACTGTTCTCGAATAATGGCTTCCTGTTGAGACTGTCTGCGTGACTCTGCTTCCTGCCGAGAGCCTCGGCAGGAAGCAGAATCATGCAGACAGTCTCTGCAGGAAGCCACTTATCATGTACAGAAGTCTTGGCAGGAAGCAAGAGTTCAGGGACAGTCTCAGCGGAAGCCAAATATGATGTACAATCTCTGCAGGAAGCGAAAATTAGCGGAATCAATTATACCCTGTGATCTTACAGCGGCATATTTAGTCATTTGAGAGGGCCTGAAAACCTATATTACATGTATATTCAAATAGTACTGGACAATTTTTTTTTCACTTCATATCAATATTTTCAACAATATCCCATAAATAACATTGACTCGGGTTGAATATCCTCAAAGGTTATAAGATATATTTAATCCATTATTTCCGAATACACAAGAATCAGCTGAACCGTATCCACCTTATTTTGTTGTTTTTGGTTTCTAAAATTATTACAATAGATAACTACAATAATATTTTTCCGGATTCCAATTCCTCCTGCTGCCAATATTATTTATCGACAAGACTTAATGGGTTAATCCATTAACAAAGTAAAGCACAATACGGAATCCATTTGAACATAAAAGGATGTTTCGGCTTTTATAGAAATAAAGTCAAATTTATATCTGATCACCTATAGTTAAATTTATCCACTTTTCACACAAACATAGCAAGGACAACCAAATCACTCAAGTATAAAAGTGTTTCAATTTAGCAAAATAGGTAAAGTACAATATACGTCAAGTTTGTAAATTATGGAGCGTAAAAATGTGAAGAAATCGGAAACAAATGAACAGTGAACAAGTTCAATATTGTCCGCTATGCTGCCTGAAAATTGGTAAGATATGGCAAGTGAAAGAATGAATTATGTCATGCGCAAACAGTGAAAACTCAGATCAGCCTGCACATTTGTGCAGGCTGATCAGAGTCTTCCCTGTTTGCACTTAGGGTCTATAGATCCAAAGAGAGCAGCGATTTTATTAGCCTTACAATGAAATAAGACCTCAGAGGAAATTTGTGCCACATCTGCCTTGCACAGAAGGAAAGAATGAAAATGCACCCGTCACATTGGTCTTTTTCTTGAATCTTTGTGTACTGGCATGCTGACCTTGAAATCATACCTTTTAGCACTTCCTAATAAAGTAATCTATCAAGTTCAGTCCCAATCTGTCAATAGGTTCCAGAGATATTCTACCAGCAAAGTGGTCTCTTTTAAAAATGGGGTCAAGGTCACCAAACTCTAATAATCTTGGAGGCTTTTTTCCAATGATTTTTTCATGATAATCTTGTGAAAATTTAAATTCTGTCAATAAGATAAAAACATTCAACATTCAGTCTTGTGACCTTGAAAATGGGGTCAAGGTCATGATAACCAAGTCATCCCTCAGGCTTGTCCCAATGACATATCTATGCCAGCTTGGTGAAAATTCTATGTCTATTCATAGGTTCAGTCCTCCTGTGACCTTGAAAATGGGTCAAGGTCACCAAAACCTAATATAGTTTTGTTTACCTTCATGATATATCCACATAAGACAGAAATCCACAAACTGGTTTAGGACAGAGACGGATTTAATGCCTGGTCAATACAAATGTGGATAGATGGATAGATGAATAGACAGACCAACAGGCTGGCAGATGGACAGAAATTTTGACCCTCATATCCCAATGCTTATTTAGACGATATTGCTAAGAGAACATTTCAAATTACAGTGGAAGGCTGATCTGAGTCTTTGCTGTGAACAGACTTTGTTTTAAAGCATTTCTGTCATAGTGCAGCAGCTCAATTAAGGAAAATTTTAGGCTTCTTTCAAGCACCATAAAGGTGAAAAGTCAGGTTTCCATGAGGGTAATATCTCAACGTTGTAGTTTATTTAAACTAAAAGTATGGAATAACAATTGACCTTTAAGCGCTCACCTGTGTATGGTGGCCATGTAGGTCATGTGACCTAGACCGCTTGATAAATTTTCGTTCCATCTGACCCTGGAGGCTGTGTATGATATTTGGTTACAATTGGTCCTGTGGCTTTTGAAGAGATGTCTTAAATTGTCAAAATATAAGAGACATGGGTCAGAGGTCAAAGAAGGACCTTGACCTCTTGTACCCACAAATCTTCCATGTACTAGCTAAGATGACTGTATATACCAAGTTTTAGGCCAAAATCTTCTTAACTTGCCATGAACTCTTATGTTCTAGCATTTTCCCATACTTGACCTTGCCTTGTAAAAGGTCAAGTCAGCCCAAGGTCATCATTTGAACAATCTTGATAGTACTCAAGTACCTGATGCCATAAACCAAGTTTCAAGGCCATCGATCACTTGGTTCTTGAGAAGGAGATTTGTAAAGGTTTTTGCCATAAATGGGCATGGCGGCCATGTTGGTCATGTGACCAAGACTGTTTGAACAAATTTTCTTTCCCTCAGCCCCTAGAGGCTCTGTATGAAATTTGGTTACAATTGGCCCAGTGGCTTTTGAGCAGATGTGTGAAATTGTCACAATATGAGAGACCAGGGTCTATGGTCAAAGAATGACCTTGACCTCGTGTACATATAAATTTTCATGTACTCATTAAGATGACTGTATATACCAATTTTCCGGTTTAAATCTTCAACAGTTTCAAAGAAATCTTATGTTCTAGCATTTTCCGATATAAAAGCTAAAAAAAGCAAATTTGACCTTACCGTAAAAAAAGTCAAGGTCAACCCAAGGTCATAATTTGAACAATCTTGGTAGTACTCGCGTACCTGATGCTACATACCAAGTTTCAAGGCCATTGGCCGATTGATTCTGGAGAAGAAGATTTTTCTAGGTTTTTACCATATATGGGCATGGCGGCCATGTTGGTCAAGTGACCCAGTTCATTTGAACAAATTTTCTTTCCCCTGCCCTCTAGAGGCTCTGTATGAAATTTGGTTACAATTCGCCCAATGGCTTTTGAGGAGATGTATGAAACTGTCAAAATATGAGAGACCAGGGTCAAAGGTCAAACAATGACCTTGACCTCTTGTCCCCATTAATTTTCATGTACTCATTCAGATGACTGTCTACACCAATTTTCAGCTCTAAATCTTCAACAGTTTCCAAGAAATCTTATGTTCTAGCATTTTCCCATATAAAAACTACAGAATGCAAATTTGACCTTACCGTAAAAAAGGTCAAGGTCAACCCAAGGTCATAATTTGAATATTCTTGGTAGTACTCGCGTACCGGATGCTACATACCAAGTTTCAAGGCCATCAGCCTATTGGTTCTGGAGAGGAAGATTTTTCTAGGTTTTTACCATATATGGGCGTGGCGGCCATGTTGGTCATGTGACCATGACCGTTTGAAAAACTTCTCGTTCCTAAGTCCCCTAGAGGCTACATATGAAATTTGGTTACAATTGGCCCAGTGGTTTCAGAGGAGAAGTCGTTTGAAATTGTTGACGGAAGGACGGACGAACAACGGATGGATGAACGACGGACGCCGAAGCCTTACCATCCTATAAGTTCCCCGGAGCCGCTGGCTCTGGTGAGCTAAAAATTTGAGCCCCGACACGAGAAAACCAACAAAGTGATTGTGCGCCCAGCGAAGATTCAGATCAGCCTGGGCATCGGCCCAGTCTGATCAGTCTTCACTGTCTGCATGGAAGTAGCTTAGACCCTTAGTTACCCTTTAAGTACTTATCAAAGAGTCTGATCAGACTGGGCGGATACCCAGGCTGATCTGAGTCTGCACTGGGTGCACAACCTCTGGTGTCATGGCTCATTTTAGCAGCTGCTTATGGAGTGGTTGGTACTGTTTCGTAAGCGCTAAGAATGATAAAGCTAGTCCTCAACCATGAGCCCTAGGCTTTACAGAGACTTAACAGTAAGTAATGCTGAGCAATTTCTTTTTCTCCAACAACATTTACAGCAGATAATTAAATTTGCAAATTTCAACTTTTCAGTGCTGTAAGTGTTAAGATTGAACTTTTCCCTCCAAGTTTTAAGGTGCATGGGTATACCTTCAGGGGAGGCAACTCCACCATTTTCATTTTTGTTTCCCTTTTCAATGGGGGTCAACTCTTTAAGAAAATAATTTGTTCCTGGAGACGTAAATTCTTTCCTTTAATTTTGGAAGGATTATGTGTTCCAAGGAAGTCAAAAAAGTTGTTTCCCCTTGCAAAAATGGCAAGAAAAACATGGTGCTGTACCCAATCACCTTAAAAAGTCCATATATTAATAGCAATTATGGTATAACTTGGAAACACTTCCCGAATCGGAGAAAGTACGCTAATTGCTATAAACATTTTTCACTGTATGAAATGAAGTTTCTATCAATTTGAAAACTGCTGAATAAATGACATATCTGATTTCATTAAAGTCCCAATCTGTCTGTTGCAGATTAATTTCATCCGACCTTTATCTAGATTGATTTGAGAAGAAGCTGCATTTATAGTTAATATCTAGAAAGATCAATGGTGTGACGTGAAGCTGAGAGCTAAATACAGTCAACCTTCTTCCCCAGCGGGCACACAACGTCAAAATGACGTTGTACTGACGTCAATGCGACGTCATAACGTCGCATCGACGTCAGTACAACATCAGTTTGACGTTATGTGCCTGCTGGGTCAAAACCACATTCAATATATCAGCAAAATTCTTTACTATATCAAAAGGACACTAGCACCAAACTCGGCAGATCACTTTACTGGTCTAAACTAGTATGTTTTATTCTTTACAATGACAAATTCTTTGACTAGTACCAAACTACTTCACTGAGCTTTATAACTAAAAGGGTATATAATCGATTCCGCTAATTTTCGCTTCCTGCAGAGACTGTACATCATAATTGGCTTCTGTCTTGCTTCCTGCCGAGACTTCGTACATGATAAATGGCTTCCTGCAGAGACTGTCCACGTGATTCTGCTTCCTGCCGGAAGCAGAATCACGCGGACAGTCCTGGCAGGAAGCCATTTTTCGAGGACAGTAGCCTCTGCAGGAAGCAAGAGTTCATGGACAGTCTTGGCAGAAGCCAAATATGATGTACAGTCTCTGCAGGAAGCAAAAATTGGCGGAATCGATTATACCCTGTGTAACTGCAAATTCTTGACATCAGCAAAATCTCAAGTGTGCTGTCTTTGTCATTGTAGATTTCATGCTCTCAGTTTTATCAAATTAGAACTGAGCTATCAATGAAACCCAATTTCTGTGAAAAAGTAGGTCATAATGCTCCTGTCTTACAAAGTGACCTTGACTTTGTTATTATTGTTATTTATGGGAAGTGCAAATCTGCACCAAGGTCTTAATTCTGAATTGTTGCAACAAGAAATGTTACAGTATGTAACAAACGCCTCTGAAGACCCCTTAAAGTGACCTTTATCCTCTGATTGTGACCTTGACCTCGGGTAAGGGAGGTGGTTGCAACTGGGTGATGGTGCAGGGTAAATTTCAGTGCCTGGGCATTCTACTAATTTGGATAATTGTTGGGCAAGGGCCTACAGTGCTTGTAGTAGGTGTGGGTGGGCTGTTTGGATATTTTTTCTCTTGCCTATCATCTCTTTTGTTTCTCACTCTCTCAGGGAGACAGCTCTATAATAGACTGAAATCTGTCTCAAAGAGCTGTTTAACTCAAAACAACTAACCAACCAACCTTGGGGAAGGAATCCCAAATCTTGCAAGTGAGACACCTCTTTATCGTGCTCTACCTTTCTGTGAAGTTTGATGATATTCACTTCAGTAGTTTAGAGTCAGTTTGGAGACATTATCTAACCTCTGACCCCTGATTGTTACCCTGACCATGGGCATGGGAACCTTAATTTTTTGTGACATACCATTCCATTATAACTATGTTTAATCATTTCAAGAAGTTTAAAGGTAGGTTCCTGGCCTAGCGATAAGACTTATGTTCACAAAATAATTTTGTCTTTTTCTGGGTAGTATTGAATTCTCTAATTTTTCTGAAACTGTTGCTACTGAGAAAATCTTCAGATGTTGTAGAAAATAGTCGTTTTCCCTTTGGTTTATTTTCTTTTGTTGGAATTCCAGTTCTAAAAATAAATATGTATATATGTCTACAAGTCCGCAGTTTCTGATGTCATTTGCCAACGGTTAATTTTCTCTTGCCGTGAGCTCTTCCAGAGGTCCTGGCATGGCGGATGGGTTAAAACTATCCCGAAATGCAATGCAGCATGACGTCAGCTATGTTATTTATTTTTGGCGCGAACTAAAAATAGCGCTAACTGGTGTGCGAAGCAGAGTTAGGAAATCCCTTGCAAAGCGACTTTTCTACGATTTTTTGATTCACACTTTTTAGTGAAACTTATTCATTTTCTCTTTATAAGTGGTTTCCAACAACTTGGATAAAAAATCATCAAAATTATGATGCATTCCAAAGTACAGGAACCTACCTTTAATCTAATTTGCTTACAAAGCTTTGTAGTATATAAGGAGAAACAACTTGAGCTTCGACCTCTGTGACCTTGAACTTGTGTGTAGAAGCCTATGTTTGAGACAGATTTCAGTCTATATAGAGCTGTCTCCCAGAAAGAGCCTATGGCTTGTGTGAGGCATACCTTCTCATTAAGCTTTATCTTTCAGTGAAGTTTAACGAGGTTTGCTTTGGTACTTTTCTGAGCATTTGCTGAGTCATGATTTGACATTTAAACCCAGATTGTGACCTTGACCTTTGGTTTGAAGAACATAAATATTATTTGTGACAAACCTTCTTATCATGCTGTACTTTTCTGTGATGTTATATGACAGTCTCTTTAGTAGTTTTAAAGTAATCACAGACACATGATTTGACCTCTAACCCCTGACAGTGACCTTGACCTTGGGTGTGGGAGCCTAAATCTTATATGCAACACACCTTCTTAAAATGCTTTATTTTTCTGTGAAGTTTTATCAAATTTGCTTCAGTAGTTTATAAATTATAGCTAGGACACGATTTAAGACATGATCTGACCTTTGACCCAATTGTGGCCTTGGCCTTGACCTTGGGCATGGGAATCTAAATCTTGTGAGCAACAAACCTTCTCATCTGTGAAGTTTCATCATATTTGCTTTAGCAATTTTTAATGACTGATTCTATCAGTCATTCAATGCTGTCACAAGCGTATTTTGGAAAGTGGCTTTCACAGCTGTTTTCTTCCGCTCAGAAATGAAGTGATCGTAAGGTCATTTCGCTGAAAAACGGCTGGAAGTGAAATAAGTTTTGTACGAAGTTAAATGAGAACTTCTTTAACGTATTCTTGTGTAGGTATAATCATTTAAGTAGTTTTGTAAAATAAGAAGTATTCAACTAATGACATCAGCGGTCAAAAAATATAACAAATACAAACTGACTATCAAAAATCAATCCGCCAATTACCGTATTCGCCCCCTCTTCAAGCGCCCCTCATACTTTATTAAGTAAAATGAATCAGCTGCCGCTGAAAAAACTGTTTTACAGTTGTAAACTTGCCTGCC
Organism: Ctena decussata; assembly: GCA_963989385.1. Lineage (NCBI taxonomy): Eukaryota > Metazoa > Mollusca > Bivalvia > Lucinida > Lucinidae > Ctena > Ctena decussata. The sequence goes on along the minus strand of OZ022510.1, from coordinate 50,616,997 downwards.
TAATTCAGTATTCCGATGAAGTCAATCATTGCAGAGAATGTAATGTAAAAGAAATTCTGTAGATTTATCCACTTATTTTGCAAGTGTTATACAGGACATCATATGGTAATTTAGTGTTTATCGGTGGCTATTCATAGAATTGCCATATTGTATACATTGGAGAGGACATCCTCATGGTCCATAGGTAATGCGAAATACCGCAAACACTGAGTGCTTTAAAGTCATTGAAAAGCAGTAAGCGTTGTCAGAATTCAAATATTACTTGTGTACAAGAGATAGAATTTTTGCAGGTGCATGGAGTGATTTGCGCTAACTGGCTTATTTACATTAATGGAGCTGGACCATTAACAACAGGACTGAAGTTTGAAATTATTTTGAGCCGATGTAGCATGACATTATGATAGAATCTGTCATTTCAGGGCTATTGGCCCTTTGTTTAAGTTATTGTTGAGACATGATTTGTTACGGACAGACAAGTGGACTTATGGATGATGAATGGCGCCATTTCGGAAGCATAAAAAGTAGGTCACAAACGACCTTCACTGGGCGGCTGGTCCTATAATATAATATTCCATGAATGAACAGACTGAGAAAAGTTACAAGGCCACTGCAGTTTGAGCTTTACTAATAGAAGGTAAGTATTATATTCTACAGAAATTTGTTCTGTGATTTAAGCAGCAGCATGACTTATGATGAATTGCTTTTTTCCAGACTAAAATCAGGTACAAACTATGATTTGGGTTGCTGTATTTACTCATGTACCAAGTTTCATAACCCAGTATGGTATGGTTAACCTTAATTGAAGGTTAAATTGTACTTTAAAAAAAAAAATAGTGCAGCCCCAGATCAAACAGCCCTTCACTTAAAGAAGACCACGCCACCCCTACAGACTGGCGACATGAGAAAAAGTATTACGCACTATTGTTTAATTTTATTGCATTCATTTCCAGCCTGATACCACTGCCATGGCAGCACAATACCATTGCACAGCATGATACTATGGCACTGAAGTTCTTGTTTTCCACTAATCCCGATGGCTGGTGCAACAGAGAAGTATCTATGCAAATTATGACTTGTTTATACAGTCAAAATACTTTTCTTATGATGTAACTGTTTGATAGCAATTTTTTCATGATTTCAGAATGCAACCAACATTTGAGATGTGACATGAGAAAACCAACAAAGTGGCCTGGGCATCCAGCACAGACTCAGACCAGCCTGAGTATCCGCCCAGTCTGATCAGAGTCTTTGCTGTTCGCATGGAGGTAGCTTAGATGCTTATCTATCCTTTGAGTGCTTAGCGAAGTATGATCACACTGGGCGAGTGCCCAGGCTGATCCAAGTTTGCGCTGGGCGCACATGCCACATTGTTGGTTTTGTCATGTGGCGGCTCAAATTTTACATTATCAGTCAATGTCAGTAATGCTTAAAGTACGTAAATATGAATTTGAGGTTTTGCGTTCAAATTAATCCCTAAAAGGACATATTGTTTGAACTGTCAAAACATAGCTTGTCTATACCATAGTTAGCTGCATGATACAATTAACGAGTACAATAAGCCCAAAACAACTGGCTCTGATTTGTGCTCAAATTCAGAAACTTACAGGCATATCGTTTATCCAAGGATCCACCATATACCACCTTCCTACCTAACTTTCGACTTACAGACATTTTTTAAATGTCATGATATCCCAAAACCACAGAATTTTAAATCCAACATCTTATCATTAAAACACTCTGTACCACCTAAATAATTATTAAAGTAATACTGTATAAATTTACTAAATACTTGATTAATGTCACATGCAAATGTACCTTAAACGCATTTATCAACATGAAAGACTCCATGCATTCATGCAGTCTGATTTAACAGCCCTCTCTTTTTGCAGATATACAATCAGTGGGGTTGAACAACTTTGAAATGTAAAGACTTTGATCAGTTTTTGTAAATGCACAGTATTCTCTACCTAAAGCATAATGGCTTGAGGTCCTTTTCACACAAATGCTAATCATTTGGACACTTTGACCATTGCTATAATCTTTGAATCAGATAAAAGCCTATTAATTTTTAGTTCTACACAAAGTTTTATAACTGGATAGAAAACTGTGCAGAGTCTGATCAGACTGCTCTTTAGGAGCAGTCTGATCAGAATCTTACACAGTTAGTCAAACATTACTGTCCAAAGTTTAGGAAAAATATGAAATGTTATTTTACAACTTGGGATATATGACAAATTGATACAACAAGAATTAGCCCGAAGATATTTTGAAAGACCTTCTATAGTAGCCATACATGAGCCTATAGAAATTTGGCGAAATAAAAACAGAAATAAAATAAGTATGTTTTAATTTATTTCAAAGCTTAAACCAACAATTCCTCCTTGCCTTATGCTTAATAAGCATTGGAGGTGAAAGTTCATAGATGGATGAATGACTTGTGATTTCACATCCTTTTCAAAAGTATTTCAGTCATGTTAGGATAAATGAAGGGTGATAATGAAAGGTGTGAGTGAACGAAACCACATTTATGGCTGAAAAGATTTCTGCCTCCAGCGGGAATCAAACCCAAACCATTAGCTTAGCGGTCCTAGCGGTCAACCCACTGAGCTACTGGGGCGGCAGTTTAGTGCTTGCAAACAATGCTCCTATGGAGAAATCTGCTCAGGGTACACAACATTTGCCTTTTTGCCTTCCTTTCCAGTAACAAGAGGGCCATGAGGCCCTGAATTGCTCACCTGAGCAATTGGCAGAGTGGCTTTTTCTTATGTCTGAAATTGTCAAAATACGAGCCTTGGATCAAAAGTCAAAGAATGACCATGACCTCTTGTACTCATAAATCTTCATGTACTCATTAAGACAACCATATATACCATTTTTAGGCCAAAATCTTCAAAACTTCCACGAAATCCTATGTTCTAGCATTTTCCCATTTTTGACCATGCCGTAAAAAAGGTCAAGGTAAACCCAAGGTCATCATTTGAACAGTCTTGGTAGTACTCTAGTACTCCATGCTACTAAAAATACTAAGTTTCAAGGCCATTGGTGTATTGGTTCTGGAGAAGAAAATATTAAAGGTTTATACCATAAATGGCGGCCATGTTGGTCATGTGACTTGGACCCTTTGAACCATTTTTGTTCAATCAACCCCTGGAGGCTCTATATGAAATGTGTTACAATTGGCCCTTTGGCTTTTGAGGAAATGTTTGAAATGTCAAAATATGAAATCTGGGTCAAAGTTCAAAGAATGACCTTGACCTCTTGTACTCATAATTCTTCATGACCTCATTAAGATGACTGAATATACCTATTTTTAGGCCAAAATCTTCAAAACTTCCCATGAATTCTAGTTCTAGCATTTTCCATTATTCTTTTACCTTACCGTAAAAAAAGTCAAGGTCAACCCAAGGTCATAATTTGTACAATCTTGATAGTACTCCAGTACCAAATGCTACATACCAAGGATCAAGGCCATCCGTCAACTGGTTCTGGAGAAGATGATTTTTGAAGGTTTTTACCATATATGGACATGGCAGCCATGTTGATCATGTGACCCAGAGCATTTGAAAAATATTTCATACCCTCAACCCCTGAAGGCTCTATATGATTTTTGGTTACAATTTACTCAGTAGTGGCTTTTAAGAAAAAGTTTGAAATTGTCAAACTATGAGAATTCAGGGTCAAAGGTCAAAGAATGACCTTGATCTCTTGTACTGGTGAATCTTCATGTACTCATCAAGATGACTGTCTTTACCAATTTTTAGGCCTTAATCTTCAAAACTAAATCTTATGTTCTGTAATTTCCCATATTTGACCTTGCCATAAAATGTCAAGGTCAACCCAAAGTCATCATTTTAAACAATCTTGTTAGTACTGGAGTACCCAATGCTACATATCAAGTTTCAAGGCCATCAGTCAATTGGGCCGGGCCTCGTAGCGCAATTGGTAGGGCACCTGACTCATAAGTCAGAGGTCCTGGGTTCGAAACCCGGTCTGGCCACATACTTTCGTTTCTCCTTCCGCTGATTTAAGAAGGGCAGTTGTCAGTTACTGGCGAAAGTATGTGCACTTAGTACTGGTTAACCGCTTAGGAGGTCTAAGCTTGCCCAGGAATAGTGAGGTTAGATTAACTGACCTTCCCGACATGACCTTAGCTGTTTACCCTGGACGTTAAGCATCAATTCAACCAACCAAAAAGAAATCAGTCAATTGGTTCTGGAGAAGAAGATTTTTAAAGATTTTTACCATATATGGGCATGGCAGCCATGTTGGTCATGTGACCTGGACCGTTTGAACAAATTTTCATTCCCTCAACCACTGGAGGCTCTATATGAAACTTATTTACAATTGGCCCAGTGGTTTTTGAGGAGATTGTTTGAAATTGTCAACATATGAAAAATCTGGGTCAAAGGCCACAGAATGGCCTTGACCTCTTGTACTCACAAATCTTCATGCACTTATTAAGATGACTGCATATACCAATTTTTAGGCCTTAATCTTTAAAACTTTCCAAGGAATCTTATGTTCTAGCATTTTCCCATATTTGACCTTGCCATAAAAAAGGTCTAGGTCAGCCTAAGATCATAAGATGAGCAATCTTGATAGTACTCCAGTACCCAATGCTACATACCAAGTTTCAAGGCCATCCGTCAATTGGTGTTGGAGAAGATTTTTAAAGGTTTTCACCATATATGGGCATGGTGGCCATGTTGGTCATGTGACCTGGACCATATGAATAAATTTTTGTTCCCTCAACCCCTGGAGGCTCTATATGAAATTTGGTTTCAATTGGCCCAGTGGCTTTTGAGGAGATTGTTTGAAATTGTCAAAATATGAGAGTTCTGGGTCAGAAGTCAAAGAATGACCTTGACCTCTTCTACTCATAAATCTTCATGTACTCATTAAGTTGACTGTAGATACCAATTTTAGCCCAAAATCTTTAACAGTTTCCAAGATATCTTCTGTTCTAGCATTTTGACATATAAGCACAAGAAAGCGAATTTGACCTTACCGTAAAAAAAATCAAGGTCAACCCAAGGTCATAATTTGAATAATCTTGGTCGTACTTCTTGGTAGAAGATTTTTTAAGGTTTTGAACATATATGGGCGTGGTGGCCATCTTGGTCATGTGACCAGGACTGTTTGAACAGCTTTCTGTTCCTAAGATCCCAGGAGGCTACACATGAAATTTGGTTACAATCGGCCCAGTGGTTTCAGAGGAGAAGTCGTTTGAAATTGTTGATGGATGACGGACGGACGAAGACTGACGACGAAGCATGCCTATACTATAACCTCCCCCTGAGCCGCTGGCTCGGGTGAGCTAAAAACCTAATGAGGAGGCTTATCATGAGCTGCCTCACTTTAAGCAATAGTGACGAAAATAGCATAATTTTCAAACAGTGCAGATCCTGATGAGGGGGCTCATGCTGAGCCGCCTCATGTAGATCTACACTTTTTCCCCTTTTGTCTTTTAATTCTCAATATGAAATGCCTAGGACAAGGCATTTTTTTTATTTTTGCAGACGTAAATTTTGTCGTCTGCTTTTAGATGCTTAAAGAGTTAATGCCATTTGCAAAAGCAACTATTTTCGTATTTTGCACTTAAAGTGTAAGGCCCTAGTTGTCATTAGCTAAAGAGACATTAAATTTTCAATATGCAAAATAACTTCCACTTTTTGGCCAAAAATGTGAGGAGCTTTTGTTGTGAAGTACCACAATTAAAGAGAACTATGGTACAATTATTTCTATTGTTATGTCATATTAGCATTAAGTTTAATAGGTCCACAATATTATTGTGCAAATAAATTCAAATGACAAAGTTGCACCAAAGTTAGCTGTAAGGAACCCAAAGTTTCAGAAGACTTAATTAATCCCTACCATAATTTCTGTAACTGACTTTCTCATCATGTCATGTGTTCTCCCAGGACAGAGCTCCTTTAGTTGGTTCTGATTTAGTCACTATCTGCTAAGGCACCCAGCGGGCACATGACGTCAAAATGACGTTGAACTGACGTCAATGCAAAGTGAAGACGTCACATCAACGTCAGTACAACGTCATTACGACGTTATGTGCTTGCTGGGCAGTTTCTGTGAGACCCAGTAGGTTTAGTGCTGGCCTGCTGCTGTACAGGTCCCCTGTTTGAAACCCGCTGGATAGAAATCTTTCAAACCATAAACAGTGTTCCGCTGCATATACAGCCTTTCATTATCACCCTCCCATTGTCCTGATATGACTGAAATACTGTTAAAAAGGATGTGCCATCCATCTAGGGTGTTTTTAGGTCAAATTGTAAAAGGTTTTATGGTAGAAAGATTTCAAACACTTTATGAATATTGACTCCGTCAATGGTTTTCTTAATGGAAAAACTACCAAACTAATTGAATGTGAAATTCGATAAACAGCCGATTTGAAATCATCGACAGGCATATTAAGCGTCCATAATTTTCTTTAAATTTTTGCAGTTAGACGATTTCAAGGCAATAAACTGCGTGTTCTTTTACCACATTTATCACAGGGTATAATCGATTCCGCTAATTTTCGCTTCCTGCAGAGACTGTCCGTCATATTTGGCTTCCGCCAAGACTGTCCGCGAACTCTTGCTTCCTGCCGAGACTACTGTCCTCGAATAATGGCTTCCTGCCGAGACTGTCCGCGTGACTCTGCTTCCTGCCGAGAGCCTCGGCAGGAAGCAGACTCATGCGGACAGTCTCTGCAGGAAGCCATTTATCATGTACAGAAGTCTTGGCAGGAAGCAAGAGTTCGCAGACAGTCTTGGCGGAAGCCAAATATGATGGACAGTCTCCGCAGGAAGCGAAATTTAGCGGAATTTGATTATACCCTGTGTTTATCCTAGTGACTAGGAGTGGCTGTATTATAGTGGATAACACGCTAGACTACCAATACAGGGGTAACAAGATCGATCCTCCCGCTTCTCTTGTCTCTCGGATGAGACTTGAAACTGAAGTCAAGTCTCCTCATGACCTAGCTGTTGGTGAGACGTTAAATCTGAGTTCACTCACTCACTCAAATTCTATCATCAGATGGTTCAATTATTTCTACAATACATTTGTCCATCTCCAAATCTAGAGGAGTCCTTGAAAAAGTGAATGGGTGAACTTTCAAGGGAAGCAATTCAGTCAAATTTATATTTACTCTCTTTTTAATGGGAGTCAACTCTTAAAAAAAAAAGAATTTGCTCAGAGGAGCAAATTCTTTCCTTTAAAGAGCTGACCCCATTCTGAAAGTGCTTCATCATCTTGGAGGAAAGCAAACAGGAAGCAACAAAAGTTGTCCTCCTTGGTAAAAATGTCAGCAAAACATGGAGGTATACCAACACACCATAATATTTGCTATCATGGGGAATAATTTATGAAACAACTAGCAAACAGTGCCGATTCTGATCACATTGCTGAATCTGCACTATTTGCCAAGACATTTTTATCATACTTTAATGTACAATGTCTAAATTGTGTAGTAGTTTACTTGAGCTACTTCCAACAATTATTGAGCCATGACATGGGAAAACCAACAAAGTGGCATGTGGGCCCAGCAAAGACTCATATCAGCCTGGGCATCCATCCAGTCTGATCAGAGTCTTTGCTGTGAGCTTAAAGGATAGTTTGAACGATCTATGCTAGCTTTATGCGGACAGTGAAGACTCTGATCAGAGTGGGAGGATACCCAAGTTGATTTGAGTCTTTGGGGGGGTGCACATGCCACTTTGTTGGTTTTGTCGTGTCACAGCTTACATTTTGTTTATTTCTGAAAACAGTTAATGCAAAAATATTTGTGGGACCAGTCATTTCTTAACTTTTTTGTAAAGCAACATTCTGTTTTTGGCTAAAAACTTTGTGAATTGAATGGGTTAACCTTTATCTGACCCTATCAATAGATAGGTAAGTATAAATATATACTGAAATGAAAAATAAATGCATAATCTTTTTAGAATAACTTTTTTTCCCCTGAACTTATTTTTTATACTTTTTTTCACAGAATAAAAGCCCTCATTATCTACCATATCCATGCAAAATTTTCTGTCATTACCCAACCCTTGCAAATTTTCAGCACCTTTTAACATTTTCCATTATTTGCACGTGCCCATGCACGTATAGGGTATGACAGGAATGCCATGATTTGAAAATGACTGTTTTTAGTCTCGAAATCAATAGTCCGATGAGTTTGATGGTCTAAGTTGCATACACAACACCATGGCTATGCGATAGAGTGGATCAGGCAGTTTCATTACTACTGCAAGGGTATTCCCAATCAGAAGTGGCTAGATGTTTGGGTGTGGGGCAGTCGACCATGTTTAGCTAAAACAGAGACTTCTGCAGTCAGACGAACAACACTGATGCATACCAAATTAAATGAATACCTATCAGATTTTGATTTTTGCTCTGAACCTCATGTTTTCTTTTCATTTCAATATATTGATCAACCCTCATTATTCTGGGTAGGGCCCTTACAGGGCGTCATAAACAGTAAGTCCTTACTTAGCCAGGAAGAAAATAAAGGCATAATTATGAATAATTCATCAGCAAGGCAGATCACTCTGGTCTAAAATATTTCCTCCCTTCTTAAGGTATGAGAAGGGAGGAAATATTGTAGATCAGAGTGATCTGCCTGGCTGCTGGTAGGGTGGAAATATTCTAGATCAGAGTGATCTGCCTGGCTGGTAGGGTGGAAATATTCTAGATCAGAGTGGTCTGCCTGGCTGCTGGCAGGGCGGAAATATTCTAGATCAGAGTGATCTGCCTAGCTGGTAGGGTGGAAATATTCTAGATCAGAGTGATCTGCCTGGCTGGTAGGGTGGAAATATTCTAGATCAGAGTGATCTGCCTAGCTGGTAGGGCGTAAATATTTTAAATCAGAGTGATCTGCCTGGCTGGTAGGGCAGAAATATTCTAGATCAGAGTGATCTGCCTGGCTAGTAGGGCGGAAATATTCTAGATCAGAGTGATCTGCCTTGCTGATAAATCATTCATATGCCTTAATTTTCTTCCTGGCTAGGGACTTATATGTACTCTAGCAAATTGTTTCCTTCAAGTGTAGCCCTCCAGTCCCCCCCCCCCCCCCGCCCCCCCACTTCCAAACCCCCTCCTTCACCTCCCCGCCCCCAACTTACTACGCGAGTCGGACAACAATGCAAACATTACTCTGCTGAAGTAGTCTCTCTTGTTAAACATGAAGGTGTCATACTGTCATTTCCATGTACCTTAATTTTTTTTTTCTTTGGCCTTGTGCAGATAGTATGACTAATTGTTGAGCCTCAACACAACAAAACCAACAAAGTGGCAAGCACACCTAGCGAAGGCTCAAATCAGCCTGGGCATCTGCCAAGTCTGATCAGAGTCTTTTTGTCCACAAGGAGCCTAAGCTTAGACCCTTAACTAAGCTTTATGCCTACGTACAGTAAAGGCTCTGATCAGACTGGGCAGATGTCCAGGCTGATCTTCGTCTGCACTGGGCACTCAAGCCACTCTGCTTATTTCGTCTCATCGTGGCTCAGTTACATAATTTCATTAAAAATCAGTTTACATTTCAAAACAGAAGACTTACAATTTTTCTAGAATTAAACTGATTGTGACAAAACTCGCCTGAAGGTAACAGCAAACTCTTTAATGATCGTAAACTTGGAATTTTTTGCAACTGCTTATTTTGGTATCAAGGAACTACTGGCAGAGATCTATACATACTGATAATGGCCATAACTACAGTAGAACTTCAATGGCTCCAACCCTGATGGCTTGTTAGTCATCTGCCTGGCTGGCTAGAACTCCTTCTTGTCCCTAGAGGTCTCTTTAAATAGAAACTGCCTGGATGGCTAGCAGTACCCTTGGCTGGAACTAATTTTCATGGTCCCAACTCCAAAGCCTGTTTGAGCCACTGAAATTCTACTGTACTATAGCAACATTTTGACAAAACTTTTTGTTTGTAATCTTTCACAAAATAACAAATACTTTCACTTTATCTTGATATGGAGAAATACAGTTAAACCTGCTTATGTCACAGGTCACCTCTATTAAGGGATAACCTGTCTTTAAAGCAGCCAGCTTTTCTGGGTCCCTTGAACCAAAATACAGTGCAAATGAACCTGTATTAAGGGGTCACCTGTTTTATGCAGCCACCTTTTTCCTTCCTTTAGCTGATCCCTTAAGACACGTCTGACTGTATGCCACTTAAATTGAGTTTCAAAAATCACTTCCTGATACAAGTGGGTTAAGATGGAAGAGTCCATTACAAAAATTAGTAGAGTATTTTAGAGTTAAAGTGGGGTTGGTGTACTATTTTAGCGTTGAAGTGAAATGGTGAACCATATGTGAAAGCAACTCTGCCATCTTTACTTTTGCCTCTCGTCTCAATGGCGGTCAATTCTTATAGGATTTGCCCCTCCCCCCCCCCCCCCCCCCCCCCCCCACACACACACCCACCCACACCCACCCACCCCCCCCTAGAGGCAACTTCTTTCCTTGAAGAGTAGACCTGAATTTGGAAGGACTTTGTCATAGTCACAATAATAATTGTAAGAACAATAATTATTGATATTAGTCATTTTTTATTAACAACCAACTTAAGCTCTATAGAACTTCGAGCAGGCATGTATTCAAAATGACGTTGTACTGACGTTGGTGAGACATAATTAGGACGTCACATCTACATCAGGATGACGTCATTTCAATGTCATGTGCCTGCTGGAAACTTCTTTTATCATCCAAGGAAGCTAACAGGAAGTCACAGAAGCTGTTTCTGTGTGTACAAATAGCAGGAAAGTATGAAGTAGTTACTGTCCTACCATTTCATCTTTCCCTTTGGAAAACAAATTATCATTACCAGTTAAACTTTTTGTAAAGTGGAACGACATGAATCAGGGAAATGTAAATTATTTACCTCGAAAAGCAAAAATCCAGTCAAGCATTATAACTGGTAGTAAGAAAACTCTAATCCAATGTTTTACTGCAGAAAAACAAGAGATAACGAAAAGTCTCTCATGTACTTCAACAGTATTTATGATTTGATTTGAACAAGTATTCTTTTTTGGTAAAAAATTTACGGCCTTCCATAATTAATCTAAATATTAGGACATCTTAAAACTAATAACTAAAATACATGTAATAAAAAAAATATGAAAATAAATGCAAAGAAAAACAACATATCTTACTATTAAGCAATGAAACAAAAAATTGCTCACTAAATGTTCAAGTGCAGACCTTGATCAGATTAAACCTAAAGCAGTTTGATCTGGATCTAAACTTATAATCCCAAGACACCTCCGTCCTGATACCTGGTGTCATTACCATAACTGAAGAAGACAAGACAATTATATCTATTGAGTCACCAAATTTGGCAAAAATCTAAATAATTATCTTTTTCTATTATTTAGTAGTATCATATGAAAAAGAGACTTACTGAGGTTGCAGACCTTATTCCACCCTTACCACAAAGTGTCAACTTTAGCACAAAATATTTCAAAATGAGCAAGACCCCCCCCCCCCCCCCCCCCCCCCCCACACACACACACACACACCCCACACACACACACACCCGCAACCCACCCCCCAATGTTTCAAACCTTCCTTCGCCTATGATTTATAACTCAGTGGTTTTAGAGAAAAAAATGATTGTTTAACAAAATGTAGAAAAGGCACCTTTGCCTCCTGATGCAGCTCAATCAAAATTGTCCTAAAATGTAAACAAAACACCTACATTTTGACCTAATAAACCATTTTGTATCCTCCCTTTGAAATTATGAATGAACCACTCCAAAACATTTATCAAATCATTGAAAATAATAATAAGGGGATATTCTTAGATTTAAATGCTGATAATTAATTACTTTGCATTATGTTTTACATATCTATTTCTTTCTCCCTCATTTAGTGCTTTGCAGTTTTAATACAAAAGAGCCATTTCCAAGAAGGAGTTGAATGGGACTGCTTTGATATTTAATAGTGTTGATTTTCATTTTCTCTTTCTTTATTTCTGTCAATTAATTTGGTGTTTGCTTTCAATACATTCAATATTGTTGACATGAAAATAATGGAATCTGTAGTACCTGTCAGGCAATATTTCTGTAAACTCATTTAACCCATTGCATTCTGGGTATTTTTTGTGGTCTGCTGAAATTGTCATCTGCATCAAAAATCAAGTACATTTTGACAATATTGGTCTAATTAACTCTTGTAGAAATGGTGTCTAGGCAGCAAACAGTTTGGATCTCAGATCAGGCCCCACGTTTGTGGGGCCTAATCTGGATCCAAACTGTTGTCCCAGATACCCCTAAAGGGGTATTCCGAATAGAACAGGTTAAGGTGAATGGGTAAACCTCAATGTTTTTCTGCATTTTCACAAGGGGAGACAACTTTTATGACTTTCTGATTATTTCCTTGCATGACAAAACCCTTCTAACAGTAAGACCACTCGTTAAGGAAAGAATTTGCTTCTGCTTACTTTCAAAGACAATATCATGAAAATTCTAATAAATGCACACACTCTAATAAGCGTCCATGCCTAAATTGGCTGTTTTTTTCCCCCCTAATTTTGACCACTTAATTAAGGTGCCTCCAGTGAGGGCTAAAGGTCTTTAGAGACAAAACAAGAATTCGGCAGAACTCTATGTCACACCTGCTTCATGCCTTCACACTAAGTAAGAACTCAATGAGAGCATGATTTTGATACATATCTAGTCAAAATCCATTCGGTAGTTCATGAGGTATTGCCTGTTTCATATGTTTCGCTACTTTTAGTAATGGTGGCTGGCGGCAATCTTGGATGGTCAGTTTGCAAATAAAAATTAAATAGCTTCATGTATGGTTCATTCTTACGGAGCCCGGGAGGGGACATGGCAATACATATACTGACTTCGTTCCCACGAAATGCATTTTGTTCCCACGCATTACTTTTTCGTTCCCTCAGTTTAGTATTTCGTTCACCCAAAGTTATATTCCGTTCCCACGCTTTACTGTTTCGTTTCCACGCATTCCTTTTTCGTTCCCTCAATTTAGTATTTCGTTTCCTCAAAATAGTTTTCCGTTCCCACGCTTTACTTTTCCGTTCCCTCCAAATAGCATTTCTTTCCCTCAAAATAACATCCATTCCAATGCATTACTTTTTCGTTGCCTCAAAATAATATACCATTCCCATGCATTACTTTTTCGTTGCCTCAAAATAATAATTCGTTCCCTCAAAATAATATTTGGTTCCTCCAAAACAACATTTTGTTTCCACGCATCTCTATTTCGTTTGCACATTCTAATATTTCTTTCTATTGCAAAATAAATTCGTGTCCTTAAAATAGTATTTTGTTACCTCGCAATAATATTTTGTTCTATCACAGTAGTATTTTGAGCGTACAGATTACTATTCCGTTCGCTAGAAATGATATTTCGTTCCCACGATTTACTATTATTAGGCTAATCTATTTTTAGCTTTAGACAGATCAGTATATCATGGTCGTTGAAAAGAGCTCTGTTTTGAATAAAGGCATTTCATAATGATAATCAATTTGGTCAACATTATATTAAAACTTTGAACACGACAATCGAATTACATATACTACTAACAATTTAAAAATAAGAAACTGAGAAAACGTAGCATCATTATAATTATAATAGGAAAACTTAACGCTGGTACAACGTCTATCCAACGTTGGACAAACATCATTGGCGTTTCAGAACGTTGGGTCAGCGTTGTCCGAACATCGCGTGCTCACTCGGTGGTGTCGACCATCAGTTGGCGGTATACTTATATGTATGCTTCACGAGGGGCTCTGGGTTCGTGATCAGTAGAGCCACGATTTTGTCCACGGGGCGCAGAGATGGTGATAGTGATTGCTGAGTTGCTTCCAGTGAAGGGGAGTCTGCTTTTGTGACTTCCTGTTTGTTTCCTTTGGCAGTGCGACCATATCGAGGGGGTCTGCTCTCGCAGGAGGAATTTGCTCCAAGGGGAGCAAATTCTTTCCTTTGCGAATTTGCCCCAGTTTTGGATTTGCAGAGACTGGGATGGCTGAATTGCTTCCCTTGAAGGTGTACTCAGTCACCTTATCATTTAGGTACTTGGTTCATGTAAGCCAGCTAAACTCAGGGCCCGGAAATACTCCAGTAATTTAAACGTGACAGTCGGCATAATAACATTTGAGCTATGGTAAAGCTGTGGTGTGTGAGTGTATCTCCATATTTTTCTGCCAGGTTTCCACAGCGAGACAACTGGTATGACTTCCTTCTTGCTTCCCTAGGTGGCAGTGCCTTTTCTGTGCCTGCTATGGAGCGAGAGCATTTGCTTTGATGGGGGCAAATTCGTTTCTTAGGAGTTGGCCCCGAATTAAAGGGGGTACAGAGACTGGGATGATTGAAAGTACTAGACTGGCTCCAGTTGAGAACATAAATAAAATAACAATAATAGTAATAATTATAATAATAAAAATAACGATAATTATAATAATAAAAATAATGACAATGTTGAATATAAAATGATAAGATAAAAATATGGTTGGCCTTCAGAACAAACGGAATCAAATTAAGACTTGTAACATTTAGAATAAAGCATTTAGCTTGGAAACCAGGCTGCTAAAATATACTATGGTTTTGCTTTTACCATCGCTGAATATTTTTGCGAGAAAACGAAAAGCTATTTCATAGTACCGAAATGTTTATTTGAGTGAACGAAATATTATGGTAAGGAAAGAAATGGTAACACGTGGAAACGGAATATTATTTTGAGGGAACGAAATTTCAATCTGACGGAACGACAAAGTAATGCGTGGAAACGAAATATTATTTTGAGGGAATGAAATGTTATTTTGAGCGAACAAAATTGTAAAGCGTGGGAACGGAATGTTATTTTGAGGGAACGAAATGCTATTTTGAGGGAACGAAATAGTAAAGTGGGGGGAACGGAATATTATTTTGAGGGAACGAAATGCTATTTTGAGGGAACGAAATAGTAAAGTGGGGGAACGGAATATTATTTTGAGGCAACGAAATGCTATTTTGAGGAAACGAAATAGTAAAGTGGGGGAACGGAATATTACTATGAGGGAACGAAATATTAAACTGAAGGAACGAAAAAGTAAAGCGTGGGAACGGAATATTATTTTGAGTGAACGAAATATTAAATTGAGGGAACGAAAAAGTAATGCGTGGGAACGAAATGTATTTCGTAGGAACAAAATCAGTATATGTATTGCTATGCCCCCTCCCGGGCTCCGTACATTCTAACACAAAGTTGGTCCAAGCTCATTTAGCAGTTCTTGAGATATTGTCATCTTCATAATTAATATTGCTAATTTTAGTAATGGCAGCTGTCGGCCATCTTGGACAGTCCATTTGCATATATATTAAAGAACTCTGTCAACCAATCAATCTGATTAAATTTGAGCAAAACCTGTTCAGTGTTTTGCTATAGAGATTCACGATTCAGTAAATTTGGACTCCTGAATAGAAAGTAGGTCACTGTGGCCTAATTCTACTACAGATTTTTTCATTTTGATAAGTTTGAAAACGAATGTCCCACAAATGCTCCATGTAAAATTTCTGCCAAAATTTACTGAGTGCATGGTTCTGAAAAAAAGTTGATTTCATTGTTTTTGCTATTTTTAGTCATGGCTGCCATCTTGGATATTCTGGACCAACCTGAATTTTGCAATTCTGAAGCCCTGCAGCCTGATGATGCTGCTGCCCCCACTTCTCCGGTCTTTGGGATGAGACTTTAAAGTGACGTCTTTTCTCCGTGTGACCTAGTTGTTTTTGGGACCTTAAACCCAAGTTCACTCACGTACTCCTTGTAATACAACTGTGTCAGAAAGGTAATTGGGTACAACCTTGGACAGAAGTGGCAGTCTAACACTGGCAACTTATTGCGCAAAGAAAAGAAATAGTTCCAATTTCATTATTTCTTTGCTTCGAAGAGACAATGTCCTCAGACGGTTGACCTTTCGGAGCTATTTTACCAATCTCAAATTAAACCTTTGGGATTAATGGACATCAGAATATGATTATCTACACAGAATATATCTAACAGCACCAGCTGATACAGGTCTTGAGGTGATTGGTTATACCTCCATGTTTGTTGCAAAGGGAAGCAACTTCTGACTTCCTGTTTGCTTCCCGGGATGATAAGGCCCTTCCAAAATAGGGTCTACTCTTAAGGGAAAGAATTTGCTCCTTCGGGAACAAATTCTTTCCTTTAAAACTTGACCCTATGAGAAGGGAGGCAAAATTAAGAATGACAGAGTTGCTGCCCTTGTACCCATTCACCTTTCACAGAATAGAGTTTTGCCCTGGTAGATGAAACCAAACTGTGGCTTAAGGTGTGACGGTACACCTCAATATTTTTCTGCCATTTTTACCAAGGGTAAACAACTTTTGTGACTTCCTGATAGCTTAATTCCTTAGGGGAAAAATCTTTCCTATAAAAGCTGACCCCTACTGAGAAAGGAGGCAAACAATGAAAAAGGCAGAGTTGCTTCCCCTCAAAGTGTTCCGAGTCATCTCATGGTATAACGATACAAGTCCAAGGGAGATCACTCTGGTCTGGCAATGAGCGGCAACACCAAAAAACCAACAATGTGGTTGTGCGTCCAGCGCAGACTCAGATCAACCTAGGTATCCGCCCAGTCTGATCAGACTCTTCTCTTAATTGCACCTAAATGGCAGCTAAGGGTCTAAGCTACTTTCATGTGGACAGTGAAGACTCTGATCAGATTGGGTGGATGCCCAGGCTGATCTGAGTCTGCGCTGGAACGCACCATCACATTGTTGGTTTTCTTGTGTCACGGCTCATATCTCCTTCCCTTCTAAAATGGGGCAAAAAAAGCAGAATGGGACCTTAATCATAACTTAACCAAAAGTATTGAGAAAACAAAATCTATGTCTGCAAATTTTCTAAAATATGTTTCTTTCAACTATATCAATTAGAGAATAGAAGGCAAATGGTGAAAATTTAGATGAGGCAGCATGTCCAATACGTCTAGAGATTCAGGAAAGATGCACAAATGAGCCACAACACGATAAAACAACAAAGTGGCATGAGAGCCCAGCAAAGACTCAGATGGGCTTGGGCATCCCCCAGACTGATCAGAATCTTCACTGTGCTAAGAGCCTAAGCTAGCTCCGTGTGGACAGTGAAGACACTGATAAGATAGGGCCGCTGCCGTGGCTGATCTGAGTCTTTGCTGGGCGCTCATGCCACTTTGTTGATTTGTTGTGTAGCATCTTGAATACAAGTTTCACCTTCGTGCACCTGCCTAGAAGTTCAAGTGCAACAATTATCTCCTTTGACCATTTTTTTCCCTCTCTTTAAACATGATGTTGTCAGCAGACTATTAATTAAGTCAGCATAATTCTAAGGTTTTATATTTCTGATCGGATTATACACCTAACTAAAATAGAAATACTGCATTTTACGATCATTTTGAATTTTTTTCGATTCCCTAGCAAGCACACAACATTAACTCTTTAAGCCCCAGTGACGAAATTAGCAAAATTTGCAAACAGGGTAGATCCTGAGGGGGCTCATAATGAGCCTCCTCATCCAGGTCTACAATGTTTGCCCTCTAGTCTTTGAATTCTTAATATGAAATGTCTTGGACAAGGCATTTTTTTAATTTTTGCAGATGTAAATTTTGGTGCTGAAAGAGTTAAAACCCAGGGGAAACAGAAGTTCTGCCACTGGGATGTTACAGGCTGACTGGACTATGAAATGTACTGTCACAACTGACTTGCCTCTGAGCATGTGGAGCCACAACACGACAAAAACAACAATGTGGCATATGCACCAAGCAAAGACTCAGATCAACCTGGGCATCCACCCAGTCTTATCAAAGTCTTAACTTTGCACTTTAAATGTAGCTAGAGTCTAAGCTAGCTCTGTAAGCGGACAGCAAAGACTGATCAGACTAAGTGAATGCCCAGGCTGATCTGAGTCTTCGCTGGGCGCACATGCCACTTTGTTTGGGGTTTTTTGTCATGTCACAGCATATGGCTTTTGACGAAGCAATTTTGCCATTTTCTTTTTTTTGCCTTCTGAATGTTCTTAAAGAACAGAACCTGCTCCTCTAGCAGCGAATTCTTTCTCATAAAAGTAAACCCCTTTTTGAAGGGTTTTTGTCATCCTTGGAAGCAACAGGGAACTCACAAAAAATATCTCTCTTTGCAAAACTTGCAGAACAAGACCTGTCTGCGTACAGGATAGCTCGCCTGTAGCGCATTGCCCATCACATAATAAAACTTTAACCAAACCATCCAATCCGGATGCCGACGCGGACGCTGACGCCAAGGTGACAACAATAACTCTTCCTGAACTTTTGTTCAGGCGAGCTTAAAACACAGGATGTACCCATACACCTGAATCAACTGTTTTAATACCCTCATATATGAACTAGCTCATTTAACTATCATGGGGATATGTCTTTAACACTCACACCTGGTTAAGTATGTTTTCAAGGATGTAACAAAACCAAACAAGAGGGCCATGAGGCCCTGAATCGCTCACCTGCGCAATTGGCAAAGTGGCTTTTTCATACGTCTGAAATTGCCAAAATATGAGTTTTGGGTCAAAAGTCAAAGAATGACCATGACTTCTTGTACTCATAAATCTTGATGTACTCATTAAAACAACCATACATTTTTAGGCCAAAATCTTCAAAACTATCCATGAAATCTTATGTTCTAGCATTTTCCCATATTTGACCATGCCGCTAAAAAGGTCAAGATAAACCCAAAGTCATCATTTGAACAGTCTTGGTAGGACTAGTACTCCATGCTACTTAACCAAGTTTACAGGCCATTGGTGTATTGGTTCTGGAGAAGAAAAATATTAAAGGTTTATACCATAAATGTGTATGGGGGCCATGTTGGTCATGTGACCTGGACCATTTGAACAAAATTTTGTTCAATCAAGCCCTGGAGGCTCTATATGAAATGTGTTTATAATTGGCCCTTTGGCTTTTGAGGAAATGTTTGAAAATGTCAAAATATGAGAGATCTGGGCAAAGGCCAAGAAATGACCTTGACCTCTTGTACTCATAATTCTTCATGACCTCATTAAGACGACTATGTACCGATTTTGTGGCCAAAATCTTCAAAACTTCCCATGAAATCTTATGTTCTAGCATTTTCCCATATTTGACCTTGCCATAAAAAACATAAAGGTCAACCCAAGGTCATAATTTGAACAATGTTGATAGTACTGGAGTACCCAATGCTACATACCAAGTTTCAAAGCCATCAGTCAATTGGTTCTGGAGAAGAAGATTTTTAAAGGTTTTTACCATATATGGGCATGGCCGCCATGTTGGTCATGTGACCCAGGCCATTTGAAGAAATCTTTGTTCCCTCAACCCCTGAAGGCTGTTTATGAAATGTGTTTATAATTTGCTCAGTGGCTTATAAGAAGAAGTTTGAAATTGTCAAACCATGAGTATTCAGGGTCAAAGGTCAAAGAACAACCTTGACCTCTTGTACTCACAAATCTTCATGTACTCATTAAGATGACTGTATTATCCAATTTTTAGGCCTAAATCTTCAAAACTTTCCAGGAAATCTTATGTTCCAGCATTTTCCCATATTTGACCTTGCTGTAAAATGGTCAAGGTAAACCCAAGGTCATCATTTTAAACAATGTTGATAGTAATGGAATACCCAATGCTACCTATCAAGTTTCAAGGCCATCAGTCAATTGGTTCTGGAGAAGAAGATTTTTAAAGGTTTTTACCATATATGGGCGTGGCAGCAATGTTGGTCATGTGACCTGGACCGTTTGAATTAAATTTTGTTCCCTCTAACCCTGGAGGCTCTATATGAAATTAGGTTAAAAGTAGCCCTGTGGTTTTGAGGAGATTGTTTGAAATTGTCAAAATATGAGAGTTCTGGGTCAAAGAATGACCTTGACCATTTGTACTTATGAATCTTCATGCACTCATTAAGATGACTGCATACTCCAATGTTTAGGCCTTAATCTTCAAAACTTTCCAAGAAATCTTATGTTCTAGCATTTTCCCATATTTGACCTTCTCATAAATAAGGTCAAGGTCAACCCAAGGTCATCATTTGAACAATCTTGATAGTACTTGAGTACCCAATGCTACATACAAAGTTTCAAGGCCACCAGTCAACTGGTTCTGGAGAAGAAGATTTTGAAAGGTTTTCACCATATATGGGCGTGGCGGCCATGTTGGTCATGTGACCTGGACCTTATGAATAGAATTTTGTTCCCTCAACCCCTGGAGGCTCTACATGAAATTTTGGTTCAATTGGCCCAGTGGCTTTTGAGAAGATTGTTTGAACTTGTCAAAATATCAGAGTTCTGGGTCAAAGGTCAAAAACTGACCTTGACCTCTTGTACTCCTAAATCTTCATGTACTCATTAAGATGATTGTAGATACCAATTTTTAGCCCAAAATCTTCAACAGTTTCCAAGATATCTTATGTTTTAGCATTTTGCCATATAAAAGCACAAGGAAGCAAATTTGACCTTACCGTAAAAAAGGTCAAGGTCAACCCAAGGTCATAATTTGAACAACCTTGGTAGTACTCACACACCCGATGCTAAATACCAAGTTTCAAGGCCATCGGCCTATTGGTTCTGGAGAAGAAGATTTTTTTAGGTTTTTACCATATTTGGGCATGGCGGCCATATTGGCCATGTGACCAGGACCGTTTGAACAACTTTTCGTTCCCCCTTCCTCTGGAGGCCACATATGAAATTTGGTTACAATTGGCCCAGGGGTTTCAGAGAAGGAGTCGTTTGAAATTGTTGACCGACGGACGGACGGACGGACCACGGACGGACGACGACGGAGCCTTACCATCCTATAAGCTCCCCCGGAGCCGCTGGCTCAGGTGAGCTAAAAAAGCTGTTACCAAACCAAAAACGAGTGATAGTTATCAAACAACCTGATCAGGACATTTGGTTACTATGACTCTTTTTCCTTTCGTAACAGCTCTTTTTCGTTTTGTAACAGCCCCTGCATATACATAGTTAACCAGGGGTGACACTTGTTTGGACAGAATAGCTTGCATCCTATACAAGGACCCAGATGCGATGCTGATGCAAGTGTGCCAACAACAGGTCTTCCTGAACTTTCTGTACAGGTGAGCTAAAAATACCTGGTTAAGGACTGGCTCTTAATGAAGACCCTAAAGGGTCTTAACCTCTGTCCAAGCATGTCTGTCCCAATAATTAGCAATTCTCAGGTATAGTTCCAATTCAGTTTCAAAGGTAGATTATGATGAAGATTAGGAACTTTTAATTCCTTAAGCAAGTCTCAGGAGGATCTCCAAGAACGTCATGCCACAGCATTATTCCTGAAGATAGCATCACCTGTATCGATTTGAATATGTCTTGTACCGTAAAACTTCTTTGTCTTGGGACAGCTATAAGTCTGACCAAATAGTGCAGACTCAGATCAGACTGCTCCTACAGGAGCAGTCTGATCAGTGTCTACACTGTTTGCCTTTCATCTGTATCTTTTGGATGCACTATTGCATTGTAAAACCAAACTGTTCCATTTTAGGACAATTATGGTACCTATTTAAGGTGTCCCAATTTGTAGAATATTTACGGTAAGACTATAAGAATTTAAACAGCTTTAGGTAAGCTCGGATTATCTGATAATAATTCTGGGAAAAAATTTTCCTATGTCTCCACCAAGACATCTGTTGTGGTCCCTCATTAGAACTGTCTAGAGAGAAGGTTCTAATGAGGGGTAATAAATTCATTATGGAAAAATGAACAAAAAAGAAAGGATGTATGCAATCCAACACAGTTTACAATTGAAAAAAATTCGCCTTCCAGAGGAATTCAAACTTGTACCACTATCTGGCAGGCCAGCACTTAGCCCACTGAGGTACTTTCAGACAAATATGTGACGGCCTGATGCAGTCAATGGTCAGTTTTTAGAACATTCAAGGCATTATTCAACATTCTTTGACTTCCTGTGACCTAAAAAATATGGCAAAGGTCACCAAAATCTAATCAGGTCTTTAACTCTACCCAATAATGTGTATGTGCAAGTTTGGTCAAAATCCATTCATCCCTTCAGGAGATATGGTGCAGAGAAGCAGCCACTCTGACGCACACCCAAAACAATATGTCTCCTCCCCTCTGTTTTTATGGTGGTGAGAGGACAGAATCCACACCCAAAATAATGCCCCCCCCCCCCCCCCCCCCACACACACACACACCCCACATGGTGGCAGGACATAAACATTTTCTTCTTTTTTTCTGGCAATTTAAGGGCTCAATTGATTTTGCCTAAAAATTGTAACTCAAATAAAAAGCTTTTAAAGAACATCAGTTTATATTGACTAATTACTGTAAGTGAAACTATTAAGCTCCAGTAGAGAGTAATGTACGTTGTTCATGTCATTATAAAACTGCATGAACTTCTTTGTTTCAAGCAACTTAGAGAGGGGTGTAAGAAGGTATATACTGAAATAAATGAATGCATAGCTAGTACACCTGCGGAAGAAAAAGCGTTTATTTTGTCATGACAATCACATGGAGCATTCGTGTGTCGTCATACTTAAATTTTGACTGACGCTTGATTCAAACTAAAAACCACTCCAACAGCAGTTTGGGTATATTACAACAGCAGTTCATATTTTATTAGCTAACAACATATATGAGCCATGACATGAGAAAACCAACAAAGTGGCATGTGCGCCCAACCAAGACTCAGCTAGCTAGATCAGCCTGGGCTTCCACCCAATCTGATCTGCATCTTTGCTGTCTGCATGGAGGTAGCTTAGACCCCTAGCTACCCTTTAAGTGCACAGTGAAAACTCTGATCAGACTGGGCAGATGCCCAGGCTGATCTGAGTCTTCGCTGGGTGCACATGCCACTTTGTTGGTTTTGTCCTGTCGCGGCTCATATATGCTACATATTATTTGCTTACATTTTCAGTCTTGCCAATTTTCTTTTGCACATGATAATTAATTTATCTCTGTATCACCCTTTATTTGGTGTCTGCTAATTCTTTTCATTAAATATTCATATGTCAGACTGATTTATGACAATTTGCCCTCCAATTCTTTGATATTGCTGCATGAACTCAGCAAAAAAGCCATGGACATGTGTAACTGTGTGCATGTATGTGTTCATAATTATGTAAGTCTCTATGTGGGCTTGTTAGATGATTATGTGCATTATGTGTATGCATGTAAGTGAATGAAATACAGTAGAACTTCAATGGCTCAAACAGGCTTGGGACCATGAAAATAAGTTCCAGCCAAGGGTAGTTCTAGCCATCCAGGTTTAGTTTCTATATAAAGTGACTTCTAGGGACCCAGAAAAGAGTTCTAGTCAAGCAGGGTTGACATGCCATCTGAGGGTTCGAGCCAAGTTTTAATGTATACTTGTCTGCTTATCTGGCTATGCCTGCAGAGCTGTTCATGGTATTGACCTGCTGTTATTGGTTTTCAGGGCTTTTATGTATATGAACTGACAATTTCATATCGAGTTCATGGACTGTTCACGAACTGTATGGCTTATTGAATTCTTAATAACCAAATTTAAGATTCAACAATTCCCCTCTGAATGAATAAAAAGCCTGTACAGGTAAAATATGTAAGCAAGTTTGGAGAAATTCCATCCACTGGTTATGAAGATATCCTACATAGATGACTATGACTTTGAAAATGAGGTCAAAGTGACCAAAACCTAATTAGCTCTTAAACTTGTCCTAATGATGTATCCATGCAAGTTTGGAGAAATTCCATCCATTGGCTCAGGAGATATAGTGGGTACAAGAAATTGTCATCTAAGTCCTCCAGCGACCTTGAAAATAAGGTCAAGGTCACCAGTTACTGTTCTTTAAAAATTCACCAAACAATCCTGAACAGTAACTCTTCAAGAACTGCCATTGCTTATGAATGATTCATGAAATACAATTCCTGAAAAGTTAAAAACTTCTTTTAACAGATGTTCAAGAAAACACTCACTTAAATGCATGTTAGTCTAAAATTAAAAGTTTTAATAAAACACAAAATTTGCCAAAAATTTCATGAAAATCTGACTTAAGGTGAGGTGGGAGTAATTCAGCGCCGCCGTGCGGCAGTTTCTGTCTCCACGTTACGTAATGACGTCAAACGTTCCGTTTGAGAAAAACAAGATGGCGTCAACGTTAGCCACTTCTGTGATCCCTACTTGGTTTGCTCACAAAATGCAAGGAGGATGAGAGCTGAGTGAAATTTTAAGGAAATAGAAAATGCCGTAGAGAAGAAACTGAAAAAAGTGCATCTAGTTTTTTCCGCGGGGAAAGACTAACGTCAATGCACATTAAGTCGTCAGGTTGCGGCATATCTTGTATAACTATGCATAAACGAACAAAGGTATTTGAGAACGGTTTTTTGCAACAGGTACCGGAATTATTAATCTAAACGATAATTTATTTAAGTTATTACTGAAATACGAACTTTTTTCGTGAAAATCACTGAATGATAGAAGGGTGGACCTGACGACCTTATATGACATTACATATTAAGTCGTCATCTTATGTATTGGAATGTCGTCAGTAGGCTCTTAAGTTATAATTTCGTGGATTCTTTAGGAAAAAAGGAAAGGAAACTGATTTAATCAATTAATTCGATCTCTTGCAAATAATAACACGTACTATAAAGAACAGAAGCCTATCATGACGAAGATAATTCAGTAGCGGCACTGAACTCATGCCCACATGTAGCGCGGGAGGGGGTATATGTGTTTGTGCATGCATTCATGTTTATGTGCATTTCCTTCTTGTGTTCCAAGAAGCATGAGAAGCGGTTCTGGGCATTTTATTCAAACTATATCTCAGATGAGCTTGCGCATCTGCAAAGTCTGAGACCTCACTGACTGCCTGCATTATCTTTGGGCCCTTTGAACCAGGCCTTGAAGGCCTTGCTGTCAATCAGATAAGAGGAATAAGAAATTGAATAATTTGAATGAGAGAGAGAGAGAGAGAGAGAGAGAGAGAGAGAGAGAGAGAAAGGGTTTAGACACGCTTGCTGTTATAAAAAGTATCCAGTGCTGTTCGAGGACAACCTACTACCACCACCACATACTTCTCAATAATTCCAATTTAGTTCGTTTCGTGCGATTTGATTGGCTAGAAGAAAAAAACTTTCGACTTCGTAAATTTCAGCATCATAATCTCATTGAGCTATTTTTCCGCAAACTTCTAAAATCAACGATCTACAACTATTTTCCATGTTTTCGTGATGCAGATGGAAAGGCATAAAATATTGTGGACTTTATCGATGTCTAGGCTACACGCCGGCGAATCACCCACGAACATAGCATAAAGCCTTTTGGGATTTATTCAGTTTGTGAGTGATTCGCCGGCGTTTACACATCGATAAATTCCATGGAAATAAAATTCATCCCTATAGTAACATAAATAAGTCGGTTTGATGAAGTGAATCCTTTTCACGATTTATAGATCTGTTCGGTATCTAGTGTTAAACAGTGGAGGCAAGCATACATAAAAATGTCACATTAAGTCGTCGTATGTCTTATTAGGTCATCAGTGCTCTTTCCTGGTAAATATTTAATTAAATCGCATGATTTGGTACAAGGGAAATCACTCTTTCGCTTCTTTAACCATTCTTCTCAAGGCCGAGCACTTTACTATGACACGTGGCCGCATCGGAAAACTTTTAACTCATTCGCCCTAACCCGTTGAATCTGGACTATTCCGTCGCCCACTTTTGGATTAGGGTCGGAAAACAGTACCCCTAAATAATAGCATATATCTTGCAAATATCAAAAATGATAATATTTATGGCAAAAGAAAATAAAAGCTGAATAATATTGTTTTCAATTTTTGCCGCTCCTCCACTTCTGTGATGACGAAGACAAAGAGAGCATTGTGACAAAGGAAAGTGACGACTTAATGAGCCTGACGACTTAACCCGAATTTACGTTACTAGCGGGAAAGCTGTACTTTGTAGGTTTCTAGTTTCTCATCAGTTTGTTAGACGGAGTTCGCAACTGTTGAGTTGCACTTATTTTATTACAAATTTCATACGACAACAAAGCCTCGTGAAATCGAATCCAGAGTCGTACAATGAGTAGTCAGATCACTGTCTACACTTCGACCTCGCACTTTAGAGTTAACATTGTGCATAGCAGCCATAGACATGTGTTATCATGGATAGATGGATGACTTGCGATTTTACGTCGTTTTTACAAGTATTTCAGTCATATCAGAACGACGAGAGGGTGATAAAGAAAGGCTATGCGCAATGGAATTCCATTTACGGTTGGAAAGATTTCCGCCTCCAGCGTCTCGAACCCGGGCCCGCTGGATCAGCAGGCCAGCGCTTAACATACTGAGCTACCGGGTCTCCTCAGGTGTTATGATAGCACCCACACTTAAGATAGTTATGCCAAACTTCATTTATACTGGCCCTAGCGTTTGAACAACGCCAGGCAGCCGTATCAACATCGATGCGATATCGTCAGGACATTTGATAAAACGATCTGTCAATGAAGCGTATGTTTTTTGGTTTGTTTTGTTGGTGTGTTTTTTCCTTGCATTTCTTTCACTTTTGTGTCTTTCTTTTTTGTTGTTGTTGTTGAAGTGTATATCAAAGAGCCGTTTCATTGACTCTCCTACACTGTAAAAAAATCAAAAAAGAAATCCGTAGATTTTACGGAAGAATACCTGGCAACCAGCGGCCAGTCCATTTCCCGTTACTTTTACGGGTGCCCGTAAACATTGGCGGAATCATCACACAGAGTGGGGTAGACTAAGACAAGTATTGCCCTTCAACACCGTATAAAGGTATTTTCGAGTGCGGTCAGTTAACATAACTCTACCATATCGAGATTTCAAAATATTTTCTACAAGCAGACGCCCGTAAGTATGACGGTAAATGGACTGGCAGCTGGTTGCCAGGTATTTTACCGTAAAATCTACAGAATTTTTTTACAGTGTAGACACTAAAGGGAATCCAAGCTGCCTGTCATTTTCAAAGAGAGAGAGAGAGAGAGCGAGAGAGTCGCCGAAGTCCAGTCGTAGTGCAGAATATTATATAGGTTCTTTCTTGGCTCAGGTCAGGAACCGGAAAACTTGACTCGCTTACTCTGTACAAACGACAAATGGACAAGGGAATTGTTCTAATGTCATAACACGTGGAAGCCCACCCTAAAGTTGTTGCTCCAGAGAGTTTGTCAACTCGGGTGCGCGTAAACTATATTGGAGGGCAGTATGTTAATGTTCTCGATTTTTTTTTTTTTTTTGATTAAAAAAGAGTTAGCCAAGACTGGTTATGCAGAGATTGAGAGAAAATATACTACATCTGCCTTTTTCCGACGATGACAATCATTAGTGAAGAAAGTCCTAGACAAGTTTTGCCGGTAGCCTACAACAAAAAAGCGACAATTGATACGTGGCGCGTAAAGCTAGTAACGTTAACGTCACCATGCGCGACGTTAACATTTCAGTTTGACAGACAGCAAACTGGGCATTTTATGCACTTTAGCTCGAAAGTTAAGTCGGCGACCTACTATTTTTATTGCTTTAATGTAAACTTCTATCATTGGGCCATACTGTGTTAGTTTTTGAAGGAAAAAATGTGTTTTGTTTTCCCAGAATGAAGGTTTTCATCCAAGAGAGACGTGCAAAAAAGTGCGTTTTCCATAGAACGCCGTTATAACGCCGGGTCGAAAATGAGGAAAAATTGACGTTTTTGAGGTCAGATATCTTGAAAACGACAACGGCGACCCCCTTTTTTTATTACATTTTCTGAAAGAGGGACTGAAAATGTACAACATAGGGAAGTATGAATAAAATCATGTGTTTTGTCAATTACTCCCACCTCACCTTAAATTAAAGAATATGACAGTTTATAGATATTAAAATGTTGAGCTGGGAACCAGCAAAGCTGTGAGTTAATGACGTCATAAACTCACAGTCAAAAATGAACATCCTAAATAACTTCAGTTTGAAACAAATTGTAGGTGTATAAAATGCATAAATCTATATTTTACTTCATAAAGAAACGATTAAAACTAAACAATACTGTAAAAGTAAGCAACCTATGCACTTATTCTAGATTAAAATATTTGTCATGTAAAAGGAACTTCCAAAATGGCGGCCTCCATGACAGCCATTTTGATTTTTTAAAATCTTCATGTCTTTCTCATTTCAAGTCCGATTTTCATGATATTTTCATTTAATTTAATTGCTAATTGATGTCTTCAATTTAACGTCTGTTCATATTTCAGTGGGTGTTTTCCTTTAAAGGACAATTTCAAAATAATAAGGTCTAATCAATCATTGCTTATAAATGTTAAAGTGTTCTAAACACTCATGAATGCTAAATGTGGCTTATTTCAGGAGGATTCATGAATAGTATTTGTTCATGAAATGAACATGACTGATTCATGAAAATCCGTTCCTGTAAGGCTAACAACTTTTATGATCAGTTCATGAATAATTTCACAGTTTCATGACTGGTTAATAAATGTTTGAAGAACAGTTCAAGAAATTCATGTCTATTTCAGGAACCCTTTATGAATTGCTATAGCTCATCAAATGTTCAAGATTATGTCATGAAATACAGGTTCTGAAATGTTGAGAGCCAAATAGTACTTGTTCATGAACTAATTTTTTGAATCAATAAATAATGAATAAATTTTCCAAATAGGTTCATGAACTTTAAATAATCACTTACTCTATTGCTTTTCGTGAAAAGTTATAAACTTAGTTTGAGAGCTTTTCATGAACTGAACAGCTTTTTCTGAAAATAATGAACTCTTCATAAAAAGCTGTAGAGTAACTGACCATTTTACATTCACAAACACAACTGAAATATTAATGAACAATTCTACAGCATTTCATGATCTGTTTTGCTTTTGATGAAAGCTTTATAGTAACTGACCATTTTTCTGAAAACTTCATAAACCTTCATGATTCTATGAAACTTCTAATAGTAATAAATATTTCAGGGTTTTTTTTACAAACAAGAAACAAACAGTTCAGAAACTGTCTGTCAGCTAGGTTAATGTCCAAAATAATTTATAATTATGAACTGCAGCAGGTTTTATTGAATTGCAGAGGAAAAAGAATAATCAAATGATAAATAAACCAGGTCAACATACAAATCGGCAAAAGAAAATCAACCTAATTTATATCCAAAACAACCTTCCAACATGCAAGCTGCCTTATAATGTACAGTACTGTGCAGAATTTATTCTAGCCCCAATGATTTCAAATTGAAATCCTTCGGACTAGAATACTTTCCGCACAATGCATTTTCAGTATATTTTCATGTCTGCAAAATTATGGTACATGGAAACACTTCCAGGGGAAGCAATTCTTACCAAGAAGAATTTGCCTCCCAATTCATTGCAGGCTTTTCTTAACGGAACAAATCTGGTCCTTCTGAGAGCAAAAGTTTTTCTTTCAGAGTACCCCCATTTTGGTTTCATCATCAAGAGACTCAAATTAGAAATAATCACAAAACAAGTGGGCCAAGAGGCCCTGAATTGCTCACCTGAGCAAAAAGGTTAAAGGTCAAACTAGGGTCATAATTTGAACAAACCTGATAATTGGCAACCATTTCCAAATGGTTCTGAAGAAGAAGATTTTTAATGTTTTTCTATGTATTGCTATGGTTCAAACCCTAGACCCCCTAGGGCAGGGCCATTTTGGACCCTGGGGCTATCATTTGAATAATCTTGGTAAAGGACCACTAGGCAATGCTAAAAGCTAAATTTCAAGCCTCTGAGCCAATTGGTTCTGAAGAAGAAGATTTCTGAATATTTTTCTATGTATTTCTATGGTTCAAACCCAGGACCCCCTGGGGCGGTACCATTTATGACCCTGGCACCATCATTTGAACAAACTTGGTAAGGGACCACTAGGCAATGGATCATACAAAATTTCAAGCATCTGCACTAAGGGGTTCTGGAGAAAAAGGTTTTTAAGTACATTTTAATTTTGAACCCAAGACTCCCTGCCCCAGGGCTATTTTGGATCCCAGGGCCACCATTTACAGAAACTTTGTAGGAGTCCACCAGCCAATGCATCATACCAAATTTCAAGCATCCGAGCCAAGTGGTTCTGAAGAAGAAGATTTTTTAATAGTTTCCAATGTATTTCTATGGCTCAAACTCAGGACTCCCTGCTGCAGGGCCATTTTGGACCCTGGGGCCATCATTTGAACAAACTTGATAAAGGACAACAAGGCAATGCATCATACCAATTTTCAAGTATCTCAGCCAAGTGGTTCTGAAGAAGATTTTTGCATATTTTTCTATGTTCTTCAATGGTTCAAACCCAGGACCCCCGGGGGCGGGGCCATTTTGGGCCCTGGGGTCACCATTTGAACAAACTTGGCAAACTTGGTAAAAGACTACTAGGCAAAGCTACGTACCAAAATTCAAGCATCTGAGCCAAGTGGTTCTGAAGAAGATTTTTTTTAATATTTTACTATATATTTCTACGGTTCAAACCTAGGACTCATTTGGGACCCTGGGGCTACCATTTGAACAAACTTGGTAAAGGACTACTAGGCAATGCTACATACCAAATTTCAAGCATCTGAGCCTTGCGGGTCTAAAGTAGAAGATCTTTTTAATATTTTTCTATGTATTTCTATGCTTCAAATCTTGGACTCCCTGCCCCAGGGTCCATTTTGGACCCTGGGGCCACCATTTGAACAAACTTGGTAGAGGACCACTAGGCAATGTTACATACCAAATTTAAAGCATCTGAGGCAAGCAGTCCTGGTGAAGAAGATTTTTAAGTATTTTTTAGTTTCTAACCCAAGACCCACTGCCCCAGGGCCATTTTGGACCCTGGGGCCACCATTTGAATAACTTGGTAGAGGACTACTAGGCAATGTTACATACCAAATTTCAAGCATCTTAGCCTTTTATTTCAGGGTAGAATATTCTTAAGTATTTTTAGTTTCGAACTCAAGACCCCTGCCCCAGGGCCATTTTGGACCCTGGGGCCACCATTTGAATAACTTGGTAGAGGACTACTAGGCAATGTTACATACCAAATTTCAAGCATCTTAGCCTTTTATTTCAGGGTAGAATATTCTTAAGTATTTTTAGTTTCGAACTCAAGACCCCTGCCCCAGGGCCATTTTGGATCTTGGGGCCACCATTTGAACAAAGTTGGTAGAGGACTACTAGGCAATGTTACATACCAAATTTCAAGCATCTGAGCCAAGTAGTTCTGGGGTAGAATATTTCAAGTATTTTTTAGTTTCCAACCCAAGACCCCCTGCCCCAGGGCCATTTTGGACCCTGGGGCCACCATTTGAACAAACTTGGTAGAGGACCACTAGGCAGTGCTTCATACCAAATTTCAAGCATCTGAGCCAAGCAGTTCTGGAGAAGAAGGTTTTCTATTCTATGCCCTGGATGTTGGAACAAATATTCATTTCCTCAACCCCTGGAGGCTCTATATGGAATTTGGTTTCAAAATTGGCCTAATGGCTTTTGAGGAGATTGTTTGATATTGTCAAAATGAGAGAGTTCTGAATCAAAAGTCAAAGAATGACCTTGACCTCTTGTACTCATAAACCTTCATGAACTCATTAAGATGATAATGTTGATACCAATTTTTAGGCCTAAATCTTCAAAACTTTCCATGAAATCTTATGTTCTAGCATTTGCCCATATTTGACCTTGCTGTAAAAAGGTCAACCCATGGTCATAATTTGACCAATCTTGATAGTGCTCGAGTACCCAATGATATATAGCATGTTTTAAGGCCATCTGTCAATCAGTTCTAGAGAAAAGGATTTTTTAAAGTTGTTTTTAACATATGTGCACAGTGGCCATGTTGGTCATGTGACCTGGACCTTTTGAACAAATTTTCATTCCCTCAAACCCCTCCCCCCCCCCCCCCCCCCCCCCCCCCCCCACCACACCTCCATCTGGTTACAATTGGCTTGTTGGTTTTTGAGGAGATTGTTTGAAATTGTCAAAATGAAAAAATTCTGGGTCAAAGGTCAATGTATAACCTTGACCTCTTGTACACACAAATCTTCATGTATTCATTAAGATGACTGTATATACCAATTTTTAAGGCTTTATCTTCAAAACTTTCCATGAAATCTTATGTTCTAGCATTTTCCCATATTTGATCTTGCTGTAAAAAGGTCAAGGTCAACCCAAGGTCATAATCTGAACAATCTTGATAGTACTTGCATACCCAATGCTACATACCAAGTTTCAAGACCATCGGTCAATTGGTTCTGGAGAAGAATATTTTTAAAGGTTTTTTTACCATACATGGGCATGGCGGCCATATTGGTCATGTGACCAGGACATCTGAACAAATTTTCATTCCCTTAACCCCATGGAGGCTCTATATGAAATTTGATTACAACTGGCCGAGGGGTTTTGAGGAGATTGTTTGATATTGCCAAAATATGAGAGTTCTGGGTCAGCGGTCAAAGAACGACCTTGACCTCTTGTACTCACAAATCTTCATGTTCTCATTAAGATGATAATGTAGATAGTAGATACCAATTTTTAGGCCTAAATCTTCAAAACTTTCCATGAAATCTTATGTTCTAGCATTTTCCCATATTTGACCTTGCCATAAAGAAGGTCAAGGTCAACCCAAGGTCATAATTTGAACAATCTTGGTAGTACTCGCGTACCCAATGCTACATACTAAGTTTCAAGGCCATTAGTCAATTGGTTCTGGAGAAGAAGATTTTTAAAAGTTTTTACCATATCTGGGCGTTGCAGCCATGTTGGTTATGTGATCTGGTCTGTATGAATAAATGTTCATTCCCTCAACTCCTGGAGGCTCTATATGAAACTTGGTTTCAATTGGCCCAGTGGCTTTTGAGGAGTTTATTTGGAATTGTCAAAATGAGAGAGTTCTGGGTCAAAGAATGACCTTGACCTCTTGTACTCATAAATCTTCATGCACTCATTAAGATGACTGTAGATACCCATTTTTAGCCAAAAATTTTCAATAGTTTCCAAGAAATCTTATGTTCTAGCATTTTGCCATACAAAAGCACTAGGAAGCAAATTTGACCTCACCATAAAAAAAGTCAAGGTCAACCCAAGGTCATAATTTGAACAACCTTGGTAGTACTTGCGTACCCAATGCTACATACTAAGTTTCAAGGCCATCAGTCCACTGGTTCTGGAGAAGAAGATTTTTTAAGGTTTATACCAT
The DNA here is from genome assembly GCA_963989385.1 of Ctena decussata. Lineage (NCBI taxonomy): Eukaryota > Metazoa > Mollusca > Bivalvia > Lucinida > Lucinidae > Ctena > Ctena decussata. The sequence continues at coordinate 50,583,856 of OZ022510.1, read as the reverse complement.
ATATGGGCATGGCGGCCATATTGGTCATGTGACCAGGACTGTTTGAACAATTTTTCGTTCCCCCTTCCTCTGGAGGTAACATATGAAATTTGGTTAGAATTGGCCAAGCGGTTTCAGAGGAGAAGTCTTCTGAAATTGTTGACGGACGGACGACGTACGACGACGGAGCCTTACCATCCTATAAGCTCCCTCGGAGCCGCTGGCTCAGGTGAGCTAAAAACAGGAGAAGTATCCATTTACCTCAATTTCCTTTCTTCTAGCATCAGAAAGCGAATTTGACCTTGTCATTGAAAAGGGTAAAGGTCAACTCAAGGTCATCTTTGTTGTACTCAAGTACCAATGCAATATATCACCATGTTTCAAGGCCATCGGTCAACTGGTTCTAGAGTAGAAGATTGTTAGCCATATATGGATATAGAAGCCATCTTGGTCATGTGACCCGAACCATTTGAGCAATTTTATTATTTCTTTTCCTCAGCACCTGGAGGCTTTAAATGAAATTTGGTTACAACTGGCCCAGTCGCTTTTGAGGAGATGTTTGAAATTGTTGAAATATGAGAGTCCTGGGTCAAGGTCAAATAATGACCTTGACCTCTCGTACTCACAACTCTTCATGTACTCATTAAGATGGCTGCGGATACCAATTTTTAGGCCAAAATCTTCAAAACTTGTAATGAAATCTTATGTTCTACCATTTTCCCATAGTTTACCTTGCCGTAAAAAAGGTCCAGGTCATTCAAGATCATCATTTGAACAATTTTGGTAGTACTTGATGCTATGCACCAAGTTTTAAAGCCAATGAATACTAGTTCTGGAAAAAAAGATTTTAAAATGTTTTTACCATATATGGGCATGGTGGCCATGTTGGTCATGTGACCTGGACTGTTTGAAAAAAATTTTGTTCCCTCAGCACCTGGAGGCTCTATTTGAAATTTGGTTACACTGGCCCAGTGGCTTTTGAGGAGATGGTTGAAAAAATTGTCAAAACATGAGAGACCAAAGAATGACTGTGAATGACGAATCTTCATGTTTTCATTAAGATGACAGTATATACCAATTTTTGGGCCAAAATCTTCTATAGTTTCCATTAAATCTAATGTTCTAAAAATTTCCCATGTAAAAGCACCAGAAAGCAAGTTTGACCTTGCCATAACAAATTCAAGGTCAACCCAAGGTCATCAATTACACAATTTGGCAGTATTCATGTACCCAATGCTACATACCAAGTTTCAAGTCCATCAGTTTATTGGTTCTAAAGAAGAAGAGTTTTTCAGGTTTTTACCATATATGGGAGGTGGGGCTAAGTTGAATATGTGACCCAGACCCTTTGAACAATATTTCATTCCAGCAAGCCCTGGATGCTCTACTGGCGTGCGACCAGTAATGGCCACGTACCAGTGGTGGCCGTTTGCATTTTGCACGCGCAATGATGTATTTGATCCGTCTCAGATTTGGCCATTTTGTAAAAGGAAACAAAAGGAACTCCCACTAAAAAGACTGGTTAAATTATCTCCCCGGAAGGCAAAAGGTTAACAATTTCCCAAAGCTACCCTCATACCAACATTATTGCCTTGCCGGCGATCACAACCCTTGATACACACATAATTAAATACAGAAATAAACATGAACAAATTGCTTTATACATGATTACCTATGACGAAAAAGGTATAACCTGCAACCAGCCTGCAAAAAAAGCATCTAAATTCTTGTAAATGACAGGACACGTGTAACCATTATTTATGTTTGTTTTCGACGTAATGTAGCGTGCGCCTACGAAATGACTACGTCAGAGTTTTAAAGCCCGTTTCTGATAGTTGCTTATATTATATCTGTGCTGAACGCGCTAAAACTATTTAACTCTGACAAAGACCACAGACTTACAATGACATATCATCAAAGTTTAAATCCGTAACAAGGTTTTGAAAAATGCATCATTCAACGCATGGCATTCGTGACGGCCATCACTGGTACCCCACGCTCGTATTTCAATGCGTTTTGGTGACCTAGTTTGAGGATCTGTCACAGGCACAAGTTATAGTCTATTTCAAAAAATAAATCAGTATTATAACGACAGTTACCCCTAGTTTATTAAACCAAAATATAGAATCACTAATCACTATATGTCCGTTACAAGATAAAAAGAGTAACAAAAAAATGGCCATCACTGGTCGCCAGCCAGTATATGAAATTTGGTTACAATTGACCAAGTGGTGTCACAGGAGATGTTGTTTGAAATTTCGGACGGACAATGACGGACGGACGACAGGGCCTGCCTAACCTATAGGTTCCCTCAAAGCCTTCAACTAAGGTGAGCTTAAAAGTAGTTTGTGCAATATATAGTCAACTCTCAATATCTTGAACACTGGTATCTCAAAGTATCTTCTTATATCAAAGAATACAGTTTCAATACATTTCCTATTTTTATTTTCATTTCAATGCCTTTTATATCAGACTACTGATATCTCAAAGTAAATTTTCTGGGACCAGAAAATTTACTTTGAGATATCAGTAGGTTGGGATGAACTACGACTTTGAGATATCAAGAGCTGGTGGTATTTGTGCACTACTCAAAACAAGTATTGAGGAAGTTTATTAAGTAAGATGTAATACTCTTTTCCTTTTTTAACTGTTTTCATTAGTTTTCTAAATCTGAGGAAAAATTAATCTCTCGCAAACAAGTTAGATCAAACAGATCAATTAGAAACGGATACTTGAGACGAATAAAGTGGCATGTGCAACCAGTGAAGACTCAGATCAGCCTGGGCATCCACCCAGTCTGATCATAGTCTTCACTATCCGTATGCAAGTAGCTTAGACCCATAGCTACCCTTTAAGTGCACAGCAAGACTCTGATCAGACTGGGCCACTGCCCAGCCCATCATATAGAACACATGCCTCTTTGTTAGTTTTCTCATTTTGTGCTCCTATGACTGTCATTCTACTATTTCAAAATGCAATTCTGGCAAAATCTGCTATTTCAAATTGTATTATTTTACCACAATTTTTATTCCATGTCCAAGTTTTGAAATTAAAATACAATGAATTCAGTAACAAATCCAGGAAGAAAATATTGTTGATAACAATAATAATCGTTGATAACAATAATCTATCCAATCTTTTATCATATTAACAACATTTGCGGTTACACGCACACTCACTGATTATACCTAATACGGACTGATAAATTTCTTCTCTGAAAGCTATATGGCCAATACCTTTACATCAGTGCATCAATACTGCGAACTACAAAAGATGCTAGAAGCATCTGACTTATTGTAAAAAGGTATATGATTAGCAGTTTTAGAAAAACTGAGTGTTAATAAAGCTCTTAGTGCAGGGCACCTGACCATGTATCTGCCTGATTCACACCAGTGGTAGGATGTTACAAAATGAAAAAGAGTCATTGTTACAAAACAACCTGATCAGGGCGTTTGGTAACTATGACTCTTTTTCATTTTAAAGCAGCTCCTTTTCGTTTCAAAACCGACCTTGTATATACAGTAGAACTTCAAGGCTCCAACAGGCTTGGGACCATGAAAATTAGTTCTAGCCAAGGGTAGTTCTAGCCATCCAGGGTTAGTTTCCAAATAAAGTGGTCTCTAGGGACCAAAAAAAAAAAAGAGTTCTAGCCAGGCAGGGTGAACGAGCCATCAGGGTTCGAGCCATTGAAGTTATACTGTACATAGTTAACCAGGGGTGTGATTGGCCAGAACAATCTTAATGCCTAAGTGTCGCCTGAAAATTCAAGGCTTTAATAAATGTAAATTAGAACTGCAGGAAAACATACACTGTGTAAAATAAAACAGATATTGCCATTAAAAGAAGGTGCAAAAGCATGAAGAAGTATTTTTTATGAAATAACACTATTTGGGACAACCTTCTAGGTAATTTTCTTATTTCTCCAAAACTTGGATGGCATCTTACTTGAATCATCTCATATGATATTATTTTGACTTAATTCTTATAAATTACTGAGTTCAACAACATCATGATTTGAACAACAAGTAGGCAAATTTAGCACAATATGTTATCATTAAAATAGCCAAAATGCAGGTTTAGTTTTAGCTATGCTACCAGTAACTGCTTAGTGCCAACAACTGCTCAGATGCCAGTATACCCATTTCATGGCTCAATCTATCCTTTATCAGAGCTCAAGGATAAACCAAAATTCAGGGCTGAAGCCCTGAATTTTGGTTTGTCTTAGAGCTCTTACATGTGATATAGAACACCAGAATCAATATCACCAAGAAAGACCATATTGAAACAGTGTTCTTAATTACCCCCATCTTATTTATTACAGACCAGCTTAACCAAGAAACAATTAAATAGATTACCAAATCAGCTGCTAGCAGGCGGCTAACCTAATAAGTAGAATGACACAACTCTACACAAAATTACCAGAATGATACTTCAGATAATGAAATTTTAGCTTTTCCTGAGGTGAAGAGAGAGCATTGTACAGGAGAGCAATAATCAGTGTTCAATACCTAGAGGTGCAAATATATATATATATATATGGATATATATTATGTTCATTTTTTTGTGCCAAAGTTGACCTTGCCACAAATTAGGTCAAGGTCAAGGCAGGGTCATCATTTAAACAAACTTTGTTGGGTCAAGTCTTCAATGCTACATACCGAATTTCAAAACCATTGGCTTTTCAGTTCTAGAGAAAAATATTTCTAGAGGGTGTTTACCATAGATGGTCATGTGATCAAAATCACCTGAAAAAACTTGTACATCCCTGACCCAGGGAGGCCCCACATGGAATATAGCTTCAACTGGCCCAGTTGCTTCAGGAGACTTTCTTTTTTTGATTTTGATGAGATAGACTTTCAGTGACTTTGACTTAATCTATTCATCTGCTCATTTAGTTAAACGTATGTACCAAATATTAAACCTTAGACTTAATAATTTCTGAGAAATCCACTGTCAAGCATTTTCCCATATAAAAGCATTCAAGAATCACTTGTGACTGTCAGACTCAAAATTCATGAATGATTCCACTGATTCATGACTCACTCAAATTTAAGTCTGATTTGGCTTGATTAAGGCTTATAGTGTTAAGGCTGAATTAATGACTTGTTAATTCATAGTTAATTAGTAGTGGTCACACTTGAAATGATGGTGGGTAGGGGTACACACTACAGACCACTGACTGACAGAAAGCAATATTCCCAGGCATACGTACAAGATACTGTCCTTAAGGCTGTGAAGTTCTAAAAGTGGTGACCATAATATACATAGGATGCAAGAGGCATTACATATACAGCCTACTCTCAATATCTCAAAGTCGAATTTTATATCAAACCACTGATATCTCAAAGTAAATTTTCTGTTCCCAGAAAATTTACTTTGAGATATCAGTAGTTTGAGATAACAGGAGTTTAAAATGTAAATCAAAATAGTAAATGTATCCAGACTTATAATATTCTTTGATAAAAGACGGTACTTTGCGACATCACTGATTGACATATCAAGAGTTGACTGTGTATATATTATAATAACTAGAAAAGAGCCCGCGCAAGCGCGGAAATATTTCATGATGGTCAAGTTTATATAAAAAAGCGAGTTTTGATTGTTCAATGTAAATGGCCTTAGGCCCAGGTGAAGATATGACCTTTACCATGAATACTCACTAAAGCTTCATTTACCTAATTAGTTGTCTGCATCTACAAACTTTCAGGTAGCAGACTGCATTGTTTCTAAAAAAATCAACTTTTTTCACTTTTTCCTATAGAAAACCTAAGTGACTCAAAAGTTGACCTTGCCGTAAAACAGATCAAGGTCATCCCAGGGTCATCATTTATATAAATTTTGTTGAGCTTTTGAGTCCTTGATGCGACATGCTAAGTTTCAAGATCATAGGCTTTGTGGTTCGGGGGAGGGGGGTGGGAATTGGTTGATTTGATGCTTAACGTCCAGGGTAAACAGCTAAGGTCATGTCGGGACGGTCAGTTAACCTAACCACACTATTCCTGGGCAGGCTTAGACCTCCTAAGCGGTTAACCAGTACTAAGTACACATACTTTCGCCAGTAACTGACAACTGCCCTTCTTGAATCAGCGGAAGGAGAAACAAAAGTATGTGGCCAGACCGGGTTTCGAACCCAGGACCTCTGACTTATGAGTCAGGTGCCCTACCGATTGCGCTACGCGGCCCGGCGTGGTTCTGGGGGAGAAGATTTTTGAAATTTTTTACCATAATAAATGTTTCCCATCTTGGTTATGTGACCTGTCCTGGGTATTTTTTTCTGGAAAAATTGGGTCCTGGAACGTTTTGGGGGAAAATCTTCAAGCCCTCTGAAGACTAAAGGCTTATTTAGCTTCGTTGAATCATTGAAATTGATTTGTCTGCTTCGCTGGAAAAAATGCCCTTTCTTACCTGGCGCATGTGTGTTAACCTTAGACATTCTTAATTTTTGTCTTTTCGAAAGTTCAGTTCAGTTTGAATTCTCCTAACGACATTCCCCAAGTGGCTTAGCGGTACGTAACCATAGCCACACACACTTGGCGCCGTGTGTTCGTCCAACTTTTCGAAAGACCATGTGCGTTGAGCTTTATTCTTCAATGGGCGAGTTCAATAGGCTACTCGTATTGACTATCGTTCTGGAAGAAAATGGGTCGTTTCGAGCCAGGGCCGTCACGCGGGACTATGACCATTCAGTTCTTCATCCGTTTAGACATATGAGCAAAAATACAAAAATAAATCGTTATTTATGGGGAATGACGTACGTTCATGGGTCGGATTTTTGCATTAGAACCTGCTAAATTTGGACTTGCTACACTTGGCGCCGTGTGTTCGTCCAACTTTTCGAAAGACCATGTGTGCGTTGAGCTTTATTCTTCAATGGGCGAGTTCGATAGGCTACTCGTATTGACTATCGTTCTGGAAGAAAATGGGTCGTTTCGAGCCAGAGCCGTCACGCGGGACTATGACCATTCAGTTCTTCATCCGTTCAGACATATGAGCAAAAATACAAAAATAAATCGTTATTTATGGGGAATGACGTACGTTCATGGGTCGGATTTTTGCATTAGAACCTGCTAAATTTGGACTTGCTAAGCAGTGCGCCGATATAACGACGCACAACCGAAACGACCGGATTAATTTAAAACGTGTATTCGAGTACACGATAGTTTCACTCGAACGCACCCATTGTTGACATCGAAGTTTCTAGAAAAATACCTCGGAGAATTTATAATGAAAGACGAATTTAATTCCCAAATTCTTTAAATCTACGTGAAACTAAAACACACGCTAACCGAAATTATCAATGATAGCAATATGCGAAAGAACCAGTATAGAAATTACGCTTGAAAATGCCACCAATTTGGCAGTTTATGCGTTACTTCGTTTATTTAGTATTATAGATATGTAAATCTGTGTTTAAGTTCAAACACACCTGGCAAACTAACCAATCTGAGAGCAATATACTGCTATCATTATTTAATCAGAAAATGAAAAAAATTTTGTATATAATCAGAAACAGGGGTATGGAACATGCTAAAGTATCAACACAAACATGTGATCTACTTTCAACTATCATCACCTTATCGCAAATTGTTTGCAAAAGCTGCTCAATAAGTTGACACAGCCGAGGAAAAATAAACATTTCGTTCTAGACAAGTACTCACTGTATTGACAAACACAGACTCTAGTGTCTTCAAGAGTATGCATTAGATTGGATTGTGTCCAGCATCTTTCTTGGATCATCAGGAATTGCTTTTCTTTTTTATAGATTCCATAGTATTTTCTAGTTGTATCATATGGGCCTTTCAACAATACTGACCTGTTATGTGTATGGTACATTGTACCTTACTATAGTCTAGTCTAAGCTTAGTCCTTACAGCTTTCTCAGTTAATGGGCTCACAGGGTATAATCGATTCTGCCAATTTTCACTTCCTGCAGAGACTGCTGCTGTACATCATATTTGGTTTCTGCCGAGACTGTCCCCGATCTCTTGCTTCCTGCAGAGACTTCTGTACATGATACATGGCTTCCTGCAGAGACTGTCCGCATGATTCTGCTTCCTGCCGAGGCTCTCGACAGGAAGCAGATTCATGCGGACAGTCTCGGCAGGAAGCCATTTTACGAGGACAGTAGTCTCTGCAGGAAGCAAGAGTTCCCGGACAGTCTCTGCGAAAGCCAATATGATGGACAGTCTTGGCAGGAAGCGAAAATTGGCGGAATCGATTATACCCTGTGGGACTAAGAAGTGGCAGACAACAGCAGATCTAATACAAGTGTATGGAATCAGTGTCTATTCTAGAGAGGGGGATTGGGGGATTCGCCCACATTTCTGACAATTCCCCCCTAATTCTTCGCAGAAGGGGGAAAATTATATTCTTTATTTCATTCATAAAAATAGATTTAAATGATATCTAAAAGCTTTGTGTGTACTCACTGATACTAAATTGTTGCTAAAATACTAGGTACAATTGTTTTTATGTAGTTTAAGCCAAATTTTAGAGTTACAAGTTTGAGTGATACCTTTTCTCTGTCAAAAATCCCCCGTTTTTTCAATCCTAGAATAGACACTGTAATACACATTCAAGGGCAGCAACTCTGCCATTTTTATTTTTTTCTCTTTCTTACTATGTTTCACTTGGGGTCAACTCTTGAAGAGTAGATCCCATTTTGTAAGGGCCTTGTCATCCAGGGAACCAAACAAGAAGTCACAAAGTATGCCCATTCACTTTATGGAAGATAGTCTACTTCTTATTCCATTTATTGAGAGAGCTGTAAGCAGAGCTCTAGATAAGAGGGGTATTTGATGATAATTGAGGGATAATTATTTTTATTTCTCATTGAAACCATATGTTGTGACTCCTCATCTGAACCGTCTCGTCGAGACGGTTCAGATGACGGGTCACAACATATGCTTTTATATAGAATTAACAAAAATTATCCCTAATTTGTTTTAAAATAGAGCATGGTCATCAAAACATAGTCAACTCTTGAGATTGTCCCACACATATATGCTTGTTTGGTGGGAATAAGCCGAAGGTTCATAAGATATATCGATTCTAGTGAAATTTCCACATACTGAAGTCTGTGTGACTTTGAAAATAAGATCAAGGTCACCAAAATCTAATGTCCCTTAGGTATATCCATGGAAGTTTTATGAATTTCCACCAATCGGTTCAAGAGACATTGTGGATACAAGAAATTGCCACGCCAACCCATGGAATTTAACAGTCTAAGACCTCCTGTAACCTTGAAAATTGGTCAAACTCACCAACACTTAATCAGTTCACTGGCTTGTCCCAATGATGTTTCCACGCAATTTTGGTATTGTCACACAGACACTGACGCATCACACTTAAACCAATATGTCCCCCTAACCTTTGGTGGGGGGACATAATAAAAGTAGCTAGGTAGACTGTTGAAAAGATGCCTTGTTAGCAAATCACATCATTATTTTTGAACAACTGGGTTCAAATTTTCAGGTACTGCCTTGAGTTTCCAAACAGTAGATTTCTGAGGTTTGCAGTCATTTTGTCCCAATGATGTACAGTATGTATTCTTTTTTTTTTTTTTTTTTAACTGATTATGTTTGTCACAGCCTCAAAGAACAATTTAGTTCAAACAATGCAGGTTAGTTCATTCATGTTAACCGTAAGCCATGTGCCAAGTCATAGACTGTCTCCAGTCGTTATATTTTATATTTTACTAGCCAAGAAGAGAAAAAACTCAGTCAGGAATAAATTTTACACAACATTATTGTAGAGTTATCTGAGAAACATTTTTTGAAATTCTGAAGACGTAAATTTTGTCGTCTGCTTTTTGGCACATTAAGGGTCAAATTTACATGTTTCAAGGAAGTTGCAGGCCGCAAATAATCTCACAACTCAGCAATTTCTTCAACAGATATCTTCAGGGAGCCGTAATTGGATAATCTGCCTAATTTATAATTTGCAAGGGTCCAAGCAATTTAGAATGCCAATATTTTGCAATGGGATAGTGAAGATGGCACAATGTATCTAACAGTCAAACCTGTCTGAAGGGTCACTCTAGAGGTCAAAAATATTGGCTGCTTAAGACAGATGACCCCTTAATACAGGTTCACTGCACATTTTTTTGGTTCAGGAGACTCAGAAAGGTGGATGTTTAAGACAGGTGACTGCTTAAGACAGATGACCCCTTAATATGGTTCATTGCCATTTATTTTGGTTCAGGAGACCCAAAAGGGTGGCTGTTTAAGACAGGTGACCCCTTAACAGACAGGTTCTACTGTATAGGTCTATATTTAGCATGGTCTTGAAATTTATGTATAAATCAGGGTTGATTAGCAATGTTTTGCCCAAAGACTGCTGATTTCAACATCCTAAAATAGATAGCACATGGTTATGTGGTACAAGGCTCGTTAGCTATGGTGCAGAGGATCTCAGGTTTGAATCCATTACTACACATCTACTATCTGATGCAACAGACATCCTTCTAAAGGCAATGAAAATCTGTTACAGTCATCTGTCAGATCAAATTTTCTGTCAAAAAACTGATTTCTTTGGATTGGATTACAACTGTACCATTCAGTTAAAGACGCGGTTACTAGATTTGTGACATCATTCAGAGCCCCGCTTTACTCTGTGAATGTCAAGCTAACAAAGCAACCTCCGCGGAAGTCGTTAATGATGTAGTTGACAGCTACCGTTCGAGGTAAATTTTGTGATAAAAGATCAAATGAGCAGGCGTCTGTGAAGAATGAATTTGATCATTTGTCTTTTTATTGTTTTGAGATGACGGAACCTTTCTGAACCTGCTCCAAAAACGAACTGAGCTGCATGGTCTTTTGCTTTCATATTCTGCACCAAAGATATAGCGGGTGCATGTAAATAGGAAACCTATACCTTTTACAATGGGTTCTTTTTTGCTACCTCAATTTGAATATGCTCAAAAATCCCCTCATACCCCATCCCCACAATCACCAGAGTAGGAATTGCTCCAACAGTGTTTGTCACTTCTAGCAGATAGCCTACTACCGCAGTGATCGTTTGCACAAGAGTAACCAGGAACTTCATGACGTGCATAATTTATTTCATACACTTTTAGGGGATCAACGTGTAGGGGAAATATGTAGGGGAAATATCTCCTAGGATAGTAAAGATTGGTACACCTATATCTTTTGGCAATTGGTATTGAAATCTTGTCTACTGTATAAATTCAGCATGTCAATTTGACAAAAATTTCAATATGCACATGCATATTTGCTTATGGGCAGCTATATTCTTCCCAGCAGGCACATAACATCGAAATGACGTCATACTGACGTTGATGCGACATGATGTCGCATCGACGTCAGTCTGACATCATTTCGACATCACGTGCCCGCTGGGTTGACTGAAGTGGCTAGTGGCACTGTGACCCATCACTACTATTAAACTGGTGCAATAGTTTCCAGTACTTTCAAGCTGACACCCCAAAAAATGTTGCGAAATTCACACAGGTATAAAAGTATCAAAGTAACTTACACATCATGGACTTCTACATCCATTAAACAGCAGTTTACCTGCCCACTTAATCAAAACTACTGACATAGATCTCAACCCTAACAGAATTTAAAATAGATTACTTCATCCATACACTTGTTTGATATGTACAGAGATTATAATCTTAATCTGATTTTTTATTTTCTACCTGAAGAGCTAGGTATCTTATTTACCCAAAACACTGTCAGCAATTTTCTGTCATCTTAATGACATGTTGTAAGAGCCTGGTACAGATAGAGTTACTGCACTATAATGAATAACTTCTTTAAATATCAAGGCCTGGGCCCAGTTGTTCAAAACTAATGATGTTTTTAGTTAACAAGATGTTAAAATTTCAAATGTATGACACATAAAATCACTGCTATTTCTTTTTTTCTTTTTTCTTTTTGGCCAAAAAAATGTGAGACGCTTTTGCAGTGCAAAAGCTCCTCTCATTTTTTCAGCAAAAATATGAACACACTTGATTTTATTCTATGTGTACTGGAAGATTTGATGAATCACTGACTAACCATTCAGCCCTGGTTATTCAAACATGAAGCCATGGCCTTACATTGTCGAATGCATATATATATACATTTTTGGGGGGTAGGTCACTTTGTGAGCCTGTCAGGCACACTAGACACCAAGTACACCCCAACAGTGGAGGTTGTCCTACCAAGGAGTGATTCTGCTTTCTATCAGAACAAGTTTTTACCCACACCACAGGCATTGTAGATGACTAAACACCGAAAATACGTAAAAAAAAACTTACTAATTTCTCTACATCAGTTTTTCCAGTCACATCTTCACTTGCTTCATCCCGAGCTTCTTCCAACAAGACTTGATCCATCTAAACTTTTACTATCGATAAATGTTCATCAATAGTCCCGGCCCCCAGGGAAGCAATCACTTTGTTCCTACGAAGCATACATTTGGGGCTGATATCTTGAACATTTCTTTTTCACCGGTTAGTCACGTGACCAACATATTTGGATGTCACATGACAGTGTGACCCATGCAACATGGCGGCTTACCTCTCGTTGTATGTTTGTAAAATTTTAAACAATATCGGTGAAAGTTTGTGGAATTTATGGCTTCATAGGTAAGGGTACCCCCTTTTTAGCGTCAGATGAGCTGAAAATTTAGCATGAGAAGGGTTAATTCTTTGCTGCTACAGAGATTCACATTACATTTCTTGAACCAACATAGTAAAGTATCTTTACTATACAATGTACAATATAAAAGTCTCTTTTTTTTCAGCAGATTAGTACCACAATATCAAAAGTTGAGATTGGCTGATTCAAGAAGGGCAGTTGTCAGTTATTGGCAACAGTATGTTCACTTAGTACTGGGTAACCACTTAGGAGGTCTAAGCCTGCCCAGGGAATTGCACGAGTAGTGTGGTTAGGTTAACTGAACATCCAAACATGACCATAGCTGTTTACCGTGGACATTTGGCAACAACACAACAACAACAACAATCAAAACAGTGTCTTGCAGCATTTCTGAACTACGAAGACTCAGCTTAGCCAGAGCCTTCATATTCACCCAGCCTGGGCCCGAGGTTATAAAACTTTTTTCGTGCTCAACTCAGCTGAGCATGAAATTTTCTCTGCTGATAAATATGAAAATGCCAACTAATGTAGGCATTTTCATATTCATAAGCAGAGAAAATTCCATACTCAGCTCATTTGAGCATGAAAACAACTGTACTTATCAGTAATTTGCTATTTATTGGCAGGTAAAATTTCATGCTCAGCTGAGTTGAGCATGAAAAAAGTTTTATAACCTTGGGGCCAGGTCAGAGTCTTCCTGCTCACATCTTCTTACAATAGGATTGAATAATAGTAAAACTGTGAAAAGCAAAGACCCTGATCAGTCTGCACAGATGTGCAGACTGATCTGAGCCTTTGCTGTTCACATTATGCATGGCACCTTTTTCAGGCCACAGCCCACACAAAATCATCACAGTGAAAGGGACAGTGGTACAAACATCCAATTAAGGTAGCTTAGTGAGGATTTGTCATCATTATCTCTACAAAATTATGTCACCCAAAACTACAAGGTATGCTATCAACACTTATGATAACAAGACCTGTCAGCGGGACAGGATAGCTCGCTTGACAGGGCCTTGCCCATCACATAAAAAAACTTTGATGTAAAACTTTAAAGTGTGACGCCCACGCCAATGTCCAAGTGACAACAATAGCTCTCTGTATTTTCGTTCAGTTCCATTCAATTCTCCTAACAACGTTCCCCAAGTGGCTCAGCGGTACGACACCATAGTTGCATGCACTTGGCGCCATGTGTCAGTCCAAGTACTTTTGTACAGGCGAGCTAAAAAATTTATACTCCACAAGGGTTTTTGGTATTCTCTTTTAGGACACTTATTCCTCGATTTCCTTTCGTTGACTGGGCGGTGCTGTTAGAGGCTTGCCATTCCATGTCAAAACCGAGCAGTCCACATGACAAATGGGTAAAGTAGCATGCTCATGAGTTGTTACGTATAACTGGCAGATTAACAAGAGCTGTCGCCTGACAGCATAGCTCGCCTGAATTGGTGCTTGCCCATCATACGGCCACTATGATGGTGTGGACTACTGTGCATAAAACTTCAGGCAAGCATGTCCATAATGAAAACACATTTATAAACAAAAGCTATCTCAGAAATAAGTCTTAAAATAAAATAAAAAAAATGAAATGAAATTTCCAAGTCCATGAGCATGAGGTAAAAAAAACTGAGGGGCAGGGGGAAGGTGTGTGTGTGTGTGTGTGGGGGGGGGGGGGGGGGGGGAGGGGGCTTGGATGTATCAGAACCATTATCTAACATCAGTCCAAGTATTAGTATCAACTGAGTCCATCATCGTGGCACTGTGAAATTATGTCTGCATAAATAAAACTTTAACCAAAATCTTTAAGACAAAATTCTAAGTCGATGACCTTCACTTCAAGGTCAACCAGTGGGGTAAGTATAAGGTGTTTGGTGAAAACCCAAAAAAGTGTATAACATCAGTTCAAGTATAAACTAAATCTCTGCAAAGCATTATGAATCAGTATGCAATTACAGAACTTTAATAAAGACCAAAATTTCCTAAGTCCCTGACCTTGACATCAAGGTCACTGAGTGGGGTTGGGGTAGTACTCTGTAGATCTAACTACTGTGCAAATATAAAAAGAATTCATTTATGGGTTCAGGAGATATGTGTCTTTAAAAAACTTTAACCAAAACATCCAATCAATAAAAAGACAATTTTCTAAGTCCATGACCTTGATATCAAGGTCACTGGGGGGGGGGGGGGGGGGGGGGGGGGAGTAGTACCTTGGAAAACTTTAGACCAATATCTAACTTCAGTGCAAGTATCAAAGGAATCCATCTATGGGTTAAGGAGATATTGGGATTTATAAAACTTTAACCAAAACATCCAGCCAAAAAAAAACTCCGAATTTTCTAAGTCCATGACCTTAACATCAAGGTCACTGAGTGGGGTGGGGGTGGTACCCTGTTAAACTTTAGACCAATATCTAACTACAGTGCAAGTATCAAAAGAATCCATCCATGGGTTAAGGAGATATAGGTCTTTAAAAAACTTTAACCAAAACATCCAATCTGTACGGGGATGCGGAAGCAGACGCGGACACGGACGCCGACGCCGTGGTGACAACAATAGCTCTTCCTGAACTTTAGTTCAGGAGAGCTAAAAATGCCCGGTAAACGCTATCGGTCATCGCAAATGATAAACCGTTTCCATACAGGCACACTACGTCGAAACGACGGAGGAACGTCGATGCAACGTTATGATGCTTTATTGACGTGTATACAAGGTTGTTCCGATGTCATAACGTTGCATCGAGGTCGTCACAACGTTGTTTAGACGCTGTCTGCATGCTGGGTTGAAAGAAAAAAAAAAGACTATTGTTGTGCGATCTCCGATCATTCCGTGCCTTTTGTAAAGGTGAGCTTTGGTCTGCGCGAGTGAGCATAAAAGTCATTACAGCATTATACCTTTTTAGAAAATATACTCGTCGAAGGTAAGGTCAGAAGTAAGCACCGCCCCTTCAACAAAAGGAAATCGAGGAATAACAATACAAAACATGTACTACAATATGTGCATGAATATTTGGTTGTGTTATGGGCCTTTCAACAGTACAGGTCTACCTCATTATAACGCCCCTCAACATAACGCGTTTTCCGTTATAACGCGGTACCCGTCTTGGACCCCAAATTTTTCCCAAGGTACCATTTTCAGTGATTTTGAAAAAAAAAAAAATATTTTCATTTTTTTTTTCAGATCGCTGATTCAAAGCTGCTAGGTGAACGAGAAATTATGTTGTTGTTTTTAAAAATAATTATGAATAAAGTACTTACATGATAATTGTTTGATCTTTGTTTGTTTTCGCCCTAATTACCCTTGATCGCCCCAAGTGTACAAGCCATTATTATTGTGTTTTGTTTTGAAGGTACGCCGAGCATATTCACACATAATTAGGTAAATTGCAACGACAGCAAAACTTATGTAACAGCTGAATAATTACCTTATTTATTGACTGATGACCGCATGCTTAAAGGAATGAAAACTTTCATAATTATCCCTTAAAAACCTGGAATACACTTCAAACACGCTGAACTCGCAGTTTGAAGGCGCCGCCATTGTTGTCGTTGCATAAAATTAACAATCAGCCAATCAGAGTGAGCGAGAGGGTTTATGGGTAAAAGAATGTGTAATTGACTAATTGAGTTAAAAGTGCGCTATGCAGATAAAAATTGTCCGACTTTGGTCATTCATTCATTCAGTAAATTTGAAACCATACTGCATAATGGAGACTCCAAGAAAGAAACGTAAAGCCTTCTCCGTGAAAGACACGGATAATTTTGGTCCGATGATACTGTACCCCAACACCGCAATGTTAAGTTACATGATCACCGGAAATCTGCCAAGATGGCGTCTTGTGGAATTTAAAAACGAAACACGTGTTACTTAGCATATTTTATTGACAAGACAGTTTAATAATATGATTGGAACAATGTGATACATGCTGTAAGTGTTTATCTATCTAGCAATACAACAAAACGTATCAAAAACCATTATTTACGTCAAACATTGACTCAAACCACCAACACACACAATCCTTAGGGCAAAATCGATGTCAGTCGAGCTTGTGTTGGTAGCCCCTCATCCTAATCGCTATAACGCGTTTCACTTATAACGCGGTCGAGATCTATGGATCCCACCCATCGCGTTATATTGAGGTAGACCTGTATTTTAGCCATTTAGAGCCTATGTGTAAAGGATGATGAGTTTGAAATAAATCTGCTGCAGGGACCATGATCCAAGCCAGAAAAAATACACACCCTCTAGATAACAGGTTCACAGTCAACCCCTCACACTAGACCAAAAGGAACCTTAGTGCACAAAGGGAGTGGTTTGGTGGCGCATGGAAACTTTTGGCACTGAAGCATAAGTGCATCCTACTGGATAGGGCACATTCGTGTAGGGCATGGGTCTGCTTACTTGCAGGAGGTGCAAGACCTGTTTTTATTTCTTTACTCTTGTCATCCTGTGTTGTTTTTTCTTTCCTTCTGTCTGGGTGATCAGATGAGAACTGAAGTATTGTCTCAAAAGGCTGATAAACCAAAAACAATATATGAGCCGTGACACGACAAAACAAGCAAAGAGGCATATGTGCAACGTGAAGACTCAGATCAGCCTGGGCAGCTGCCCATTCTGATCAGTCTTAGCTGTGCACTAAAAGGATAGCTAAGGGTCTAAGCTATCTTCATGCAGACAGCAAAGGCTCTGATCAGGCTGGGCAGATGCCCAGGCTGATCTGAGTCTTGCTGGGTGCACACGCCATTTTGTTGGTTTTGTCATGTTGTGGCTCATATACCAAGCAGAGACAAACTGTGAAAAGGGAAGCTACTGCTACATGTATGAAAAGCAAATGATTTTACAGCATACCCTACCATAGAGCTGTTTTATGGATTTTTTTTTTATGACAAGACTAAAATTTTCATCACTCAGAATAAGCCATCTCATCTGGACCTGCACATTTTGGCAGGTTTTGAATTCGAAATATGATTTTTTTTTTTAATTTTGCAGAAGTAATTTTTGTTTTCTGCTTGTTTTGGGCTGTACAGTTTGCCTGGGGAACTGCAAAAACTGACTGTGTCTGACTCTATAGGCTTATGGATTTATGGTTTATGTAAGACTGATCAGACTGTGTGGACATACAGGCTGATCTGTCTTCAGCATCACTAGCCTAATGAGCTCATTAAGAGATCAATTGGTTAAGAGTTTTATGACTATTTTACCAAATACATGTACACTGAATTTTTTTGTTGAAAAAATGTGAGGCTTTTGCAATGCAAAAGCTTCTCACATTTTTTCAACAAAAATACTGGAGGCTTTTGCAATGCAAAAGCTTCTTACATTTTTTCAACAATAAATACTGCTGAATATTTGCGATATCTTAATGGCACATTAACTGACAATGATGTTAGTTTTAAACATTTCTGGCCCCTTGTTTGCACATGCGTTAAGGCACCTTTCTAGTCACCCATATCTTATGTACATGTTTAATGCAAAACAGAAGAAACCCTAATCAGACTGCTCCTAGGAATATGCAGTCTGATCACGGTCTTTTAACTGCTTGCTGTTATCTTATGCAAAAGACTCCCTCATAATTAATGGGCTAATCCAAATTCAGAGGCAGAATATTCCATTTGGGTATAGGTTTATCTATATAAAACATTAAGTACCAGAAGAAATAGCAGAATTTGCAAACAGTGTAGATCCTGATGAGGCCGCTCATGATGAGCTGCCTCATCTAGATCTACACCGTTTGCCCTCTAGTTTATGAATTCTTAATATGAAATATCTTGGACAAGACAATTTTTGAAATATTGCAGACGTAAATTGTGTTGTCTGCCTTTTGGCGCTTAAAGAGTTTAACATTACCTCTCTTTAGAATGCTTCTAGGCCTTATGACAATGGGACTTCGTCGGCGCAGCATTATCCGTCTTTTCTCCGACAGTGCAAGCTTCTGTGTGTTTATAAAAGTATTTGTCTCCATGGTTTATGTGTACTAATCCTTACACTGAGAATATATTAGCAACAATTATCACAGGGTATAACCGATTCCGCTAATTTTCGCTTCCTGCAGAGACTGTACATCATATTTGTCTTCCGCCGAGACTGTCCGCAAAATTTTGCTTCCTGCTGAGACTTCTGTACATGATGATTGGCTTCCTGCAGAGACTGTCCGCGTGATTCTGCTTCCTGCCGAGGTTCTCGGCAGGAAGCAGAATCACGCGGACAGTCTCGGCAGGAAGCCATTTTTCGAGGACAGTAGTCTCTGCAGGAAGCAAGAGTTCGCGGACAGTCTTGGCGGAAGCCAAATATGGCGGACAGTCTCTGCATGAAGCGAAAATTGGCGGAATCGATTATACCCTGTGATTATCCAAATCAGAAATGACACTGTCTCATTAGAAACATTGACTGAGATTTATCACTTTCATGTTAATGATTTCAAATTCCTCGTTTTTTTCCTTCCTGGTCAAGTTTCAAGTAATTGTCTGTAAGCAATACCAAGATTATACTGTCGAATGCATGTTTTGTTTTTTCTTCATACAAATAACTGAATTCTTTCATTCATGTCAAAGTTCACACTAAGCACTACATGCCGTACTTTCAATATGCTCATCCTTAAAATTTTACATTTTTTACCGAAAGGGGGTTACATAAAACTGTATGTCATATAAAATCTACTCTCCTTTAAAAAAAAAATATTCCTCAAAACTGCCAAATACTAGAATATATCAATGTGTTCACACAATTATAAAATCATTCCAGTTCAGCTTTCAAATGGCAGATCTAAAAAAATTTTGACATTCAGCCAGTAATCATTCTGTGAGATGAATGCAAACCTCAGACCCCCATAAAAGGGTGGATAGTGATGACAATTGGGGAATTTTTTATTTTATTTCCTGGCTGCAGATCTTATTGTAACATAGCTTTAAGTAAGACTCCAACTCAGTTTCCATGACACCTCCGTCATTGATCTAAATGTCATAAACTTTTGTCTATCATTATGAATTTGCAAAAACCAGTCTCACATATAAATCCCTAGAATAGCACCCTGTTTTACTTAATAAAAAGCATCAGATCTATGATAAGAAAAAAAATATCTCCCAAAATCAATGGTCACTAGCTATTACACTGTGTCAAGTAACAATCATAAAAAGTATTCTAATGTATTCTGTAGTCATGAAACTGTCATTGTCATCCATACAAACCTATCAGGGACGGCTTTATACAGAGAAGTTAGGATATTGTTTTATATGTGACCAGCAAAGATCCTGACCAGCCAACTCATCCTTGCAGCCTGGCAGAGCCTTGTCTTTTCAACTGATGATTTCGACATATACCTAGGCAACCTTACAAGTATGCATAGGCTAGTCTAGGTCACTAGGACATCACAATCATGCTATTCAGTCCATTTTCCCTTTATAGCCTTAATATCAGAATTGCCATAAAAACCCTAAATAATGGGACAAAAATGTCTTTGGAAACAGTGAAGACCCAGATCAGACTGCTCCTAGGAGTATGAGCAGTCTGTTCAGGGCCTGAACTGTTTGCACTATATTCCACTTGCAGTGTTTTGACATACAGCCAAAAGAGTAAAAATCGGCTTGATCCTTATTTTGGGACAATTTACAGTGATTGGTATGTCTAAATATTTTGAGTTTCATAAAAAATTCAACTTATTGGGACAGATAGATCTGAGCAAATAGTGCAGTTGATGATCAGGCTGCTCCCTTAGGAGCAAGCAGTATGATCAGGGCCTACCCTATTGTCATTCCAGCTGCAATTTTTGGATGCATTCTATCTATTCTATTCTATCCCTTAACCTTACTAGGTCGTTGGGGCACCACAGATGACTTCAAAACAATCCCTTTCCACCTTGTCCTGTCTTCAGCTGCCCTAGCTGAGCTGGCAAAATACATTCCTGTCCACTCCCTGATATTGTCTTCCCACCTCTTCTTCTGTCTACCTCCTCTTCTTTTTCCTTTCACTGTGCCCTGAAGAACTGTCTTTGCTAAACCAGAAGACCTTGAGACATGGCCAAACCACCTTAAATTCCGTTTCTTGACCAGCGTAAGGAGTTCATCATATTCTCCAATGGCTGCTTGGATCTTCCTGCAAACCTCCTTATTGGTTATATGGTCCTTGTACGAAATGTTCAGTAACCTTCGGTAGCATCTCATCTCAAAGGCCTGCGTTCTTTTCTCTAACTCTGCTGTCAAGGTCCACGATTCACAGGCATACAGAAATATGGAAATGACAAGGGAGCGCATAAGTTTCACCTTTGATTCAAGAGATATGTTGTTATCTCTCCAAATTGGTCTCAGCTTGGTAAGAGCTGAAGTGGCTTGTGCAATCCTTGAGAGAACCTCCTGTTTTGAGCCATCAGCTGAGACAACTGCTCCAAGGTATTTGAAGCTGCTTACAGTACCCAGCTTCTGCCCTTTTACCTTGATCTCCCTCTGGATGCTATCTGCACTGTTGGTCATCAGTTTGGTCTTCTCAGCACTGATCTCCATCTTATACCTTGTGCAGGTTTGGTCGAGACTTTCAACTAGAGCTTCCAGTTCCTGCTCTTCCTCAGCTAGAGCATCTATGTCATCGGCAAACCGCAGATTGGTAATGTTTCTGCCGCCTATGCTAACCTTTCCTTCATGTTCTTCCAGAGCATCAGACATGATTCGTTGGAGAAAAATGTTGAAGAGGGTGGGTGACAGAAGACATCCATGTCTTACTCCAACTGTTGTTCTGAACCATTCTCCTGTGCTGCCATTTATCAGGACTGCACTTGTAGCCTTGTCGTACAGCTGCTCAATGGTGCGAACTAGATTTGCACTGATATTGTACTTCCGCATGGTGGCCCATAAGGCTGCATGCCATACCCTGTCAAAAGCTTTTTTGAAATCAATGAAGACATGGTACAGATTCTGCTGATGTTGGAGATACTTTTCACACAGGATTCTAAGGCTGAAGATTTGTTCTGTGGTGCTCCTTTCTGCTCGGAACCAAGCCTGTTCCTCAGCAATTATCTCCTCGGCTTGTGGTTTAAGCCTGTTCAAGATGACTTTCAGCATGACTTTGCTTGAATGACTGATGAGGCTGATGGTTCTGTAGTTCTGGCAGAGCTGTAGGTTGCCTTTTTTAGGGAGCGTAATAATCAGCGACTGAGTCCATGGGGTAGGCCATTCTCCTGTTCTCCAGATCCTGTTACAAATATCTGTTAAAACATCAATCATGGTCTCCCCGCCAGCTTGAACAAGTTCTGCTGGTATATTATCAACTCCGGCAGATTTCCCCTTCTTTAGTACTGCTACTGCAATCTCAACTTCCTCACGAAGGATCGGTTGTTGATCTTCTTCTGGGGGCTGATTGCAGTCCAGAACCGCATTGTCACCGTAAGTCTCATGGTTGTATAGTTCTGAGCAATATTCTGTCCATCTGCTGAGAATCTCTTGTTCCTCTGTAAGGCATTTCCCAGACTTGTCCTGGATAGTTGTGGATCTACCCTGTTTCTCTGAAGTTAGATCCTTCACAAGCTGGTATGCTTTCTTGCTGTTGTTTTTGTTCAACCAAGTTTCAATCTCCTCGCACTGACTACCTATCCAGTTCTCCTTCGCTTTCTTCACTGCCTTCTGAATCCTCTTGTTTGCTTCCCTGTATTCTTCTGCTCCTCCTGCTTCATACCCCTTCTTCTTCAAATTTCTCCTCTCATCACAGAGGTCGAGAACATCTCTGGTGACCCAGGGCTTTTTCCTGCGACATTCCTTCCCAAGTATCTCACTGGCTGCCTCAGTCACTACGGTGTTGTAGGTGGTAATCATGGTATCTATGTCCATGTCATCATCCCTCAGACCAATGAGTGGTGCAAATTTCCCACCTATTGTTGCTTGAAAAGTGTATGCCACATCTGGGTCCCTTAGCTTCTCAAGATCAAACTTTAGTCTTGGCTGGGTTGGCTTTCTAGCCTCGGGAGGTCATAATCACCAAGTCATGGTCACTTCCTATGTCTGCTCCTGGAAAACTCCTTGTCCTATGGATGTTGACTCCTGATCGGAAGCGCTTACTGCATTGTAAAATCAAACTGTTCTATTTTCAGGGTAAATATGGAAATTCAACAGGCATCCCAATTTTTAGATTTTTTTACTGTTATTCTGTAACCTAATGAACTTACAACACATCCTCTGCTATCATTAATTCATCAAATTGATTTTGAAATATAACTTAGAAACTCTTCTCCTCAAACTCTTATTTTATTGCAAGGAACCCATTAGCTGATTAACGACACTTCTTACAATATTCAAGTAAAAATATGTGACTGTGGATAATGGAGGATTCTAAGACAATTAAATCTAGTCTAGAAACAATTAACTTAATGCCATAGAATTTTAAAGTACATATATGCAATTAAAACTGGGACCACATTCCCATTTTCATTACTATGGAACTATTGCAACAAGTACGATATATATGTATACAGAGCTCTAGATAAGAGGGCGTATTTGATGACAATTAAGGATAATTTTTCTTATTTCTCATCGAAACAATATGTTGTGACCCCTCATCTGAACCGTCTCGTCCAGACGGTTCAGATGAGGGGTCACAACATATGTTTTTATGCAGAATTAACAAAAATTATCCCTAATTATCACCAAATACGCCCTCTTATCTAGAGCTCTGATGTATACCAATTATCTCCTTCTTTTTCATCTAAGAGTACATGTACCAACACAATGCTCAGTGGATTAAGCACTGGCCTGCTGATCTAGATTCCCAGGCACAGAAATCTATTCAATCATAAACAGGGTTCCATTGCTAACAGTCTTTCATTGGTATTCTCCCATCATTCTCATATGACTGAAATACTGTTGAAAAGGACATAAAACAGCCCTTGGCTTCCGTTCAGATCCTTTTACTATTTGTAACCAGTACATAACTTGTACGAAATTGAAATAAACTATGTTTACACCGAATGCAAGTCATCCATCCACCTATACCAATACAACTAAAGCCAGCAGGCAGGGTCCACATAAACCCCTAACCACTGCCACCACTTAAATAAGAGCCATCAAAAAGGTAAATATTTCCCACAGCCAAGTGGCCATAGGGACAGTGAGTGTTAGAGGTGCACCATATCTTGGGTACAGTATATGAAAGGCTGAACCCATCCCTCTCCTTTCCAATGCCTTAACTCATTTTTAACATTTAACGTAAAACTTAAAGAGTGGACAGATGGACAACTGAAAAAAAAAATGAACAAATGAACATTTTACCAAACTAAAAATGCACCCCTTGATTTATGGACTATTCTAACTTACGCAATAGAACAGTCCACTTTAAAGAACAGTCCACTTTAAACTTTGGACACAGATGGGTTTTACTCCATATAAACAGGACCCTGTATCCAATCAATATGGTTCAGATGCTAGAAATACACTTTGTTAGGTAAATGATCAATTAATTATCTTCTTTGCTGATTTTTTTCCCTGACAATCTAATCTGGAATATAAATAATAAATGACTTTTCTTATCTTTCAAAAGTATCTAAATACCGATCTCATATGCACAGGTTAGAGAGATAGAATTATCCAATACTTTTCAGGGTATTACTAAGTATGTTTTCAATGAAAATTCTTGAATGTGGGTACATCCGGTGTATTAGGTTAGAGAGCTAGAATTATCCAATACTTTTCAGGGTTATACTAAGTAGGTTTTCAATGAAAATTCTGGGATGTTTTACATGGATTCTGGGTCTTGTATTTATAACTGTATACCTAAATGAACAGCCAGAAAATAATTATGTCTCATTCTCAAACCATATCCTAATCAGTGATGAGCAACGGTAATTTTTTTTAAATCTACCTACCTACCTTTCATAACAGAAGTGCATGAACCATTACCCTTTTTGACTTCTAAAATGATCAACATTCTCTGCCCTTCCCAGGGGGCATACAACGTTAAAATGATGTCATACTGACGTCGATGTGACGTGATGATGTCACATCAACGTCAATACGACGCCATTTTGATGTCATGTGCCTGCTGGGTTGTAATCGGCAAAGTCTATTTGTCATCATGGTCAAATTTCTCATAACAAAGTTCCTCAAGCCGCTCTGGGGGAATGGAATATCTAACTGGTGCGTCTTTGATCTCTGAGTCGGTCCGTAAGTAACATATCATTTGGATTCTTAAAGCGCTAAAACAAGCAGACTACAAAATTTTCTTCTGCAATATTTTAAAACATGTTTCATCCAAGCTAGTATAACACACAGAGAATACAAATAGTGTGGATCCAGATGAGGTGGCTCATTATGGCTGTTTGCAAATTCTACTATAAATTTTTTTTTGTGGTTCAAGTGTCAGCTATGTGGTCATGGCATACGTTGTTCACAGAAACCTTATAAGCCAAGTTTCTGATGGCCTGAACAATCTTTACTGAAGTACAACATATTTGTCTTTCTACAGCTTACATTTGTTTGTATGCAAGTTGCTTTCATGGTAATAGTACAATTACCTTGAAAGCAATATACACAAAAACATGTATGCAATAAAATGACCAATTTCTATGAAAACAGGAAAATATATGAGTAATAAAACAAATATAGAGATGGTACATAAAGTAATATTTATGTCAAAACATGTGAATGTAGTAATAATCATGTCTTGTTTCACCTCTGGCCAGGTAAAGGTGATGGTTAATTGATTTTCAAGAAAACTGTGACGACTTGAGCTTTGACAGCTGGTATGTTGCATTGACAGATGGATGCAAGATGTTTATTAGCTAATACACTGTTGATACCATCACCTTGTGGTGTCCACTCATCCCTTTACATTTGCCTGTTATGATTTCCTGGTTTAAATGATATGCATTTCTTCGCTATATTCACCTTCTCATTTTCATTTCAGTTTTACCTTTTTTTCCTTCGTTGCTTACATGTTTTTTTCTCATTTAACACAGATCTCAGGAGCATAAAAGTTACTGTAAACTAGGTGTACTGTGGATTTATCATGAATTCTTATTTCTATTTTCACAAATTAAGATGTTTGTAGTACAAGTGCATCTTCATGTTTTTTCTGCGATTTTTACAAAGGGTAGCCAGTTTTATGACTTTTTGTTTGCTTCCTCTTCCCAAATGGGATAAACTCTTTGAAGAAATAATCTGCTCCTAAGTAGGGCTGAGTGAGCAATAAAAATCTCACAAAATTTTGACGAGATTATCGTCAAAATCTGGCCCAGAGGTTATAAAACTTGAGTACATTCTCATACTCAAAATGAAGCACACTGACTCGGAAGAAGCCAATCAGTGTGCTTTATTTTGAGTTTGAGATTATTCTCAAGTTTTATAACCTCAAACCCTGAGATTTCCAAGATCTGCTAAGATGTTACCTTCGTCACAGTTAACACAGCACTGACATTAGTCATATGCCAAACTATCTGAGTACATGTTTTAAGGTTTAGACCCATAATCACAAATATAGGCAAATTTATTCAAACATCACCAATACCATATACATGTACCCATAATATGCACATTGGCAGTACAACAATTCAGAGAACAGAAAAAGGCTCAGAATGCATCTATAGAGATCCTGAAATTTAAATGTTCTCGGGGAGAGACCTGAAATCCTACTTATGAGAGGGGGATAACCTCACCTAGAGTTCTCTCCTTGGGTTGTGCAATAATTTCCTGTCTAGGCCCCTGATCATTGAAAAACCTTGTATTCTGCAATTGCCAACTTTGTTCAACCCTGGCTAAACTCTTTAAGCCCCAGTGACGCAATTAGCAAAATTTGCAAACAGCGTAGATCCTGATGAGGCGGCTCATAATGAGCCGCCTCATCTAGATCTACACTGTTTGCCCTCTAGTCTCTGAATTCTCAATATAAAAAGTCTTGGAGAAGGCATTTTTTTAATTTTTGCAGACGTAAATTTTGTCGTCTGCTTTTTGGTAGTGAAAGAGTTAACACAGTGTTAAATGAAGTTGGCAATGGCAGAATACAAGCATAATACAATGGCGGTCGGTGATAAACAAAGATGGCATTTTATCATGCATCTGCTGCAAAATTCACCTGATAACAGGGCATGATAACATGATGTAATATGTCACTTTACAACTGTGCTTGTGCGAATGTTATCGGGCGATGCCTTCAGAAGCAATCTCAGAAGACAATTGGCTTCATACAAACATTGGTTGTGATAAGGATTGATTGGATGTCATCAACTCATATCATAATGCATTTGCGACGGCAGCAAAAGCAATCTCAGATGACAATTGGCTACATACAAACATTGGTCGTGAGAAGAAGGATTGATTGGATGTCACCAACTCATATCATAATGCATTTGCGACGGCAGCAAAAGCAATCTCAGATGACAATTGGCTACATACAAACATTGGTCGTGAGAAGAAGGATTGATTGGATGTCACCGACTCATATCATAATGCATTTGCGACGGCAGCAAGTTCAAACAAAACTGCATTTGCTTTTCATCTGTTTGACTCTCTTTTCGTCCTAAAAATTTCTAATCATGCATGATAAAATAGAAAACCATAATATTGTCTTTTCATATCAAGTTTATAAGGCTCGACCAGAAAAACGTTGGACTGGTCAGCAACCCTTGCCATTCCTCATCAGTTTCTGGTCTCGCCTAATAAACTTAATATCAAAAGACACTATCATGGTGTTCTTGATATAGCGGAATATGATGTTTGTCTCTGCTGATTTGTCATTATGGATCTAAAGCTTACCTTTGTCACAGTAAATACAACCTTGACAGCCATCATATGCCAGACTATCAGTACATGTCTTAAATGCCAGCTTACCTTTGTCACAATAAATACAACCTTGACAGCCATCATATGCCAGACTATCAGTACATGTCTTAAACGCGAGCTTACCTTTGTCACAGTAAATACAACCTTGACAGCCATCATATGCCAGACTATCAGTACAGGTCTTAAATGCCAGCTTACCTTTGTCACAGTAAATACAACCCTGACAACCATCATATGCCAGACTATCAGTACATGTCTTAAACGCGAGCTTACCTTTGTCACAGTAAATACAACCCTGACAACCATCATATGCCAGACTATCAGTACAGGTCTTAAATGCCAGTTTCAGGTCCAGCTGCATCAGAGTGATCTCCTCTTGAATACTCTCAATAGCATCCATGACTTCCTGTAAAACACAATAAATTTGTACCGTAAAAATTTATTTAAAGAATGAATTTCATATATTTCTGAGGTTTATCGAAGTTTAAACTAAGCTTACATTGGGTCGCGTGCAAAGTGAAGTAACCCCAAAGGGGTTCAGGTAAACTTTGCTAGTGACCCAATGTAGTTTACACTTCAATAAATATCAGAAAAATTAAGTTCATTGCTTATATTTACATTCGTTCCAATCAAAACCTTGATGAAAAATCTTATAAGTGCTGAAACTGAAGCAGTAAAACATTTACATGCAGTTTTTCTGCTAACAGCGGAACAGCGTCAATGAAGTCATGATGTCCCCGATGTTCAAACAGATTGTAGAGAGCCATTATTTATTTTGATCTCATTAAGTCGCATGCATGCCTCAATGTAATTATTGGAATGTAAACTACGTTTTATTCCAATGGTTAACTATAGGGCTTTGCAGTAAATACACCAAGATTTGATTGATTGTTTGAAATGTTGCTTTACGTCCACGGTAAACAGCTATGGTCATGTCGGGACGGTCAGTTAACCTAACCACACTTATCCTGGGCAGGCCTCCTAAGCCGTTAACCAGTACTAAGTGCACATACTTTCGCCAGTAACTGACAACTGACCTTCTTGAATCAGCGGAAGGAGAAACAAAAGTATGTGGCCAGACAGGGTATAGAACCTATGACCTCTGACTTATGAGTCAGGTGCCCTACCGATTGGGCTATGTGGCCCCCGAAATTCACCAAGACTGTAGTGAGTGAGTCAGTGAACTCGGGTTTAACGTCCCACCAACAACGAGGTCATTTGGAGACGGGACCTCAGTTTAAAGTCACATCCGAACGACCGGAGAAGCGGGGATTCGCTCTTGTGAACCCTGGATTGGTAGTCCGGAGTGTTATCCACTACACTACAGCCACTCCTACCAAGAATGTAAATATTGGTTATAAGACAGGGATTTCCCTTTCAAAATTACCCTAAATATGTAAATCAGTCTAAGGTGTAATTTGTAATTTGACAGTGGCTGAAACACACCCCTTTCATAAAATACAACGCCCCCTCTGGCATTTAATAAGATTAATATAGTAGATAACAAGACCTGCCAGCGTGACAGGATAGCTCGCCTGACAGCGCCTTGCCCATCACCTAAAAAACTTTAACGTAAAACTTTAACATTTTGCTAACGCCGACAGCGGGGGTAGTGCAACAGCTCTTCCTGTACATTCGGTGATCGAGAGCCCTGTGAAGTATGACACTTTCAGTGCATCTGATAGAAAGAATAGGTATACAGAAAATATTCTGATACATATTTATGTACCCTGACTCAATGTAACCAGCTTCAAAATGACATTCACTTTACAATAATTGTTTTCAATACAAAATGCTTACACAGTGGACCCTCTTTCTAATGGCAATCAGTACAACAGCAAAATTCTTTATACTGTCATATTGATATACAGAATCAGCTGCCTTATTGGTCAGAATGTGTTTTCTTCAAAACTGTTTGGGAGTGAGTGAACTCTGGTTTCAATTGAACGTCCCACCAACAAGGTCATATGGAGATGGAACCTTGGTCTAAAGTCTCATCCGAAAGACCGGAGAAGCAGGGAATCGATCTTGCGACCCCTGGATTGGTAGTCCAGAGTATTATCCACTACACTACAGCCGCTCCTAAAAATGTCTGGGAACAAATCCTGAGGGCTAGAAAATTCTAGACATCTGCTTGCCATTGCGAGTGACTGTTGTTGGAGGACGAGTGAAATTTTTTATTGTAACTAGTGTAAATTATTGAAATCACCATATCTTCGGTCATGTAGGACAAGTGGAAATTTTAGGAATTTTCTAGCCCTGGAATCCCTTGCAAAAAGCCGCTTGCTGTTTTTTCTATTTATCAATTTTTTTTATTGCTGTTTACTTTCAAATTTTAGATATTTTTTTCTAAATATATGCTTTAAGAGTTATATGAAATTAATTTACTGAGAAACTGGTATCAACAAGAAATGTTACAGTGTGTAACAAATGCTCCCGAAGGCCCCTAACACCTGGTATTTGACCCCTGACCTTTGACTGTGAACTTGACCTTGGTTATGGGAACCTAAATTTTGTGCATGACACAACTTATCATTTTGATTTACCTTTCTGGAAAATTTGATTAAATTTGCTTCAGCACTTTTTGAGATATCTTGAACACAAGATTTGTAAGAGACAAACTTATGACCTTTGGCTGTGACCTTGACCTTGGCCATGAGAACCTAAATTTTGTGCATGACAAAACTTCTCATTTTGGTTTACCTTTCTGTAAAATTTGATTCAATTCGCTTCAGCAGTTTTAGAGATATCTTGGATACAAGATGTGAGGGAGACAAACATATGACCTTTGATTGTGACCTTGACTTGGTCATGGTAACCTAAATTTTGTGCACGACACACATTCTCATTTTGGTCTACCTTTCTGTGAAATTTGATTCACTTCACTTCAGGGTTTTTTGATCTATTGGGGATAAACGAGACAAATTTATGACCTTTGATTGTGACCTTGACCTTGGTCATTGGAACCTAAATTTTGTGCGCGACACACCTTCTCATTTTGGTCTACCTTTCTGTGAAATTTGATTCAATTCACTTCAGGGGTTTTTGAGTTATTGCGGACACACAATTTGTAAGGGTCAAATCTATGACCTTTGATTGTGACCTTGACCTTGGTCGTGGGAACCTAAATTTTGTGCGCGACACACCTTCTCATCATGGTTTACCTTTCTGTGAAATTTGATTCAATTCACTTCAGGGGTATTAGAGTTATGGTGGACACACGATTTGTAAGGGTCGAACCTATGACCTTTGATTGTGACCTTGACCTTGGTCATGGGAGCCTAAATTTTGTGCGCGACATACCATCTCAATTTGGTCTACCTTTCTGTGAAGTTTGATTAAATTCCCTTCAGCCGTTTTCAAGTTATGGCGGACACATGATTTGTAACGGATGGACGGACAGATGGACAGACGGACGGTGCGATTTTAATATGCCACCGAAGTTCCTTCGGGGGCATAAAAATAAATGCAGCTAGAGCCAATACCATGTTATTCACTCCTGTAGCCATTTCATAATTGTAAGTTATGATTAGATTTGTTTATCAAAGTAAGAGGGGAAAAACAGAACCAACAATCATCAGCGGAACGTATGATAAGTTGACTTTTTTTTTTACCGTAATCGACCCATTTACCGCACATGCCCCTATAACCGCACACCAAGGCCATTTCCGGACAAACTGCATAAGCGCACACTGCTTTTTCTTTGAAACTCTCCCAAAACCCAATAATTAACAGGGAACTCATGAAAAGTATAAACACAAAGTATTTCCAGTCCTACCCATGTTGCCTCTTTCCAGTCACCCTGCATTTCATTGATCTGAGTGTGCGGTTATTAAATACATTTTAACCACATCTTTTTGTTGCAATTTTGAAAAAGTTAAGCGCACGGTGCGGTAAATGGGTCGATTACGGTATTTGAGTCTACGCGTTTAGGGCTTAAAAAGACCTTCGTCAGGACAAAAAGTTTACACATACAGATAAATTTTAGGGATATCAGGACACATAACAAAGCAGAATTGGTTTCAATCGCCTAATGCTAAAATAGTTTAAATAGCCGAACTCTATTTTGGGGTTTCGATGAACAGACAAAATGCAAGCGCTGTTGAAGAGGGGCCAAGCTTTTCAACAACTCTGATTGGTTTGATCAAATTTTTCACTCTGCACTTTGTCATTGGTCTAAATTAATGACTGTAATATAATGGTAAAAATATTTGCATCATTTGTGAGAAAAACAGGTGGTAACTAATGAGTGATCCTATACTGTTGATGATCCGATACTGTCGAGTCCACTGTATGCATGCAAAAGTATGTTTATTATGCATAATTGGCCTTTTCTTTTAAATATACCTTAATGGGTAGTTTACTGACCTGCAAAAGATCACAGTTAAACAGTCATTTCTGAATGGTTCATGAACTGTCTGGTTCATGAACCATTCATGAACTGACAGTTCATGAAATAACTGGGTCATGACCAGTTTATGAAACAGACTTTTTCAAAAAGTGCCATTGAAAATAGTTCAAGAACTTATTCATGAACTGGATAATTCATGAATTATCGAGCTGATGAACAGTCATAACCTGCCATTTGTCATTCATGGACAATTCATGAAAATGGTTCGTAAAAAGTGTGTATGAATGGTTAATGAAGTATTCATGAACCATTCACAAAAACAGTTCAAGAACTATAGTTCATGACCTAGATAATTCATGAATTATCTGGCTCGTGAATTGTTCGTGAACTGCCATTTTCCTCATGCCATCATGGACTACTCATAAAAGCTTGTTAAATGGTTCATGAACTATTTATGAACTATTCATGTTTTTTTACCCGGGGAAGGTTTGAAATAGATCTGTAGTTTTATAGATTTTCTATCTTTCCCAGCGTACCAAAATTTTGTTTTCATTTATTGCTGTCCTATTTCTCTTTCTTACAACAATCTGTCTTTCCCACCCCACACCTCCTCTCAAAAAAAATAGACTAACAATTTTGACTTACATGACTTAGGGGCCCACACTGCCAAACTTAAACATTAGGGGTATGGGCATTTTCTCCAAAACTTTAGGAGCCCAGCCTAAAATTTAGGGGCTGTGAGTCTTTATCCCTACAAAACCATACACACCCCCTCCCCACAAACTTCTTGTAGTCAAGTGTGATGGCAGTGCATACCACTTAAATTTAGAGACGTTGCTGGTCCAGTATATATTAGCTTACTAAAAATACCCACTGTGTCTTTGGCCTTCTCATTGGTGGGTGGAGCCCGAGTTATATTTTTTGCTGAAACTGTCAGAATCAGAATTGTTTTTACTGGTGATACGTCCAAGGACAATCATTCACCAGGAATTGTAAAGGGAATTTCGTCTTTGTTCATGCCAGCTAATTATGATAGACTGGGTACTGGTTTAATAAGTGTTTAAGGTTCACCTGCATGTATAACGTATCTATAGCGTGTTTCTTTTTCAGCACGTGCGACACTTTGTCTACTTGTTTGATCAGATCATCCATACGCCGTCACTAGGAGTGGGTAAACGCCGTACCTTTGTTGTTGTTGATAAATTTGACTTATCGGCACACTGTAAGTGAACAGGAGAGATAAAGAAAAAAAATAAACGAAACTAATTTTATGACCCGATCTTCAATGAATGGGGTAGCCATCACCTTCATTTGTCACATCGATGCACTCTGCTCAACGTTCTCGGAAAGATTAAACAAGTGCAAAGATTTATGCATAGATTTGTTGTATTCGTTTAGCTGATATAGGTAACCCAGCCAACAAGAAAATTGCACCACTAATCAATTGGAATAATGATGATAGTGAATTTCGTCACCCGTTCCTCCACAAGTACAAGTACAAGCTGTTTCATATTATAATTTGAGAAACGCCTAAGGGACCGACCATTTGATATTCCGGTGTGTGTGTGTGGGGGGGGGGGGGGGGGGGGGGGGGGGGGGGGGAGAGAGAGGGGGGGGCAGGGCCTGGTGTTCTTGATGGAGACAGGACATTTTTTTTCACTGGCCTCTGGAAACAATTTCTTTTTTGTCAACATGAGGGAGCTATTTTTTTTACAAACTAACTCAAACAGGTTTTTTTTTTTATTTCATAGGCTAAACTATCAGATCCTTGTTTATTTCTACACCTTTTTTCTTACAAAAAGAACAGGGTGCTGTCTGTAACCAGGCTAAGGGCATGGCTTAGCTTGCTTTTGCAAATCAGTGCCTGGAGCATGTTACTCTCTTCATCTAAAGTACAGATACAAACATCCCTGTATGAGCTTGGCAGGGATATTTTGGCCAAAAATTAGGGCTATTTTTGCAAAGTTTTAGGGATAACATTTGGAATTTAAGGGTTTTTTACCAGCCCAATCATATGCCAAAACATGCTTTATTCGCACTTACTGATACAGCCACATTATACATGAATGCCAGTTAATGAAATGGCTAAAAGTTCTGTGCTAAGAAGTTAACAAAGGGGGCGGGGGCGGGGTTGGGGGGCAACACCCCACAGAAGCAAAAGCAATTTCCCAATTTTAATGGCAATTTTAAGACTAGAAACAATAGAGAAAAACAAGGGATGATGATAAAAAAAATAAGGGCTCTTTATGAATTTTGCATTTTAGAGTGTATATTATGCCATAATGGCTTTGTCTCCCATAAGCTAGTGACTCTTTTGCAATTCAGTTTCAGTGGAAACATTTACTTAGTATTGCGGCAGATCAATAATACATGTATGTGGATGTTGTATAGGATGTTTTTGTAAATGTTTGCACATGTGGGCCCGCTGGTGTAAAACAATTGTAGATATTATTAAAATAGTACAAATATGGGGGGGGGGGGTATTTATTATCAGGTGGGGAGCGGGGGTAGGTGGGACGGCGGGTACATTTTCATATGTTTCGCCAAAATTTTTACGACCCCTCAGTCTCACCAGAATTTTTTTCGACCCCCCCCCCCTCTCAAATAGGTCATAGGTGACAAAAAAAGCTTATGACCCCATTTCCCCCATCCCAACTCCCCAGCAGCCCCTCTCTCTCTCTCTCACACACGCACACACACACACCATTTTACCTATTTTATGTCAAACTGACCTCAGTCAAACCTGTATGAAACACAAAGAACAGTTTCTTAGTCTGACAGGTTAATTATTTATGCAGATTTATGGTCTGTTTTTTTTTCTGCATCCAGAGGGAAGTCAGGGTAAAAGGATAGAAGCTGGGAACGATAACAAGCTTAAGATATCTTGCAGAAATCGTCTCAAGTGATAGCTTAAAGCCAGAGGTTTTCTGAAGGATTGCATTGAGTGCCGCAAGGGAGATAAGTTCTGTACTAATTGTGTTACCCTCTTGAAATAAAGTCTTTATTATTATTATTTACTGACAAAGCTGAAGCCAATTTGGAGAGATAACAACATATCACTTGGGTCAAATGTGAAACTGATGCACTCCCTTGTCATATCCATATTTGTGTTTGCCTGTGAACCATGGACCTTGATAGCAGAGTCAGAGAACAGAACGCAGACCTTTGAGATGTGATGCTACCGTAGGTTATTGAACATCTCGTACAAGGACCATATAACTATCACAGAAAAAAACCCGAGCAGCCATTGGAGAATATGACGAACTCCTGACCATGGTCAGGTAACTTGGCCACGTCTCAGTATCTTCTGGCATATCCTGAATAGTTCAGAACAGCAGTTGAAGTTAGGCAAAGATGACTTCTCTCGCCCCTCCCTCTACAACATTT
Organism: Ctena decussata; assembly: GCA_963989385.1. Classification (NCBI taxonomy): domain Eukaryota; kingdom Metazoa; phylum Mollusca; class Bivalvia; order Lucinida; family Lucinidae; genus Ctena; species Ctena decussata. The sequence goes on along the minus strand of OZ022510.1, from coordinate 50,548,790 downwards.
TCTCGAAAAGATATTGTCCAAGGCTCTTGAAAAAATATGGTAAGGTCAGCATAAGTGGCAGAACTATAACCAATTTGCAGTTTGCCGATGACATTGCTGCTACTCTTGCTCAGGAGAAGCAGGAATTATAGACGCTAAGGGAAAGTATCGACAAAACCGGCACCAGGTATAAAATTGAGATAGGGACGAGTCAGTTATTATCAGGTGGGGGGAGGTACATTTAGTGTGTGTGTGTGGGGGGGGGGGGGGGGGGGGGGTGATGTGCTGGGTGGGGGGGGGGTCGGAAATCAATAAGCCTTGGAGCAGGGGGGTCATATATTTTATTAGGCATATTAGGCATATTGGGCATATTGTTGGGGTCAGAATTCTTCAATCAGTCTTCATTTTTAGAAAATGTCTCAGCTTCTGGGGGGGGGGGCGAAGACCCCCAGACCCCCCATTACTCCCATAGTTTCAGACTCTATCCTTTCAAATTCAAAAACTTAAAGACATTTATGCACATGACACACAAAAATTAGAACAAACCAACAAACCTCCTCTTGAGCCATTTGCCACCTTGATTCAGGTTTCTCAGCAATTTAGCGGTTGAATGAATGTTGCAGCCCCTGCAAAATGCGCCAGGCTGACAAAATTAATGGACAAATGATTATTGTGACCAAGAAGAGGCAGCTCAGAGCCAAGCATTAAGAGGGGTTAAAATCAAGTGTTCCGAATTTCCTAACTGAAATACTCCTCCCCTCTCCTAGTCTTAGACAGAAAAGGGATGTTTGCACAAATTGTTTTCCATAAGAAACCTATTTTAGAAAAATGTACACTAAACAATTATTGTCAGATGTTTTTAACATTCTCTAGCTAAATAAAAAATGCCTTGCTCTTAAAGTGAGCCAAAGCTTTTCTTCCTGTCCTTTCTAATTTTGTAGCATACTATTTTGCATCTTCTCTGTTTAATACTACTAATTCCGAAATCTATTGACTTTTTCACCTAAGCTCATTTACAAATCTATAACGTTTTGTTTGTCAAAATTTGACAAGCGGCATCGATTTCAAAGAGATTAGATTGCGGTCGGAAGCTGTTTGAACCGACCGCTCTTATTTTTGTTCGTGATCATTGGAAGGTTTGGTGAGAGGGGAAGTCCTATATTCTGTCCAGCTATTGCTGTCGAAGATGTCAATCAATCTGAATGTAAGAGTAGGCGGTACGAATTTCGCTCAGAAGAAAAATATTTGCTGTATTTTAGTAATTGGTAAATCTAATGTTTTACGGCTTCAACACTGCAAAACACCAGCTGCATTGAAGGCAAATAAAAACGAAAAACGAGTTTCTCTTAGGTTTCTTTCAGTGACAGTATGAGTCAACTCTGTCATAACAAAGTTGAAGCCCGTTTGAAGAGATAACATCATATATATTGTACAAACGTAAAACTGATGCACTCTCTTGTCATATCAATCTTTGTATATGCGAGTGAAGCGTGGACATTGACAGCAGAGTATAGAAAAGAACGCAGCCTTTGAGGGAGATGCTACCGAAGATTTCTGAGCATATTGTACACGGGCCATATAACTAATGAGGATGTAGCAGAAAGATGTTATCAGCCATTGGAGAACACGATGGACTCCTGATCATAAACAAGAAACGAAAACAAAGATGTTTTGGCCTCACTTCAAGGTCTTCTGGCTTAGCAAAGAAGATTCTACAAGGCAAAGTGGAAGGAAAAAAATAGTAGCTAGGCCGAACTAGAGGTGAGAAGCTAAAAACATGACCAGCTGGAAAGAGATTGTTAAATAGGTCTTTAATGTTATCCCAACGACTTTGCAATGTCATGGGATAGAATAGAATAGAATTATATCATTTCTTCATTTCGATCGAATTATGCTGACGTTGGTGCAAAAAGAAGTGTAGTTAACCTACGTCATCGACGTTTCTTAGACGAAAGACTGTGACACATTTAGTTTCTAAAAGGTTTACTCGAACAAATCGTATGTAGTGGGTGAATATGCAAATAACAGCCCTTGAGCTTTGATTGACTATTAGAATGCCAGTGGTTTTCTCCTGTAGTTTAAGGTATAAATTGAAAAAATGTTAAACAGTTAATTTCCAATGCTTTTGATTGATTACTAAAACATTTAGTAATGGTTCAGAACAACAGTTGGAGTAAGACAAGGATGTCTTCTGTCACCCACCCTCTTCAACATTTTCTCGAACGGATCATGTCTGATGCTCTGGAAGAACATGAAGGAAAGGTTAGAATAGGCGGCAGAAACATTACCAATCTGCGGTTTGCCGATGGCATAGATGCTCAAGCTGAGGAAGAGCAGGAACTGGAAGCTCTAGTTGAAAGTCTCGACCAAACCTGCACAAGGTATAAGATGGAGATCAGTGCTGAGAAGACCAAACTGATGACGAACAGCGCAGACGGCATCCAGAGGGAGATCAAGTTAAAAGGGCAGAAGCTGGGTACTGTAAGCAGCTTCAAATACCTTGGGGCAGTTGTCTCAGATGATGGCTCAAAACAGGAGGTTCTCTCAAGGATTGCACAAGCCACTGCAGCTCTTGCTAAGCTGAAATCAATTTGGAGAGATAACAACATATCTCTTGGATCAAAGGTGAAACTTATGCGCTCCCTTGTCATTTCCATATTTCTGTATGCCTGTGAATCATGGACCTTCAAGGCTGGACAGCAGAGTTAGAGAAAAGAACGCAGGCCTTCGAGATGAGATGCTACCGCAGGTTACTGAACATTTCGTACAAGGACCATGTAACCAATGAGGAGGTTCGCAGGAAGATCCAAGCAGCCATTTGAGAGTATGATGAAATCCTTACGCTGGTCAAGAAACGGAAACTAAGGTGGTTTTGGCCACGTCTCAAGGTCTTCAGGTTTAGCAAAGACAGTTCTTCAGGGCACAGTGAAAGGAAAATGAAGAAGAGGTAGACAGAAGAAGAGGTGGGAAGACAATATCAAGGAGCGGACAGGAATGGATTTTGCCAGCTCAACTAGGGCAGCTGAAGACATTACAAGGTGGAAAGGGATTGTTTTGAAGTCATCTGTGGTGCCCCAACGACCTAGTAAGGTTATGGGATAGAATAGAATAGATAGAAAATATTTACAAATTTAAGGTCGCTCTCAGAGAGAGAGAGAGAGAGAGAGAGAGAGAGAGAGAGAGAGAGAGAAAGAGAAAGAGAGAGAGATCGCTTTGGTTGGAGTTTACTATTTTCTTTATGCACAAGGCACTAGATCTAGTGAATTATTTTTCTGTTATCAATATGTCACAGGGTATAGGTTAGGTATATCATACACTTGTACTGCCTTGCGGTACAAGCCGGCTTTTATAGCGACGCGGTAGAGTGCCCGACTTTAGATCGAAGGTTCCCCAGTTCGATCCCCCGGGAACATTAGATTTTTTTAAGAGTCCGTGACAAATGGCGCCCAACGAGGGACCAAAAAACACAACCAAAGAAAGTATAGTAGTTTGTAGCCTTCGTGCGCATCAACCCAAACCTCTTGTTATAGTAATTACATAATTTCAGGTGGACTATGATGTAGGATTTAATTGTATCAGATTTTGAAAACTTGTATATTCATGTCTCTTCATCTATTAGACCCATAGAATCTTCCTTGTGCTACCTTTTGCCTACGTCAGTGTGCTTTATTCTACTGGTGCTATAGTTCGGCATTTAGTATAACCGTTTTTCTGCACCATATAGACCCCTGGCTTACATTTCTGACTCAAGAAAAGTAGACGAACACACCTTGTTCTGTCAGTTTCATTGGACAAAGCGCGTGTTTTGAAAACACACAAATAGGTAAAACAGGTTTTGCTAGGTGTTGTAAATTAATTAGAATGTTTGTATAAAACTTTGACATTATTTTTGCAAGTTACACAGTATAAGACAAGATCATTGCTCAAATATTACCCCAAAATTACCTGAAAATCCGGCAGTCACAATACAGAGGGTGGACAAAAGTGTTCGTTAAATCGTGACGTTGCCGTTAAATTTAGTGCATTTTACTACTTTTGCTGAAAAATTAATTATATGAGAAGCATAAAATACATCATCATGGAAATTATACTAATTTGTAGCTAAATGATTTATGCAATATACAAACTATTTTTGTACGTTTGCGATCTTTAGTTGCAAAGTTGTGATTCTTTAAAGATCGCGTAAACTTTTAGAAAACCCTGTTTCCATTGACGTCAATTGTGACGTTAGCAAAATTTACCGCAAGAAAATACCTAATTGAGGTTAAAGACGTGCCAACTAGAAACTATAGATACCAGGAAAGCAAGAAATTTAATAATATTGCACAAATAATGTAGCTAGACATTGGTGCAATTTTCATGTAAATATCTATTGAACTTTTCTCACAATATTTTTTGCGCTAAAAGAAAAAATGCAGTAAAGTCAATGGTAACGTCACGATTTAACGAACACTTCTGTCCACCCTCTGTATCAATAGTCTGTTTAACAGAAGAACAGACGGGGGACTCGACAGTATCGGATCATCGACAGTATCGGATCACTCATAAGTTATTACCCATTTTTCTCACAAATGAAGCAAATATTTTTTACCATTATATTACAGTCATCAAGTGCAGGGTGAAAAATTCGATTGAAATGTGCGGCTGTGAAACAAATCAGAGTTTTTGAAAAGCTTGGCCCCTCTTCAGCGGCGCTTGCATTTCGTCTGGTTGCTCGTTACCCCAAGAATAGATTTCGGTTATTTAAAATATTTTATTATTAGGTGATTAAAACCTATTGGTATTGCTAATGTGTCCTGGCATCCCTAAAATTGCGGGCAGTCATTATTTTTGTGACATTTTGTGAAACTAAAGACTTGAAAAGTGGGGCCCCGATGTGCGACAGTAACGGATCATTATATAATTTTAACTAAAAAACAGGCATCAGCTGGAAAACTTTTGTGTTAGATGCACGGTCTGATGCTAAAAGCAAGTCGTTAATCAACTAGCAGAATGGCTGTTGCATCTACTTTCAAAGAAGATCAGTATAAAAATAAGACAACATCCTTTTTATAAAATATCCCCCATCCCACGCCCCACATACTAGCGTATGATAATGAAGGTTATGCGTAGCACAACTAAGCTTCTGCTAAACATTCTGAAGAAACATTCGAGATCAGCTCACATGTGTGTAAACCTATTATTAATGACTGGCGTTCATCAGAAGGACATTTGTACACTACGTAGACTCAGGTTAATGCTGCAGAACTCGATGAATGGCCATGTAGTGTTTATACGCTGTTTCCATTTGAAATATCAATGTTAAGGCGGAAAATCACCGTAAATTTCTTGATCCTGACTAGACGCTACGGTCTTATCAGGGTGTACACTTTGCTAAGGCAGGCTATGTTCTTTACTGTTTGAGTAGTTCCGTGCTATGGGGCACAGGGGATTACTGAGTTAAGAATTTTTGGCATGCATGTACCTTTGTATACAGTACACGCAACGTGAAGACTTGATCTGACACGCTCTCGCGTGACACTTAAAATCGCGAGAAAGGGATTAAAATTCATTAGATTCTCTCGCAACTCTCACGCATTTCACACTAAACTTCCTCGCGTGTTTGAAAAACCCCACGTTCCGCGCAAGAAAATTCCTCGCATTTCGCGTGAAATTCATAGAATGATTTGTTCGAGAAACTTTCTCGCATCACGCGTGGAATTTTGTCCAGGTACATGTAGGTAAAGTAAATGCAAGTTTCTATACAAGTACATGTACCTTTACAGACAAGGCATAAGATACGCAATGCATTTTTTTCGGCGCTGATAACGGTTCAATTAATACATTGTAAGTGTGCGTGAATAACCTAATTGATCGCATCCTCAACGCAAGTATTGTTTGACCGTACGGTATTTACATTTACGAATTAAGGATGGGTTGATAAACAATCATGATCAGCGTAATTTTGTTGCAGTTATGCGGCGAGTTAATTAGGCTTATGTTTGATAGAATATTGTTAATAGGTTAGTTAGTGGCAAACAGAGTTCTTTCAAATTCTAGAATGATGACACAGACAAAAAATTTCGCTCAGCCGCCACTGATAATAGCCCAATCCATGTCAAAACAGTCACAAAGATCAAAGCGTTTCGATCAGCTTTTGAACTCAAAGATATAGCCGCTAGTGGCAAGTGCCGAAAGGTTTACTTATTAACCAATATAAACTTTCTGATGTAAGAGCTGTCAATTTTCCATTAAACGCGCACGCGACAATAAGTGGCCTGATTAGCAAATGGGCAGTCTCAGATGTGATTGACGTCCACTTACATCGACTCTCTGAATTATGCAAATTTGTAAACCTGTTGGTTTGACAGCTAAAAAAATATACGTCACAGCTGCCTCCTCTTAATCAGTTCATTCATGAAATATGGAAAATATGATTTTGCGTCATGGATCAATAGTCAAAGTGTTTGGACTTTAAAAATGCATCAAAATGAAGGAAAAATAAGAGGTGAGAAGTTTGTTTTTTTATTCCGAACTCCGCGTGGCAAAATCACATTATCTATATGAAAAACGAAACTGATTCTGCTACGCGGAAAAATTCTCAAAGTATTCGGACTAATAAACATAATAATGTCTATATTCATATTCAAAGGTGACTGAACGCATTCAGGGTCTTCGCCATAATAAAATGTAAAGACAGTAGCATTTGTTGAAATAAGGTAAACACAGCATGTTTATAGGTCAGTCGCATGCCTTGACATCAAAGGACGCCGCTCAGAGCACAAAACTTGACATGTGTCACATTGAATCATCAGACGATGAAAGGAATCTTATTCCATACGCTAATAGTAAGTATTAGGACCAGCCTGCGCAGTATTAAATACAGTGCGACAAACTGGTATGCTTTACGCGTCATGGCGTGAGCGGTTTACGCTGTCTATTTGTTCGGCACTTTTGGTTATTTCCGGAATGGTGGAAATTGCCGATCGTAATTTTTGCCGCTAACATTTTTTGAGTCGGTGCCAAAAAAGACCAGTCGGTCTGGAAACCGGAATCACACACCTTTTTTTAGGCCCAATGTAAAAATATAAATGAAATACAGTCGAACCTGTCTTAAGGGGTCACTGTATTAAGGGGTCACCTGTCTTTAGCAGCCACTTTTTGGGGGTCCCTTGGACCAAAAAACAGTGCAAAGGAACCTGTATTAAGGGGTCACCTGTCTTAAGTAGCCAATTTTTGTGGGTCCCATGGGGTGACCCTTAAGGCAGGTTTGACTGTACCTGTACAACATATAATGACCTGTGAAATTGACAGGAATCGTTAATCCTTTCCACTCGAAAACACGGGTCACGCGTGATTAAGCTCACCTGAGCATACATGGAGTTAATCCTTTCTCTCGAAAGTTGTGTGTCTCGGGTGAAAAGAAATATTTTTCTTGCGAGTTTAACGTCACGCATCTCGCGAGTGTCTCACATCTCCCACGCATTTCACACACAAAAACCCCACTAAACTTTCGTGGAAAAGATTAAAATTTCTCGCGAGAGCATGTCAGATCAAGTCTTCACGTTGCTCGTACTGTACATTCAACTTTTATTTAACAGACATACCCTTGCTGGTGAAGGACCACATGAAAAAAATCATTGAAAGACCGTAAAAGTTTTCTCTGAGAATCTAATAGGTCCAACTGTTTATGTAGCCAAATTATTGAAGCTAAGAAGGTTGACAGAATGCCTCGGAGGAACTCTCCTATAAAATAATATATGATCCGATACTGTCGCATCTGATTCGTTACTGTCGCAGAGACCCTCTCGTAAGTCTGGATAGGTTATCTGCCCTTAAAGGAATAAATTTCGTAAATATTTTGACACGGATAGATAGAAGGGATATTTTGCAATTGTTATATGTCATAACATACATGATTTAAGCATTCATATACAACAAAACAGGATTTTTACTGACCTTGATCCGATACTGTCGAGTCCACTGTACTCCACCCATTTCATGGGCTCCAATCGAGCACCTGGTTTCATCTGGCTGCCAGTGACACATTAAAATATCTCACATATTGCTGTATGCAAAGAACTAAAAAAGACACTCGTAGTTAGTTTGAGTGTATATAACAGGTCTAGGAGGGTTACCCTAATTAGCGAAATGGACCTTTTTGGGGGAATTGGAGATTGTTTTATGAAATGGGAGTCACAAAGTCCTAATTTGATATTTAAGATTTTATTTTCTTGTTTTAATACTAGAGTCAGACAATAACCAATACTGAATGCAACTTCTGAAGTGAATGCAAGCGTATTTTGTACGTAAATGCACCTGAATAATTATATTTTTGTTTGCAAAATGGAGTTTTGTCTTTACAAATTGGACTCACAGAATCAAAATTTATAAATTATAACTGCTTTTTTTCAGTAAAACAATGAAAAGAAAATGCAATCCTTTTTACCAATAAAGAGTTTTCGAATACAAAATAGAGTTTTTCTCACGAAATGGAGTTTCTTTGAGCACTACGAAATGCACTAAAAAAATCAGAAGTTTATTTCTCATTTAAAATAATCCAGTTAAACAGAAATAGAGAAGGCATGGATCATGGAACCTTTGAGGCATTTAAAAGATTATTTCAGTGATCTCCCCAGACCATAAGGCATGTCGCTTTCAACATGCCTTCCTCTTTAAATTACCTTTGCAACATGCCTTAATTTCCAATGAAAATTTATAAAAAATGCTATTATTTTCATTTCTTAGCCAGTAAAGTTGATTTAAATGATTTAAGGGTCATTAGATTAATAATAAAGTATTTCTAATGTAAATTTAGGCTAATTTTGACAAAGGATTGCTGTATTATAAGGTTTTTAAAAATTGATCAACAAGTCAAAATCTGATTCTGTGCTAAAAACGACATGCCTTCTGAAATTTGTGGGGAGAACACTGTATTTGTGCTTTTATTTAATTGAATAGGGATTATAATTGTAGGTGTCCTACTTTTTATAATTCATTACTTTGTTTCCTGGAATTATCTACTGATAGTTCTTATTTTCAGATGTACATAGCAGTCTTAGTCTATAGCAGTTGATTAAAATCTGTTACACCAACTTGTTACAATGGGTGGCTCTAGTAGCCACGAACAGTATCAAACCACGCCACCAAGAGACGATCGGGCCAAGAAACTTCTGCCTGTTGATCCACGTTCTCCTTCAACAGATATCACTCGTACTCCGATCCTTGTGGAGAAAACACCAGAGGGCGCTATTGATCCTATGTTAGACCCTCGGTCACCCTCAGCTGGTATTTACAGGACACCATTATCAAGTCTTCCTATGTTGAAACAAGGTAAAGCAGAATTGGAGATTATTAAGCATGCTGATATTTCATGGCTTTTTTCTCATTTCTCCATCAAGCATATTGACATTATGTTGTAGCTGCTCATTAACTTTTTAAGCCCCAGTGACGAAATTAACAAAATTTGCAAACAGTATAGATCCTGATGAGGCGGCTCATAATGAGACGCCTCATCTAGATCTACACTGTTTGCTCTCTAGTCTTTAAATTCTCAATATGAAATGTCTTGGACAAGGCATTTTTTTAATTTTTGCAGACGTAAATTTTGTTGTCTGCTTTTTGGTGCTTAAAGAGTTAAAGTGTATGAAAACACTTTCAGGGGAAGCAACTCTTCTGTTTACATTTTTGCCTCCCTTCACAATTGGGGGTCAACTTTTAAAGGACAGAACTTTTAAGGGTAGACCCTTTTTTGGAAAGGTTTTGTTGTACAAGGAAAGCAAACAGGAAGTTACACAAGTTGTTCCTCTTTGAAGAAAAGACAGAAAAAAACAGAGATGTACCAATGCGTATTAAAGGTAGGTTCCTGTACTAGCGATAACAATTATGTCCACAAAATAATTTCGTCTTTTTCTGAGCAGTATTGAATTCTCTTATTTTTCTGAATTTGTTGCTACTGAGAAACTCATCAGATATTGAAGAAAATAGTCGTTTTACCTTTTGGTTTATTTTCTTTCGTTGGAATTCCAGTTCTAAAAATAACTATGTTTATTATGTCTATAAGTGCGCGATTTCTGATGCCATTCTCCAAAGGTCAATTTTCCCTTGTCGTGAGCTCTCCTAGAGGTCCTGGCATGGTGGATGGGTTAAAACTATCCCAAAATGCAATGCAGCATGACCTCAGCTGGGTTATCTATTTTTGGTGCGAACTAAAAATAGCGCTAACTGGTGTGCAAAGCAGAGTTAGGAAATCCCTTGCAAAACAACTTTTCTAATATTTTTTTGATTTACACTTTGTAGTGAAACTTATTCATTCCCTTTTATAAGTGCTTTCCAACAACTTGGATGAAAGATAATCAAAATTATGATGCATTCCAAAGTACAGGAAACTACCTTTAAACCTCCTTGAGCAGTAAAGCAGTTTTAATGGGTTTTGCAGAAACAGAAATTATATCTGAATAGCCCCCTTATCGTAATAAATGAACTCCATCGTGACAAAACCATCAAAGTAGCATGTGTACCATGCCAAGACACAGATCAGCCCGAGCAGCTTTCCAGTCTGATCAGAGTCTTTGCTACACACTTAAAAGGTAGTGAAGGGCCTTAGCTAGCTCCATGCAGACAGCAAAGACTCTGCAAGGATCTCCCCAGACCATTAAGGCATGTCCCTTGCAACATGCCTTCCTCTTCAAATTACCTTTGCAACATGCCTTAATTTCCAATGAAAATTTATTAAAGTGCTATTACACTTATTTTCATTTCATAGCTAGTAAAGTTGTTTTAAATGCATTAAGGATCATCAATAAATTATTTATAATATAAATTTAGGCTAATTATGACAAAACATTGCTACATTCGGGATGTTAAAAATTGATCGACAAGTCAAAATAGGATTATTGTGCTAAAAGCAACACGCTTTCTGAAATTTCTGGGGAGAACATTGCTCTGATCAGACTGGGCATATGCAAGAGCTGATCTGAGTCTTCTCATGGCGCACATGCCACTTTGTTGGTTCTTGTATCGCGGCTCAGTTATGTTACAGCTTAGATTTATCTGACATAATGTATAAGTTTCTCGGCTAACATAATTAAATTGAAGTACAACTGACTTAGTAACAGTGTATACCTGATCAGCAGGGCTCAGCCTAGAGGGCAGTTTGAGAGAAATAGTCTCCCTAAGCTAGCTGACTTCTCCCTATTTTGAGCTGAGGGAGAAGTGAAAATGAATTGAAACATATAGGGAAATCCAAAATTTGGACCAAAACTTCTCCCTAAATTGCAGAAAATGTCACAAAACTTCTCCCTGTCTGAAACCTAGGCTGACCCCTGGATCAGACTGCTCATATTTAAATTTTGAAGTCCTGAAATAGCCAACAGCGGGTGACAATGTATAAAACTTTTGGATAAATGAGCTGAACAGATTTTGCATTCATCAACTGATCCATTTATATGTGTATCAGGGCCCATTTGTTCAAAGTATCATCAGCTTAACAAAGTTGTAAGTCTAGGATTTGCTAAGTTTTACAGTACACACAAAATCAATTGCGGCAGTTATTTGTTTGCTGTAAAATTGTGCAAGCTTTTGCACTGCAAAAGCTCTTCCCATTTTGTTGGCAAAAAATGGCAGTGTTTTTACGTATAATACATTAAAAAATTTAGCGTCTCATTAACTAACCATGTCATTAGTTTTGAACAGCTGGGCCCTGATGGTGTTGATAAGATAATCCATCTATTGCAGATAATGAAACTAACATGGAAACAGCCATTCCACAGCCTGACTTTGATTTCCCAGATGTCATAGAGGTCAAGTCCGAAGATCAGTTAGACATGCCAATAGAAAAAGACGAAACTGATCCACTGACAATAGCAGGCATACAGAATATCTCCTTGGATGAACTACCTTTTGATGAATCTACCAGGCTCGTAGATAGATTACCAGAGAAAGCTATAGGTAAACAATGTAAATTACAGTACTCCTGATAAGAAGGGGTAACAGGGATATTTTAGGGATAATTTTCCTTATTTCTGCATGAAAACGTATCTTGTGACCCCTAATTAGAACTGTCTCATCGAGATGGTTCAAATGAGGGGTCACAACATATGTTTTCATTGAGAAATAAGAAAAATTATCTTTGAATTGTCTTCAACAGCCCCTCCTCCCTGGAGCTCTGAATTATATGCTAGTTCAGGGCAAATTAAATGGTCTAGAGTGAAGGTGGAAAGAGCACTTGGAACTACATGTGCGTTGTTTTTTTTGGGTGGAAGTGGGGGGAGGGGAGTGGGGATGGGAAGTAATCTGACAGCTTTTGGGATTTAACATGAAGTCAGAATTACAAGAATTGTTTAATATGGACTTTATCAAAGTGTTAACTCTAGAAAATTACTCATAAACTTTAAAGCTCTGTACATTTTATTTGGTGAACAGGTGTTTTGCCAGAGTTTGCACATTGAATAAATTCACAAATTATGATAAACTCATTTCTATAATATTGCATTTCTAAGAGGCACATTCTGATCTTATCAAATGTTTTGAAATATGAGGCTTTTATAGATGTACGGTACCTTTCTTTTTCTCAATCACCAATATTCTGGAAATAGAGACTTTAATTTCTTTTATACTTTTCAATGAATTATTGAGATTTCTCGGTGAAATCGAAACTGATATTCTCACTGTTTCAAACAGTGAAATTATCACTTTAGATGTCAATAGGATTTTCGTTAAATAGTCTCATTTATTTGTTGATTAATTGGCTTACTTTATCTAGCTTGACTTATTACGGATCAGGGCTGTCATGGTCAGGTAAAAGCATCTGAAAGAAGATTTTTTCCAGGTCAGGGAAAAGAGGTGGAATTTTGTGGTTGGTCAGAGAAATTTGCAAAGAAATTGAAGTCAGGGAATTTGAAAATGAATGGCTATGGCAGTCTTTGTGTGTGTTTCAATTCTCCTATCAACTCCGCCCCCTCTCCGCACCTCAGTGGACTGGATCCATAGCCGCAGTTATGGGATGCCGAGCGTCTGTCCAATCACTATTGAAGTCAACATTAAAATTAGCTTTTATATCCATGAAAAGGCCAAAAAAGGGTATGGAAAACTGTAAAATGACAGGGAACAATCAGGGAATTTTGAAGTGGGGGATAAAGGGCAACTGTGGAGATAATTTTTATTTATACTCCACAAAACCAAACTTCAGGTAAATGCCACAGGAGCTTGGGAAGTTGTAAGTCCTATAAACCAAATTTGGGCAATAAAGTACAAATTATGCTGGTCAGCTTTTTAGCTCACCTGCCTTTAGGCTCATAGGTGAGCTTATAGTATAGCCAGGCATCCGTCGTCCGTCCGTCGTCAACATTTTCAAACACCTTCTCCTCTGACACCACTGGGCCGATTGAAGCCATATTTCATATGGAGCCTACCTAGGTTGGGGGAACGAAAGTTTGTTCCGGGTATCTGGGTCACATTACCAAGATGGCCGCCACGCCCATATATGGTAAAAACCCTTCAAAAATCTTCTTCTCCAGAACCAAAAGGCCTATGACCTTGAAACTTGGTATGTAGCATCGGGCATGCGGGCCCATCATAGTTTATACAAATGATGACCTTGCAATGACCTTGACCTAATTTATTGCATGGTCGACTTTGGTATGCTAGGCTTTTATATGGGAAAACGCTTAAACAGTGGATTTCTCAGAAACTATTTAGGTCTAAGGTACAATACTTGGTGTACATGGTCAACTAAATGAACAAATGAAGATATTATGTCACTAAAGGTCAAGGTCATTCGGTCCGTCCATCGGTCGATAAGATTTTCAAACATCTTCTCCTCTGAAACTACTTGGCCGATTAAAGCCAAATTTCATATGAAGTCTCAGTGGGATGGGGGAACGAAAGATTATACGCGAGGTCTGGGTCACATGACCAAGATGGCCGCCATGCTCATATATGGTAAAACCCTTCAAAAATCTTCTTCTCCAGAACCAAAAGGCCTATGACCTTGAAACTTGGTATGTAGCATCAAGCATGCGGGCCCATAATAGTTTGTACAAATGATGACCTTGCGATGACCTTGACCTAATTTATGACATGGTCAATTTCGGTACCTTAGGCTTTTATATTGGAAAACGCCTAAACAGTGGATTTCTCAGAAACTGTTTAAGTCTAAAGGACAACATTTGGTATATATGGTCAACTAAATGAAAAATGAATAAATTATGTCACTAAAGGTCAAGGACATTCGGTCCGTCCATCCGTCGTCAAGATTTTCAAACATCTTCTCCTCTGAAACCACTGGGCCGCTTGAAGCCAAATCTCATATGGAGTCCCAGTGGGATGGGGGGATGAAAGTTTATACGCCGGGTCTGGGTCACATGACCAAGATGGCCGCCATGCTCATATATGGTAAAAACCCCTAAAAAATCTTCATCTCCAGAACCAAAAGGCCTATGACCTTGAAACTTGGTATGTAGCATCGGGCATGTGGGCCCATCATAGTTTATACAAATGATGACCTTGTGATGACCTTGACCTAATTTATGACACAATCAACTTCGGAACCTTAGGCTTTTATATGGGAACACGCTGAAACAGTGGATTTCTCAGAAACTATTTAAGTCTATGGAACAATACTTGGTATACATGGTCAACTAAATGAACAAATGAAGATATTATGTCACTAAAGGTCAAGGTCATTCTCTCCGTCCATCTGTTGTCAAGATTTTCAAACATCTTCTCCTCTGAAATCACTGGGCGGCTTGAAGCCAAATCTCATATGTAGTCCCAGTGGGATGGGGGGATGAAAGTTTATATGCCGGGTCTGGGTCACATGACCAAGATGGCCGCCATGCTCATATATGGTAAAAACCCTTCAAAAATCTTCATCTCCAGAACCAAAAGGCCTATGACCTTGAAACTTGGTATGTAGCATCGGGCATGTGAGCCCATCATAGTTAATACAAATGATGACCTTGCGATGACCTTGACCTAATTTATGACACAATCAACTTCGGTACCTTAGGCTTTTATATGGGAACACGCTTAAACACTGGATTTCTCAGAAACTATTTAAGTCTATGGAACAATACTTGGTATACATGGTCAACTAAATGAACAAATGAAGATATTATGTCACTAAAGGTCAAGGCCATTCTCTCCATCCATCTGTTGTCAAGATTTTCAAACATCTTCTCCTCTGAAACCACTTGGCCGATTGAAGCCAAATTTCATATGGAGTCTTAGTGGGATGGGGGAACGAAATCACATAACCAAGATGGCCGCCATGTCCATATATGGTGAAACCTGTTCTAAAATCTTTTCTCCAGAACCAAAAGTCCTATGACCTTGAAACTTCGTATGTGGCATTTGGAACATGGGCCCATCTTAATTCATACAAATCAGGACTGTGCATTGAGAGTGGCAAGGTCAATTTTGATGCATTGGAAAATGCTTAAACAGTGGATTTCTCAGAAACCATTCAAGTCTAAGATATGATATTTGGTATTCATGGTTAACTAAGTGAGTCTATTAAGATATTATGTTGTTATAGGTCAAGGTTGTTCTTTGACCTTTGTTCAAGGTCACTGTGATCGTGTTGCCTGTCAACATTTTCAAACATCTTCTCTGAAGCCACTGGGCTATTTGAAGCTATATTTCATACAGAGCTTCACTGGGTTAAAAGAACCAAAGTTTGTTGAGCTGGTCATGGTCACGTGACCAAGATGGACACCATGCCCATATATGGTAAAACTCCTTCAAAAATCTTCTCCAGAACCAAAGGCACAATGATCACGTGCCATGGTATGTAGCATTGAGGACTTAGGCCCATCATAGTTTGTACAATCATGACGGTGCATTGGCCTGTATGTGCACTTTGTACTGGTTAACCGCTTAGGAGGTCTAAGCCTGCCCAGAAGTAGTGTGGTTAGGTCATTTTTTGAACTTTGCTCAAGGTCACTGAGATTTTTAGATTAAAATACGCACACCTTTTAAGCTACTGGTTTCAAACTTGTAACAAATGAGCAAAATGACAAATTGTGTCCGTTGACAGAAGGTGTCAGGTGAGCTACAGGAACATTGGTCCTCTGGTTTCTCTTTTTTTCACAGAAGAGAAAGTAAGAGAGGGTGTTTATTGGAGAGGTAGCATTTATTAGAATAAAGTAGATTATGACCTTAGGTTAGAAATACCTCACAAATGAGGTTTTAATAGAGGTCACAGCATGCAATTTTATTCAAAGTAAGAAAAAATATTTGAGACATATTCTCAGAACCTCACTTTAACTGATCCTATTATTAAGCCATTTCTTTCCTTTTCAGCTGAAACAGAGAAAAGACCAAAGAAATCTACCAAAGCCCCCCAACCTAAAGAATTGTTTCCAAACAAGAAAGGGTTGGTAGTAAAAGATACCACTCGCTCACCGTTGTCTACAAGAAATGTTGATATGAACTCACCACTCCATATAATACAGAGAAAGCAGACGAATAAAGTAGACAAGGCTAGAAATTGTTCAACAGAATCTCCAAATGCAAGATTTATTGTGAAGGATAAAGAAAATATGTGAAATACTTGACTGACAAATGTTTTAGCCCAGTTTTAAAGTACCTTATTCTTCGATTTTAAGATTGAGGTTTTTTTAGCTTGCTGGTACAAAAGTACAGGCTGCTATTGTTGTCACCCTGACATTGGCATTGGCGTGATTAGGGTGTTACACTTTAAAGTTTTACAACAAAGTTTTTTATGTGATGGGCAAGGCGCTGTCAGGTGAGCTATCCTGTACGTGGACAAAACAACTCCAAAAGTCTTTATCCATCTTATAAGACGGCAGGGGTCAGCCTAGAGGGAGAAACGGGAGAAATTATGTCCCTAAGCTGACTGACTTCACCCTATTTTGAGCTGAGGGAGAAGTCAAAATGCATAAAACATATAGAAAATCCAAAATTTGGGATAAAATATTGCCCTGAAATACGGAAAACGTCACAAAACTTCTCCCTCTTTTGAGAACACTAGGTTGACCCCTAAAATGGATCTAGATCTTTGGATTTGTTTTGAAAAGGAAAATCCCATATTATACCAGAATTCCATAAGACTGATTTAGATATTTTCGGTCATTCTAGCAAGGAGAAAACCTCATCTTATAGTCGGAATAATTCCGTTTATTCAAGGGCGTCAGCCATCACGACAGAAACAACTTTTTTCTAGCTGTTTTGTGTCAAATTTGATGCTTCCAGTGTGTTTATTGGGTATGATACTGGTTGGAAAGTTTGCAACTGAAAAGTAGCTTCAAATATCATTTTGATAAACAGATCTCCAAAATTTGCCAAGAAAGAATTCCTACAAGAGACTTAGGTGGCCTGACGTCGCATGCAGTAACAATGTTACGTTGGCGCTTTAAGTGACGTCATTAATGTTGTAATGACGTGCAAACATGTGTGAAGTAATTTTTTGTCAAGCCACATAAGATTTAGCCAATTTATCAACAAAAAACTTGAGGCTATTTCACAAAAATCCTATTTCTGAAACAGTGGAATTGAAAGTGAAAATTTCACTGTTTGAAACAGTGAGATTATCAGTTTCGATTTCACCGAGAAATCTCTATAATTCATTGAAAAGTATAAAAGAAAATTCTGGGATACTTTTTCCTATTTCTCAACAAAACAGATGTTGTGACTGCTCATTAAAGGCAGTTCTAATATAGGGTCACCATCTCTGATTTTATGGAGAAATGAGAAAAAATCTTTCCAGTTTTTCAGTACTAAGTCTTCCAATATACTGAGATTTGTTTTACATGTCTTGAATTTTGAAAAATGAAGAGACATTCAGTGCACTGTTTACAATGCGAGTGTGTTAAGTATATCTAGAGAAGATTACTAGAGAAATATACCAAGACGTCACCACAAATACAGTACATTTAAATAATAATTTTATATTAAAATGTTACAGTTTAATATATTTATGCGCAGTTTCTGCTGCAGATGAGGTTCATGTGAATTAAAGGCAAAAAACATATGAATTAATAATTATCCCATAATGCACAGCCTTTGCAACGCACATAATTATACTGTATCTATAGCAGTTCAGTGATATGTCTTTCAAAGCCAAAGTATTTTTTAAAAAAAAAAATATTATTATTATTTTTTTTTGCTTCAGAAGTCTTTCTGTATATCTTAGTATGGCTGTAAAGTGTAAAATTATAAATGAATAAGCCACAAACTTTGTGAGGGGTTGACTATTCAGACTTACTACTACTCTATCATTAATGAACACACAGAGAAAATTTTCTACATTTGAAATGCCTTAATTTTGTCAAAGCTCTTCTTGCACATCTTCAGTGTGCCTGTAACGTGAACAAAGTTTCAGATTAATTAGTTGAAAGTGTTGGAGAGGGTGATAATGCGAACTTGCTACTCTGTCATAAAGGAACACAAGTTTTTAATGAGTCTTGAAATGTTACCAAAACATTTTTTGACCAATAATTTTCAAGCACATCTTCAGTATGTAACATGCAAAGTTTCAAAATCAAGAATAGCTGTGGGAGGAATTGACTATACCAACTTGCAGCTTATCACAGAGCTCCAGATAAGAAGGGGTAACATGGATAATTATATGATAATTTTTTCTTATTCCTTAATGAAACCTTCTGTTGTGACCCCTTGTTAGAACTGTCTCAACAAGACGGTTCTAATGATTATGAGTGGTCATAACATGTTTTGAAAGAAAAAAATAATAAAAAGATCAGATCATTCCCTAAATTATCCTTGTTACCCCTTCGTATCTGGAGCTTTCACATTAGATGGACAGATGAATGGATACACAGGAGTAAACCCTAATGTCTGAAGACTGTCGTCATGAGGGGGAGGGGAGCCATACAAGTATAATGTAAATAGTCTTAATATTGTGTATATGTGGAAGGATAAGGTGTTGATTATTTGTGGTTGATGCTTGTGTCTGTTAATAGTGTTGATTGAATAAAAGTGGGAGAATCATATTTGATTTGTGGATTTTATTCTGAATCACTCCATTTGTATGTTATAATACCACTGACATACGAAGCATGTCAAGGGGTATATAGTTTTTGTCTTTCCATCCATTCGTCTGTGTCCATGTGCTGTGTCCGTGTGTCCATCTGTTAACATTTGCATTAAAGTTTTGTGTTAAGTTTATAAATTATTCTTTGCTTATATTTCCAGTGTCCTTAGATGGAACCTTGTGGTATGTGACTAGGTATACTTCTAGGTTCATGCAGAATAGTTGACATCATCTGGATGCTGCTGCTCAGTTAAGGTCAAGGTCACAGACTTAAACATTTTCGTTAAAAGTTTTGCGTTAAGTTTATATTCTTCTTTTATATTTCCAATATCCTTTGATGGAACCTTTTGATATTTGACTAGGGTTACTGTAAGCTTCAGCCTTGATATAGATCATCTTGATGCTGCTGCTTACCAAAGGTCAAGGTCACAGACTTTAACATTTGCCTTAGTTTTGCATTAAGTTCTTTCTATATACATGTATACTGCTACATCCTCTGCAGAGTATTATGAGCAGGCGTACTTTTGTACACTCAGGTGTTGCTGGATGAAAGCCTACATATAACCATGTAGCTATAGTAGGGATCTTTAACAGGGGATGACTCTCCCTGCACAGGGGGCCTCCAGTTAACATCCCGATCCAAAGGACGGCACACCTGTTAACATCATCCCTGCAAATGATGCTAGAAAAAAGCGTTCGGACATAGGAAGACTTCGCCCTATTCTGGGATTGAACCCACAACCTCTGGCTTCAGAGTCAAGTGCACTAACCACTGAGCCACCTCACTTCTCTAGTTTATACAGTAGAACTTCAATGGCTCTTTGCTTATATTTTCAAAATCCTTTCATGAAACCTTTTGATATATGACTACGTTTGCTTCTATGTGTCCATGCAGATTAGTTGACATCATCTGGATGCTGCTGCTGAGCAAGGTCATATGGAAAGTTACAAACAGACTTATATTGATGCTATATGATGGTACTCTTTGTTGATATTTGTAATATACTTTGATGGAACCATTTGATAGGTGACTAAGTTTACTTCTAGGTTCATACCATGTATGGTTGGTTTCATTAAGCGGTGACACTGGTTGGGGGAATACATGAGCCCCTGATCACTTGCTGTAGTTGACTCTACTCACACTTGTGTATATATGTTATTTTCCTTAGAACATAAGAAACAGTGAAAATTGAGCCAACACTGCTTGTAGGGCTGAAGAGAAACTAATTCAGGTTGGCTTTCTGGCTTCTGTGCAGGCTGAGACTGAAACCCATAATGGTGAAAGAGATATTTCAGAGACAACTTGCTAAACGACTAAGCCATAGAGGCTTTTATGTTTTGGCTATTGCTGTGCACCTTTCAACTACATGTACATGACTGTGGCTGAAAAATACCAAGTCTGTATATGCTAAAGGAAAGAAAGAAAAATGTTAGCATATTGCTAAAACCAGATGCAGACCCACAGACCACACTAAAGCAACACAAAGTTCCAGTGACCATATAACAGTGACCCTTATGACTTGTATCATGGATATTCTGCCGAAGGGAGAGGAATTTTTGGATATCTTTCTGACAACAAAAAACATTATTTTGTTTCACAAATTTGTATTCACATGGTAATTAACATAATGGAGATGACATCAACATCTAAATTAATGAGCCGGGTCCCAGTTGTTCATAACTAATGACATCGATAATTAACACGTTAAATTTTCAAAAATGTTGTACACCCAAACACTGCCATTTCTTGCTGAAAAAATGTGAGAGCTTTTGCAGTGCAAAAGCTTCTCACATTTTGTCAGCAAAATATATTAGCATACTTGATTTTATGTGTACTAGAAGACTTAACACACCCTTGACTAACGACTTTGTTAAGCTAACAATGGTCTGAACAACTAGCCCAAGCTCTTCAGATAAATGAAATTTAAGCCGTGCCATGTGACTTCCAACAGTGTGGCAATTATGTTGTGATATTCAGATGATCTTTCTTATTTACACAGTGTAGTCAGAGACCTCATAGTTGGCTCTAAGGCTTCGACCACTTCCATGGAATACTAATGTGACAAGCAAGGGCTCTGATCAAACTGCACTTAAGTGCAGTGTGATCAGAGCTATTGCTTGTCACCAATGTCACATTGTTGGAAATCACATGATGTGGCTAAATATAAGACAAGAATTCCGCGGAACGCTATGTCGCACCTGATTTGCACCTTCACATTAAGAACTTGATAAAAGTGTCATTTTGAAATATATTTGGTCAAAATCCATTCAGTAGTTTACGCGATATTATTGTTTTCATGTTTTTCGCTATTTTTAGTAACGGTGGATGGTTGCCATCTTGGATGGTCAATTTGACCAAAAATCATGAAACAGCTTCATGCAGGGATCATTTTGATACACATTTAGTCCAATTCCATTCAGGGCCTCTTGAGATATTGTCATTTTCATATTGTTCTATTTTTAGTAACAGTGGCTGGCGGCCATCTTGGATGGTCTCAATTCACTTAAATTTCAAAAAACTCCATTTAAGGACCATTCTGACTTAAGTTGACCTAAATATGTTCAGGTATTTTTGAGATATTGGTGTTTTTGCAAACTCGGATTCGTAAACAGAAAGTAGGTCACTGTGACCTAATTCCGCTACAGATTTTTTTCATTTTAATAATTTTTAAAACCAAGGTCCCATTAATGCTCCACATAAAATTTCAGCCAAATATACCAAGTGGTTCTGGAGAAAAAAGTGATTTTATTGTTTTTGCTATTTTTAGTAACAGCAGCCATCTTGGATTCTGGACCAAGCTTAATTTTGTCATTCAGAAGATCTGTAGTCTGGTCATGCAACATGTGAAATTTGAGAACCATGGGTGCAGTGGTTCCGGAGAAAAAGTCATTTAAATGGACTTAAAATTTAGGGTCGACGTAAATGTGAACGGACGGACGGACGAACGGGTTGACGGACGGACGGAAAACCGGACGCCTATATCGCACCTTGCTAAAGCAGGTGCGACAAAAACAGCTTTATTCCTACCGCAATTACCATAAAAATTGGTACACCCTAACTAATTACAGTAATTATCCTCAAAGTTTAATGAGTTGATTTCACAGTGAATATGCAACATGTATACATTGCAATTCCTGACTGAACAGCAACCAGTCACACAGGGAATACATAACACTGTTGCGGATAAAACTCAGCATTGCACCAAGAAAGATGACAAATGATGAATGATAGGTAACATGTTTGTGCAGTTTTCAAATTATACAAACATATATGTAAAAATAATAAATACATTTAACTACACTCATCTGCTGAAGTGCAATTTTGTGCAGAGTTTTAACTACAGCCATCATATGTACCACAGATATTTGTAAAGCTTAACTGCTACCTTTCACTGTTTCTCCCAGCACTAAAAGGAGTAACAAGCTTTAAGCACAAATTCCCTATAGGCATAAAAAGTGCACAGATGCTCACTTCACATAATGGATTTATCTGTTTATGACTGTTTCTCCTTGTTCTCTAGCAGGATAAAAGGCAGAAAACTGGTCTAAACCATATGAGCCACGACACGACAAAACCAAAAATGTGGTTGTGCGCCCAGAGCAGACTCAGATCAGCCTGGGCATCCGCTCAGTTCAACCAGACTCTTCGTTAAGTGCTCAAACGGTAGCAAAGGGTCACAGCTACCGCCATGCGGACAGGAAAGACTCTGATCAGACTGGGCGGATGCCCAGACTGATCTGAGCCTGCGCTGGGTGCACGACCACATTGTTGGTTTTGTCGTGTCGTGGCTCATATCTATATAGTTTAATTTAGTTAGTTACAAGACAGGATTTTGCCTTCTCAAACAACCCAAAATACTGTATACAAGACAATTTTCGTGGTGTTCCAGTTTTGCGGTATTTAGCGGTCACTTACAAACCAGGGATATTAAAATTGCGAAATAATTTCCTGTTTGTTACATAGTATCCTCTGTAAACAAAGTGTTCGTATTCTGTTCTGTTTGCTTCGGTAATTGCTGGTACATTTCACTTGAGCCAGTTCTTCCATTAACCAGCGGCGGCCCTGCTGCAGGTTAATAAACGAACTGGCTCAAGTGAAAAAGAGGCAGTTTTGCTTTTCACCCATGTTGCTAACCACAAAAATTACAAATCGCAAAAAATAATTTTTATGTTTAGACCCTTAACCGCGAAAATTTGAGCCCACGAAAATTACCGTGATATGGTACCCCAATCCATCTTCTACAACTGATCAAGATTTTTGGGTTTGTTTTGGAGGGGAAAACCCATCTTACAGCAGAATTAGTAAAACTGGTTTACAAGGTTGTAATTCATTTAAAATGAGGATATACATATGATGTTGTGTAGAGTTAAGGTCCTCAATGACTTAAGATGTCCAAATTATGCACAATAAATGAAATGTCTATGACATACCATTCCAATGTCATTAAAAATGTTAACTCACTTTTGCAAATGCAAGATGATCAATTTTAGCATTTATGAGATTTCTTTTTAATTCTGAAAGAAGTCAACTACATCAATAATAGTCTGTTCTTTACATTGATGTCCATTATAACATAAACTGTTATTATATAACCTATAAATAAAACTTATTTCATTGGCTCAGAGGCTAATCATGTGCTGTAGACATTACTTCATGTCGCATAGTTTGTGACGTAACCACTTAATGTCGCATGGTTGGTGATGTAAAGTCTTTATGGCCCACGGTTTTCAAAGCAACATTGACTGAAATTTGACGTCAAAGTTACTAAAATGGCAGCCCGTTTATCTGAACTTATTATATAATAAAACAACTGTTGACTTTTCTTTCGGTGAACATGAAGCGTTACTGAACAGTAAACAATTCATATTGACCTCCACTCTGCGCCAGTCAATATGAAGTTTACTGTTCAATAAAACTTCATGTCCACCTCAACAAAAGTCAATAATTGTATAATATTATTTATGACTATCTGCGATACCATGGTCTGTACAACCATTGTTTTGATGATATGAGCTTTATTACCATTACATAAAATAATGTTTCAATTCTTGTAATGATGGTCTCAGTGGAATGAATCCATAGTTGCAACCCCTGTCTTTTCATCTTTCATACACTGATTACTTATCACATTTCTGTCTATATCCTGCCCTACAGATAAGTAAAATGGGTATGATAAGAATACATTCGACTCTCGTTATCTTGAACACTGATATCTCAAAGTACACTCTTATATCAAAGAATATATTTTGACATTTTTTCCTCGTTTTCTGTACTTTGAACTCTTCTAATCTCAAACTACTGGTATCTCAAAGTAAATTTTCTGGAACCAGAAAATTTACTTTGAGATATCAGTAGTTTGAGGTAAACTTCGACTTGGAGATATCAAGAATTGACTGTAACTGATCCATGTGAAAATATGATATTCTTATCTGATATCCGGAGAAACTAAAAGCTATGGAGATATTTACAGCAGCTGAGGGAAAAATTCTGAACACAATGAACTGACTATATCTTATAATGGTTCTTTCATGAAATAATGGAAATGTGAGTAGATATCTACTATCAGTCTTGAGTATTGTGCAAAAAATGCAAAGAATTCCTTACTAAATCAGGGTTCGAGGTTACAAAACTTGAGAATAATCTCAAACTCAAAATAAAGCACACTGAGCCTGTGCTCAGAAGCAGCCAATCAGTGTGCTTTATTTTGAGTTTGAGAATGTACTCAAGTTTTGTAACCTCTGGGGCAGATGGTTGTGAGACAAAAGCTCAAACAATTTGGCCTATGAATGATTATGTGAGATTTCCAAATCTTGCATTATGTTACACATATTCATCATACATAAGATGACTGAAACCACTTTCAGGGGCAGCAACTGCCTTTTTCATCATTGCCTCCTTTCTCAATGGGGTTCTACTCTTTAGTGAAAGAATTTGCTCCTTTGGGAGAGAAGAGCCCCTGTAGCTCAGTAGGTTAAGTGCTGGCCTACTGATCTAGCGGTCATGGGTTCAAGACCCGCCCCAGGCAGAAATCTTTCCAACTGTGATGAGGTTCCATTGCACACAGTCTTTCATTATCACCCTCTCATCGTCCTGATATGACTAAAATACTGTTGAAAAGAATGTTTAATTGCAACTGATCCATCCATCCTTTAGCAGAAAATTCTTTAAGAGTAGAACCCATTTTTGGTCACTTAAGCTGTTCCCATTGCAAAAGTATAGGAATATCCATACATCTTGAGCTTAACCAAATAAAATTTATGAACTTTGCATTCTGTTAAATTCATTTTAGAAAGCTGACACTTATAAAACATAGGTATGCATGAGAATAAAGTATGCAAGATATGTCCGAAAAGTCATGTACAGTGCTGTTCCTTTTTAATACAGTAAGTCGGTCCACAATTTGGCATAGCTGTATAAGTGTATAGTGATAGACTAAACTACAAAGGAATATAAGGCAAATGAGCATTAAATGCTCAGTTGCTTTATATTCCTTTGAATTTTAGTCTCGAATGAGACCCATGACCTGATACAGTGGACCCTCTTTACAATGACGCCATTGGTTCCCGAACATTTTGACATTAAACCGAATTTGCTGTTTTAAAGAATACATCTATTGAACAATAAAGCCGTTTTGTGCATATCAAAATGACATTGTAAAGAATTTTGCTGTTGTAATGACTGTCCTTATATAGAGAGTTGACTGTAGCATTATAACCAAAATAGCGTTATAATAAAGAGCAATATAAATGGTTCTACTGTATTTTGCTCCATCAATGTCATCAGAAACAGCATGCTGGTTATTGAACCATTACCAATTCATAAGCAGCAGCCAATGATATGTAAAAGCTATCCACTACACACAGTAATTTAGCACTTTAGAGTTAATTCTTTTAACACATTTAAATTATACGCATATCATATTTATTCGGCTACACGACTGATCTCCATCTCTAGAATAACCCCAAATATCTACATCTATACTATGACATTCAGCTATGAAATGGGTTTTTTCTCTTCTAGAAAATAATAGCAAAACTCTAGATTGGTCTTCTGGGATGGATCTAGATTTTTGGTATTGTTTTTGGAAGGGAAAACCCCTTGTCTTATAATTGAAGAAACATGTTACACAAATACTGAAGTTTTCAGTTCTAAAACAAAAGAACAGTTTCTTTAATAATGCCACTCTGAATTAAATCTGAATTCACATGCCAGTACTCTGAATTAAATCCAAATTCATATGCCAGTACTCTGAATTAAATCCGAATTCATTTGCCAGTACTCTGAATTAAATCCGAATTCATGTGCCAGTACTGAATTCAATCCATATGCCAGTACTCTGAATTAATTCATATGCCAGTAATCTGAATTAAATCCGATTTCATATGCCAGTCAATCTTGGCAGTCTTCAGAATGAAGTCTATTATAATTTGCATTTTAAATTTACTGTCAGTCAGGAAATATTTGTGACAGCTTTTATTTCCTCGTGACTTTTCGTTCACCAACAGGAATTCCATGAAAAGCAGTTCTCTCCCCTGTCTGTGCCTTGTCACAAAGTGGCCCCGATACTACTCATAAAGCTAAACCAGAATAAGCTGAGACCCAACAAGACAAAACAAGCAAAGTGGCATGTGCGCCCAGCAAAGGCTCAGATCAGCCTGGGTGTCTGCTCAGTCTGATCAGAGACTTCGCTGTCTGCATGGAGTTTGCTTATACCCTTAGCCACCCTTAAACCGCACAGCAAAGACTGATCAGACTGGGTGGATGCCCAGGCTGAACAGGTCTTGCTGGCTGCAACAGCCACTTAGTTGGTTTTGTTGTGTCGCGACTCAGTTCATGCTGCAGATGCCGGAAAAGCATTATATTTGTCTCCGTTTCTGCTGGTCCCATGGGATACACTAAAACTATCCCAAAAATGATTTCTCCTTTTATGATGAATGGATGGATGACTTGGGATTTTACGTCCTTTGCAAACAATATTTCAGTCATATCATGATGATGGAGGGCTGATAATGAGAGGCTGTGTGCAATGGCGCCTCATTTAGGATTGAAAAGATTTCTGCCTCTGAGAATCAATCTCGGGACCACCAGATCAGCAGGCCAGCGCCTAACCTACTGAGCTACCATGGCTTCTGCTACTGCTTCTATGAATGCAAAATGTTGAGAATAACACATTCAAAACCATTTTGATTTTCAGTTAAATTATGTGGGACACCTCCATCTTTTCCTGTCATTTTTACGAAAGGGAACCACTTTTGTGACTACCTATTTGCTTCCCCCGTGAACAAAAGCCATCGAAAATGGGGGCAACTCTTAAAGGAAAGAGTTTGTTCCTTGGGGAGCAAATTCTTTCCTTTAAGAGTTGACACTTATTGAGGAGGTAATAATGAAAATGGTAGAGTTGTTGCCCTTCAAAATAAACCACTTCTCCTTATCACTAATTTGTGAAAATGAAAGTTTGCAAAAAATTCTTAAATTACAGTCATATTTCTAATCCAAATTTCATGTGTAATATCCGACTCATTCAGCCTTTAATTATCTGTCTGTTACAAGATGCTATTGTTATAACTCCTTGCTTTTCAAAATGTTCATCTGCCTCTTGACCCACCCCTGGGACCTCCTCTTCCTCTCCCTCTTCCATCTCCTCTACCACCTCTACTATCCCCTCGTCCACCCCTGTCCCCACCCCTAAACCCTCCCCTTCCACCCCTTCCCTGAAAACCACCCCTTCCTCCATCCCCTTGATCATCCCTACTGCCTCCCCTTCCGCCCCTGCCCTGGAAACCCCCTCTTCCACTCTCCCCTTGATTATCCCTGCTACTGCCCCCTCTTCCACCCCTTCCCTGAAAACCCCCTCTTCCACCCTCCCCTTGATTATCCCTGTTGCTGCCTCCTCTTCCACCTCTTCCCTGGAATCCACCTCTTCCACTGTCTCCTTGATCATCCCTGCTGCCCCCTTTTCCACCCCTTCCCTGGAACCCACCCCTTCCACCATTGCCTTGATCATCCCTGTTGCCACCTCCCCTTCCACCTCTTCCATGGAAACCACCTCTTCCACCCCTTTCCTGAAAGCCACCCCTTCTATTGCCACCCTGATCATCCCTTTGACCACCTCTGTCACCAATCCCTGCTCCAGAATCCCCTAGACCATCATCTCTTATATTATCATCCCCCATCTCTCCACCCCAGCTGCTCCTTTCTGAGGAATCATCCCTATTTCTTTTTATACCTCTATCCTGATCATTTCCTCCATGCCCACCTTGAAATGCCCCTCTCCCTTGATTTCCCCTGAAATTACTGTTCATGTCTCCTCTAACATTACCACCACTCATATCTCCTTTAAATTCCTCACCACTGCCACCTCTAAAGTTATCACTATCATCTGGTGAAAATTCATTCCTATTTCTGTCTCCTCTAAAACTATCACTACCACCCCTTGGTGTGCGTCCACCCCTGAAATCTCCTCTCCCCCTTCCACCCCTGACATTATCAGGTCCTCCCCTTCTTCCCCGCACATTCCCTCCACCTCTAAAACTATCATTTCTTCCTCTATCATGAGCCCTAAACCCTGGCCCAGGACTAGGACTGTGCCTATCATCAAAGTCCATCATCTCATGGGGTTCAATACCAGAGTCATCTGACATCCTACTTTGACTTCCAAAACCAAAACTGTCATCTTTATTACTATCAAAGCCTTTTGGAACTTTAAAATCATGCTCCATAGCTTCATATTCTTCATATTCTCTTTCTGCTGAGAACTGATCTATCTCCCCAGGGGGACCATGCTGATCCCCAGACGGGCCATGTCTATCTCCTCTGTGACCCATAAACCCACCATGACCTCTGCCTCTACCCCTGCCATGAGGACTTTCAAATTTCTCATTTCTGAATTCATCTTTAGGAAGTACAAATAAGTCCCTTAAAGATTCTCTTTTTGATTCACTCGGGGCTCCAAAAGAGTCTCTCGAGTCACCGAACTGATCACGGAAATTATCAGACACAGAATCATTTGGACCTCTGAAATTATCCCTCACAGGTTCATTTTGTCCCCTAAGGTCCCGATCCATTCTGTAATCCAGATCTGACCTCAGGTCCTGATCACCACGGTAATCCTGATCAGCACGATAATCCTGATCCATCCCAGCTGGCACTATGTCACGAGCAAATCTGAAATCCATGTCCTCTCCATATTCTGGCCTCGGGGCGTTTCCAAGTATTCCTGCCTTTGGAGGCATTTCTGAAATACATATCAGTACTTAGTATTTTGAAATAAGTATTTCATATAAGTTAAAGTACTTTTAAATCAGTATTTTGAAAAATTTAATTCTTCATCATCAAAGACCATTCTTATTTTGCAAAAAAATGACCTTGCTAAATTGTAAATATCAACACTGAGTGAAAATCTGTTCAAGAAATGGCATTCCTAAAACTTGATTTCACAACAACCAAAAATATCAGGGGTTTTATATACATTGTAAACTACATTCAATGTTTGACAAACTTCTGTGGTTTTATCTGTAATCTGAAGTAAAATGAGACTAATCATCCAAGAGCAAAGACTAGCAGGTGTGCAGCTGTCCATAGCCCCTGTATGTTGGACTGGGCCCCGAACTTTTAGCAGAAAATGCCCATAAGCGTAATAATAAAGTTCTCTTTTAAAACTATCAGTTACTGTAGGGCAGACAACCATATTAATGAGGACATTCGATATACAGTAGAACTTCAATGGCTTGAGCCCTGATGGCTCGTTTACCATGCCTGGCTAGCGCTCATTTTTGGGTCCCTAGAAGTCAGTTTATATAGAAACAAGCCCTGGATGGCTGGAACTACCTTCGACTGGAACTAATTTTCATGGTCCCAAGCCTGTTTGAGCCATTGGAGTTCTATTGTCATAGCAAAATTACTTTATAATGTTGATTTGACTGGAACCAAACTACATTTTTGTTCTGAAATTAGTTTCTTTACAACAGCCAACAGTTTAAGGTATAAGGGTATTTCTCCTAGCTTATATAAGAAACTTCTATCTTATACCTGGCAACATCTTTCTTATATTAGCAACCAGACTTTTTCAATTTTAGACTAATATTTTAATTTTAGACGAATAAAATGGACACGCTAGCATGGCGGATGATGTTTTATAGCAGATAATAGGTTTGTGACATCACTCAGTTTTAATGACGTCACTAAAACTGGTTTATAACGTTGCTAGCAAACTTGACGCGCATGAGGTGAGCTGCTAAGCTGCATTTCGTTTTCAACCTCTGGAAGCTGAAACAACCCTAATATCTTGTTTTCCGTCTATTTCTAAGGTGCAAACTGTGTTTACACCCATTTTAGGACCCGATTAACACACTGGGCTGCTCAAAAATTACTTCAGATCATTGGTTAAAAAGTTGAAATTTTCCTGTTCTGAAGCCTAATCCGACTTGAGGTTTAAAATCCGCTAACAGTGGGAGAAAAATAATCCATCATGAGCCAGTCCATGTAGGGTAGGTAAATCTCACCCTCGGGGTCGGAATTTTAATCAGGGACGCAAGCCTCGTCCCTGGTTGAAATTCCGACCCCTTGGGTGAGATTTCCCTATCCTACATGGACTGGCTCATGACAGATTATTATAATCTCAATTTTTATGAAAGGAAAACAACTATGTCACTTCCTGTTTTTAGATGACGAAACCCTTCCAAATAGGAGCTACTCCTGAACGAAAGAATCTCCTCCTTAAAGGCAAAAGTTCTTTCCTTTAAGACTCGATCCTAATTTGAAAGTGAGGCAAAGAACAAAATTGAGTTTTTTTTTTTTAAAGTGTTCCCCTATATCTTGAGAGCAAAATCTTCTGGAATGAATGATTTCATTATAACAAGGATCTACTGTATCAGGTAAAGCAGTCCAATGAAACTATCAACCTTGTAATATTGCAGTTTCTGATGCTTCTTATTATATTACCATGATGTAATGCACAATTTCATTGGCTAAAGCCACATCATGTGCCAGTCAATATTTTGGGATATTAACCAGCCAGCCATTCAATATTA
Organism: Ctena decussata; assembly: GCA_963989385.1. Lineage (NCBI taxonomy): Eukaryota > Metazoa > Mollusca > Bivalvia > Lucinida > Lucinidae > Ctena > Ctena decussata. The sequence goes on along the minus strand of OZ022510.1, from coordinate 50,517,787 downwards.
CTTTTATCCCTACGTCATTTATATTTGGTGATATCATGTCAGATAAGCATTAATGTCAAAGGTGTAAATGTCACAAGATGGAACCATGTTGTTCTCACAGATGTTGGTTTTAGCTGAACTTAGAATTATCATATAATAAAACATTTAATGATCTTTATTTTGGTGAATATGCAGTTTTACTGACTTGCAAACTGAACATTTTCTCCTCCACTACACGTCAGTCGGCATGTAGTTTGCAGGTCAATAAAACTGCATATTCACCTCAATAAGGTCAATAACTGTACATTGTCCAAATGGATAGTTATTAATTAACTAATAGTAATACAGTACTTATATGGCAAAAGCAGTCCACATCACACCAGTCATTAACTGGGCTTATTTTGATAAACTAGGCAACTCGGCCAATACAAGCCAAACATGCCCAATACAGGCAAAACTCGACAAATACAAATCAGCCAATATCAATGACGTCAAACTCGGCCAATATCAATGATGTTAATTAATAAAATTGTTATTAATCAAGAAATGTCATAGTGGTCCAGTTACAGGTCCAATGCCTATTGTATTGGCCTCAGGCCAATACATCAGACCCCGGACCTGTAACTGGGCCAATACGAAATTTCTTGATTAATAACACTGGTAATGATTACCTTCCTGGACTGGGTGAACATCTAATTCTGGTGGTAAATGACCAACACTGTGTGGTGGTTCAGATTTTGGTGGTCCCCGTGGTCCTCCACCACTTTCATCAAATTCTGTTAAGTCTGCAATCATAGTATAAGTGTTACTGGAAATATCCAAAACTGGGACTAAATTACTGAGCAAAGAATTTTTCTCTGTAATTCTGAAGTTTTGAATCTACCTTTTCACTTAGCAGCAATATTATCTATGCACATATCTACATATAAGATCCTATCTTTAAGATGGGTGTTTTAATAGCTTGTCTCCTTAAGGTGGTGATTTATGGTAAATGTAAAAATCTGCATAAAACCATAAAAAAGGAACGTATCTCCCTGAAAGTTAGCAGACTTCTTATTTTCATTGTTCTTTACAGTTTAGAATACAAAATAGACGTACATGCTGCTTAAAAAAGTGTTTTTATAAGGAAAGATCAAAGGGTAATTTTCTGCGAATAAATCTGAAAAAATAATATCGTTATTGAAAATTTACGTAGTGCTGAAGGTGCATTATTGCATAATGAAGAGCGTCCTAGCAATTATTTATTGCGACTCTTTCTCAAATTGTAATGTAGACCAGATGAAAACGGTAGCTTTTTCTCAATGTTCAGCCATGTACAAAGTCAATGTACACTGGACGCATTTATTAAATATAGGGTAGGCAAGCATACCTATGTTAACACCTACAATATAAATAATACATTACTGACATGATCAGTGGTGTGTAGATGAAATTGTTCAACCTTGTTAAAATAGTATCACCTGCCTCACCTGTGTGTTTTGACAAAAAAATTTGGACACAGACTGCATCTTTTTTCAACTGCTCAGTCTGATAATGTGTGAAAGAGATGGAAAAAATAATTGCTAGGACGCTCTCCATTATGCAACAAGGTACTCTAGGCACTATGTATATTTTCAATAATGATATTATTTTTTCAGATTTATTCGCAGAAAATTACCCTTTGATCTTCTCTTATAAAAACACTTTTTAACATTAACAAATGCTGCATTTTGGGATTCTAAATTCTGAGAAACAAAATAAAGAAGGCATCTGCTAAGTTTTGGAAAACTCAGTGTTATTTTGAGTATTTTATGCAGATTTTTGTCTTTGTCCCAAATCAGTGATTATCACCACCTTAATGATTCTGAATCCTTAGTGTGATTCTAAAAGTGAATTAAGTGTATAATAAGCACATGTTTAATCCCTTACAAACAATTCAGTTGTCTCCTATTTGCATACATAATGAGCCACCTCATCTGAACTACACTTTTGCCCTCTAGTCTTTAAATTCTCATTATAATATAAGTAAAATGATTTTCTTTTTAAATTTTGCACATGTAAATTTAGTCCTCTGCTTTTTGGTGCTAGAAGGGTTAAAACTCAACTTACCAACATCTCGCAGCCCTGGCGGTGGTCTGTCTGGCATACTTAAGGACAATAATGACTTGATTTTACTTCTTGGAACTCTCCTGTCTCTTCTCCTACTTTTTTTCTCTCCTGCCCCCTCTTCTTCATCTGCCCAATTAAACATTTGTATTATTTCAGTAATATTGTAAAAACAGCCATCAGATAGGTGGCAAATCCCCAGACCAAAGTCAGCAGGGGCTTTTGTAAACAGGGTCCACTTCAAATCATATTTAAGAAATAATTTTCCCTTACCCGTGAATTTTCACCGATTAACACAGGTTGTCGGAGGGCAGATCAGGAAATATTAATTCACGATGGCGAAGCCGAAGGGAATTAATATTCGTACTTGCCCGACAACAAATGTGTTAATCAGCCATAAGTCATGGGTAAGGAAAAGTTATTTTGATTCTAACATTATACAAAATGAAAATTCAAGTGTATTACAACATTTTCTAAAGGACTAGTTTTTAGGCGGACACCAGAAGAAAATGTTTACATCCGACATCATCAAGGCGCGAAATTGGCACGTCTCAACTTTAACAACTTGAATTATCACAAACTTTCACACGACGACGCTTTCTATGCTTTCAATGGGGAAAAGTTAACGTCATGTTAGAATAAGTAATATTTGCCATCATAGTATGCTTCATACTGACATTATCTGTTTAACAGATGAGATTAATGATCATTTAGCACTGGGCAAAAGTTACTGTAAAACACTTAGTATCAAAATTTGGCAGTTAAAAGAAAGTGACATATTGGCGCATATTACTTTTGGCGGTCATGATATACTATGGCTCCAGATAAAAAAAAAATTTGACCTAAATTTGTTATGATTTTTCTCACTGTTCTATTTAATTATACTTTTTGGCATCTATCAGAATCGCCTCATTGAGAGCAAGGTGATTCTAATGGGATGCCACAAAGTATAGTTTAATGAAAAGTTTTAAACAAGAGGTCCATGATGGACCTAAATCGCTCACCTGAGTTATGATGAATTAACATGGAAGATCATCTATTTGATGAGGGTTAAACTGGAGCAGTTTTGCACTTTCCAATATATTATTCTGACAAAGTTTCATGAAGATTGGATCAAAACTGTGCCCTCTAGAGTGTACACAATGTTTTTCTAAGATCTGACCTGGCTATCTAGTTTTCCATCAGACAGTATTCAGTTTCAAACTTGGCCTAAATTTCATGAAGATAAACATTCTGACAATGTTTCATGCAGATTCAATGCAAAATAAAACGACAATTGTGTACACAAGGTTTTTCTAAGATTTGACCTAGTGACCTAGTTTTTGACCCGACAAGACCCACTTTCAAACTTGGTCTAGATTTCATAAAGATAAACATTCTGACAAAGTTTCATGAAGATTGAAGAAAAATTGTGCCCTCTAGAGTGTTCACAAGGTTTTCCTAAGATTTGACCTAATGACCTAGTTTTTGATACAACATAACCCTTTTTCGTAATTTGCCTAGATTTTATGAAGATAAACATTCTGACAAAGTTTCAAGAAGATTAGATCAAAACTGTGCCCTCTTGAGTGTTAACGAGGTATTTCTAAGATCTGACCTAGTGACCTAGTTTTTGACCTTATGTAACCCAGTTTTAAAATTCATCTAGACTTTATGAAGATTAATATTCTGACAAAGTATCATGAAAATTGGATCAAAACTGTGCCCTCTAGAGTGTACACAAGGTTTTACTAAGATTTGACCTAGTGACCTAGTTTTTGATCCGACATGACCTCGTTTCAAATTTGGCCTGCATTTCATTTAGATAATCATTCTGACAAAGTTTCATGAAGGTTGGATCAAAACTGTGCCCTCTAGAGTGTACACAAGGTTTTACTAAGATTTGACCTAGTGACCCACTTTTTGACCAGACATGACCTAGTTTCAAATTTGGCCTAAAGTTTATCAAGCTAATCATTCTGACAAAGGTTCATGAGGGTTGGATCAAAACTGTGCCCTCTATGTCATTTAAAGATTTATTTCTATTTTAAGCTCTGGTGGCCATCTTATTCAGTGGAGTGGAACTGTTTTAGCAATTTTGGTTCAGGGCCATGAGTCAAACATTTCTGTGAAATTATTTTGAAATCGGTCCACTGGTTTGGGAGGAGATGTCGTTTAAAGGTTTTTCTATTTTTAGCTCTGGCGGCCATTTTGTTCAGCGGAGCGGAACCGTTTTAGCAATTTTGGTTCAGGGCCATAAGTCGAACATTTCTGTGAAATTATTTTGAAATCGGTCCACTGGCTTGGGAGGAGATGTCGTTTAAAGGTTTTTCTATTTTTAGCTTTGGCGGCCATTTTGTTCAGTGGAGCGGAACCGTTTTAGCAATTTTGGTTCACGGCCATGAGTCAAACATTTCTGTGAAATTATTTTGAAATCGGTCCACTGGCTTGGGAGGAGATATCGTTTAAAGGTTTTTCTATTTTTAGCTCTGGCGGCCATTTTGTTCAGCGGAGCGGAACCGTTTTAGCAATTTTGGTTCAGGGCCATGAGTCGAACATTCCTGTGAAATTATTTTGAAATCGGTCCACTGGCTTGGGAGGAGATGTCGTTTAAAGGTTTTTCTATTTTTAGTTCTGGCGGCCATTTTGTTCAGCGGAGCGGAACCGTTTTAGCAATTTTGGTTCAGGGCCATGAGTCAAACATTTCTGTGAAATTATTTTGAAATCGGTCCACTGGCTTGGGAGGAGATGTCGTTTAAAGGTTTTTCTATTTTTAGCTCTGGCGGCCATTTTGTTCAGCGGAGCGGAACCATTTTAGCAATTTTGGTTTAGAGCCATGAGTCGAACATTTCTGTGAAATTATTTTGAAATCGGTCCACTGGCTTGGGTGGAGATGTCGTTTAAAGGTTTTTCTATTTTTAGCTCTGGCGGCCATTTTGTTCAGTGGAGCGGAACCGTTTTAGCAATTTTGGTTCAGGGCCATGAGTCGAACATTTCTGTGAAATTATTTTGAAATCGGTCCACTGGCTTGGGAGGAGATGTCGTTGAAAGGTTTTTCTATTTTTAGCTCTGGCGGCCATTTTGTTCAGCGGAGCGGAACCGTTTTAGCAATTTTGGTTCAGAGCCATGAGTCAAACATTTCTGTGAAATTATTTTGAAATTGGTTCACTGGCTTGGGAGGAGATGTCGTTTAAAGGTTTTTCTATTTTTAGCTCTGGCGGCCATTTTGTTCAGTGGAGCGGAACCGTTTTAGCAATTTTGGTTCACGGCCATGAGTCAAACATTTCTGTGAAATTATTTTGAAATCGGTCAACTGGCTTGGGAGGAGATGTCGTTTAAAGGTTTTTCTATTTTTAGCTCTGGCGGCCATTTTGTTCAGCGGAGCAGAACCGTTTTGGCAATTTTGGTTCAGGGCCATGAGTCGAACATTCCTGTGAAATTATTTTGAAATCGGTCCACTGGCTTGGGAGGAGATGTCGTTTAAAGGTTTTTCTATTTTTAGTTCTGGCGGCCATTTTGTTCAGCGGAGCGGAACCGTTTTAGCAATTTTGGTTCAGGGCCATGAGTCAAACATTTCTGTGAAATTATTTTGAAATCGGTCCACTGGCTTGGGAGGAGATGTCGTTTAAAGGTTTTTCTATATTTAGCTTTGGCGGCCATTTTGTTCAGTGGAGCGGAACCGTTTTAGCAATTTTGGTTCACGGCCATGAGTCAAACATTTCTGTGAAATTATTTTGAAATCGGTCCACTGGCTTGGGAGGAGATGTCGTTTAAAGGTTTTTCTATTTTTAGCTCTGGCGGCCATTTTGTTCAGCGGAGCGGAACCGTTTTAGCAATTTTGGTTCAGGGCCATGAGTCGAACATTCCTGTGAAATTATTTTGAAATCGGTCCACTGGCTTGGGAGGAGATGTCGTTTAAAGGTTTTTCTATTTTTAGTTCTGGCGGCCATTTTGTTCAGCGGAGCGGAACCGTTTTAGCAATTTTGGTTCAGGGCCATGAGTCAAACATTTCTGTGAAATTATTTTGAAATCGGTCCACTGGCTTGGGAGGAGATGTCGTTTAAAGGTTTTTCTATTTTTAGCTCTGGCGGCCATTTTGTTCAGCGGAGCGGAACCGTTTTAGCAATTTTGGTTCAGGGCCATGAGTCGAACATTCCTGTGAAATTATTTTGAAATCGGTCCACTGGCTTGGGAGGAGATGTCGTTTAAAGGTTTTTCTATTTTTAGTTCTGGCGGCCATTTTGTTCAGCGGAGCGGAACCGTTTTAGCAATTTTGGTTCAGGGCCATGAGTCAAACATTTCTGTGAAATTATTTTGAAATCGGTCCACTGGCTTGGGAGGAGATGTCGTTTAAAGGTTTTTCTATTTTTAGCTTTGGCGGCCATTTTGTTCAGCGGAGCGGAACCGTTTTAGCAATTTTGGTTCACGGCCATGAGTCAAACATTTCTGTGAAATTATTTTGAAATCGGTCCACTGGCTTGGGAGGAGATGTCGTTTAAAGGTTTTTCTATTTTTAGCTCTGGCGGCCATTTTGTTCAGCGGAGCGGAACCGTTTTAGCAATTTTGGTTCAGGGCCATGAGTCGAACATTCCTGTGAAATTATTTTGAAATCGGTCCACTGGCTTGGGAGGAGATGTCGTTTAAAGGTTTTTCTATTTTTAGTTCTGGCGGCCATTTTGTTCAGCGGAGCGGAACCGTTTTAGCAATTTTGGTTCAGGGCCATGAGTCAAACATTTCTGTGAAATTATTTTGAAATCGGTCCACTGGCTTGGGAGGAGATGTCGTTTAAAGGTTTTTCTATTTTTAGCTCTGGCGGCCATTTTGTTCAGCGGAGCGGAACTGTTTTAGCAATTTTGGTTTAGAGCCATGAGTCGAACATTTCTGTGAAATTATTTTGAAATCGGTCCACTGGCTTGGGTGGAGATGTCGTTTAAAGGTTTTTCTATTTTTAGCTCTGGCGGCCATTTTGTTCAGTGGAGCGGAACCGTTTTAGCAATTTTGGTTCAGGGCCATGAGTCGAACATTTCTGTGAAATTATTTTGAAATCGGTCCACTGGCTTGGGAGGAGATGTCGTTGAAAGGTTTTTCTATTTTTAGCTCTGGCGGCCATTTTGTTCAGCGGAGCGGAACCGTTTTAGCAATTTTGGTTCAGAGCCATGAGTCAAACATTTCTGTGAAATTATTTTGAAATTGGTTCACTGGCTTGGGAGGAGATGTCGTTTAAAGGATTTTCTATTTTTAGCTCTGGCAGCCATTTTGTTCAGCGGAGCGGAACCGTTTTAGCAATTTTGGTTCAGGGCCATGAGTCGAACATTTCTGTGAAATAATTTTGAAATCGGTCAACTGGCTTGGGAGGAGATGTCGTTTAAAGGTTTTTCTATTTTTAGCTCTGGCGGCCATTTTGTTCAGCGGAGCAGAACCATTTTAGCAATTTTGGTACAAGGCTATAAGAGGAACATTTGTGTGAAATTATTTTGGAATTGGCCTACTGGTCTAGGAGGAGATGTCGTTTAAAGAAATTGTTGACGGACGGACGGACGGACGACGGACAAATTTCGATCACAATAGATCACCTTGAGCACTTCGTGCTCAGGTGAGCTAAAAATCTAAAATACTCATCAAATACTCTTTCTTTCTATCTGAATCACTCTCTTTTATCTGAGCCTCTGTAATGCTGTGCATATCTATATATGAGCCGCGACACGACATGTCAACAATGTGGTTGTGCGGCCAGCGCAGACTCAGATCAGCCTGGGCATCTGCCCAGTCTCATCAGAGTCTTCGCTGTCTGCATGGAGGTAGCTTAGACCCTTAGCTACCCTTTGGCACTAAACAAAGAGTCTGGTCAAACTGGGTGGTGCCCAGGCTGGTTTGAGTCTGCGCTGGGCGCACAACCACATTGTTGGTTTTCTCGTGCCGCGGCTCATATGTATTAAATCTATGTAATATTGGTAGAATCATATTTTAACACTCTTTGCATTAACCACTAATATCTCCTAAATTCTGTAGCCACCAAAAATAAGTGTTTCACAGTTATCCAAGTTGCCAAAACAGGTAAAATCCCAATCAGCAACTACCTGTACACCGTATGACATAAACTATGATATAACCAACATTTCAATATGAACTAATCATGTGTGAAAAATAGCATCTAGGATACAAGCCCTACAACTCTAACTCAGAGCTCTCTAGTAAGTCAGCCCCCCCCCCCCCCCCCACCCCCCACCTCCTTTTTCCCTACCCCTGCCCCCATCCCCTTTATTTTTTTTGAATATTTTTTAAATATTTTTAAAGGTATAAGAAAGCAGACATGAAAACGAAGCTAAAACCATCAATGGGAAAAAACTAAATAGTAAACAGCAAGAGTTGCCATTCTTGTATGCCACATCATAATGTCCTGTTCTACATAGCCCTGAAGTATCATGAAAGTATTCAAAAGACTATTTATATTACAGAGCTGACACAAATCTGCAAAAAAAAGGCATCAAAGCGGGGATAATGCAGAAAGTATAAAACCAAGTAATGACCTATTCTACATAACTGTGCAGTATCATAAAAATATTCCACAATGGTATTCAAGTTACAGAGCAGACAAGAAAATATTAATGGCTCGACCAACGCCAGGGTCATCACTATTATCCCCCAAACCTTTCAGTGGGGAGACAAAAACTGACTGATAACAGTGGTGTGATAAACTTTGATGGTATCAGATTGATTTTAAAATGGTCTTGCAAAAATGTTATCATGCAATGCATTCTGTACCTCTCTCTGCACCTAATTGGCTTCACCTTGATGTTTGAAATGAATTCAGACTGGGGTAGTGCCATAACGTCTACTTTCAGAACATCTACTCCCAAAATGTCTACTCTAAAAATGTCTACTCCCATTTGTCTACTGTGCCAAAACCACTATTCCCAACTATCCAGTCAAACCACAAATAAAGTAACTATGCATTTTCATAATAGGGTTTGGGATAATTGCCAGTGGTTGTGAACTTTTTATCTTGAGTGGTATAGGGTATATAAGGGGTGGGTTTTTAGACTTGAAATATAATTATGGATCTTGCATCCAGCAAGCAGTTTTTGAGAACCTATAATATACACACATCATTTTTCCAACAGGAAATGTACTGTACATTAATGAAACACTGAAATGTCAGGTCACCCAAATTTTGTTTCCAGTCTGAAAATTCAACCTAAAATAAATTTTACTGTAATTGACTTTGAGTCAGCAATACACCAGTGAGTAAGCAATACACCAAATGATATTCTTTGGTTGTACTTCAAATAAGCCATCTTCATGATCTGGAGATATTCCTGGTTTGGATGTCAATATTATATGTTTCTGTACCATAAATATAACCTGGGATAATCATTATTTAAAACTACAGGGTAGACCAAACCAGTCTAAACGTTTTGGCCCAGTAGACCAATTAGGAGTAGACATTTAGGGAGTAGACCAAATGGGAGTAGACATTTTGGGAGTAGATGTTATGGCCCTAATTCCTAAGACAATGTCATCAAATTATGTCACAGCAAAAACGCGTGTTCTGTGAAAATGCACTTTACCTTCTGGCTTATTTTCAAAACCAACCAACTAAAATAATGCATAATACATAGAAAACCAAATTAGCTTCTTCTAATATCATGTTATGAGGCATGATCGTAAACCCCCCCCCCCCCCCCCCCCCCCCCCCCAATTCCATAGAAATGGCAAGCAATCTGTTATAAGAATAATATTTTATTCCACAGAATACACTGTCACAATTTTATTTACATTATCAACTCAGATATTGCGTATATTCATCAGTGCATTAGATTCATTAGAATCATCTATATACATGTACAATATTTACCGTCTTCTTTCACTAGCAATCCTGGCTGCTGATTGGAGATCCATGCCTGTTCAAAACATTTTGGTATAGGTCTAGCAAAAGGCATCTTTTTCCTCTGTGGCATCTCTTTGAGTTGTTGTTCCTTTATATACTGCATATCACTGGACCAGTCTAGACCAGGAATTGATGGCAGCTCATCTTCTGGTTTGCCTGTTTATGAAAAATATGAATGACGTCCCATGAACAGGAACATTAAGCCATGTGTAATATTCATACACAACTTAGTGTCTTCATTTTTCACTATTTGTGTGGAATGTACATGCAAACAGATGGATGGATGACTTGCAATTTTACGTCCTTTTCAACAGTATTTCAGTAATGTTAGGACGATGGCAGGTTGATAATGAATGACTCTGTGCAATAGAACCCTGATTACAACTGGAAAGATTCTTGCCTCAAGCGGGACTTGAACCCGGGTCCACTATATCAGCAGGCCAGTGCTTAACTCAATGAGCCACCGGGGTTTCTATGTACATGCAAAACAGACAACTTTGATCAGACTGCATAGATGTATGGCTGAATTCTGGGTCTTCTCTGTGTGCATATGCCTTAAGATATCTTTTCATGTGACACCAACCAGGGCCCAATGTTTCAAAACTAATAACATCTGCAAAAACACTGCCATTTTCTTGCCAAAAAAATGTGAAAAGCTTTTGCAGTGCAAAAGCTCCTCAAAATTTTAAGCAAAAAATAGTACCCCAATTGATTTTGTGAGTACAGTAAGGCCTAACAAATACTCGACTAACAACTTTGCTAACAATGCTTTGAACAACCTGGTCCATATGTTTATTTATACAGTGGAGAGTATGCCAAGGTTTAGGAATTTTGTTCTATGGGATTGAAATGCATCATAATTAATAAAACACACATTCACAAACTCAGGCACTGAAGCATATCTTATGCCCCTTTCAAAACATAATTTAACTATCTTGGCCAGATATGAAAATGGGTGAATGAGGACTCTGATAAATTAAGTAAAAGGCTTAAGAATATTTTGAATATGAATGTTTGTTTGGATTTTTTAACTAAATGTTTAAAAAGAAACTCCACTTCAGCTGGACTGTAGCCAACCTGCATAGGTAGATCTAGTGTTGTGGCACAACATATATTTATTTGTACAATCATTAACAACATAAATAATCCAAGGAATATAGTTTAAACAATATTTTATAAATCACCTCACATGTATAATGTTCAGTCTAAAGTATCAGGATCTGCTTATAGTGGTCATCTCCTGGCTTATGGTGGTCATCTCCAGTCATCCCAAGAATATGACCACCATCCCTCTTTGCCTTACTTATTTCACACCTGGTTAACTATGTTTTCAAGGGTGTTACGAAATGAAAAAGAGCTGTTACAAAACAAAAAGGAGTCATAGTTACCAAACAACCTGGTCTTCAGGTCATTTGGTAACTATGACTCTTTTTCATTTCGTAAACAAAAAAGTGTCATAGTTACCAAACGACCTGGTCATCAGATCGTTTGGTAACTATGACTCTTTTTCATTTTGAAACAGCTCTTTTTCGTTTCATAACAGCCCTTGTATATACAAAGTTAACCAGGGGTGTATAGAGCTCCATATACTCACTTTTGGGTTTTTCCTCCTCCACTGGAGGCAGACCATGTTCCAGGCCCATCCCTGGTAGTAGACTAGTAGATGAACTGGACACCAGCTGGTCCTCTGAAATTAAATGCATAAGCATACATCTTTTTGTTTTACCATCATTTTCGCAAAGGGGAACAACTTTGTGACTTCCTATTTTCTTTTCTGGTGGATGAAGCCTTCCAAGAAGGGGAGCAAATTCTTTCCTTTATCAGCCACTAAGGGAGGCAAAAATGGAAGTGGCAGAGTTGCTTCCCCTGAAACCCATTCTGGATCACTTCAGTTTTTTTCAATCAACCTTAGTTGCATTTTTTTTTGTTATGTAAACTGCCATTCATTTTTAGCAAATCTACATTTTGCGAATTTCTGAATAAGATTACACAGTGTACCCTCTGTACAATGACCGCATTTGTTCCCAAACAGTCTGACATCAGAACTGAATTTTCTGTTTTAAAGAATACATATTTTGAACAATAATGCTATTCTGTGCATATCAAAATGATGTTATAAAATTTTTTTTTTTTTCTTTTTTTTGTTACATGTATAAAATTTTTAAAGAATTTTGCTGTTAAAATGAGTACCACTAAAAAGAAGGTTGACTGTGTTTCTCTTGTATAGGTTTGACAGATACCAAATTTTCCATCTTACTAAATCTCTTGAAAAACACAGTTGAGCAAGACCTTCCAGGCACTTATTGTAAATCCAATTATTTTGGCATACAGGGGCCATATTCATAAAGCCACTTAAGTGGTTGCTATGCGGTTGCTAAGGCTAAATATCTATCTTCCTCCAGAGCAAATTTCATTGTTGTAGGGAATCTCCTTCAAACTATTTAGCCTTAGCAACAGCATAGCAACCACTTAAGTCATTTTATGAATATGGCCCCTGGTCATTTTGCTACATTCTCATATCCATATCTAGAATAACTTGACACTACTAAGTAGTGGGAGCTGAAAGTCTGAAATATAGTCCAGTGTTCCAGATAGAAGGAGTAAAAAGAGATAATTTAGAGATAATTGTCCATATTTTTCCATAAAAACATATTTTAGCAAAAACAGTTTTATTTCAAAAGCGGCAAATCTGCAAATATAAGTTAAGTGTAAATAAAACTATGGATATTAAGTGATTCATCATAACAAAACAAAATTCCAGTCTTACCTTCAATGACTTCACCATCAGGACCAATAGGCAGTGTGTTAAGATTGTATTTATCTCTCAGCGTATCACCTGGCCGATTACGAGTCCAGAATTTACTGCAATATAAATATACAGAAACAGCATAATTTTTGTGGGGATTAACAAGTGGGTAAATAATTTTAGACAAATTCACTGGTAAAATCAGATTATGTACACCTGGGGTCGTATTTATAAAATGACTTAAGTCGTTGCTATGCTGTTGCTAAGGCTAAATTTGTATGAAGGAGATTCCCTACAACTATGAAATTTGCTCTGGAGGAACAGTCTATTTTAGACTGTTCCTCCATAGCAAATTTTATAGTTGTAGGGAATCTTCTTCATATAAATTCAGCCCTAGCAACAGCATAGCAACCACTTAAGTTAATTTATAAATACGACCCCTGAGTCCGTACCTGCAAGCCAAGGAAGTAAATCAGAGCATAAACAGTTCTCATTTTTCTTCAGGAGGCTGTTCTGATATTAGTTACTTATGTTGGCAAAGGGGCATAACTAAACAATCACTTACAGAATATCTGACAAATCAAGGGAATTATACAAGAAGGTTTACAGAAGCCATCTGGATACTGGGAATATTAAACGAAAATAATGGTTACTGTCCTCATCGGAGCCACAGTTTGAGTATATAATTTTATGGAAGTTTAAAACAGCTGAATCTTGATACCTCAAACTGTGATATCTCAAAGTAACCTCTTATCTCAAAGAATACAGTTTGCACACATTTCGTATTTTCCTATATATCAGCTCCTGTTACCTCAAACTACTGGCATCTCAAAATTAATTTTCTGGGATCTTTTAATTTATTTGAGATATCAATAGTGTAAGATGAAATGCACTTTTGAGATATCAAGAGTTGACCTATAATTTTCAAAGAATTACCATATCTTAAACCCTTACTTGGAATTTACACCTTGTTTGGTGACATAAGATTCTATAGTGTATCATTGTTTCACTGTTGTTACTGTTGTATGCCTATTGTACATTTTTCAACAATTACCATAAAAATTGTAAAAATTGGGACAGGCAGATCCAAACAAACAGTGCAAAACCAGATCAGACTGCTTCTGAAAGGAGCAGTCTGATCACAGTTTACACTGTTTGCCATTCTATTTGCATCTTCAAGATGCACTGCTGGACTGAAAAACCAAACTGTTCAATTTATAGGACATTTACAGCAATTATTTTATGTATCCCAATTTTCAGTACTTACGTGGAATGGTCATTAGAAGCTGATGACAAGATGTGACCAAGAGGATGCCAGGCAAGATCCCAAATAATGGCATCATGTGCTTCCTCCATTGACCCTAGCTCTTTCTCTGTCCTGAAAATAAATCAATAAGTTTGAAATTACCGGTAGTACAAATATTCAGGGATGTTCCCCTTTACCCTACTCCTGTTTGGTCTATTCCCATTATGCCTACTCCCATTTTGCCTACCGTCAAATATAACTTCATTCAATATTCAGAAACGTTAAAGGTGAATGTGTACACTTTCAAGGGAAGCTACTCTGCCATTTTCAGTTTTGCCTCCTTCTCAACTGGGGTCAACTCTTAAAGTAAGTAAGTAAGTAAAGACTTTATTTAACGAGGGTGCCAACATTTAGCATATGATATAGCTAATCTTCCATGAGGCCCTCAAAGTAAAATACAAGTGTACATATATAAGACAGATATTTAAGCACAATTATGATACATTCTGTACAGCTGTAACAATGCTATGAGAATAAGAACAGGTGAAATATAAGATAAGCAAAAAGATTAAAGGAAACGATATTCTTCTCTATAAGAAAATTCTTTCCTTTAAGAGTGGACCCCCTTATTCCAGGGAAACATCCAGGAAGTCTTAGAATTGTTTCCCTTTGTAAAAACGGAGGAAAAACAGGAAGGTCTATTCCATTCCCCTTAGCTGTATCTGTCACTGGCCCATCCTTCGTTAAATTTCGAGTGGTTAATTTGTCTTGAACAGGGTTATTCCATAAAAGTGTTGGCATATATGGGTTACAGTGTAATATGGATTAACACTACTGTCCCAGTATTAAATGCAAATACAATTAAACTGATAATCTAAGTACCGTATCTGACTTGTCAGTTTGATTTATCAGATTCTGCATTTATGTATGTGTATAATGTGTGTAGCACTCTCATATGAAAATAAGATTTTGCATATTTGTAAAAATTGGTGACACAAGAGGTTTTATTTACAATCGCTCATTCTTAAATTCTTAATTGCTACAAGGTATCAAAAATATACAGTTTTTAGTATATAGTCTTTATGCATCCAGTTGTTGCAAATTCCTTGGTGTCAGGAGCCTCCCAACACTATGGGATTTGCATTAGGATGGAAAAGGACTATACTGCCCGGCAGTCTGTTAAATGCTGATTTACTTTGCTGGCACAAATGCAAACAGCAAAGAGTTAGACCAGCCTGCATTTTTATAAATTCTGATTACCGTAATGACCTTAAAATTTCGGACACCAAAAAGTCAGACAATTCTATTCTATTCTATTCTATCCCATAACCTTACTAGGTCGTTGGGGCACCACAGCTGACTTCAAAACAATCCCTTTCCACCTTGTCCTGTCTTCAGCTGCCCTAGTTGAGCTGGCAAAATCCATTCCAGTCCACTCCTTGATATTGTCTTCCCACCTCTTCTTCTGTCTACCTCTTCTTCTTTTTCCTTTCACTGTGCCCTGAAGAATTGTCTTCGCTAAACCAGAAGACCTTGAGACGTGGACAAACCACCTTAGTTTCCGTTTCTTGACCAGTGTCAGGAGTTCATCATATTCTCCAATGGCTGCTTGGATCTTCCTGCGAACCTCCTCATTGGTTATATGGTCCTTGTATGAAATGTTCAGTAACCTTCGGTAGCATCTCATCTCAAAGGCCTGCGTTCTTTTCTCTAACTCTGCTGTCAAGGTCCATGATTCACAGGCATACAGAAATATGGAAATGACAAGGGAGCGCATAAGTGTCACCTTTGATCCAAGAGATATGTTGTTATCTCTCCAAATTGGTTTCAGCTTGGCAAGAGCTGAAGTGGCTTGTGCTATCCTTGAGAGAACCTCCTGTTTTGAGCCATCATCTGAGACAACTGCTCCAAGGTATTTGAAGCTGCTTACAGTATCCAGCTTCTGCCCCTTTACCTTGATCTCCCTCTGGATGCCATCTGCGCTGTTTGTCATCAGTTTGGTCTTCTCAGCACTGATCTCCATCTTATACCTTGTGCAGGTCTGGTCGAGTCTTTCAACTAGAGCTTCTAGTTCCTGCTCTTCCTCAGCAAGAGCGTCTATGTCATCGGCAAACCGCAGGTTGGTAATATTTCTGCCGCCTATGCTAACCTTTCCGTCATGTTCGTCCAGAGCATCGGACATGATCCGTTCGAGAAAAATGTTGAAGAGGGTGGGTGACAGAAGACATCCTTGTCTTACTCCAACTGTTGTTCTGAACCATTCTCCTGTGCTGCCATTTATCAGGACTGCACTTGTAGCCTTGTCGTATAGCTGCTCAATGGTGCGAACTAGGTTTGCATTGATATTGTACTTCCTCATGGTGGCCCATAAGGCTGCATGCCATACCCTGTCAAAGGCTTTTTTGAAATCAATGAAGACATGGTACAGATTCTGCTGATGTTGGAGATACTTTTCACACAGGATTCTAAGGTTGAAGATCTGTTCTGTGGTGCTCCTTCCTGCTCGGAACCCAGCCTGTTCCTCAGCGATTATCTCTTCGGCTTGTGGCTTAAGCCTGTTCAAGATAACTTTCAGCATGACTTTGCTTGAATGACTGATTAGGCTGATGGTTCTGTAGTTCTGGCAAAGCTGTAGGTTGCCCTTTTTAGGGAGAGTAATAATCAGCGACTGAGTCCATGGGGTAGGCCATTCTCCTGTTCTCCAGATCCTGTTACAGATATCTGTTAAAACATCAATCATGGTCTCCCCTCCAGCTTGAACAAGTTCTGCTGGTATATTATCAACTCCGGCAGATTTTCCCTTCTTCAGTGCTGCTACTGCAATCTCAACTTCCTCACGAAGGATCGGTTGTTGATCTTCATCTGGGGGCTGACTGCAGTCCAGAACCGTATTGTCACCATCAGTCTCATGGTTGTATAATTCTGAGCAATATTCTGTCCATCTGCTGAGAATCTCTTGTTCTTCTGTAAGGCATTTCCCAGACTTGTCCTGGATAGTTGTGGATCTACCCTGTTTCTCTGAAGTTAGATCCTTCACCAGCTGGTATGCTTTCTTGCTGTTGTTTTTGTTCAGGCAAGTTTCGATCTCCTCGCACTGACTAGCTATCCAGTCCTCCTTCGCTTTCTTCACTGCCTTCTGAATCCTCTTGTTTGCTTCCCTGTATTCTTCTGCTCCTCCTGCTTCATACCTCTTCTTCTTCAAATTTCTCCTCTCATCACAGAGGTCGAGAACATCTCTAGTGACCCATGGCTTTTTCCTGCGACGTTCCTTCCCAAGTATCTCACTGGCTGCATCAGTCACTAACTACTAGTACTGTATTGTAGGTGGTAATCATGGGATCTATGTCCATGTCATCATCCCTCAGACCAATGAGTGGTGCAAATTTTCCACCTATTGTTGCTTGAAAAGTGCATGCCACCTCTGGGTCCCTTAGCTTCTCAAGATCAAACTTCAGTCTTGGCTGGGTTGGCTTTCTAGCCTTCTTCAGACGAACTCGGAAAGTCATCATGACCAGGTCATGGTCACTTCCTATGTCTGCTCCAGGAAAACTCCTTGTCCTATGGATGTTGACTCCTGATCGGAAGCGCTTCCTCACCAAGATGTAATCAATCTGATTGTGGTGTTTCCCATCTGGGCTGTGCCATGTCCATCTCCTTGATGGTTTGTGAGGGCCAAGGGTGTTTGTCAGTACTAGGCTGTTACAGGTTGCAAACTCTAGAAGTCTAAGACCTCTCTCATTTGTCTCGTCATTGCAGTAGGGTCCACAAACGTTTTCCCAGTCTGCCTGTGCATCCTTTCCAACCTTAGCATTCCAATCCCCTTGTACAACCAGAATGTCCTCCTTGGGTGTTTGGTCTATGATTTCCTGGATTATTATTATATAGACAATTATTGTTCGATAATTCTTAGAAAGTGAATTTTTCACAATGTTAATGCTTCCAAATGATGCTTAGTGAATGGGAAACGTTGTAGACCCTGATCAAACTGCTCCTTCAAGAGCAGTTTGATCTCGGTGTACAGTGTTTGCTCAGACCTGTTTGTCCGAATATTTCGGGTCATTACGGTAAAGCCTTTAGTGTTTGAAGACAACATGTATGAACCCTAAGGAATATATAGGCACTTAAAAGTAAATGGGTACACTTTCAGGGGAAATAACTGCCATTTTCACTTTTGCCTCCTTTTTCAATGGGGGTCAACTCTTGAGGCAAAAAATTTGTTCCTCTAGAAATAAATTCTTTCCTATTTGAGCAGATCCAGTTTTTTGGAAAGTGATTTGTTGCTATAGGAAGTAATGAAGGCCAAAAGTTTTCTTTGAAACAACAGCTGTCACTAGACAGCATAGCTCGCCCTAACTGGCGCTTGCCTATGATGAACACAAAGTTCTAAAATTGTTAACTTGACCTCCAAGGTCAATAAGGAAGGTGATGCTGCTACCACGTAAAACTATGGAGCAGTATCTGTCATCAGTCTTGGTATACGGTAACTTTCCATTTAGGCAGTGTGAAACTATAAACCTTCAGCCTGTGACCTTGACCTAACAGTCAATGCGAGAGGTGGGGTTGGTACTGTATGAAACTCTGGACCAGCATCTAACAGAATTCTAAGAATAAACTGAATCCATCCATACACTATGAAAATTTAACCAAATATTTTAGCATAACATTTGTATGTCAATGACCTTGACCTCAGTCATCAAGGGGGTTGGGGTGGTATTGCATAAAAATTTAGACCATCATTTAACATCTGTGGAAGTATTAAATAAATCTGTCTTATTGTTAAGGAGAGTTTTTAAAAAATTAGCCAAGAACATTTCAACATAAGATTTCAAAGTCTGGGACCTTGACCTTTAGGTCATGTCCAGGGGTGGGGATGGTGCTGAATAAAATTTTGGACCAATATCTATCATCACACCAAATATAATTCAAATCGATTAAAAGGTTTAGAAACTATGAGATCTTAAAAACTTTATCATAAAACTGTAACATAAAATTTCTCTAAATCCATGACCTTGACCTATAGGTCATGGACAGGGATGGGGATGGTGCTGAATAAAATTTTGGACCAATATCTATCACCATACAAAATATAATTCAAATCTATAAAAAAGGTTTAAAAGGTAAAGGTTTTCCATAGCCTAATAGCCGTTGAGACAGTGGGGGTTAGAGACACACTGTATCTTGGGCATAGCTGATGAAAGGCGGAGCCCATCTCTCTCCTTTCGCTGCCCTATCCTTCCCTGATTCGAAAAATAGCCATCAGAGGAGATGGCAAATCCCCCGACCGAAGACCCCCATGGGCCTTGGTAAAAAGGGTGCACTTCAAAACACATATTAGTAATATATTGTCGTTCTTTTATGCTTCTGATTGACATTAACTGTTAACAGATGCATGATTATCTAACACTCAGACTAAAACAGTATGCTTGACTGCTAAAAAGAGGTAATATCTCAAACAGCCACCATATACACAAATGTATAGCATACGATACATTCAACTTTCAAAATGTGTGAATAACTTCTAAAGTACAAGCCCTACAAATCTAATTTTGAGCTCTCTAGTAAGTGAATTTGGACAAAGAATCCAAATCTGGAAAAAAAATTTTTTTTTTTTTTTTTTTTGGGGGGGGGGGGGGGGGGGGGGGGGAGTGCGGGAGGGGTCACGGGAATGTGGAGGGGTAAGAGAGAGTTAGGAACACTGATAAGATATAAGATATCACAGCATGATCATCAATATTCTAAAAGGTACACTGTTATTCAAATTCTGGAGCTGGCCAGGGTTATATAGTTATGGAGCAGAGACTCAAACAGCAGCTCAAACTACCAAAGGGAAATAATTCACTGAGTCTAAAAGCAAGAGTTATCATTCATGTATGAGACAAATTGTCATGACCTGTTCTGCATATCTGTGAAGAATCATGAAAATATTTCAAAAGGTATTCAAGCTATGGAGCGGACACCTAAAATCATCAAAGGGAAATAACTCCAAAAGTAAGAAAGCAAGAGTTGTCATTCTTATTCGCGACACATCATCATGACCTGTTCTACATATCTGTGAAATATCATGAAAATATTCCAAAAGGTATTCAAGTTATAGAGCGGACACGAAATCAGACCTAAAACCATCAAGGGGAAATAACTAAAAAAATAAGAAAGCAGGAGTTGTCATTCTTGTTCGCGACACATCGTCATGACCTGTTCTACATATCTGTGAAGTATCATGAAAATATTCCAAAAGGTATTCAAGTTATAGAGCGGACACGAAATCATACCTAAAATGATCAAGGGGAAATAACTCAAAAAGTAAGAAAGCAAGAGTTGTCATTCTTGTTCGCGACACACCGTCATGACCTGTTCTACATATCTGTGAAGTATCATGAGAATATTCCAAAGGGTATTCTAGTTATAGAGCGGACACGAATCTGCCAAAAAAATCACACCTAAAACTATCAAGGGGAAATAACTCAAAAAGTAAGAAAGCAAGAGTTGTCATTCTTGTTCGCGACACATCGTCATGACCTGTTCTACATTTCTGTGAAGTATCATGAAAATATTCCAAAGGGTATTCAAGTTACAGAGCGGACACGGATCTGCCAAAAAATCACCAAAGGGGAGATAATTCAAAAAGTACAATAGCAAGAGTTACCATTCTTGTACGCGACACATCGTCATGACCTGTTCTACATAACTGTGAAGTATCATGAAAATATTCCAAAGGGTATTCAAGATATAGAGCGGACAAGAAAGTGTTTACGGACGGACGGACGGACGGACGCCAGGCTCATCGCTATATCCCCCGAACCTTTCGGTCGGGGGATAACGCTATATCCCCCGAACCTTTCGGTCGGGGGATAAAAAGGTACCCATTTACTGCTGGGTTAACAGAGAGAGTTTTCCAGTCGTCGGATGGCGACAGTGAGCGGCGAACTCACGACCTTCCGGCAACTTTCTGCACCATAACCAAGTCACTCTAACCACTCAACTATGGCGGTTTAGAAACTATGATATCTTAAAAACTTTAACGCAAAACTTTAACGTAAAATTTCTAAGTCTGTGACCTTGACTTATGGGTCATGAGCAAGGGTGGGGATGGTCCTGAATAAATTTTGGACCAATACCTATCAGTATATCAAATATAATTCAAATCGATTAAAAGGTTTAGAAACTATGAGATCTTAAAAACTTTGACATAAAACTTTAACATAAAATTCCTAAGTCTGTGACCTTGACCTATGGGTCATGACCAGGGGTGGGGATGGTCCTGAATAAAATTTTGGATTAATATCTATTATCATACCAAATTCAAATTGATCAAAGGGTTTAGAAACTATGAGATCTTAAAAACTTTAACATTTTGCTAACGCCGACGCTGGGGGTAGTACAATAGCTCTTCCTGAACTTGTTCAGGCGAGCTAATAAAAATTGCAAAAAAAAAAATGGTGGCATACCCATATACCTTAAATTGCATAGACCCAGAGACTAGTTCAAGTCACTGTCTTGCTGTTCCCAGATAAACTTAGAACTATTTTGTGTGTTGTGTCTTATATGACATCTAAGATGACAAATTCCCCACTTACCCTGCCTGCCAGAACATGATGGAACCGTCTGAACCTCCAGAACAGAAGATTGTCTCATTTATGGGGTGCCATGCTACAGCTGAAAAGATACACTTTTATGTCAATGTCATATAAGACAACATTAATTTAACTGTCACATCTAATAAGAAGCTATGAGAATGAACAGATAGATGACTTATGGTTTACGGCCCTTTCAACAGTTTTTCAGTCATAATGAGCCAATGGAAGGGTGATAATGAAAGGTTAAGAGCAATGGAACCCATGTACAGTTGAAAAGAATTCTACCTCCAGTGTGAGTTGAACCTGAACCACTAGCTTTGCAGGCCAGTGCTTAACCCAATGAGCTACTAGACCTCCTACAGCATACCTCTCATTCATATTTGTATCAGAAAATATATGAGCCGCGACACGACAAAACCAACAATGTGGTTGTGCGCCTAACGCAGACTAAGATCAGCCTGGACATCCGCCCAGTCTGATCAAAGTCTTCGCTGTCCACATGAAGGTAGCTTAGACCCTCAGCTACCATTTAAGCGCAGAGCGAAAACTCTGATCTGACTGGGCGGATGCCCAGACTGATCTGAGTCTGCGCAAGACCACATTGTTGGTTTCCTCATGTCGCGGCTCATATTATGGCAATGCTTTTATTTGCACTGACTAATTCAAAATGAATTCTAATAAAAAGACAGCAGCTAGTAAGTAAATTACAAAAATTACAAATATTAACCATAAACTTTAACATTAAGGTGAACGGGTACACTTTCAGGGGAAGTTACTCTGCCATTTCATTTTGCCTCCCTTCTCAATGGGGGTCAATTCTTAAAGGAAAGAATTTGTTCCACTAGGAGCAAATTCTGTGCCTTAAAGGGAAATCACCTCAATGTTCGTGCGCATACATTTTGACGCAGCGTCATTGTTTCCTGCTATGGTTATCATGACGTCGTTTGCCGTAACCAGCTAAAACGTTTACTTCGCTTTCGTAGACAACATGACGTCGGACCTGAATGGACGCTTTGTTGAAACAAAAGTATGATTTTTTTGCGACAGAAAACATGGTACATATGTAAACCTGGACAAAAAAATGACGAAAACAGGACTGAAGGAGAGAACGCCAATGGTTTTGGGGTAGTGTGTAAATATTTAGGAATTATCTGTCAGGTAAAAAGAGGATGTGAAAACTGCAAGTGCGTTTTGAATCTCGTAATTTCTTAATGCAAGCATAAATACAAACTAGAGCATGTGAGCAGGGGCTCACGTATACCCCCGGCCAGTGCCACCGCCAAATAAAAACACATTTAATACAAGCAAATGTTAACTATCAGACAGACAGATGGACAATCTATTACAAATCCAGTGAAAGGCCTATAGACAAATACCAAAAGGTTCCATTAAAATAAATGCAAATTATTTTATCAAAAAAATATACAAATTTAACACAAAATTTCAACGTAAGTTTACATAAACTTCTATGTCTGTGACCTTGACCTTAAGTCAGCAGCAGCATCGAAATGATGTCAACTAATCAGTTTAAACCTAGACGTAGACCTAATAACATAGCAATCTGAGTAATTTTTGACATAAATTTTCCCATTTATTACATTGGAGTGAGAGATGGGAAAAAGAAAAAGAAGACCAAAAGAAATCTTAGCATCTTAATTTTCTTTCCACCAATATATATGGCGATTCTCAAGATGTATACAAAATTTGAAGACTGTGGCTCTCATGAGAACAGAGAATTCTGTGACAAAAAATAGAGAGAAAGAAAAAAGGACAAATGGAATGAAAAGCAGGAGGAGGCTGATTCTCTCTTACACAGTACAACTTGTCATATACAACATCTGAATCAAATTTCAACATCCTAGCTAAAGTGGTTCAATTTTATTGGAGAGAAAGAAAAAATGGACAAACAAAGAGAATGATATGCAGGAAGAAGCTGATTTTCCCTTACATGATACAACTAGTTATACCCAATGTTTGTACAAAATATCAAAGTCCTAGCTTTAGAGGTTCCTGAGAAATTTGTGATCTAAAAATTTAACTGGAGAGAAAGAAAAAATGGACAAACAAAGGGAATGATAAGCAAGAGAAGGCTGATACCCTCTCTCACGGATTAACTAGTCATACCCAACGTTTGTACCTACCCAATTTCAAAGTCCTAGCTGAAGCAGTTCTCGAGAAATCTGTGACAAAAATTTAATTTGAGAGAAAGAAAAACTGGACAAACAAAGGGACTGATAAGCGGGAGAAGGCTGATTCTCTCTTACACAGTACAACTAGTCATACCCAACATTTGTACCAAATTTCAAAGTCCTCGCTGTAGCGGTTCCTGAGAAATCTGTGACAAAAATTTAATTGGAGAGAAAGAAAAAATTGACAAACAAAGAGAATGATAAGCCGGAGAAGGCTCATTCTCTCTTACACGGTACAACTAGTCATATCCAATGTTTGTACCAAATTTCAAAGTCCTAGCTGTAGCGGTTCCTGAGAAATCTGTGACAAAAATTTAATTGGAGAGAAAGAAAAAATGGACAAACAAAGGGACTGATAAGCCGGAGAAGGCTCATTCTCTCTTACACGGTACAACTAGTCATACCCACTGTTTGTACCAAAATTCAAAGTCCTAGCTGTAGCGGTTCCTGAGAAATCTGTGACAAAAATTTAATTGGAGAGAAAGAAAAAATGGACAAACAAAGGGACTGATAAGCCGGAGAAGGCTCATTCTCTCTTACACGGTACAACTAGTCATACCCACTGTTTGTACCAAAATTCAAAGTCCTAGCTGTAGCGGTTCCTGAGAAATCTGTGACAAAAATTTAATTGGAGAGAAAGAAAAAATGGACAAACAAAGGGACTGATAAGCCGGAGAAGGCTCATTCTCTCTTACACGGTACAACTAGTCATACCCAATGTTTGTACCAAATTTCAAAGTCCTAGCTTTAGTGGTTCCTGAGAAATCTGTAACAGGAAAAATGTTAACATACACACACACACACACACAAACATATTAACGGAAAGACCAAAAACTATATACCCCCTATATACTTCGTATACCGGGGGTATAATAAGGACTTAGGACCCTTGGCGTGAGTCATGAAATACCTGTTGCAAACAGCGAAACGAAGATCAGACTGAGCAAATGCGCAGGCTGATAGCTTTTGTTGTTAGGTCATGTCATTAAGGTCAGTTCCCACAATGCGCAAGCTGATCTAAGCATTTACTGTTAGTTCTTTTTTTCTGCAGACCATTATACATGCTCAGAGAGAGCCTTCCAAGGGAAGAAACTCAGTCTTCCAAGCCAGCTAGACCTTCCTTATGCGGCCTGAAAATTACGACGTTCCAAACGCAAAAATGTGGAAAAAATTATTCGATCATAACCCCAAAGTCACATGCACATTTACAGACTATGAAGGCATAATTTAAAGGATTCAAACAATTTTGTTGATGAGCCTGGGTTGCTCAGTAGGTTAAGCGCCGGTCTGCCAATCTAGCGGTTCTGGGATCTATTTCCGCACAAGGCAGAAATCCTTGTAACCGTAAACAGGGTTTCATTGCACACAGCCTTTCATTACCACCCTCCCATCCTCCTGGTATGAAATTGCAAATCATTCATCCATCTGCTTCCAAGATTTAATGCAGGTGATACAAACAAGAAGTTCAGCTAAGATTTATACATAATTTTACAACGGCCCAGCAGAACTTTCCACAGGACTCAGAGATTGTTAATGGGAGCAGGGAAAACTGATCAGGCTGCATCTTCGGAAATTGGTCTTAGCACTAATGATAAAAAGAAATCATGCACCACGGACCAAGCTTTGATGATGTTTCTGTGAAAATACATGTAGGACAGTGGCCGGATCCAATATACAATGTTCATGTATGAGCTTGTTCATCAGATATAAATGGAATATACTCCTGTCCCTGAAAAAAGTTTGAATATTCTATGAGAAATAACAATGGCCATGCTGCCTAGTTTCAGTCCTTAGAATTTCTCTCATTACTGCGTTGTCTGCATATGAGAAAATTTTGGAGGCGACAGTTTTTTTTCAAGATGTAAGGTCTTTGCTGAAAATGAACAGAGAATTACATTGCTATGAACAAGCCTCGAACGGTAAGAGCGTTATCCATATGGCCGTTAATGGCGCGAAATAGGAGGCGACGTCAACGCAAAAAACATTGACGTCAAGGCGTTTTTATGAAAACCGCGCCAAATAAAAGTGGTTTTCCTTCCATAACTCGAATATTTGGCCGATGACCTATATTTTTTATTAGCTTATTTGTACAGGGTTGATCAATCCTGTACCATATCAAAAATATATAAAAATTTCAATGGTGGAACTTTTATTATGGAAGGAATTCCACGTTTTTTCCAATACCGGAAAACGGCGGGAAATAAAAAATTGTAAATAACGTATATAATGAGGCAAACAACGATGGGAATTTTGATGTTCAAACAAAGAGACAAGAAGGAAGAGTTCATTAATCTTTATTTCGAAACGATCGGTCATCTATTATATTGTATAAAGTCTTCGAAATAGACATAGCCATGTTTCACACAGGCACATAGATGGCGCTGCATTATCTCAAAAAGTAGTACGGTGACCCCATTTTTTTATTTCCATTTTTCACTCAGTATATAATATTCTACCACTATGTGAAGTTTCAACAAAATCTCAATGGCAAATTTTATAGGGTGGTTTCCCTTTAAGAGTAGACCCTATTTTGAAGGGGCTGCATCATCCAAAGAACAAGCAGGAAGTCACAAGACTTGCTTCCCTTCATGAAAATGGCAGAAAAACATTGAGGTGTACCCATACATCTTAAATGGGATACAGTAGCAGACGTCAATTTGGATGTGACTACTACAGCTCTTCTTGCACTTTCTTAAAAATGAGTTAACAACAAGACCTGTTAGCAGATAGGCCAGCCTTGCCAATCATATACCATAGTCAACCTAATTAGTGCACATGCCCCTATAAGCGCACATCATGGTAATTTTTTAGGCATTTGACTATATGGGCACATATTTTTACTGGTTTATTCCTTTGTTTGCTCGTTTACAAGAGCTGAATAAATGCTACAGAATTTTTCATTTGTAAAAATTCTCTATCCTTCTATACCATAAACAGCTTTCTTTTATGCTAAACCTTTAAATTCGTTTCCTTTGATATATAATAATTAGATGAATAGTGTGCTATTATGAAAGAAAATTTACTCTAAGTATTACTCGCCATCTTGAAAATGTTAAGGGCACAGGGTGCTAAAAGGGTCGATTACGGTAAAAGACTTTAGCCAAACTTTAACGCAAACAGAGATGCTGGCGTGAATGCAACAATTCTTTATGCACTTTCTTATGGACAAGCTGAAAAACGTACATGTTGCTTCTTTCTTGTGCCCCTTGAAGACTTGCACCTCCTCCTTCATGTTCCGAACATCAAACAGTTTCACCAGATGATCCCTAGATGCTGTCAACAACCACAGACCATTCTTACTCCATTTCAAATCCATCACAGTAAATTTATGAGCATGTCTGAAAATAAAGTAGCGTAAAGTCGGGAAAATTCGGACAACGGGTTAATTCGGACAGTGATACTGTTTCCTTTATATGTCAGTTGTTTGAAATTAAAACAAAATTAACTGGGCAAACAGTAAAAATCTGATTACGAGCTGTCTCATTTGGATTTTCACTGCTTGCAATGGAATGTCCTAATTTACCAGCTGTCTGAAGTTACCCAACTCGACCCTAATGTATTCATTTGGCTATAAAACCATGTTTCTCCATCTCTAGAATGACCCCAAATATCTAAATCAGTCTTATGAAATTCAGCTATGAGATGAATTCTTTATAAGATGGATCTAGATTTTTGGGATTGTTTTGGAAAGGAAAACCCTGTCTTATAACCTAAGAAATAGTGATCAGATACCAACTAGAGCAAATTTTTAGTGGTTGGCCCATAAGAGATCGACTTGCGACCTTCATGGGAAAAAAAAGAAACAACCACCTAATCACTTGACCATCAGCCTGAGACCGTAGCACTTTGCTTGAGACATTAACAGATGGGACTGGATAGGATGGAATGGGATGGGGATGGGATGCTTTAACTGTCTTGATGATTTTTTGGGGGGCTTTTTGTTCATTAGGCATTGTATTTTTCCAAATAAATTTTATCATAATGACTTTCAACATTGAAGCAAAAGGGCCTGAGCAAGTGATGCAGACCCAGATCAGCCTGCTCCTTCATAAATAGCATTCTTCTCAAAGTCTTCAAAATTTAGAGCAATTGTCTGATCAGGGTGTGCACTCTGTCATTCTACCTGCATTTTTTGACACTTGCCGTACAAAATATCAGGATACTTTTAGTAATTATGTTAAGTCATCTGCCTATTTGGGGTAATTATGATATAGACAGTAGACTGTGGTAATGCCATGATGTCTGCTGGAGAAACAACAGTGAGTCAGCAACTGGCATCCTTCCGCCTTGTGCCAATAGTAGATATTCAAATTAATATGCACAGCTAAGCTGACTGTTTTGATTCCCCAGGTTCATAGACAGTAAAAAGGGAAAGCTCTGATCAGACTGCAGATGCCAATTATGGTTCTGTTCATTATCACAAATATTTTCCCTTCTACATGTGGCTGTTAGAAACCACCTTTCCCCTTATTGTTTTATTTTCCTTTATATTTTTTTATATATGATTTGCATTTAAAAACAAGTTTGGAAGGAATTTTTGAAAGCAATTATATGTAGAACTGTTCAAATATAACTTATCTGTTGAATAATTGTCAGCTACATCCTATATGTGTGGTGCTCAAGGGCCAGTACACCCTATGCTTTAGAAAATACACAGACATACAAGGGAAACTGGCTAAAGGCAAAATACTAACTGTATACTACATATTAATTACAATTATTAAATGGTAAATTAAATATTTATTCTCTATTTTTTTCTTTTTTGAAAGTTATGTTTTTGTTATGCATTTACTTATTGTTTGCATCTGATTAGAATATTTATTGATGTTTTAATATCTAAAGATGACATGTTTCTTAATTTTAACGTTTCTATTGTCATTTTTCCCCCATTTTTATATATTTATTTTTATACATTTTATCTGCATTCAATTGAAATATTCATCATTTACATTTTACCCATTAATCAACTTAATAAAACTCTTCATTTTTTTTTATTTTATTTTTTTTATTTTTTAAAAGTTTAAATTTTGAAATTTAAATCTCCACAAACTATGTACAAACTGCTGTCAAATTCAACATCAATGCACTCAAGTGTCAATCAAACAATCAAATTATGATTGACAAACCTGTAATCACAGAAGCATGACTGAACATTGTTAATACACCTCTAATTAAAGTTCCCTAATTACTATAGCAAGCTCAATGACAGGTGTCGGTGAGCTGTGTCAATGTGCTCTTACTATTGTTTTTGTTTTTCTAGTCAGATGCTACTAATTTTGACACCAAGCTAACTACAATATTTAAATATGTAAATTTCCAAAATCACATCATTCAGAAGTCAAACTTGGAGTAACAAACAGGTAAGTCAATTTTATTTTGATTTTTTAACATCTTTGTTTGAATATATTTACTGAAAACTGTGCCTTCCATTATGACTTTGAATATTGGTTGAAACAGTGAAGACCATGATCAAACTGCTCCAAGAGCAGTCTTATCTGGTCTACACTGTTTGAAATTTTGCCTGCAATTTTAAACACATAATTATCAGTGCTTATTTCAGCTTGTAAAAATTTAAATCAGTAACATTAATTAAATAGGGTGTTCAAATACGAAGAGTAATTTTTCAAATTTATATTTGTATAATTTTTTAACAAAATTAATTTTCTTTTTTATCTGTATTTTATTTAAAGTGTGTGTAATGTAAGTATTGGTACACAAGGCTTTAAGCAAATATTGTAGACCAGATCAGACTGCTCCAAAAAAGCTGATCTGATTCTGTACTATTTGCTATTCTGCAGGAAAATCATTAGATAATTAGTGAAGTGTTAAAATTTAATGAGACTACTACTACATACTTATGCTGAGGATTGTTTTTCTATTCAAGATTTTACCTCTTAATTAAATCAACCTTTACTCTGCTGAAGTGTCCACAACTGACTATCCTGCATTTGACTTTGGAATTGGTTTAAACACTCTTTTATTTTTTTTCTTATATATATTGTAACAGATAGGTATAATAAAACAGTGCAGACCCAGATCAGGGCCTGCTCTGTATCTTTTGGATGCATTACTGCGTTGTAAAACCAAACTATATCATTTCTGGGACAATTAAGGTATTTATTCTATGTGTCCAAATATTTAGATTATTGACGGCATTTAGATTATTGACGGCATGTCCATGAGCTCAGGATCTGATGTTGTTCATATTATCTCCTGTTTTTGTTTTTCCTTTATTATCTGAGAGTGACTCTAGATATCTCAAACAATGATATCTCAAAATACCCTCTTATATTAAAAAAATATAGTATAGGCACACTTTATCTTTTTTTTCTTTAAATTTCAACTCATATTATGTCAAGCTACTGATATCTCAAAGTAAATTTTCTGGGATCAGAAAATTTACTTTGAGATATCAGTAGTTTCAGCTGATTTTCGACTTCGAGATATTGAAAGTTGACAAATTTACTTTTGTTTTAACATGATCAGGAACACTAAACAAGTAGCCCAAAGGGCAACAATTGCTCACCTGAGAGACATTGTAAACCTATAGGGATATTTAAGATGCTCAAGGGCAGCTAACTCCACAGTCAGTGGTCATATCAGGCTGAAAATTAAACTCATCCATCACATTATGTATGCCCTCATTTAATATATGCAAGTTTAAAAAGTATCCGATCAAGAGCACAATAGACAGAGCTGTCAAGGGCAGCTAACTTCGTAGTGGTTGGCCTGATCTGGCCAAAATTTGAACTTGTTTAAGATATTATGCATTTCCTAATTACCTGCAAGTTTGAAAAGGATCAGATCAGTAGAAACCAAGAAAAAGTGGCGACATTGATTTTTTGGATGCTCAGG
Organism: Ctena decussata; assembly: GCA_963989385.1. NCBI lineage: Eukaryota > Metazoa > Mollusca > Bivalvia > Lucinida > Lucinidae > Ctena > Ctena decussata. The sequence continues at coordinate 50,487,246 of OZ022510.1, read as the reverse complement.
GCAGGTACTCCATAGTCAGTGGTGGGATCTAGCCGAAATGCTAACTAATCCAAGCTTTTATGCATATCCTCATTACCTGCAAGTATGAAGAGGATCCGATGAAAAATGAAAATGTGATGACGTTGTTTTCTCCATAATAAGACTATGGGATTTTTTTCAAACGCTCAAGGGCAGCTAACTCCGTAGTCTGTGCTCGAATCCGGCCAAATTTCGAACTCATCCAAGCTCTTATGTATGTCATCATTACCTGCAAGTATGATAAGGATGTAATCAAAAACCTTGACTGCAGCACCCTGAAAGTCAAACTTGCTCGAGATATTGTCATACCCTACATTTGTGTGAATTTATTTTAAAATCCGTTGAGAAATGTAGGTGCTAGAGCGATGACAAAGTTTTTCTAAAAATAGCCACAGTGACCTTGACCTTGGGCACAGCATCCTGAAAGTCGAACTTGCTTGAGATATTGTCATACCCTACATTTGTGTGAAGTTATTTCAAAATCCATGGAGAAATGAAGGTGCTAGGGCGATGACAAAGTTTTTCTAAAAATAGCCACAGTGACCTTGACCTTGGGCACAGCACCCTGAAAGTCGAACTTGCTCGAGATATTGTCATGCCCTACATTTGTGTGAATTTATTTTAAAATCCATTGAGAAATGTAGGTGCTAGAGCGCTGACAAAGTTTTTCTAAAAATAGCCACAGTGACCTTGACCTTGGGCACAGCACCCAGGAAGTCAAACTTGTTCGAGATATTGTCATGCCCTACATTTGTGTGAAGTTGATTTCAAATCTGTTGAAAAATGTAGGCGCTAGAGCGATGACCAAGTTTTTCTAAAAATAGCCACAGTGACCTTGACCTTGGGTGCAGCACCCTGAAAGTCAAACTTGCTCGAGGTATTGTCATGCCCTACATTTGTGTGAATTTATTTTAAAATCTGCTGAGAAATGTAGGTGCTAGAGCGCTGACAAAGTTTTTCTAAAAATAGCCACAGTGACCTTGACCTTGGGCGCAGCATCCTGAAAGTAGAACTTGTTCGAGATATTGTCATGCCCTACATTTGTGTGAAGTTATTTTAAAATCTGCTGAGAAATATAGGTGCTAGAGCGCTGACCAAGTTTTTCTAAAAATAGCCACAGTGACCTTGACCTTGGGCGCAGCATCCTGAAAGTCGAACTTGCTCGAGATATTGTCATGCCCTACGTTTGTGTGAAGTTATTTTAAAATCCGTTGAGAAATGTAGGCAATAGAGCGATGACAAAGTTTTTATAAAAATATGTGATGATGTTGTTTTCTCCATTGTAACACTATGGGATTTTTTTCAAACGCTCAAGGGCAGCTAACTCCGTAGTCTGTGCTCGAATCCAGCCAAATTTCGAACTCATCCAAGCTCTTATGCATGTCATCATTACCTGCAAGTATGATAAGGATCTAATCAAAAACAGTTGAGAAAACGTGATGACGCCATTTTCCCCATTATAACCCTATGGGATTTTTTTCAAACGCTCAAGGGCAGCTAACTCCGTAGTCTGTGCTCGAATCCGGCCAAATTTCGAACTCATCCAAGCTCTTGTGTATGTCATCATTACCTGCAAGTATGATAAGGATCTAATCAAAAACAGTCGAGAAAACGTGATGACGCCGTTTTCCCCATTATAACCCTATGGGGGCTATCTGTTGCCATGGAAACCAGAGTTCTGAGCTGATCTGCACCAAAACCTAATGCAGCCTTTCCCCCACCCCAATGATGCTTCAGATAAAATTTGATTGCGATCGGCCCACTGGTTTCTGAGATATTTATGTTTGAAAATGTTGACGGACCCACGGACGGACGACGGCTCGACTCCCATCCTATAAGCTCACCTCTGAGCCTTCGGCTCAGGTGAGCTAAACAGCAACCCTATCATTTTCTTTTTGCCTCCCGTTTAAAAGGGGTTCAACTCTTAAAGAAAAGAATTTGCCCCTTAATTTGTTGCATATTTCTTCCCTCTAAGCGTAGACCTGAGTTTTTATACATATGTAACCAAGGGATGCAAACAGTAAGCCACAAAAATTATTTTGAAAAAATACCTTAAACACTTATCTTAATTTCATTCAATATCATTTTACAACTTTGGCTTTGGACTTTGTCATGTTGCAACTGTAGAAAGGGGATACAACTTTTGTTTTCACAACTTTTGTGACTTCCTGACATTTGTGACTTCCTGTTTGTTTACCTGGATGATGAAGCCCTTCCAAAATGGGGACTACTCTTAATTGAAAGAATTTGCCCCTGGAGGAGCAAATTCTTTTCTTAAGAGTTGACACCCATTGAACAAGGAGGCACAAATCAAACAGAAAAGTTGGTTCCTTTGATAGTGTATGCAGTCACCTTGAATATTTTCTTATAATATAAATTGTGAAAATCTATGAAACATTCTGGCGACTCATATTAGCATGTCTGATCTCGAGATTACCAGTCAACTTCAGTCAAACATGGGTGATGCTTGGGGATATGTCAAAATTGATTGGTTGCCAACTAAATCATTAGACGAGAACTGTCAGCTTATTCCTCCAGGTACATGCTTTGTGAAGATGTGTTAACTTTATCAGCACAAGCCTGTGCTTGGGTGTATGGCTAACTAGCCACTAACGTAAAGGTATTACTTGAGTAACGTTTGTTGGTTTCTCTATGTATTTGCATTATGATTGTGGGGTTTAACCAACTAGCACTAGCTTGGGCTTGGTGAATGGCTAAATATCAGCTGTGATTTAAAAGCAAAAACAAGGCACCAAATTCATTTCTCTTGGGTACTCGGACAAAACGGACCATGGACAAAACGGACCAGACAAAACGGACCACAGTTAGGACAAAACGGACCACGTTTCAGGACAAAACGGACCACGTTTCAGAACCAGACGGACCACGCTAGAAGACAAACCAGACCATTAATTGGTACCGATTAGAATATTAAAGAGTATATAATTACCAAAGACAATGTTAAATGGTCGCAAATATTTGACTAGTGTTCATGATCTCAACTATCTTTGGTTGTCGCAACTATCTAGTTAGTTTAATGGTAAGATTTTTATCTTTTAAGCATGCAAATTTCTTTTATTAGTGTTGCAACTAAAATAAAAACATGCTTTCTCAAGGTTAACGGAAGGTCTGAACGTGGTCCGTTTTTACCTTAAACGTGGTCGGTTTTGTCCTGAACGTGGTTCGTTTCGTCCTGAACGTGGTCCGTTTTGTCCCCAGCGTGGTCCGTTATGTCCGTGGTCCGTTTTGTCCGTGGTCCGTTATGTCCCTAATTCTTCTCTTGGTACCCTAAATATTCATACAGACAGGTTTGAGCAAAAACTATAGACCCAGACTTCAGGAGCAGTTTGATCAGGGTTTACAATGTTTGCCATTCACTAAGAATCATTTGGATGTACTAATGTGTGTAAAATCCACTTTCTAAGAATTTTTTAACAATAATTGTCTGACTTTTGGTTGTCCGAAATTTTAGGGCTATTACGGTACATACTTGTATCAGTGTGGTAAACCAACTAATGCAGTGCATTCCACTTCACAGTATCCGAACGCACTGTACCATCTCTTCCGGTTTTCATAGCCTTGGAACGAGAATACAAAATTCGCTTGTAACCAGTAGTCAGAAATCATTATGTTTTAAGACTTTATCCGGAATCTGCAGTGTCATTTATAGTTATTCAGCTTCAAAAATGATAAGTCGTAAGTTTAATATAATTTGCTTTTCGTTCTTTTACTTTATTACCCAGTACAATGAAAACCTCATGGCCATCACAGAAATTTTATTCTGAACAGCTTAATTTAACATTTTTTTGTGTCGTGCAAAACCTAGCTATCATCCTATTATCAAAACTAACAAACTGTAGATTGATAACGCATTCCGTTTATTTTAAAGATTTTTTATCTAACATGTAAAAAAGGTTCAAAAAGATTTAAGAATCATGCCAAGGGCAATTTGAATACAGTACACATTACTATCCACCCATACACGACACTGTACTGGGCAATAAAGTAAAAGACCGAATAGCAAATTATATTAAACTTACCTCTTTACATTTTTGAAGCTGAATAACTATAAATGACGCAGCAGATTCCAGATAAAATCTCAAAACATAATGATTTCCGATTACTGGTTATAAGCAAATGTTTGTACTCTCTATTCAACGCTATGAAAACCGGAAGAGCTGGTACAGTGAGTTCAGATACTGTGCACTTGGTACATGCTTTGTGCTGGTGTGTTTAATCAACTAGCACTAGCCTATGCTTGGGTGCATGGCCAATCAGTCATAAGGATTCTAATGAAAACTTTATCCCTGTCTATAAAAATGTTCCACTTGGTACATGCTTTGTGCTGGTGTATGTTGGAGACCTTAGTTAAAACATTTAGTTCATTCTTCTTGGTACATGTTTTGTGCTGGTGTGTCTAACCAACTAGCACAAGCCTGTGCTTGGGTGAATGGCCAATCAGTCATAATGATTCTTAAGAAAATTATCCTACTGTATGATGGAGATGTTAGTTAAAACAGTTAGCTAATTCCTCTTGGTACATGCTTTTTGCTGGTGTGTTTAACCAACTAGCACTAGCCTGTGCTTGCGTGAATGGCCAATCAGTCATAATGATTCTTAAGAAAATTATCCTACTGTATGTTGGAGACCTTAGTTAAACAGTTAGGTCATTCCTCTTGGTACATGCTTTGTGCTGGTGGGTTTAAACAACTAGCACTAGCCTGTGCTTGGGTGAATGGCCAATCAGTCATAATGTTTCTTAAGAAAACTATCCTACTGTTTGTTGGAGATGTGAGTTAAAACAGACAGTTTATTCCTCTTGGTACATGCTTTGTGCTGGTGTGTTTAACCAACTAGCACTAGCCTGTGCTTGGGTGAATGGCCAATCAGTCATAATGATTCTTAAAAAAAACTGTTCTACTGTATGTTGGAGACTTTAGTTAAAACAGTTAGCTCATTCCTCTTGGTACATGCTTTGTGCTGGTGTGTTTAACCAACTAGCACTAGCCTGTGCTTGGGTGAATGGCCAATCAGTCATAATGATTCTTAAGAAAACTATTCTACTGTATGTTGGAGATTTGATTTAAAACAGTTAGGTCATTCCTCTTGGTACATGTTTCGTGCTGGTGTGTTTGATGAACTAGCACTAGCCTGTGCTTTGGTAAATGGCCAATCAGTCATAATGATTCCTAAGAGAACTATTCTACTGTATGTTGGAGATGTGAGTTAAATAGTAAGGTCATTCCTCTTGGTACATGCTTTGTGCTGGTGTGTTTGATGAACTAGCACTAGCCTGTGCTTGGGTGAATGGCCAATCAGTCATAATGTTTCTTAAGAAAACTATTCTACTGTATGTTGGAGATTTGATTTAAAACAGTTAGGTCATTCCTCTTGGTACATGTTTCGTGCTGGTGTGTTTGATGAACTAGCACTAGCCTGTGCTTTGGTAAATGGCCAATCAGTCATAATGATTCCTAAGAGAACTATTCTACTGTATGTTGGAGATGTGAGTTAAATAGTAAGGTCATTCCTCTTGGTACATGCTTTGTGCTGGTGTGTTTGATGAACTAGCACTAGCCTGTGCTTGGGTAAATGGCCAATCAGTCATAATGATTCCTAAGAGAACTATTCTACTGTATGTTGGAGATGTGAGTTAAATAGTAAGGTCATTCCTCTTGGTACATGCTTTGTGCTGGTGTGTTTGATGAACTAGCACTAGCCTGTGCTTGGGTAAATGGCCAATCAGTCATAATGATTCCTAAGAGAACTATTCTACTGTATGTTGGAGATGTGAGTTAAATAGTAAGGTCATTCCTCTTGGTACATGCTTTGTGCTGGTGTGTTTGACGAACTAGCACTAGCCTGTGCTTGGGTGAATGGCCAATGAGTAATAATGATTCTTAAGAAAACTATTCTACTGTATGTTGGAGATTTGAGTTAAAATGGACAGTAAATTCCTCTTGGTACATGCTTTGTGCAGGTGTGTTTAACCAACTAGCACTAGCCTGTGCTTGGGTGAATGGCCAATGAGTCATAATGATTCTTAAGAAAACTATTCTACTGATTGTAGGAGATTTGATTTTAAACAGTTAGGTCATTCCTCTTGGTACATGTTTTGTGCTGGTGTGTTTGATGAACTAGCACTAGCCTGTGCTTGGGTGAATGGCCAATCAGTCATAATGATTCTTAAGAAAACTGTTCTACTGTATGTTGGAGACGTAGTTAAAACAGTTAGCTCATTCCTCTTGGTACATGCTTTGTGCTGGTGTGTTTGATGAACTAGCACTAGCCTGTGCTTGGGTGAATGGCCAATGAGTTATAATGATTCTTAAGAAAACTATTCTACTGTATGTTGGAGATTTGAGTTAAAATAGACAGTTTATTCCTCTTGGTACATGCTTTGTGCTGGTGTGTTTGACGAACTAGCACTAGCCTGTGCTTGGGTGAATGGCCAATCAGTCATAATGATTCTTAAGAAAACTATTCTACTGTATGTTGGAGATTTGAGTTAAAATAGACAGTTTATTCCTCTTGGTACATGCTTTGTGCTGGTGTGTTTAACCAACTAGCACTAGCCTGTGCTTGGGTGAATGGCCAATCAGTCATAATGATTCTTAAGAAAACTATTCTACTGTATGTTGGAGACGTAGTTAAAACAGTTAGCTCATTCCTCTTGGTACATGCTTTGTGCTGGTGTGTTTGATGAACTAGCACTAGCCTGTGCTTGGGTAAATGGCCAATCAGTCATAATGATTCTTAAGAAAACTATTCTACTGTATGTTGGAGACGTAGTTAAAACAGTTAGCTCATTCCTCTTGGTACATGCTTTGTGCTGGTGTGTTTAACCAACTAGCACTAGCCTGTGCTTGGGTGAATGGCCAATGAGTCATAATGATTCTTAAGAAAACTGTTCTACTGTATGTTGGAGACGTTGTTAAAACAGTTAGCTCATTCCTCTTGGTACATGCTTGGTGCTGGTGTGTTTGATGAACTAGCACTAGCCTGTGCTTGGGTGAATGGCCAATCAGTCATAATGTTTCTTAAGAAAACTATTCTACTGTATGTTGGAGACGTAGTTAAAACAGTTAGCTCTTTCCTCTTGGTACATGCTTTGTGCTGGTGTTTTTAACCAACTAGCACTAGCCTGTGCTTGGGTGAATGGCCAATCAGTCATAATGATTCTTAAAAAAAACTGTTCTACTGTATGTTGGAGACTTTAGTTAAAACAGTTAGCTCATTCCTCTTGGTACATGCTTTGTGCTGATGTGTTTAACCAACTAGCACTAGCCTGTGCTTGGGTGAATGGCCAATCAGTCATAATGTTTCCTAAGAGAACTATTCTACTGTATGTTGGAGATGTGAGTTAAATAGTAAGGTCATTCCTCTTGGTACATGCTTTGTGCTGGTGTGTTTGATGAACTAGCACTAGCCTGTGCTTGGGTAAATGGCCAATCAGTCATAATGATTCCTAAGAGAACTATTCTACTGTATGTTGGAGATGTGAGTTAAATAGTAAGGTCATTCATCTTGGTACATGCTTTGTGCTGGTGTGTTTGATGAACTAGCACTAGCCTGTGCTTGGGTAAATGGCCAATCAGTCATAATGATTCCTAAGAGAACTATTCTACTGTATGTTGGAGATGTGAGTTAAATAGTAAGGTCATTCCTCTTGGTACATGCTTTGTGCTGGTGTGTTTGACGAACTAGCACTAGCCTGTGCTTGGGTGAATGGCCAATGAGTAATAACGATTCTTAAGAAAACTATTCTACTGTATGTTGGAGATTTGAGTTAAAATAGACAGTTTATTCCTCTTGGTACATGCTTTGTGCTGGTGTGTTTAACCAACTAGCACTAGCCTGTGCTTGGGTGAATGGCCAATCAGTCATAATGTTTCTTAAGAAAACTATTCTACTGATTGTAGGAGATTTGATTTTAAACAGTTAGGCCATTCCTCTTGGTACATGTTTTGTGCTGGTGTGTTTGATGAACTAGCACTAGCCTGTGCTTGGGTAAATGGCCAATCAGTCATAATGATTCTTAAGAAAACTATTCTACTGTATGTTGGAGACATAGTTAAAACAGTTAGCTCATTCCTCTTGGTACATGCTTTGTGCAGGTGTGTTTAACCAACTAGCACTAGCCTGTGCTTGGGTGAATGGCCAATCAGTCATAATGATTCTTAAGAAAACTGTTCTACTGTATGTTGGAGACGTAGTTAAAACAGTTACCTCATTCCTCTTGGTACATGCTTTGTGCTGGTGTGTTTGATGAACTAGCACTAGCCTGTGCTTGGGTGAATGGCCAATGAGTCATAATGATTCTTAAGAAAACTATTCTACTGTATGTTGGAGATTTGAGTTAAAATAGACAGTTTATTCCTCTTGGTATATGCTTTGTGCTGGTGTGTTTAACCAACTAGCACTAGCCTGTGCTCGGATGAATGGCCAATCAGTCATAATGATTCTTAAGAAAACTATTCTACTGTATATTGGAGATGTTAGTTAAAACAGTCAGTTCATTCCTCTTGGTACATGCTTTGTGCTGGTGTGTTTAACCAACTAGCACTAGCCTGTGCTTGGGTAAATGGCCAATAAGTCATAATGATTCTTAAGAAAACTGTTCTACTGTATGTTGGAGACGTAGTTAAAACAGTTAGCTCATTCCTCTTGGTACATGCTTTGTGCTGGTGTGTTTAACCAACTAGCACTAGCCTGTGCTTGGGTGAATGGCCAATCAGTCATAATGATTCTTAAGAAAACTGTTCTACTGTATATTGGAGATGTTAGTTAAAACAGTCAGTTCATTCCTCTTGGTACATGTTTTGCGCTGGTGTGTTTAATCAACTAGCACTAGCCTGTGCTTGGGTGAAATGCCAATCACTCTCAATGATTATGAGGAAAACTGTTCTACTGTTTGTTGGAGAAGTTAGTTAAAACAGTAAGTTCATTCCTCTTGGTACATGCTTTGTGCTGGTGTGTTTAACCAACTAGCACTAGCCTGTGCTTGGGTGAATGGCCAATCAGTCATAATGATTCTTAAGAAAAATATTCTTCTGTTTGCTGAAGACGTTAGTTAAAACAGTCAGTTCATTCTTCTTGGTACATGCTTTGTGCTGGTGTGTTTAACCAACTAGCACTAGCCTGTGCTAGGGTAAATGGCCAATCAGTCATAAGGATTCTTAAGAAAACTATTTTACTGTATATTGGAGATGTTATTTAAAACAGGCAGTTCCTTCCTCTTGGTACATGCTTTGTGCTGGTGTGTTTAATCAACTAGCACTAGCATGTGCTAGGGTGAATGGCCAATCAGTCACAATCTATTCTACTGTATATTGGAGATGTTAGTTAAAACAGTCAGTTCATTCCACTTGGTACATGTTTTGTGCTGGTGTGTTTAACCAACTAGCACTAGCCTGTGCTAGGGTTAATGGCCAATGATAGTCACAATGATTCTAAAGAAAACTTTTCTACTGTATATTGGAGATGTTAGTTAAAATAGTCAGTTCATTCCACTTGGGACATGTTTTGCGCTGGTGTGTTTAACCAACTAGCACTAGCCTGTGCTAGGGAGAATGGCCAATCAGTCACAATGATTCTTAGAAAACTATTCTACTGTATGTTGGAAACATTACTTAAACCTATTGGTACATGCTTTGTGCTGGTGTGTTTAACCAACTATCACTAGCCTGTGCTAGAGTGAATGGCCAATCAGGCACAATGATTCTAAAGAAAACTATTCTACTGTATAATGGAGATGTTAGTTAAAACAGTCAGCTCATTCCACTTGGTACGTGCTATGTGCTGGTGTGTTTGACCAACTAGCACTAGCCTGTGCTTGGGTGAATGGCCAATCAGTCACAATGATTCTAAAGAAAACTATAAAACTGTATATTGGAGATGTTAGTTAAAACAGTCAGTTCATTCCTCTTGGTACATGCTTTGTGCTGGTATGTTAAATCCACTAGCACTAGCCTGTGCTTGGGTGAATGGCCAATCAGCAGCCATAATTCTAATGAAAATCTTACAACTGAATTTTGATGAAGCAAAAAAAAGAGTGTTCATTCCACTTGGAACATACTTTGTGCTAGCATTTTCAATAAATAAGTGCCTGGTTGTATAGCTTAAAAGTAGCTATGAATCTTATTAAATCCTTACAATTTATTATGGTGAAGAAGATGAATCAGTAAGTTCATTTGTCTTGGTACATGCTCTGTGCTCAACAAGGACTATCATGTGCTTGGGTGAATGACTAAACATGGCTATATGTCTGACAGTGTCTCGTTCAGTGAAGTAATTTAGAAATGTCAGTCTATTCTTCTTGGTACATGCTTTGTGCTGGTGTGTTTGACCTATTAGCACTAGCCTGTGCTTGGGTGTATGGCTTACAAGCAGCTATATCTAACAGTGTCTTGTTCAGTGAAGCTATTTAGAAATGTTAGTCTATTCTTCTTGGTACATGCTTTGTGCTAGTGTGTTTGACCTACTAGCACTACCCTGTGCTTGGGTGTATGACTTACAAGCAGCTATATATTAAGATGTCTTTTTTGGGGAAGCTATTTAGAAATGTCAGTCTATTCTTCTTGGTACATGCTTTGTGCTGGTGTGTTTGACCTACTAGCACTAGCCTGTGCTTGGGTGTATAGCTAACAAGCAGCTATAAGTACACAGAGGCTTTTTCAGTGAAGCTATTTAGAAATGTCAATCTATTCTTGGTACATGCTTTGTGCTGGTGTGTTTGACCTGCTAGCACTAGTCTGTGCTTGGTTGTATGGCTTACAAGCAGCCACATCTTACAGCGTCTTTTTTTGGGAAGCTATTTAGAAATGTAAGTCTATTTTCTTGGTACATGCTTGGTGCTGTTGTGTTTGACCTTCTAGCACTAGCCTGTGCTTGGGTGTTACAAGCAGCTATATCTTACAGTGTCTTTTTGGGGGAAGCTAATTAGAAATGTCAGTCTATTCTTCTTGGTACATGCTTTGTGCTTGTGTATTTGACGTACTAGCACTAGCCTGTGCTTGGGTGTATGGCTAACAATCAGCTATATCTTACAGCGTCTTTTTCGGGCAGCTTTTTAAAAATGTCAGTCTATTCTTCTTGGTACATGCTTTGTGCTTGTGTGATTGACCTACTAGCACTAGCCTGTGCTTGGGTGTATGGCTAACAAGCAGTTATAAGTACACAGAGGCTTTTTCAGTGAAGCTATTTAGAAATGTCAATCTATTCTTGGTACATGCTTTGTGCTGGTGTGTTTGACCTACTAGCACTAGCCTGTGCTTGGGTGTATGGCTAACAAGCAGCCATTTCTTACAGCGTCTTGTTCAGTGAAGCTATTTAGGAATGTCAGTCTATTCTTCTTGGTACATGCTTTGTGCTGCTGTGTTTGAGCTACAAGCACTAGCCTGTGCTTGGATTTATGGCTTCAAGAAGCCATATCTTACCGTGTCTTGTTCAGTGAAGCTATTTAGAAATGTCAGTCTATTCGTCTTGGTACATGTTTGGTGCTGGTGTGTTCTACTTACTAGGGTGTCCTTTTTGGGGAAGATATTTAGAAATGTCAGTCTATTCTCCTTGGTACATGCTTTGTGCTGGTGTATTTTACCTACTAGCACTAGCCTGTGCTTGGGTGTATGTCTAACATGCAGCTATATCTTACAGCGTCTTTTTCTGGCAGCTATTTAGAAATGTCAGTCTATTCTCCTTGGTACATGCTTTGTGCTGGTGTGTTTGACTTACTAGCACTAGCCTGTGCTTGGGCATATGGCTTACAAGTAGCTTTATCTTACAGTGTCTTGTTCAGTGAAGCTATTAAGAAATGTCAGTCTATTCTTCTTGGCAGATGCTTGGTGCTGGTGTGATTGAACTACTAGCACTAGCCAGTGCTTGCGTGTATGGCTTACAAGCAGCTATATCTAACAGTGTCTTGTTCTGTGAAGCTATTTAGAAATGTCAGTCTAATCTCCTTGGTACATGCTTTGTGCTGGTGTGTTTGACCTCCTAGCACTAACCTGTGTCTGGGTGTATGGCTTACAAGCAGCTATAGCTTACAGTGTCTTTAGGTGGTGAAGCTATTTAGAAATGTCAGTCTATACTTCTTGGTACATGCTTTGTGCTGGTGTGTTTGACCTACTAGCACTAGCCTGTGCTTGGGTGTATGGCTTACAAGCAGCTATATCTAACTGTCTTGTTCAGTTAAATTATTTAGAAATGACAGTCTTTAGTCCTTGACACATGCTTTGTGCTGGTGCGTTTCGCCTACTAGCACTAGCCTGTGCTTGGGTGTATGGCTTACAAGCAGCTATATCTAACTGTCTTGTTCAGTGAAGCTATTTAGAAATGACAGTCTATAGTCCTTGGTACATGCTTTGTGCTGGTGTATTTGACCTACCAGCACTAGCCTGTGCTTGCTTGTTGGGCTAACAAGCAGCAATACCTTACAGTGTCTTTCTCCGGGTAGCTCTTTTGAAATGCAAGTCTATTCTTCTTGGTACATGCTTGGTGCTAGTGTGTTTGACCTACTAGCACTAGCCTGTGCTTTGGTGTATGGCTTACAATCAGCTATACCAAACTGTGTCTTTTTTGGTGAAGCTATTTTGAATTGTCAGTCTATTCTTCTTGGTACTTGCTTTGTGCTGGTGTGTTTGACCTACTAGCACTAGCCTGTGCTTAGGTGTATGGCTTACAAGCAGTTATATCTTACAGTGTCCTTATGTGAAGTTATTTAGAAATGTCAGTCTATTCTTCTTGGTACATGGTTGGTGCTGGTGTGTTTGACTTACTAGCACTAGCCTGTGCTTGGGTGTATAGCTTCCAAGCAGCTATATCTTACAGTGTCATTTTCAGTGAAGCTATTTCGAAATGTCAGTCTATTATTCTTGGTACATGCTTTGTGCTGGTGTGTTTGACCTACTAGCACTAGCCTGTGCTTGAGTGTATGGCTAACAAGCAGCAATATCTTACAGCGTCTTTTTCTGTGAAGCTACTTAGAATTGTAAGTCTATTTTCCTTGGAAAATGCTTTGTTCTGTTGTGTTTGACCAATTAGCACTAGCCTGTAATTCGGTGTACGGCTAACAAGCAGCTTTTTCTTCGGTGTCTTTTTCAAGGAAGCTATTTTGAAATGTCAGTCTATTCTTCTTAGTACATGCTTTTTGCTGGTGTGTTTGACCTACTAGCACTAGCCTGTGCTTGGGTGTATGGCTTACAAGCAGCTATATTTTTTCAGTGTCTTGTTGAGTAGAGCTATTTAGAAATGTCAGTCTATTCTTCCTGGTACATGCTTCGTGCTGGTGTGTTTGACCTACTAGCACTAGCCTGTGCTTAGGTGTATGGCTTACAAGCAGCTATATCTTACAGTGTCTTTAGGTGAAGCTATTTAGAAATGTCAGTCTATTCATCTTGGTCCATGCTTTGTGCTGTTGTGTTTGACCTACTAGCACTAGCCTGAGCTTGGCTGTATAGCTTACAAGCAGCTATATCTTACAGTGTCATTTTCGGTGAAGCTATTTAGAAATGTCAGTAAATTCTTCTTGGTACATGCTTTGTGCTGGTGTGTTTAACCTACTAGCACTAGCCTGTGCTTAGGTGTATGGCTTACAAGCAGCTATATCTTACTGTGTCTTTAGGTGAAGCTTTTTAGAAATGTCAGTCTATTCGTCTTGGTATATACTTTGTGCTGGTGTGTTTGACCTACTAGCACTAGCCTGTGCTTAGGTGTATGGCTTACAAGCAGCTATATCTTACGTTGTCACTTTCGGGGAAGTTATTTAGTAATGTCAGTCTATTCTTCTTGGTACATGCTTTGTGCTGGTGTGTTTGACCTACTAGCACTAGCCTGTGCTTGGGTGTATGGCTAACAAGCAGCCATTTCTTACAGTGTCTTGTTCAGTGAAGGTATTTAGGAATGTCAGTCTATTCTTCTTGGTACATGCTTTGTGCTGGTGTGTTTGAGCTACTAGCACTAGCCTGTGCTCGGATGTACGGCTTACAAGAAGCCATATCTTACAGTGTCTTGTTCAGTGAAGCTATTTCGAAATGTCAGTCTATACTTCTTGGTACATGTTTGATGCTGGTGTGTTCTACTAACTAGAGTGTCTTTGTTGGTAAAGCTCTTTAAAAATATCAGTCTATTCTTCTTGTTACATGCTTTGTGCTGGTGTATTTGATCTACTAGCACTAGCTTGTGCTTGGGTGTATGGCTTTCAAGCAGCTTTATCTTACAGTGTCTTTTTCAGGAAACTATTTAGAAATGTCAGTCTATTCTTCTTGGTACATACTTTGTGCTGTTGTGGCAGACCAACAAGCACTAGCCTGTGCTTGGGTGTATGGCTAACAAGCAGCTATATTTACAGTTTCTTTTATGGGGAAGCTAGTTAGAAGTGTCAGTCTATTCTTCTTGGTACATGCTTTGTGCTGGTGTGTTAAAACCTTCTAGCACTAGCCTGTGCTTGGGTTTATGGCTAACGAGCAGCTATATCTTACAGCGTATTTTTTTTTTGGGAAACTGTTTATAAATGTCAGTCTATTCTTCTTGGTAAATGCTTTGTACTGGTGTGTTTGACCTACTAGCACTAGCCTGTGCTTGGGTGTTTGGCTTACAAGCAGCTACATTTTTTCAGTGTCTTGTTGAGTGAAGCTATTTATAAATGTCAGTCTGTTCTTCTTGGTAGATACTTTGTGCTGTGTGTTTGACCTACTAGCACTAGCCTGAGCTTGGGAATATGGCTAACAAACAGCTATATCTGAAAGTGATTTTTGGGAAGGTATTTAGAAATGTCAGTCTATTCTTCTTGGTACATGCTATGTGCTGGTGTGTTTGACCTACTAGCACTAGCCTGTGCTTGGGTGTATGGCTAACAAGCAGCTTATCTTACAGTGTCTTGTTCAGTGAAGCTATTTAGAAATGTCAGTCTATTATTCTTGGTACATGCTTTGTAATGGTGTGTGACCTACTAGCACTTGCATGTGCTAGGGTGTATGGCTAACAAGCAGCTTTATCTTACAGTGTCTCTTTTGGGGAAGCTATTTGGAAATGTCAGTATATTCTTCTTGGTACATGCTTTGTACTTGTGTGTTTGACCTTCTAGCACTAGCCTGTGCTTGGGTGTATGACTTACAAGCAGCCATATCTTACAGTGTCTTGTTCTGTGAAGCTATTTAGAAATGTCAGTCTATAATTCTTGGTACATGCTATGTGCTGGTGTGTTCGACTTACTAGCACTAGCCTGTGCTTGGGTGTATGGCTTACAAGCAGCTATATCTTACAGTGTTTTGTTCTGTGAAGCTATTTAAAAATGTCAGTCTATTATTCTTGGTACATCCCTTTTGCTGGTGTGTTTGACCTACTAGCACTAGCCTGTGCTTGGGTGTATGGCTAACAAGCAGCTATTTCTTATAGTGTCGTGTTCAGTGAAGCTATTTAGAAATGTCAGTCTATTTCTTCTTGGTACATGGTTGGTGCAGGTGCGTTTATCCTACTAGCACTAGCCTGTGATTGGTTGTACGGGTAACAAGCAGCTATATCTTATAGTGTCTTTTTCAGGGAAGCTATTTAGAAATGTCAGTATATTCTTCTTGGTACATGCTTTGTACTGGTGTGTTAGACCTACTAGCACTAGCCTGTGCTTGGGTGTATGTCTTACAAGCAGCTTTAGCCTACAGTGTCTTGTTCAGTGAAGCTATTTAGAAATGTCAGTCTATTCTTCTTGGTACATGCTTTGTGCTGGTGTGTGTTGACCTACTAGCACTAGCCTGTGCTTGGGTGTATGGCTTACTAGCAGCTATGACTTTAATGCAATATTTTACAATATTTTTTTTGGATGAAGCTACTTAGAAATGTTAGTCTTTTCCCCTTAGTATATGCTTTGTGCTGGTGGTTAATCTATTAGCACTAGCTTGTGGTTTGGTGTATGACTTACCAGCAGCTATGATCTAAATGCAATGTTTTATAGTTTCTCTTTGGATGAAGCTACTTAGAAATGTCAGTCTGTTCCTCTTGGTACTCACCGCATGCTGATACGCTAACCTGCCAGCACCAACTTGTGATTGGGTGTATGCTAAACTAGCAGCTACGACTTCAATGCAATTTTTTACAGTATTTTTTGGATGAAGCTACTTAGAAATGTTAGTCTATTCTACTTGGTATATGCTTTGTGCTGGTGTTTAATCTATTAGCACTAGCTTGTGGTTTGGTGTATGGCTTGCTAGCAGCTCTGACTTTAATGCAATATTTTACAGTATCCTTTTGGATGAAGCTACTTAGAAATGTCAGTCTTTTCCTCTTGGTACATGCTTTGTGCTGGTGTGTTTAACTTCTAGCACTAGCCTATGCTTGGGTGTATGGCTTACAAGCAGTTGACTTTAATGCAATATTTTACAGTATCTGTTTGGATTATTGCTTTTTAAAAATGCCTGTCTATTCCTCTTGGTACATGCTTTGTGCTGATGTGTTTTACCAACTAGCACTAGCTTTTGCTTGAGTGTATGGCTAAGCAGCAGCTACGACTTTAATGCAATATTTTATATTTACTTTTTTAAAATTAAGCTATTTATAAATGTCAGTCTATTCCTCTTGGTACATGCTTTGTGTTGGTGTGTTTTGACCAACTAGCACTAGCCTGTGCTTTGGTGTATGATTAACAAGCAGCCAGATTTTCATTAGTTTTCCACAGCACTGTTTTTTGGTGAAGCTGCTTAGACTTTTCAGTCTTTTCCTCTTGGTACATGCTTTGTGCTGGTGTGTTTAACCTATTAACACTAGCCTATGTCTGTATGGCTAATTAGCAGCTGTGACTCTTATGAAAACTTCACAAAGACTGTATTTTGGGCAGTTTAGTTATCTTGGTATGTATATTGGATTTTTTTCACTGACTAGCATGTATTTGTGTTTATTTCCTAACCTGAAGTTGACACATTAAATGATGTATCATTGTTGAGCATATAATCTGGATCTTTCTTCAAAACTATAGAGAGTACTCTTATTCAGCTGCATTTGGTGTCTGTAAAAAGGGATATGATTATGAGTAGTTAAGGTTGTTCTATTGAGACTTAATGACAAGGAATGCCCTACTGAATGATACAGACACCAAAAGCCATTAATTTTCCATTTGTCCCAAATGGAAAATTAATGGTTTTAGGTGTCCCCACATAGGGGTTTAACTGCTCAATTGCTTCATAATTCTCCCTAATTTAGGCAAAGATGAGTGACATCCATGATATACATGTTATAGCATTATTTCCAAAATATAGTTATAACCAGTAGTGTTTCAATGAGGTTCTGTTCAAATACTTACAAGGTAGCGAGACTAGCACCGGACTTGGGATCCCAGAGCTTGATTGGTACCTGGTTATCTTTACTCCCTGATGCCACCAATGACTTCTGTGGGTGCCAGTCTACACATTTCACGTCTGCTCCATGACCTAGTGGAAAATTGGGGAATTGCAGAACTTACTATGAAGCCATATTATAATTCTTTCAGTCTGAAGTCTTGCAAATAATTTAGCAAAATATTTTAACACAGCCCATAATAGCAATGCGAAATTGCAGTAAATCAAAAGTTTAATCTTCATGCATAAGAATGGGACATTTTGAAAGTATTATGCTTTAATGTATGACAATACTTGTTCTATGAATTTATGGTTTACAAATCAAAAGTTTCAGTTTTTGGAATAATTCTCAAGGAAAATAAAGCTATCAGTCAATATGGATTTCAGTAAGATCAAATCAATGTAAGTTTGAAAGGGGCCATAACTCATGCAAATGCAAGACAGTTATATTACCTGTCCTCTGGATTTCTCATGTCATGATAGGCATGCATTTCAATTTTGCCACAAAACAGACCCCATCATGTTGTAGGGCCAGTCGGTAGCACATCTGACTCAAGAGCCAGAAGTCCTGGGTTCAATACCCGGTCCGGCCACCATAGCTGTTTACCATGGATGTAAAGCAACAAAACAACAACCATGTTGTATCTGAGATACAAACAGCAAATTTTCTATGCCCTTCCAAACTAGTACAACTGTCCAAATCAAGAGCAGTTTTTGTTGATTATGTTTGAACTAGTGTTTTAAACCCTTGGGTCTTTTCTCACATAGAATTGTACAGCAAGTATCAGTATCATCATTTCTTATGCATTTTACATGGATTATGGCCTCTTTGAAGCCATAATCCATGCAAAACTCATGAGTAATCCTACTTTTTCTAAAAATTTTCTGTTACTTGATATGCCTATGTTTCAAGTTTTAAAAAGTCCCACGAAAATAAAAAGTATTTAAGTAATTAATCAAAGTGCATCTGAATGGGACAATTTGTAAGTTGAAAAGTGACATAATCCATGCAAAATGCATAACAGAGCCATGCTACTTGTTCTGTGAATTCTCTATAAGATAGAAAGCGCCTGTTTCAAGTTTCATAAAAAATCCTTTGAAGTAGATGAAATGTAAAAGTCAAAACATATCTAATTGGAATAATCTTATAAGGGCTATTATAATCCATGAGTCAAAATGCTTGATAGAATTATGTGACTTGCCTTTTGATAATCTCATGCAATAACAGATCAGTATTCAAAATTTTGGGGCAATTCTTCAAAGATGGCATACTCACAGCTGGTAAACTATGTTTTCTGTATGTTATGAAAAAAATAGAGCTATTACAAAATGAAAAGGAGTCATAGTTACCAAACAACATGGTCTTCATGGCTAAACAAACGTTTAGCCATGATGACCAGGTTATTTGGTAACTATGACTATTTTTCAGTTTGTTTAGCCACAATGACCAGATAGTTTGAATCTTTTTCATTTTGCAACAGCTCTCTTTTGTTTGATAACAACCCTTGTATATACATAGTTAACCAGGGGTGACACTAACAGTAAAAATTCAGAAAAAGACTAGATATGACAATGTTGTTCCAATGTAGGAATGTCCTGATCAATTTGTCATGTTCTGAATGATGTAGATCATGTGCCCAATGATATGAGCCGCGACACGAGAAAACCAACAAAATGGCTGTGCGCCCAGCGCAGATTAAGATCAGCCTGGCCCCTTAGCTACCCTTTAAGCACTAAGCGAAGAGTCTGATCAGACTGGGCGGATGCCCAGGCTGATCTGAGTCTGCGCTGGGGGCACAACCACTTTGTTGGTTTTCTCTTGTCGCGGCTCATATACTGTATTAATCCTAATAAAAGCCCCTGCTCTATTAAATGCCCCCTGCCTCTTTTCTGAAAATGATGACATTCATTTGCATGAATTCCTCTTTGCTTCTCTGGATGAGGCAATTTTTGAAATGAGGTCTACTCTTAATGGAAAGAATTTGCTCTAGATGAGCAAAGAATTTGCTCCTGGAGGAGCAAATTCTTTCCTTTAGGAGTGAACCCTACCATGAAAGTATCCGTACACTTTGAACTTTGAGCAGAGTCAAATTTTTCCCTCAATCCCTTAGCTCTTCCGAGGAAACCAGGGCCCAGTTGTTTGAAACCTATTGATGTCATAAGTTAACAAGACACTAAATTTTCAAAGGTGTTGAATGCAAAAATGCTACCATTTTTCGCCAAATAACTGTGTAGTTAACAAAACCCTAAAGGATTTTAAATGTGTTGAATGCAAAAATGCTACCTTTTTTTGCCAAACAAAAAGTGAGAATTTTGCAGTGCAAAAGCTCCTCACAATTTTTTAGCAAAAAATATTTCCACACTTGATTTTGTGAGTACTATAAGACTTAACCATTCCTCCACAAATCACATTGTTAAGCTAACGATGCTTTGACCAACTGGGCCCTGCTTGGTATCCCACAATCTCACTATGTACCAGCATAGCTTAAGCAAGTGGGTACAATTTCAGGAGAGGCAACTCTACCATTTTCAGTTTTGAATCCTTTCTCAATGAGGATCAACTCTTAAAGGAAAAGGAATTTTCTCCTGTATGAGCAAATTCTTTCCCTTAAATGTAGACCCCCTTTTCGGAAGGACTACATCATAAAGGGAAGCAATCAGGAAGTCACAATAGTTGTTTCCCTTTGTAAAAATTGCAGAAAAACACTGAGGAAGACCTTGATTTACCATGTAATTTCAGTAACAGATCTTTCCATCTTTGTATTTGGATGTCTACTTGCACAATCAGAGCCCAGTTGTTCAAAGCTTGTTAGCTTAAAATTGCTAATAATAGATTAGTTAAGTCCTCTAATGCAACAAAACCTGTCTTAAGCAATACCAAAACTGATGGCTTCAGGCAGGTGCTTGCTTAATACAGGTCAGTTCACACCGAAAATTAGGGATAAGAGATTTTGGCCTTTGTTTAACAGAGGTGGCCTTTAAGGCAGGTTTGACTGTACACATAAAATCAAGAATGCTAAATTTTTTTGCTAACAAAACGTCAGCTTTAACACTGCAAAATCTCCTCACATTTTTTTTACAAAATATGGCTGCATTTTTGCATATGTAAAAATATTTAGCACCTAGTTAACAGACAACACTGTTAGTTTAGGACAACTGGACCCTATGTTTTATAAAATTGTTGGCAGCATGGCAAACTGCACACACAAATTTCACACAGCTCCTGCATGAGCAGTTTGATATGGCTATACACTAAGGCAAGTCTACTTTTTTAAAAGAGGCCAGAATTTAGGGAAGTCTGCTCCTTGGCCCACAAACAGAGAAGGCCTCCAATAAGTGGGTATTAATATTAACCTTGGACATCTTTGCTGATATAACTTGTTGCTGTATCATCCTGGTGATATGATTCTATTCAGAAACTCAGTCGCTGCATATAAAACTGCGGACTTGTTGGGTCAGGGGTTCAAAAGACGGATGGATGGATGACCTAGGATTTTACATCCTTTTTAACAGTATTCTGGTCATATCAGGACGATGGGTGGATAATAATGAAAGGCTGTGTGCAATGAAATCCATGTATGACTGAAAAGATTCCACCTGTAGTGGGGCTTAAACCAATGACCGCTAGATCAGCAGGCTAGCACTTTGAGCTGCTGCGACTCCAGGTTCAAATGAATTTGTTGAAAAATTTCCTGTTTTTAGTGAATGTTTGTCATACTGGAAGCTGAAATCTAGTTGCAATGCGTTTCATATCATATGTGACTCGTATGTAGGTAGGTAGTACAGTTGGAAAGAAATGGACTTAAACACCAGTGCTGATGCAGACTGATGAAAAATTCACTGCTAGCAGTTTGTGAAAATAGGTCAAGGGTACAAGAGCAGAGACACAACAAAACCAACAAAGTGGCATGAAAGCTCAGCATAGATTCAGATCAGCCTGGTCATCCGAGTCTTTCCTGTCAGCATGGAGGTAGCCAAGATCCTTTGCTACTCTTTCAGCACAAGGGAAGACTCTGTCTGATCAGACTGAGCAGATGCCCACGCTGATCAGTCTTTGTGTGTTGCACCTGCCACTTTGTCGGTTTTGTTGTGTCGCAGCTCACATGTAAGAGCAAGATCCAAGATACTTAATGCCAGATTTGATGATTTTATGCAGTTTGAGGCAAATGACAGAAATGGTTCTTAAACACTATGGTCCATGCTAAAATTGGCAGTCATCAGAGTGTGATAAATAGGTCAAAGGTATAAGAAAGTGCAAAACCAAAGAAGACCATCCTAAAATGATACTGTAAGCTAAGTTTGATGACTGTAGGTATTTCGATTTGAGAGAAGTGGACTAAAAGGCTAGGGTTGACACAATAACTGACAGGGTCAACAGATAGTAAAATATAAGTCAAGAGTACTAATAAGTGCAAATCAAAAAGACACTATATGCTAAGTTTG
Organism: Ctena decussata; assembly: GCA_963989385.1. Classification (NCBI taxonomy): domain Eukaryota; kingdom Metazoa; phylum Mollusca; class Bivalvia; order Lucinida; family Lucinidae; genus Ctena; species Ctena decussata. The sequence continues at coordinate 50,465,464 of OZ022510.1, read as the reverse complement.
ATAATTGTGGGCATTATATTTTGAGATGAATAAACTTTAAAGCTTGGGCCAGCATAAATGTAAACGGACAGAGGAATGAACTGACAGAAAACCAGACTCCTAAATCGCATCTTGCAAAAGCAGGTGTGACAGTCCATGTATGGCAGACTAACAGCGGACAAAAAGTGATCACAACTGCTCTCTGTTAGACAATGGCTTGTTGAGGTAAAATGAAGAATCTGAGAATGATCAAGGTGTATGAATACACCACGACTCTAGCAGCCATTTCCAAGGGAGACTACTATAACATAGCTGCATTTGATTTTCTGGTATTGGGATCCCTGATTATAAGGGGGACTACTCTTAAATGGAAGAATTTGCTCTCCTTAGAGAGCAAATTCTTTCATTTAAGAGTGTCTCCACCCCACCCCCCAGGGAGACAAAATGTCCCATCTCTGGGGTATCTCTCTTGGAAGGTATCCATACACATTTAATGGTTCTCTTAAATGCAGCCCTGCATAGAGCTGCCAATATCAATCCTTGTGCTCAAAAATTTGTACCTCGTAAAATTTTCTCCTCATGACATCGAAGGAAATCCCATATCCTAACAGTGCCGTCGTCGGAACTGGAGGCAAACTTTGCATCAGTGGGGCAAAAACTGTATGGAAAGACAACAGACAATGGTATCGGTTAAACTGTTTATTCTGAAATAAAACCCTAACAAGAATTCATTTAAGCATGAAAATTAGAAGACACAAATTCAATTTTTGTGCTGGCAGACAGCTCAAAGGTCACCAGGAATCAGTTCTGTAATAGTTTGGCTATATGACGATATATGAGCCGCGACACGACAAAACCAACAATGTGGTTGTGCGCCCAGTGCAGACTCAGATCAGCCTGGGCATCCACCCAGTCTGATCAGAGTCTTCGCTGTCCGCATGAAGGTAGCTTAGACCCTTAGCTACCGTTTAAGCTGCTAGGAGAGACTCTGATCAGACTGTGCGGATACACAGGCTGGTCTGAGTCTGCACAGGGGGCACAACCACTTTGTTGGTTTTCTCGTGTCGCGGCTCATATATTTTTCCTGTCTAGAATGACTTAGCATATCTAAATCAGACTTCCGTACTTCTGCTGTATGATTGGTAAACAAACCAGAAAATTTAGACCCATAAGACGGATCTAGATTAATTTTTTGGGTTTGTTGTTGTTGTTGTGTTATTGTTTTACGTCCACTGTAAACAGCTATGGTCATATCGGGACGGTCAGTTAACCTAACCACACTATTCCTGGGCAGGCTTAGACCTCCTAAGCGGTTAACCAGTACTAAGTGCACTTACTTTCACCAGCAACTGACAACTGCCCTTCTTGAATCAGCAGAAGGGGAAATGAAAGTAAGTGGCTGGACCGGGTATCGAACCAAGGATTTCTGGCTTTTGTGTTTGTTTTGGAGGGGAAACCCTCTAACTTATATCCAAATTAACACAGTTAACTCAGATTAGCCTTGGCAGCCATGATAAGTGATCAGTCTTGATTGTAGCCTGCCATGGTTGCAAGTCCTAAGAAAACTTATGCTAAATGCCAGCACTGACTTAACAAAGTACATATTTACTGCACATATAAACTATCTACAGCAAAATCAAGCTAGCTTATCAAAATCATAGGGCAAAGCCTTTATTATAAATAGATAAATTCACTTCAAATGATCAAATGGTTGGGCAAAGCCTTTATTACACATTAAATTGTAATTTCAAGTATGGAAAAAACTGGGCAAAGCCTTTATTATATATTAAATGCTATTTCAAATAAATTATAAACTGGGCAAAGCCTTTATTACACATTAAATGTACTTTCAAATAAATATAATAAATACATAATATGGGCAAAGCCTTTATTAAACATAAAATGTAAATAACAGGGCGAGGCCTTTGTAATTCAAGATAAATAAATAACTGGGCAAAGCCTTTATTACACATTCAGAATAATTTAAATCAAATATATACTCAATTGGGCAAAGCCTTTATTTAAGATTCAAATATTTAAAATTTCTGGAACATAGCTGGGAGTAGCCTTTGTTGAACACAATCAAATGACTCTCCAATAAATTATTATTGGGAAGCCCTTTATATTCTATGGTAATGGGTCTACAGACAAGTCAGATAGATGAGCAATGTTGTGTCATTCAGCCAACAGTTAATAAATTCTGATATCCTATGACGAAGCTGTTATTTAGCGGATAATGTCATGTCATAAAAATCGTATGACCACATGTAAGGCAATTGACAATGATCGTGTCAGCAATCCGTTTTCAAATCGAAATAATGTTCATTTTCACTGTGATAAAATCGTATTTAAAAGGGTCATATGATAAACAGAATCTTACACTCGTGGTCATTTCATATGAAATTTATGAAACTCACTGAAGGCTTGTTTCATAACTTCATATGAAATGGCCACTCATATAAGATCCTCTGTATAGAATAGGACTTATGCCACCCAGTTAAAAGGTGGAGATATCCATTACAGATATAGAAATATGCACCAGAAGTTCAAATAGTTGAGCAATTACCGGTACAATAAAAATCTGTTAAGTCAGTAACAGATTGTCTACACTGTATAACAGACCTGGGCCCAGTTGTTCAAAGCATCATTAGCCTAACGAGCTCGTTAAGAGGTCAACTCATTGTTTTACAACTTTATAACCAAATACAGATATTTTTGTTGAAAAAAATGTGAGAAGCTTTTGCACATTTTTTACAAAAAATATTGGCGTATTTGCTCTATTGATATTTGAAATTTTAACGGAACGTTAGTTAACGACTTAGTTAGTTTTGAACAACTGGGCCCAGGTCTGTTCTGCTTTTTATCTGTGTTCTTGATTAACTTTGTCATTTTCAAACCCAGACCAGTATTCTCTCTTTATTTTTCAAAGCCGCAGCTTTCCTCTTTAGCAGCTTTGCAGAAAGAGATGCGTCCAAGAAGGCTGAGGCTTTGCTAATTTTTTTTCTCCAATTTTCCTAAGCCAGTAATTGGACAACTTTCTCTCCCTTGATACTGTAAAAATACTGCACTCATGCCTGTATCAGCATAACACAGGTGTTTAAAAATATCATAATTTCGGATCGAGAACTTAAAGTGATCATTTTTTCGCGTCACAGACGCATATAATTTCGATATTGTTCCACATTTCACAAGATTTCATTGGTCAAATATCGCGTGTGTGAAAATTGGGCCAGTAATATCAAAGGTCAATGAATATTTAATTTTGGTTTTTTCCCGTCGCATGCGCTGCCAATACTAGCTCTCTGTTATATATTAATTCAAAATGTTTCTCTTGTTTGTAATTATCAAAAACAGACACAGATATTCAAATCTTTTTTCTTTTTGACGAAAATCTACTTTTGATTTCCACTTTCGGTTTAATACCCACTTCAAAAATTGGTTAGGTTGTTCAGTGGTAGAATGCTCGGTGGTTCAGTGGTAGAATGCTCGCCTGCATGCAGACGGCCCGGGTTTGAATCCCGGCCGCTGCAAGTTTTTTGTTCTTTAAACGTTCCCCGTTTTATTTTTTATCTAATATGCTTTGAATTTCAAATTGTACAGCCGAATTTTGAGATAGGTCATTGTCCCTATTCAGTGTCAAAATTACAGTTGTGGGTGCCTACCTACATAGCTCACGTGAGTCATATTCAGGAATATTATTGTCAACTCTTCAACTAGAGAAATATTACAAAACACACTTCCATTTAATCTGATACTGTAACAATTATCTTTTTTTTTTTAATTTTTCTTGTTAAGAATAAGCAATTTGTAATTATTTTGGTCAGGGCGTAGTAAGGAAGTATGCACTTTCTTTAAATGTGTTATAAACGCAACTTTATAAGCTATGTGTCTTACTGCATCGGTAGGATTTTACAGAAAGCCTGCAAATGCACTCAAAAACAGATTTAACTGTGTGGGACTCTTTCTTAGTTTTGATTCAGTACTGACTGATTAATTTGTTGCTTTACGTCTTGGGTAAACAGCTATGGTCATGCCGGGACAGTCAGTTAACCCAACCACACTATTCCTGGGCAGGCTTAGACCTCCTAAGCGGCTTACCAGTACTAAGTGCACATACTTCCGCCAGTAACTGACATCTGCCCTTCTTGAATCAGCGGAAAGAGAAACAAAAGTATGTGGCCAGACAGAGTATCGAACCCAGGACCTCTGACTATAAGTCAGGTGCCCTACCGACTGCGCTACACGTCCCGGTGATTCGGTATTGAACCTGACAGACAAAACTAATTTCAAAAACACCCCTTAAAATTGTTCCAAGTCATTTGGTCTCAATATACAACTGTAAAAAATATACTGAAGGGAAAAAGAAATGCAGGGTAAACATTTGAGGCCATTAAATGGTATATATTTGAATGTGGTCATTAAATGGTATATATTTGAATGTTCTATCAAATATTTTATGTAAGTATAACAACTCATCTTTAATCAACAAATTACCCAAATTTCATTAGATTTTGACTGAAAATTATGAGTTATATTGAAGCACATTTGACGGTAACCCCTACCCCCACCCCCCAATATCACAAAGTGAAATAGACTGACTCCTCAGTATCTCATATGCCCCCCTAAAGCATCTGTCACAGCCCGGATTCCCCTGTGCATGGAGTTCAACAGTGCATTTATCCTTCTCATGGAGATATTGTTCCGCTCTTCCAACAAGGCAGTCCTTAGCTGGTCGAGAGTAGTGGGGACATTCGGACGCCCCTTATCCTCCTGTCCAGTTTGTCCCACAGATGTTCGACTGAGGACAAATCTGGACTGTACGGCGGCCTGTCAAGTGGGTTAATCTTACAGTTTGCCAGAGAGTCTTGACAAACTCTGGCTACATGGGGCCGGGCATTATCATGCTAGAAAATTAGGTGATGCTGTTGCACAAATGGACCTGCAACGAGGCAGAGATTTCATCCCTATATCTTACGGCGGTTAAATTTCCGGCTAACACAATGATGACTTTACCCCGCGAGATATTCCTCCCCAGACCATAACCGAGCCACCTCCAAACCTATCCCTCTCAAGAACGCAAGCATCGGCGAAGCGTACACCACAATGTGGGTATACACAACGTTGACCATCCGCATGAAAAAGAGTGCACCGGGACTTATCTGTGAAAAAGAGCTGTCTCCATAACCTCATTGGAAATCGTCTGAAAGCATGTAACGCCAATCAAGCCATATGAAGCGCGGGACATGCATGAGTGAGAGGCCGACCAATGTAAGGACAATGAGCTCGCAGACTCGCAATCCGTTCCTTACAGTTTTTGGGTGAATGTGGCAATTTTGATTTCCTACTGTATTAATAGCAGTTTCTGTGGCAGTAAGGTGGCGATTGCCCAGGTGGGCAAGATGAACGGCCCTGTTCTGACGTATCATCGTTACGCATGGACGTCCAGATTGCGGTCAGTAGGCAGCACTTTCGATATCTCTCAGACGATGGACAAGACGTTCTATGGTGGAAACATTCATACTGAACTGCATAGCAACCTGTTGTTGCCTTTGATCTTGCATTAGCAATACAATGATCTGACCCCTCTGAACTTCCGTCAGCTGCACCAGGATTGCAAGAGATTCAAATTGACTGTAAATAGTGGAAAGCGATGTGTATACCGAGTATCAAGTAGTATGACAAGATGTGTTGACAAACTTATCATTATTCTGCACATGTATGATTTTTGCTTTTTATCACTTTCTGTACTCGGCTAAGTACATTACAAGGTTGAGCAACTTTAGGCACAGCTTTGAGTGCACAATGACCAAGATACTTGTCTGACCGATTTTCATAATTTTAGGTCATGCAGTTAAATAATAGTTGCGAATTTTGTTACCCTGTGTTTCTTTTTCCCTTCAGTATATATAGCATGACATTCTCTGATTTTTGGAATACCTTTTCTAGCCAGAAAAATCTTACCCGAGACCTGTATGTAAACCACAAAAATTCATGATAGGATTTTTCTAATTGCCTACCGGAGAATAGTCGAATTGTTTTTCAATATACCTCCACAGTTGTTAATTTGAAACATTACCACCCCTGATGTCACTGTGACCTAATTCTGCTGCAGACTTTTTTTCAACAATTCTGGAAACAATGCCATTGATGTTCAATGCAAAATTTAAGCCAAATATATAACAATTAGTTCTGGGGCCGTATTCATAAAGCCACTTAAGTGGTTGCTATGCTGTTGCTAAGGGTAAATTTTTGTGTTGGAGATTCTCTACAACTATGAAATTTGCTCTGGAGGAACAGTCTGTATCAGACTGTTCCTCCAGAGTAAATTTCATAGTTGTAGGGAATCTCCTTCAAAGAAATTTAGCCTTAGCAACAGCATAGCAACCACTTAAGTCGTTTTATAAATATGGCCCCTGGAGAAGTTTTTTTGTTGTTTTTGCCATTTCTAGTAGCAGTAGCCATCTTGGATTCATGTGAAATTTGAGAACCATGGGTGCAGTGCTTTTGGAGAATTTGTTTGAATGGACTATAACACAAGGATCTAGGCAAATGTGAACACATGGACAGACAAACAAGATGAATAGTAAAGTTTCAGTCAGACTGTTATGTCTTATTAATCTGAACCTAAAACCCATATACCTCAAAAAGATAGTGCCAGTTATCTTTACCAGAGGTGGTGTATAAGACAGATTCACGTAAAGGTTTCTTCTGTTTTTAAATGATGTACTCCTTTTTATGTGCAAAATTTTAACAAACAAGCAAATTCATTGAATTTATATCTGCCGCCAAAGTGGCTCTGATTTGTTTATAGTTTTTTTTAAAGTTTCATAAAATTTTGTTCACTGGTTACTTACCCACAAATGCTTGTGGATTTTTAAATTAATTCAAGGGCAATAACCCAGCTTTTAGGTAGACCATTCTGACAAACTTGCCTCAGTAGTCATCACACTATGGTGATACATATTTATATTCAGTTTAATGAAATTTTGTTCTGTAGTGCCTCTGTATGGCTTGTTGATTTGACATTAAATTTAAGGACAAAAACTCATGAGTTCCTGATGCCATGCCAACAAAAGTTGATGCGCACTGCCCTGTTATGGTGATACATAATTATTTTAAGTTTTATGAAATTCTATTGATTGGTAAATTTGTTAAGACTCACTTTGTTGATTTTAAATTAAATCAAGGGCAACAACTCTTGCATCACTGAAGCCATTCTGACAAAACCTGATATGCACCACTGCAATATGATGATACACGTTTAATATAAATTTCATGACATTCCATTGATTGATTACTTAGTTATGGCTAAATCTGTCAACTTTAAATTGTTTCAAGGGCAATAACTCATGCACTACTGTTGTCATTCTTTCTGCTAAAACATAATATGCACAGCTGTGTTATGGTGAAACATGTTTGCTGTAAGTGTTATGAAATTCTGTTGATTGGATACTTAGTTATGGCTCATTTTGATTTTAAATTTATTGAAGGGCAATAACTCATTACTGCATTCTGACGAAACTCGATGTGCCCCACCGGATTATGGTGATTAAGGAAATTCCGTTAATGGTTACTTAGTTATGGCTCCGGACAAACATAAAGACATACATGGACAAATAAATATCCCTCCTCCTCTGGCGGGGATAATTATGATGTAGACCTCCACCCCCTCTCACATTCAGTATCTAGGCAGTTTTTACAATCCTACTGAGAACATGGACATTGTTATTATTGTAGGCATCTTTTTTCCTTGCGTTTTGTTTTCTTTTTTGCAGTTATTTCCATCTACCCTTAATCTTTTTTGTCATCCAATCTCTTTTTTGCCTTGTCTCATCACTGATGTTAGAAGCGGCTGTTGTGTAGTGGGTAAGACACATGCATGAAAACCACTCCCAGGATTGCAAATTAATCTCCTGCTTCTCTTTCGGATGAGACTTTAAACCGAGGTTCCGCCTCTGTATGACCTACATATTGGTGGAACGTTAAATCCCAGTTCACCAGCTCACCCATCACTAATGTTATGTACCAGCAAATTCTTTGTGTTCCTTAACATAAAGCTTCGGACACATGCTATTAAAGAGATACACCCAGAGCTCCAGATAATTTTTACAGTGGTTTCAGTATTTACCAAACAGAATTTTAATCTTTTCAGTATCCTGATGAGTCCTTTCAGTATCGGAACTCCTGAGATCCAGCAGTTGTTCAGTATCTTTTTAACGCACAACTGGTCTCCCAAAATGTCAGTCTACTTGTTCTTGTCCAGGGTTCTTGCTTAAAACTCTGGACAACAGGAACAACCCAGGCCGAACGGGAATAAGGCCGAAACGACCCGGGGCCGAAAGCGAATTGGGCCGAAACGACCCGTGACCGTCCCTGACAGTGTTTTGCTTTCCTTTTACCACGCATCAGGGGACGATCGGCTGATCTTTGCTGGCTAGAGTTCACTAGAATTAACCACTGGCTTGCCGAAGCCAAAGTTTTCCAGCTTCGCACAACCAGGTGGGGCCATTTATTGACTGTTCAGTCAAGTAACAGAGACGTTTTTTGCAACATGTTTATTCAACGAAAAGGAAAGTACCTACGCAATCGACCGGAAAGATCATGTGCAATTTAGCGATTGGCTAACGCTCGGTAAATTCCAATACTCATGCTTGTTCCCGGTCTATTCATAAAAACGACCAGTAAAAGCCGAAAAGAGAATGCTGAAAATAGGTACCATGTGCTTTCTGTTTTCGGAAAAAAGGTTGACTGCGCATGCTCAGACAGCGCATGCGCTGAAGCAATGATTAGTAAATGCTAAAAATAGGTAACATTCTGGCTATTGAAAGACAGTTGACCGCGCATGCTATAGCGTAAATACGTAGCACATTTGAGCTGCTTTCGTAAGCTGAGAAATGACTACCGTATTCGGTACGATTGAAATTTCAAGACACTTCGTATTTTGTCTTTTTTGGTCCGTATTTTACGCAAATACGAAGCTTATCTGGCTTTCTGGATACACCCTCAATGTTTCTATTAATTCATAAATTTCTCCAGAAAATTTATATCCAAGGCATGGTAATGATCACTAGTAAAAGTATTTATCTGCCAAATTCATGATGTGATGGTCATTGGAAATAGGAGAATTTAAGAAAACAAATAAATTGGTGGGAAATGGGGACACTGTTTCCCGCCAAAAATGAAGACTGGATATGCCCAGCAATATTAATCTAGATAATCAAGGTAAAGTTCTATCATGAATAATTTTAAGCCCTTTCTTTAATCGATTTCAGGCAGTTCATTTGCTGAAAAGGACTCATGAATGTGCATGGAAAAGAGGTTAATGCAATTGTAAAGTTATTTACTCCACCAATCATAAAATACAAAACATGCTTGCAGAAACTGTATCAACTCTTTGGCAAATACCTTGTTTATTTAGTGTTAGACAAGGGATTTTCCCTTCCAACAGTCCCAAAACTCCTTCTGTCTTACAAGACAGATCATGATTTTTTGGGGTCGTTTTGAAAGAAAACGCTAACTTATAGCCCAACTACACAAGACTGGTTTAGACATTTGGCATCCTTCTGGACAGGGAAATCCCCCGCCTTAAACACATGATAATATTTCACTGAATCTACTGTGTGTGCTCTGCTAAGCCAATAAAGCTTTCCATGGATTTTGATGAAAGTTTTCTGGCACAAGTGACACAAACATGAATCGTCAGAGGACAATATAGCATGCCTCAAGGTTGCTCAACTTTAAATGGGGCAATTTCACTGCATACCACCACTGCAGTTGTCCTACTTTACAAGAGAAAGTGACTAAAATGCAAATGACTAACAAAGTCGCTGCAAAATACTGATCAAGGTCAGAATCTGGATGTTGCATTTTGATGGGTCTTGCATCATCACTGTCAGTGCTATAGTTTGCAAAGGGTTGACAGAGTCAACAGACTGTGAAATATAAGTCAAGGTCAAATATGGATGGTTGCCTTTAGTTCCACTTGCACATTCATGCATATATCTGTACCATGTATCACCACTGTAGATGTTAAATGTGTGAGAAGCTGATCTAAACACAAATGGACAACAGCAAACAGACCATGAAATAAAGATCAAGGTCAAATATGGATTTTTGCATTTTAGCTGAATTAGGAAGATGTACAGCAATACCAAGAATCATCAGTGTAGGTGGTATAGTTTGCAAGAAACTGACTTAAATGCAAATAGTTAAGTCATCAGACTGTGAAATATAGGTCAAGGTCAACTGTATATGTAGATGAATGCATTCAGGTGGTCTTGCACAGATGTATATATGTACCATGCATAATGACTGTTGCTATTATAGTTTGTAAAACCCAAGTTAAACTGATCACCGACACCAATGAGGATACAAATACATTTGCAATGGTGCAGTAAAATGGAGAGATTTAACTTGGAGCATGCACCAACTTGGCTATCATGTACAGCAAGAGGTATATATTGTTTCAAGATGGATTTTCACAAACTTTACTGGACTGGACAGCTATCTGATATCTCAATTATGAACAGTTGCAAAAAGCAAGTTTCTCTGCACTGTTCAGTCCTTGCAGTCTGGGATACACAGTACCCAAAAATGACAGAACCAGAGCTTTAGATAAGAGGGGGTATTTAGTGTAATTAGGGATAATTCTTGTTAATACTGCATAAAAACATATGTTGTGACCCCCAGGGTTAGCGCTTGGATATTTTTTTCTTTCGCCACCACTTTCGCCAAATTGATATTGTTTGTGCCAGATTCTTTAAACTTAAGCCAAATTTTCGCAATATTAAGAATTCTTTGAAAATATCTCCCTCACCCCCACCACACTCTCATTTCTTAACCTGCTGTTTACTGTGGTTGCTTAGACTGGTTTCAGTCTATTACATGACATAATCATTTTACTCTGACAACTGAAAGAGATAAACACTGCTAAAAAAGCTTTAAATCTTGTAATTAAATCTTTTATCTGCCCTCTGTTTTTCATGAGTTGTAGTCTCTTTTCCCTATTCTATTTTTGTAGGAGCTTATCTCATTATAAATAGCCTAAGACATTTGAAATATCCTTATGATTATTTATTTCTAATTGTTTATCATTACTGTTCCTTTTTTATTATAAATAAGTAGTAAGTAAGTAAGTTATTATTTATTTAACTAGTTATTATTATTGTGAGATAATCTGGACAAGAAACTAGCTTTGCAAAAGCTAGTACTTGAGAGGCTTTGCAATGTTAGTACTTGAGAGTTATGCTTTGTTGCCTCCCCTTACAACCCCCTTACTAGTATGGGTATCAGTTTTTGCTTTATCCTCTTCATGCAAACGAGTTTAGTTTCAAAGAACTGAGAGTTGTTGTAGACTAAGTATATATAACAATGTCCAAATTCTGTTTTGACATAAAAAGATAGGCATGTGTAAGACGGCAGAATCAAAACTTACATCTTTAATATGAGTATGTTTTACACCATAAGCTATTACAGTTCGGATAAATGGCCCCAAAAAACTACTTCACGGAGTTTGCGTCAAGTGAAGACACTGATCAGCCTGTGCATTCATGCAGTCTAATAAGACTTTCACATATACAGTCTATGAACTCTATGATCTGAAAAGTGAAAACGAAAGTCTCTTAAACGTATTGCACATGTTGATTTGTATAATTGTGAAAAGTGGCTTAAGCGCCTTTTCACATGGTCAATCTTCCGTCGGTATCTTCTTTGATCTTTTACACAAGTACTGTTATCTAATCAACAATCGGCAGGTATAAAAACCCTGTATTTTCACAGATTAGTGAGTTTATTAGCTCGGAAAGTGTCAATGTTGTGTTTACCTGAGCTATCAAAAATAATGAGATGCATAGACATGAAGACAGCTTAGTACTTGTGTTCAAGTTTACAAAACATGATTACGCATTGACCCTTGAGGCATGAAGCGTCTGCTTGGTGTCCTGTCACTGTGGACTACTTGAGGAGCAGATTAACGGTAATGGAAGGTGTTGATTAATGATTGTGGAGATCGTCTCTGATACCGTAAAACTTTGCCATATGTTCTTTTTTTTAAATTTTTTTTTTATCGCCGCTTGTTTTCGCCAAATCAATATTTTTGGAGCCAAAAATATTATTTTATCGCATTTGGCGACTTTGGCGAGCGGTAGCGCGAACCCTGGACCCCTCATCTGAACCGTACGGTTCAGATGAGGTGTCACAACGTATGGTTTCAAAGAGAAATAAAAAAAATTATCCTTCAGTTATCATCAAATACCCTTCTTATCTAGAGCTCTGCAAAACTCGTTTTTTCCCAAACTTACTATTTTTTCAGAAGTGAAGACATCGTGCACATAATTGTGTAACTGCTGGCATATCTACGACCTTTTAGTATGAACAAGGAGGGAAGAACATTAGTGCTGTACTTTTTATAATTAGGCAGAACCTTAATTTTACACTCTTTTTCATTTGATGGGTGGATGGATGACTCAGTCGTTTTACCTTCTTTCCAATATTATTTCAGTCATATTGGGAAAATGGGAGGTGACTATGTAGGGATCTGTGCAATGAAACACCATTTATGAATGGAATGGACAGAATCTCAACTCAGGCAGGACTCAAACCATGACTCAGTGATCCACAGTTGGGGGCCTAAGCACTTGGATGGTACTTCTGCATTTCAGTAGGAATGGTACTATGTTTATTGAATTCTAACATCTTTATAACAGACATATTTATGCATGCATGCTTGTGACAGGCGATGAAATATATGTCACGCTGACTTCAGATAATCAGAAAGATCCTTATTTATTTAATACTTTCTATTTTACACTAGGAAATGGGGAAACCATTCAGACATTATTGTGCAAAATGAACTGGTTTAGAAACAGAATCTGTAGTCTTGTACTTGACTGGGAATGTAAAATGCACCATTTGTAACTGAGTATTCATGATTACATGGCCTTCAAAGAAACAGGGAGGAAAATCTTTATTTCATTGGGTATGGGCAAACCTTTACTGAAATTATATTGCCTTTATGGCAGACATGTAAATTATATGTAACATCTATTACCTAATATTAACATTCAAAATAGTGGTCAAAACTAAATAGTCTTCAGAGGAATAGTGAGGAAGGTCTTTATTTTTTTCTAGTTCACCAGGAATGGACAAACCTTTATTGAAGATATACAGCCTTTATGGCAACAAATGAATTACATATATTACATTTAGTATTGACAGCATTAAATTATATATCTGTAACTTGATGAATTAAATGACCTTCAAAGAAACAGGACAAAGATCTTTATTATTCACTGGGGGAGGGGATATCTTTATTAAATTTATATTGCCTTTATGGCAGTCACATAAATTACTGACAGCATTAACAGTCATCTTTATTATATCATGACCATCAATAACTATATCAAAGAGCTAACAAAGAAAATAAGCAAGACATATCTGAAGTGCATGAAGCTTTCACAACAAGCATCACTTGGTGTTTAGAATTCATTCTGAAAGTCGAATGGTCTGTCAGTTATAGCAAAATACTTCAAGTTTTAAGATAACTAATTTACTGTGCTTTGCCCTATAACCTGGGATATCAAATTGGTTCCTTGTACCTTCCACTATAAATGTACTCCTCAAATTCTTATTACAAATATAACAGAGTCATTTTGGTCTCATGTTGATAAATAATTTCCTGCAATTTCTATGACTACCAACCATGAGCATGGGACAAATCACTAGTCTGATACCCAAGAAAACTACTTCCGAACTTATAATATTAGCCGAATCAGCCATTACACTCGAACAAACTGTTCAACAGCCAGAGTACCTCGAATTCTTATTTCGTAGCTTAGCTGATATAGCATAGCAATACATGCTTTGTTATAGGGTGCTTTACAAATTACAAGACTGGTAAATTATGGCTAATACAAAGCCAATGAACCAAAAATACAACTGAGACATTTCATACCCCAAATCCTACCTCAGCCAGAGCTGTGCTATCAAAATGGATTGAGATATCCATGGAAAAACAATGCATATTTTGTCAAATAGAGGTACTTTGCAGTTCAATCCAATATGAGCCAATATGAGTACAACTACGGTGGATTAATCTGCAAATGTATCTCTATTTAATAGAGATACATTTGCAGATTAACCCACCGTGGTTGTTTTACAGATATCAACAGGATTGTCTGTAAACTTGACAGTCAACTCAACTGAAAAAGACCAACTCCATGAAGCAATGAAAAGCAATGCATATTTTGTCAAATAGAGATATTTTTGCAGAACCCAATATTTCTTTTAAGGTATCAAATCAACTGGCTTCTTGACCCCAAACTAACTGAAAAGGATTTACTAAAGCCATGAAAAGCAATGCATAGTTAGTCAAATAGAGATATTTTTGCAGCTTCACCAATCTAAAATTGTTCAAACACACCTGATGTGAGCATTTACCATTTGTTACAATGGATAATTCAATCAGGAATTGCAAAAACAATGAATATTTTGTCAAAATGTCTATCATTTGCATGTTTATCCATTCAAGCATAAAGCACACATAGTAAGTTAAATTAAAACACATTTGCATAAACCACTGAATCAGTGATTGGAAAAGCAATGCATATTTTGTCAAATAGAGATATTTTTGCACACCACAGAACATGAAATACATGACATTTAAAACACCTAGTGCTGTATTGTAATAAGCTTCAGCAATCTTCAAAATAACATTTATACAAGAGCATTTTTTAATCTTACTGCCGATTTGTAAACAGCCACTAGATGGCGCAAAGTCCCACCTTAAACTGCGAATAGGTTCTTTGTGTCCTTGGTACATTTTCACATTATTCATGTTGCTCTGCCAGTACTTAATGAAGCCTGCATGGTCCGCCGTTATCATCCACTGGTCGTTGTGACTCCACCGCATGGCTCGAACAGAGGACTCATGGGCCTGAATAGATAAAATGACAAAACACACATGAGCAGCATCCTGTAAAAATGCCCCTTAGGCAGAGGCCAAGATAAGATCAGTCAGTATATGATGATATTTGTAAAATCATTTTTCATATTTCTCCTTTCCTTAAAGTGCTTAATTATTAGGACACCTAAAAACAATTAATTTTCCATTCGGGACAAATGGAAAATCAATGGTTTTATGTGTCCCAATAAGGGTATTACTCCATATAAAATTGGGTTACAGATCTACAGATGACAAGAAATGGCTTTTCCAAATAATGGCCGGTTGGTCGGTTGTTTTGGGTTAATGGCCCTTTGAGTAGTCTCTCATAGAAAGGTGAAAAAAAAAATCACACCTCCTGCAAGCATACTGGGCCATTCCAAATTAGTAGGACATCATGGCACCACCTTGCAAAAATTACTTTTGCTATCAATTCTCCACCACCTTATCAACCAGCAACCAAAGCTCACTGCGCTCCAAATGAGGAGTTTTGAAGATAGTTCTGGTATATTTTTCATACTGCAAATAGTGATGGACCGGAAAAGTCATACTTATGTCTCGCTTATGCTAGCTGCAGGCCAAACAAAAATATCATCTCTTGCTTTAATACCATTGTCTTCATATCTGATACTTTGAGTTAATCATTAAATTTCTTCTTCTTATTTATTTTTTTTTCCAAATATAACTCCAAATTTTTTTTTTTCACTCATTTACTTCCGGAGATGACTGTCTCTATTTCCACCAATATCCACTAAATCTCTTCATTTTATGTGTAGCTGCTTTCCAACTGCCAGTTTAGAGGCTATTCAACCTTGGTGCACGATAAATTTCTCTTTCCATGAGTTTGATGACACAAAATACCTTACGGAAGAATACTTACCGTATTTATTTGCCTATAAGACAGGGATTTCTCTCTTCAAAAAGTACACCCAATATATCGATCAGATGAGCGTGATTTGGCTATAAGATAGCAGTTTCTCTTCCAACATAATCCTAACAAGAGGGCCATGAGGCCCTGATCCGCTCACCTGAGCAATTGGCAAAGTGGCTTTTTCTTATGTCTGAAATTGTCAAAATATGAGTCTAGGGTCAAAAGTCAAAGACTGACCATGACCTCTTGTACTCATAAATCTTCATGTGCTAATATGCATTAAGACAACTATATATACCATTTTTTAGACCTAAATCTTCAAAACTTTCCATGAAATCTTATGTTCTAGCATTTTCCCATATTTGACCATGCTGCAAAAAAGGTCAAGGTGAACCCAAGGTCATCATTTGAACAGTCTTGGAAGTACTCTAGTACTCCATGCTACTTACCAAGTTTCAAGGCCATAGGCATATTGGTTCTGGAGAAGAAAAATATTAAATGTTTATACCATAAATGGGTATGTCAGCCATGTTGGTCATGTGACCTGGACCATTTGAACACATTTTTGTTCCCTCAACCCCTGGAGGCTCTTTATGAAAAGTGACTACAATTGGCCCTTGGCTTTTGAGGAAATGTTTGAAAATGTCAAAATATGAGAGATCTGGGTCAAAGGTCAAAGAATGACCTTGACCTCTTGTACTCATAATTCTTCATGACCTCATTAAGATGACTGTATATACCAATTTTTAGGCCAAAATCTTCAAAAATTCCCATGAAAGCTTATGTTGTAGCATTTTGCCATATTTGACCTTGCCATAAAAAGGTCAAGGTCAAGCAAAGGTCATAATTTGAACAATCTTGATAATACTGGAGTACCCAATGCTACATACCAAGTTTCAAGGCCATCGGTCAACTGGTTCTGGAGAAGAAGATTTTTAAAGGTTTTTATCATATATGGTCATGGCGGCCATGTTGGTCATGTGACCCAGACCATTTGAAGAATTTCTTTTCCTCAACCCCTGAAGACTCTATATATTTGGTTACAATTGTCTTTTAAAAAGAAGTTTGAAATTGTCAAACTATGAGAATTCAGGGTCAAAGGTAAAAAAATGACCTTGACCTCTTGTACTTATGAATCTGGATGTACTCATGAAGATGACTGCATTTTCTAAATCTTCAAAACTTTCCATGAAATGTTATGTTCTAGCATTTTCCCTTATTTGACCTTCCCGTAAAATGGTCAAGGTCAACCCAAGGTTATCATTTTGAACACTTTTGATAGAACTGGAATACCCAATGCTTCATACCAAGTTTCAAGGCCATCGGTCAACTAGTTCTGGAGAAGAAGATTTTTAAAAGTTTTTATCATATATGGGCGTGGCGGCCATGTTGGTCATGTGACCTGAACCTTTTGAACAAAATTTCATTCCCTCAACCCCTGGAGGCTCTACATGAAATTTGGTTACAATTGGCCCAGTGGCTTTGGAGAAGATTGTTTGAAAATGTCAAAATATGAGAGTTCTGGGTCAAAGGTCAAAGAATGACCTTGACCTCTTACACTCATAAATCTTCATGTACTCAACTGCATTTACCAATTTTAGGCCTTACTCTTCAAAACTTTCCATGAAATCATCTGTTCTAGCATTTTCCCATATTTGACCTTGCAGTAAAATGGTCAAGGTCAACCAAAGGTCATAATTTGAACAATCTTGGTAGTACTCGAGTGCCCAATGCTACATACCAAGTTTCAAGGCCATCGTTCAATTGGTTCTATAGAAGAAGATTTTTAAAGGTTTTTACCATATATGGGCGTGGCCGCCATGTTGGTCATGTGACCTGGACAGTATGAATAAATTTTTGTTCCCTCAACTCCTGGAGGCTCTATATGAAATTTGGTTTCAATTGGCTCTGTGGCTGTTGAGGAGATTGTTCGAAATTGTCAAAATATGAGAGTTCTGGGTCAAAGGTCAAAGAATGACCTTGACCTCTTAAAGTCATAAATCTTCACATACTCATTAAGCTGACTGTAGATACTGGTTTTTAGCCCAAAATCTGCAACAGTTTCCAAGATATCTTATGTTCTAGCATTTTGCCATATAAAAGCACAAGGAAGCAAATTTGACCTTGCCGTAAAAAAGGTCAAGGTCAACCCAAGGTCATACTTTGAACAATCTTGGTAGTACTCGCGTACCCGATGCTACATACCAAGTTTCAAGGCCATCGGCCTATTGGTTCTGGAGAAGAAGATTTTTAAAGGTTTTTACCATATATGGGCGTGGCGGCCATGTTGGTCATGTGACCAGGACCGTTTGAACAACTTTTCGTTCCTAAGGTCCCAGGAGGCTCTATATGAAATTTGGTTACAATTGGCCCAGCGGTTTCAGAGGAGAAGTCATTTGAAATTGTGGACAGACGGACGGACGGACGACGGAGCCTTACCATCCTATAAGCTCCCCCGGAGCCGCTGGCTCAGGTGAGCTAAAAATCTAGACGGATCTGGATTTTTTGGTCTGTTTTAAAAGGGAAACCCCCTATCTTGTAACTGAATAAATAGGGTACCAATATTTCAGCAGAAACAAACAGTACATGATGTATGAAACTCGACAGATCAATGAGTCAAATCCCTCTTTACACCTCCATGCTTTTCTGCTGTTTTTACCAATGGGAACAACTTTCTTCACTTCCTGTTTGCTTCCCTGGATGACAAAGCCTTTCAAACTAAGACAGGTAAATTTCCAATGTATGAATTGACTTTCTTCAGAATCCCTGTATTTTCTATTAACAGTGTAGGCCCAGATCAGCCACTGCATTCTGAAGCAGAGCTGTGCCTAGGCCCCAACTCTTGGGAGCCACCATTGGCCCTTATGAAATTTTCGAATAGCCGTTGTATATTAGTACATGAAATTTAAGTAAACAATGATTTTGAGGGTCACCTGGCCCCCTTCTTCTGTTACGAAAAGGCCATCAGTGGCTTCAAGTAGGCTAATGGTAGCAATGCCCCCACCCACCCTATTCAGCACAACACTACTGAAGGATCTGATCTGTGTCTGCATCATTTGCTATGACCCCTTTTATTAGATCCTAAGCATTAATTGGTTAATAACAACTAAAGCTGTCGACCAAAATATCCAAATTGGTACTACTGCAATACTGGGTAACATCTTTCTGAACTCTCCTAAAGGCAAGCTAAAATGACAAAGCACAGGCATGATAAGGCTGTCACATATTCTTATACACCAAGCCTTATTTACCTGGAAACTGCTCATGCATAAATGGGCTGTGACACGACAAAACCAACAAACCTGCATGTTTACCCAGCAAAGACTCAGATCAGCCTAAGCATCTGCCCAGACTGATCAGACTCTTCACTGTGCCCTTAAACAGTAGCTAATGGGCTTAGCTAGTTAGCTCCAGGTGGACAGCAAATACTCTGAACAGACTGAGGGATGCCCAGGCTCTTCCGACTCTGCTGGGTGCTCATGCCACTTTGTTGGCTTTGTCGTGTAGCAGCTCAGATGTATGTTTCCAGGGTAGATTTTCTTGTAAAACCATCTCTGGTGACATGTACATGCCCTGACAGTGCTGTTTATGCCCTGATAGAGGTCTTGTCTTTCTCTTGCAAACTGTTCTTTTTATTGTGAAAGACATCAAAGAACCAGACTAGACTGTTTACCTGTATATTTCACAACAACATTTCCAAGCTAAACCAGAAAACAGAAGTTTCCGGTCATGCTACTGGTAAAGTAATACCTGTCTCATCACTTCTGCTTGCTGAAGGTGAGACAAACATGCATGCAGAATCTTGACACTTTCTTTTAATCTTGTCTAAGCTATACTGGAACAACAAAGGTGAAACAAAAAACAAATTACTTCATGGAAATTGGTGAATTAACAGAATTACTGGATTTAAAATTAATTCGAAGTGTACAAAGAACATTCCATCACTTAGTCTCCAGTGTTTTACACTGATTGCTGCCTTTGGTCGACAATAACCACCTCCACTTTGTCTCAGTCATTAACATCAGCCTCTAACAGCAACAAACATTAAACACTCAAAACCATGGTTGGATCTTATTGTCACGACAAATGAATACTGAGCAATTCTGACAGCCCTTTTGTTAAAATATGATGAATTCGTACCCACTTTTATGGATCCTATATTTATTCTAATATTTGCCAGGTCCCTCAGGAGCTGTTGAAAACCTCGGCCTCAGTTTTCAATACCTCCCTCGGGATCTGGCAAAAAAGCATGAAAAACAATGTTTCATCCCTATAATGTTGGTGGTCTAAAGGAAACTTTGGTGGTATTTTTTCATAGAGAAGGTAAGGAGGGCATTCATAAGAGAGAGGGTGTTATTTACTCATCTTTTGTCATAGAAAAGCTAAGGAGAGCATTTATAAGACAGAGGGTGTTTATTTACTTATAGAGACGATATGTGCCATATTTGTTTGTTTTTGTATTTTTCACGTTCCTCTGTGTAAGGTGATAATCTATCATTACATTTATCTTACCTGCAAAATTGTTTCAAAATTAAAAGTAAGCCCATTCCATAAAGTAAATTCTCCACTTGAGGCCCCAGTCACCAATCTTCTCCCTTCAGGTGTCCACTGAAATAGGAGCCATTATAACACATGATGACCCTTTTAACCCTTAAAGCATCAAAAAAGCAGATGACAAAATGTATGTCTGCAGAATTTCAAATCAAAATATGCTTCCTCAAAACCACATTGTAATGAGAATTAGAAGAATAGCGGACAAACAGTGTAGATCCAAATGAGGCAGCTCATGAGTTGCATCATCTGGATCTACACTGTCTAAAAATTCAACTATTTTTATTAGTTGAATAATTTAAAGAGATAGTGATTAACATCATTTATTTCTTTGCCATAATTCTTATGAAATTCTTAAAACCTTTTTGAACCCACAACTCTTGTATTTCACAGTACTGTTCCAGCCTAGATTATACTCTTTCACTTAGAGGATAACTGAACTCAAAGTTGTCCTTCGGGGATGTAAATCATCAGTTCTTTAGTCCAAAATTTAGTTTTATGGAACTGCATCAGCAGAACCGTAAAGGGCAAAGATAACCTCCCAAAATGACAATTTTCAATAGTTATCCCCATTCTAGTGCACTTTCTCACACTTCCACCTTTCAAAGCCTATCACTGCACCGGAAGCATGCTCTTGCAGTAACGTAAAACCTGATGTCAGCCAATGAGAAGCACACAGTCACAAAACAAAGCTAAACCAGAAAACTTGGTCCAAAGTTTAATCAGCCGATACTGCTGCTGCTGCCAGAACAGTAGTACCCATGTCTTGCTTCTGCTAGTTGAGTGACAAAAATAATACCACAATTATCATCCAATACTTTCTCATATTCAGAGTTCAGTAATTCTGTAGTCTACTTCATTTTATCAGGACATTTTCAAGTACTTACGGCTAGACAGAAGATAGGACATCTGAATTTGTTTGTAGACTGTCTCATAAACTTAGTGGTCAAACAATTCATAGACTTCTCCAACATGTTGTTTGGTGGGTTCATCTATAAAATATACATCAATAAATGCAGTGAACAGAAAAATAAACGTTGAAATTTAATAAGATTAATTGGTACACTTTCAAGAAAAGTAACTCTGCCATTTTCATTTTTGCCACCCTTCTCATTGGGGGTCAACTCTGTGAAAGGAAAGAATTTGCTCTATTTTCTAGTGCAAATTCTTTCCTTTCAGAGTTGACCCCATTTTGGAAGCATTTCATCAGTCTGGAAAGCAAAAAGCAAGTTACAAAAGCAGTTCATTTTGTCTGTAAATCTGTCTTCCAGCTGATCTAAACAGTTTTATACGCTAAGCTGTCACATCAGATAATCCGTCGAAATACTGATTCTTTTCACTTCAACTGTAACAGTCCTAACAGCTTTGTAGTTTAAAATAATTATTGCTTAATGTTCGTCAATGTGTTGTTTTCACAGTTAAGTTCTGACCTAGCTGGTTGATTGGACTATTGTTCATTTTTAAATTAAGCCAATAAACACTGTGTTGAGCTCCAAGTATAATTCTTACCGGTAGTTGGTAATGAGTGACTCTTAATCATGCACACTGACAGGTTATCAATCAATGTACTATTTTGACGAAGATGAAAAATGAAAAGATAAAACAAGAGCTGTCCCCATACAGGATAGCTCTTCTGACAGTTCCTTGCTTATCAAATAAAAAAAATTTGTCGCAAAACTTTTAAGTATAACGCAAATGCCCACGCCAACACCAACGTCAGGGTGACAACAATAGCTCTCTCTATTTTTGTACAGGCAAGCTAATGACATGGATCTTTACCAGAAAGTTTGGACCTTGGTGCAAGAATGAAATGTTGCTACAGTCAGGTAATAAACTGTAAACCTGGGTGGAGTGCACAGCCTAATTATATATTCTAGGAGATCAAAAAGAACTGCATACTATTAGTGCTACCTGCCCAAACGCACCAAAACCAAAGGTTTAAACGTATTTTAGATAAGCATGGAAATAATTTTTGCACATGAGGTGTACCGGTATATGTCCGTATTTTTCTGCCGTTTTACCTAGGGAAACAACTACTGTGACTTTCTCTTTGCCTCCCTTGAAGACATAGCTTTTCCAAAATGGAGTCAAGGAGAGAATTTGATCCAATGACAGCAACATCTTCCCTTAAGGAGTTGACCCCTGATAAAGGCAAAAATGAAAACTCCAGAGTTGCTTTTATCAAAGCTTACTTGTATACCGTAGTGACCCTAAAATTTCGGACACCGGAAAGTTAGACAAATATTGTTTGAAAATTCTTAAATTTGGATTTTACATGTTAATTCATCCAAATGATGCTTAGAGAATGGCAAGCATTGTAGACTCTGATAAAACTGCTCCTTGAGGAGCAGTTTGATCTGGGTCAATAATGTTTGCTCAGACCTGTCTGTCCAAATATATAGCGTCATTACTGTATTCTCAAAACTGCAGTTCAGAGCTCATGGCCAGTTCATTTAAGGACATAAATATTCTGATACATACATATAATTCATAGAGAGAATCTGGCTGTATTGCTCTGTGGTCCCTCCCATCTCTCTGCCACACCCGATTCTGAAAGTAGAAATGTGTCTGAGCTCTAGATCAGAGGGGTATTTGATGATAATTGAGGGATAATTTTTTTTTATTTCTCATTGAAACCATATGCCGTGACCCCTCATCTGAACTGTCTCGTCAAAACGGTTCAGATGAGGGGTCACAACATATGTTTTTATGCAGAATTAACAAAAATTATCCCTAATTATCACTAAATACTCCCTCTTATCTAGAGCTCTGAATGTGAATTAGTTTTTGCCACTTCAAGATCTCAGTATACAGTAAATCAAACTTACTCATTCATTCCTCAGAGTTACAAAGCTATATTTTAGCCTGCCAAGCATACAGACAATTTCAACAATAATTTCTTGCTAAAAGGTGTGATTTTTTTCCCAGTAGTGCTGGGGGATAAATTAGTGAAAAACAATCTGAATTTGTACTAACACTCTTACTCATCAAGGATTTTTCTTGTTTTACTACTGAAATACAAGTTATAGCTCCTCACTGAAACTGTGGAGCATTTCATGGGACACTCTTGTTGTCTAGAGGATTAATTTACCTTGAAATCATAATTAGATACCGTAATCAACCCATTTACCGCACATGACCCTATAACCGCACACCATGGCCATTTCCGAAAAAAAACTGCACAAGCGCACACTGTCTTTCCTTTTGAAACTCTCACAAAACCTAACAACTTATCATTACTGTTTCAACAGCAAACTCAAGGCTTGAGTATCATTTTCTGTCCCATAGAAAATATAAACTCACAGTATTTCCAGTCCTACTCCATGTTGTCTCTTTCCAGTCACCCTGCATTTTATTGTTGAGAGTGTGCGGTTATTAGATACATTTTTAACCACACCTTTTTGTTGCAATTTTGAAAAAGTTAAGCGCACGGTGCGGTAAATGGGTCGATTACGGTATGTTTTTTGTCTGGAATGACACTTTTTTTTTTCAAAATCTGTGCCCAATTATTCAAAACTAAGAAAGTCGTTACTGAGAGGCACTTTCAAGCATACTCACACAAAAACACTGCAACTTTTTTGTCAAAAAAAAA
Source organism: Ctena decussata (assembly GCA_963989385.1). Taxonomy (NCBI): domain Eukaryota; kingdom Metazoa; phylum Mollusca; class Bivalvia; order Lucinida; family Lucinidae; genus Ctena; species Ctena decussata. The sequence goes on along the minus strand of OZ022510.1, from coordinate 50,441,533 downwards.
GTGAGGCGTTTTTGCAGTGCAAAAGCTCCCATCTTGTTTTCTGCAAAAATGTTAGCACATGTGACTTAAATTTTCCTAAAACTTTTGAATAACAAATCCCATACTATTGACTTTGTTAAGCTAAGGATGCTTGCATAAACTAGACCCAGTATTTTTACCGTTTAAATAATCCCCATCCTCAAGTAAACATTTACCTCAATATATCTAACTACAGCTGAATTGTAATCAACTGTCTTCCTTATCACAGCTTTTCTCATTCGCTTTCCATCAAACAATGAATTGGTAGGGTCAGAGCTTGTGGCCTCTCCAGGGGCTGGCTGTGGGGTCCGGGCATCTGGCATAACTGGCTGAGCATTTTGTTGGGGAGTCACTGTAGACCCAGGGGCAGAGAGAGGATATTTCTGTACATGGAATGGTATGTGGGAAGCTGCTCTCTGGTATTTTGGTAACTGTAAAATAAATGATATACCGCACAGCTGCTTTATTAGTTATCCCTTGTTTGTGGTCCACAGAAAGACATATACATATGCATAGCATAATCAGAGCCCTAGATAAGAGGTAGTGTTTGGTGATACTAAGGGATAATTTTTGTTAATTCTGAATAAAAACATATGTTGTGACCCCCTATCTGAACCGTCTCGTCGAGACGGTTCAGATGAGGGGTCACAACATATGGTTTCAATGAGAAATAAAGAAAATCATGCCTCAATTATCATCAAATACCCCTCTTATCTAGTGCTCTGAGCATTATTAGTGAATAGCATTATACTGAGACTAAACTATAACAGAATATGAGGCAAATCAGACATGTTCATCTGCCTAGTTTCTTTGTGGTCAAAATCCCCCCTGGTTAACTATGAAAAAGAGTCCTAGTTCCCAAACAACCTGGTCATCTTGGTAAACAAATTTATTTAGCCATGATGACCAAGTGGTTTTGAAACTATGACTTTTTCGTATCATGACAGCCTTGGACACATAGTTAACGACCTGGTCATCCCGGCTAAACAAATTTGTTTAGCCACTATGACCAAGTAGTTTTGAAACTATGACTCTTTTTCATACCGTAACAGCCTTGGAAACATAGTTAAGCAAGTGTGAAAATGGAAGCAATGACATGATTGCATTATATCCAAAATAGCATTATAAACTTACAATTAGTTTCATTATAAAGCGGTTGTGTTCCTTTAGAGTGTAAGGGTAAACCTCCATGTTTTTCTGCCTTTTCTAAAACAGAGCTCTAGATAAGAGGGCGTATCTGGTGATAATTAGGGATAATTTTTGTTTATTCTGCATAAAAACTCATGTTGTGACCCCTCATCTGAACCGTCTCGACGAGACGGTTCAGATGAGGGGTCACAACATATGGTTTCGATGAGAAATGAGAAAAATTATCCTTAATTATCATCAAATACGCCTTCTTATCTAGAGCTCTGTAAAAGTGACTTTTTGTTTGCTTGACCTTTCCAGAAAAGGATTTACTCTTTAATTCATTTCTTTCAGATGGATGGATGGATGGATGACTTGCAATTTTACGTCCTTTTCAACAGTATTTCAGTCATATCAGGAAGATGTGAGAATGATGATAAATGGCTGTGTGCAATAGAACCTGTTTATGGTAGGAAAGATACTTGCTCAAGCAGGGCTCGAACCCAGTCCGCTAGATCAGTGGGCCAACCCTTAACCCACTGAGCTACCGTGGCTCCTCTTTCCTTCAAGTCTTCAAGAGTTAATCACTAAGCGTAACAGTCCTAACCAGAGGGCCAATGGCCCTATATCGCTCACCTGAGCACTGAGGTTATGTTGGAAAAACTAAGTTGCCACAGCAACAAAACAACATGCACAACAGCAATAAAACACACCATTTATGTAGAGGATAATATCACAAACATTTATGCAAAAAATAAGCTTTATCCCCCCTTAATGGCTTCTTTGGCAAAAAAAAAAAAAAAAAAAATGAAAAAATTGAAAATTTGGCCCTTCAATTGCAACGGCAACCAATCAAAATCAGGTCTTTGGGCAAAATTCTTATAGCTGATAGAGGACTACTCTAGGAACATTTCTGTAAAGCTTTTGTCAAAATATCTGCCGTAACACAGAAATAAATACCAAATGTCCACTTTCCCCATTGTAAGTCTATGGAAACTTTAAGTTGCCATAGCAACCAATTCACATGGGCAATGATAATATGAAATATACTTTAGATAGAGGCTAATGTTATTAATATGTATGCAAAGTATCAGCTTCATCCTCCTCATGGCTTCACTTTCCCCATTATAAGTCAATGGAAACTATAAGTTGACATAGCAACCAAAGTTCTTATTGGGTTGGAAGAAAAAACAAAATTCATGTAGAGGCTTCTGTCATCAACATGTTTGCACAATATCAGCTTCATCCCCCATATGGCTTCTGAGCAGAAGATTTTTTCATTTTTTCTTTTTTTCGAAAACTTACCCTATATTTTGCCATGGCAACATTCAAATTCAGTGATTTGGAGAAAATTCATATGAAATATAGAGGACTATTCAAGAAACATTTCTGTAGAAAGAAAATCTAAATAAAAGCCGTGAGACAGCAAAAATTGACAATTTCCATTTTCCCCATTATAAGTCAATGGAAACTCTTAGTTGCCATAGCAACCAAACTGCTGGAGAAATTGCCATGAAAAACAGTAATTCTATAGAGGCTAGTACTAAGATTCTTTCTGTAAAGTTTGAGCTTTATTGGCCACACAGTTTATGCAGAGATGATTTTTTAATATTTTTCATTTTTAACTATTCGGTTGCAATGGCAACCAGAAAAATAGCCCATTTTGTATAAATTTAACAAGGCTGGTTAAAGACTACTCCAGGTACATTTCTATAAAAGTTTTGTCAAAATATCTGCAGTGGCATAGCAATAAATGCAAATTTTCTATTTTGCCATTATAAGTCAATGGCAACTTTAAGTTCCCATAGCAACCAAACTGCTAGAGCAATTGCCAAGAAAAACAGTACTTTTATAGAGGGCAGTGCCAAGATCCTTTCTGTGAAGTTTGAGCTTTATTGGTTGCATAGTTTCTGAGGAGATGATTTTTGAATATTTTTTCTATTTTTAACCATTCGGTTGCCATGGCAACCAGCTAAATTGTGAAATTGACAAAAATTTCATGTGGTTGATGGAGGACTACTCAAGGAACATTTCTGTAAAAGTTTTGTCAAAATATCTGCAGTGACATAGCAATAAATGCAAATTTTCTATTTTTCCCATACAAGTCAATGGAAACTTTAAGTTGCCATAGCAACCAAAGTTCCAAAGCAATTTGGATAAAAAACAGTATTATTGGTTCCCCCTGCCTATAGATGCTATATATGAAATTTAGTTACAATGGGCCTTGTAGTTTCAGAGGAGATGTCGTTTGAAAATGTTGACGGACGGACGACATACGACGGATGCCTGCCTATACTATAAGCTCACCTGCGAGCCTTCGGCTCAGGTGAGCTAAAAATTGAACAGGATGGTTTTCCAATGTATTAATGTGTCTAAAAGATGCTGATGAAAAGGCAAACAGTGTAGACGCTGATCAGACTGCTCCTTGAGGAGCAGTCTGATCTGGGTCTGCACTGTTTGCTCAGACCTATCTGTCCCAATATTTAGATTTTTACAAATGTCCCATAAATATTATCATGTTGCCCCACCTCCACCCCCTATTATCCGCACTGATTTACCTCTATCTTTGGCATGTGGAAGAATCCGGGCTGGGGCACAGCGGGATGCTGCTCAACTGCTACTCCACCATTCATAGTGAGTCTCTTGTGTTATAATGTTACCTGAAACATGACAATTAAGGTTAATTATTACCGTGCCGCGACATGACAAAACAAACAAAGTGACATGTGCACCCATAAAAGACTCAGATCAGCCTGTGCATCTGCCCAGTTTGATCAGAATTTTCGCTGTCTGCACGGAGCTACCGGTACCTTAGATTCTTAGCTTCCCTTTAAGCCCAAGCACAGTCTGATCAGACTGGGTGGCTGCCCAGGCTGATCTGCATCTTTGCTTGGCGCACATGCCACTTTGTTGCTGTTGTCTAGTCCTCCCTCATCCACGACAAAAGGGTATATTAAAGCGAGATGGTATTAATAGAATCTATGATGGGGTTGAGGCCGAGACAAGGAAATCTCAGGCTAGTTTTCAGATTATTTAGTCTTATGCGAAGCTTGCAGAGCATAAGACTTAAATAATCTGAAAACAAGCCTGAGATTTCCTTGTGAGGCCTCAACTCCATCACTGATTTTTTTTCTCACCCATTATATTTTATAGAAAAGAATATTATTCTCACCCAGGGGTTTTTTTAAGCGCGGGTCCGTTGGCCCGGGCCCGTTGATTTTGGCCTCGGGCCAGTTGAATCCCACTGTAGCAGGTCCGTCAGGCCAGTTGAATTTCGGGGAGTCATTTCGGGACATTCAGTTTGTTTCAAACTTAAAGCGAAAACTATCTGAAAACCAGTCTGCTTTCGTTTTGCTATGGATGATTTCATTGGACGATCAGAAATGTTTAATCCAATGAAATTTCTCCTCGCATTGCAAATAGACAATATGGCCGACCGTTGAAGTTTTGGGGATGAATCGCAGAAGTCACATGTAAAACAAGAGCTGTCGCCTGACAGCATAGCTCGCATGAATAGCTGCTTGCCCATCACACAGTCGTTATGATGGTGTGGACTGCTATGCATAAAACTTCAGGCAAGCATGTCCATAATGACAACACATTTATAAACAAAAGCTATCTCAGAAATGAGTTTTAAAATGAAATTAAAATAAAAAAAATCATCATGAAACTTCAAAGTCCACGAGCTAGAGCTCAAAGAAGTAAGGGGGGGGGGGGGGGGGGGGGGGGGGGGGGGGGGCGGGGGCGGAGCGGGGCTATGATGTATCAAAACTTTGAACCATTATCTAACATCAGTCCAAATATTAGTATCAACTGAGCCCATCGGGGCACTGTGAAATTATGTCTTCATAAATATAAAACTTTAACCAAAATCTTTAAGACAAAATTAAAAGTCAATGACCTTGACTTCAAGTTCATCCAGTGGGGTAAGTATATAGTGTTTTGTAAAAGCTCAAAAAAGTGTCTAACATCAGTTCAAGTGTAAACTAAATCTCTGCCAGGCATTATGAATCGGTATGCAATTAGAAAACTTTAATAAAGACCAAATTTCCTAAGTCCCTGACCTTGACATCAAGGTCACTGAGGGGGGTTGGGGTAGTACTCTGTAAAACTTTGGACTAATATCTAGGTACAGTGCAAATATAAAAAGAATTCATCTATGGGTTCAGGAGATATGTGTCTTTAAAAAACTTTAACCAAAACATCCAATCAATAAAAAGACAATTCTCTAAGTCCATGACCTTGACAACAAGGTCACTGAGGGGGTGGGGTTAGTACCTCGGAAAACTTTGGACCAATATCTAACTACAATGCAAGTATCAAAGGAATTCATCAATGGGTTAAGGAGATATTGGGCTTTATAAAACTTTAACCAAAACATCCAGTACAAAAAACTCCCAATTTTCTAAGTCCATGACCTTGACAGCAAGGTCACGGAGTGGGGTGGGGGTGGTGCCTTGTTAAACCTTGGACCAATATCTAACTACAGTGCAAGTATCAAAGGAATCCATCCATGGGTTAAGCAGATATAGGTCTTTAAAAAACTTTAACCAAAACATCCAATCCGGACGCCGACGCGGACGCCGACGCCAGGGTGACAACAATAGCTCTTCCTGAACTTTCGTTCAGGCGAGCTAAAAATGGACCCCAAAGGACTTCTGCCCTAATTTCAACCCCCGCCATCTAAAAAACAAAAACAGCTGCTTAAGTCCGATGAAGAAAAAAAGCCACCCGAGACAAATACAAACAGTCTGGCCGCCATCGGTACTTTCAACCTGGGTGACTGACTGAATTCAAGTGCCTGAAGTGGCTCGAGTTTGATGATGCCCTAGGAATGAAATGTTCAATTTGTAAAACTAGGGACACAGTTGGCTCTTATGTTACTGGATGCACCAATTACAAGAAAACCTCACTGCTATATCATGAGGTATCAGACTTGGCTTAATGGGTTAATTATCTTAAACATTCGGATACTAAACAACTACAGATAAGACTGGATATTTGGTGATAAAGGATCATACATTTTAATGGTGCTTTATTTTATTGAATATAATTAGTCATGTATATTCCGCATTGGAAAAATAGTTGGGCCAGTTGAAAATTTGGATGGCCAGTAGATTTTCCGGCCAGGTGGCCCTGCAGGCCAATGGCATTTTGGTCCCTAGGAAAACCCCTGCTCACCCGTTATATTTTATAGAAAAGAATATTCATTGAATACCTTAACTTCTTGTTGAACAGTCTGGGGACTTATGGATTTCCATAACGCATACCGTAATCGACCCATTTACCGCACGTGCCCCTATAACCGCACACCAAGGCCATTTCCTTACCAACTGCACAAGCGCACACTGCTTTTTCTTTGAAACTCTCACAAAACCCAGTAATTAACAGGGAATTCATGAAATGTATAAACACAAAGTATTTCCAGTCCTACCCATGTTGCCTCTTTCCAGTCACCCTGCATTTCATTGTTCTGAGTGTGCGGTTATTAAATACATTTTAACCACATCTTTTTGTTGCAATTTTGAAAAAGTTAAGTGCACGGTGCGGTAAATGGGTCGATTACGGTATTTGTGATGGTTAACCATGCATTTTAAATGAACTGACATGATGGCCTACCAAAACATAATTACTGATGTCACTACATGTCCGAAGGATGAAACGTGATGGAAAGCCATAACGTTGGTTTCTTCTGGTGTTATGGCTGACCATAACAAAGGCTAAAAACCCCAAGTACTTTTCTGTCGCGTAACTAATGCAAAACCTTGTGTAACTCGTACGGTTAGCATCCGTTACAAAAAAGCAAGCATTGTAGACAATTTTGATCATAACACTGTATAAAAAAGGAAGTGTCTCCTGCCAGCCGGCTGGCAGGAGACTTTTTGGTCTCCTGCCAGCCGGCTGGCACTAGACCTAAAAGTCTCCTGCCAGCCGGCTACTGGAATACTGATGAGAAAATTCCTTTTTTCATGGCATTATGATGAATAGCTATATTTTATTGTATTTAACATTTAGTTAACTTATTGAACATTTTATTAACTTAAATTTTCATTTTGGTTGGTCTGGCTTTCAGTATGTAAAATTGGAACATTAATCCATTTTTGTTTTGACATTAAACAATCTTGAAATTAGCAGGAGACCCTCATACATTATCATTTGTTTATCATTATACTGCTTAATTTTCTTTTTTTATGAATTTTGTCTTGTATACAGATAGGTTTGAAAAGCCCCCTTTGATCTTAAAGTTTCAATATGCACTAAGTTTTACACAAATTTACTAGCTTTCTCACAAGCTGTTCCCTATAGTTGCATTTTTGCAGTTCAGTCAGGCAAATTTATCAACTAATTATTTCTACCAGGCAAAATATGTAACAGTTTCAATATGAAACTACCATTATCATAAAGGCAATTATGCAAGCAGAATAAGCATATAAAATTTCAGTGAAAATTGTTAAGTAGTAGTTTGCATGAGCTAGTTCCCTTGCAAAGTATAATTTGAGTTACTTCCCTTGTAAATTCTATTTTTAGAATGTCGGCTTATTTATATTTTTTGCTTACATGTATTTGTTTGCATATATTATGTTAATGTAATTATACTATTGATGTCACATCAACTTTAAAAGATATATTTAGATATACCCAAGAATACTGTGAAATGTGATGTCCCTTTATTTATTTTATTAGCATTTCAATAGCCGGCTGGCAGGAGACTTTTAGGTCTAGTGCCAGCCGGCTGGCAGGAGACCAAAAAGTCTCCTGCCAGCCGGCTGGCAGGAGACCTCGCCTATAAAAAATTGAAAGTAAATATCTATTTTTCTTGGAAATAAAACAAGTCAAATGCACAGCAATATTTGCCTAATTTTTACCATAATTCTACAGACATAACCAAAATCAAACTGTTAATACTGAGAATAGTTAAGGGCTGGACCAAATATTAATTTTAAGTGTAGACAGGTCAGACTGAACACTGCCAGTAGGTTAATTTGCCATTTTAGTAAGTTGGACTGAAAAATGTAAGAAGTATGGCTGACCATCACAAATATGCGTGACGGAAATCCAAAAGTCCCCAGACTGTTGAAGCCATTCCTGTAAACTTCAAGCTTATTTTCTAGCAATAGTTCTGATATGAGTCTTAATTTCACCTTGTGCATGCATTTTTCATGATTGGCAGCTAATCAGAAATCTACAGTGACACCTCATGCACATCACTGGCTGTCAATTTCATTTGTATGCAATTTACATGACAAGTAGCGGCAAGGTGATTTGTTGAATTTGAGTGTGTAATCAATTGGGCTGTACCATAAAGCGATGATTGGCATTTTGAGACAGCTTTTTCAGCCTAGGCTGAGATAGCAGGCTGAGATAGAAAAACCTCTGACAGACACCTCTAGAAAGGGATATTCTTGTCCAATGGGTGAGAAAATGTAAAGCAAGGGTAGGGGTTCTGCCCACATTTGGTCCTGTGTATGTGCGTATAGATGTCACTTGACATCTCCATGCATTAGGTGGTATAAGAAACATTGTTTTTAACTCTTTTAACCATATTCCACATATTCACAATTTCACCTAAAAGTTACGTTCAGCTTTAAAATGCACTAGTCATTTGCAACCCCAAGGAACTGCCGAAGCTTAAACATAGCCTTGTTCCAGCAACTAAGGTAGCTGCAGTGCTATTATAGTATGTAGTGGGCCATAAACTGAACATCTCAAACTTTTAGTGGCCCAAATTGCCAAGTAGTTGAGATCCATTCATTTCTTATTGCCAGCAGAATAAATTTGGGCCACTACTGTTGGTATTTTTGAGAATTCTGGTGGCCCCACAGACAAAAGTTAGAGGCATTTGGCTTCTAGCTGTTTTCAGCACTGTAGCCAAGACAATACTTGCAGGGTGGTGGCTTTTAATAGGAAAAATAATATTTATCCATTATCCATAGCCTAGACGTATACCTCTATTGTTAAAATGTCTTTGTTTTATTCTTTTTTATAATATTTGCGAATAGAATATTAAGTAATATGTCATTCTTATCATCACTGAAGGCTATGTGCTCCCTGTCAATTCCATATTTCTGTATGCCTGTGAATCGTGGACCTTGACAGCAGAGTTAGAGAAAAGAACGCAGGCCTTTGAGATGAGATGCTACCGACGGTTACTGAACATTACGTACAAGGACCATACAACTAATGAGGAGGTTTGCATAAAGATCCAAGCAGCCATTGGAGAATATGATGAACTCCTGACGCTGGTCAAGAAATGGAAACTAAGGTGCTTTGGCCACGTCTTGTCTTCTAGTTTAGCAAAGACAATTCTACAGGGCAGGGTGAAAGGAAAAAGAAGAAGCGGTAAACAGAAAAAAAACAGGAGGACAATATTAAAGAGTGGACAGGGATGGATTTTGCCAGCTCAACTAGAGCAGCTGCAGGACAAGGCGGTGAAGGTGCAAAGGCATTGTTTCGAAGTCGTCTGTGGTGCCCCAATGATCTTGTAAGGTTATGGGTTAGAATAGAAAATAGAAGGCTAAAAAATGCTGAGATCATGTGAGATGCAATTTAAAAGCAGTTTTGAATTTAGTTTAATTTGATTTGGAACTAAACACTATAAACAAACCGTTAGAACTGTGACACCGGCTTAGCTATTTGACGAATGAAGAATAATTAACTGAACTTGTTTCACTGAACTTTAAAAAGGTCATATATGTTTTTAATCCTAAACTTAAATTTGTAATGCATAAGTTTTTTAAGGACTATTTGGAAATGGGAAGAAATACCAAAATTTGCCCAGAAAGAAATACCAAAATTGGCCTAAACACTTTCGTCACTTAGAAAATCAATAAATCCAGAAGAATTTTATTGCTATAATTGTCTTGAACTCACCTTAAGTTATCATAAACTCTCAAAATCTAAGACCAAGTTTCAGAAAACTAATACCCTTTTACTTTTGAAAAGTAGCGATACATTTGTTTTCCGCATTGATACAGTATCGAGATCCACTTTGTATCGATTTTATCGATATAGTGGGATATCGATGACAGCTTTACTCAAAGACGCTAGGGACTGCGCAGTGATGAACTCAGCTTGCAAGCTGTTCCAGAGTTGGAAGCAGGATGGGTACTAGTGTTTGGAAGTTGGTTGCTTTGGGTTTAATGGCCCTTTGAGACAGTATTTCAGTGTATATTGGAGCGTCTCCCGGAGAGTGACAAGAAAAAATCAAAGCAACCCCCACCCACAACTACTGGAAGCACAGTAGGCCCTTGCCCTATTTTTATCCAAATAAGTAGGATGCCCCGGGCACTGGATGTTATCCTGGCAACATGGGTTTTCACGCACATAAGATGAAAGAACGAATAGCCCAACAAATTAAAATTGTAACAACACTTATTTTCTCATCATTTAACGCGGCGATATCGCTTGTTATGTAATGAAAGTTTCAGGTTTCACCTGAGAAGTGTCTTCTCAAAAAGCCATCTTTTCCTGAGATACCCAAAATATATAATTTGTGTACAACGTCATCAGAATTCACGCACATATCTAATTCCTGAGATTCGTAAAAACACTGTGCAGAACATAGTCCGCTGGAATTGGGAAGTCCTGAGTAGGGGTGCGCGATATTACCGGTATACCGGTAAATCGTGATTCAAAATTGCCACGATACGAATCACGATACGTTTTGGCCATGCCGGTACGCTCGGTAAATTTCGGAAGTTTCGGGACATTCTCGTGAAAACGTTTTATATGCTTTTAATCAACAGTTTCCTTTTCATTTTGTTAGTATTTTTCCCCAAATATTCTTTTTTCATGAAACGGATCTAGGTAGTGGAGTCAATTTAAGCCAATATAGTCTTTAAAACCAGGTTTTGTTTGTTTACTTTTGTCGGAGACTCGCTTCCTCTTATGTTTTTTATCTCCGTAAGCTTCACACACAAAGACAGATGTAAACAAAAATTACCGTGATTGTAGGTAATTATGTCCAGTTTAATCCTTTTGTCAGTATCCAATTGATCCTATCACTCCAACGGTATGATCACTTTGACACATATTCCCATTCATAACTTAAATATTCGAACATCTTTTGAACATTTTTTTTAGTGTGTGTATATCTTAGTACTTCACTTACGGAAAGTTTCATTATTTTGTTGACATACATTGCAGATCCTTATCACACTGCTCCAAGGAGTTGTATGATCTGGGTCTACAACATTTACTCAGCAATTACTGTCCGATTATTTAGTGTATCTCCTTTTCATTTCACCCATATAATAATTCACCTAGACTTCAGACACGTGTCAATTCCTTTGATCTTTGACGACAACCTGTGCTGAAAATCTGCATGCATTTTTCATTCTCGCCTGGGTCAGAGCAGAATAACAACGAAGTCATGCAATAGATGCATGGACACTAGGGTCATGTCAGTAAGTAAGTCAATTAGTAATAAAATAAGATCGAAGACTTGTAACAGTTGCATTTTAATAAAGTACAGGCGCTGGTTATTTTTCTTTTTTGGTGTTAAAATAAACAGGTAAAGAATGGGATGTTCATTTTTTATTACAATCATTTAATAAAAGACAGAAGCAAACAACACAGTAAAAGCAGGTAACATAGAAGTACATACTGAAAAAGAAGTTGCGATAATCGTGATACATATCCCGATACGGACCAGTGTATCGTGATATATTGCGATACGGTTTTCAGTGGCGATACCCACCCCTAGTCCTGAGTGAGTATCTAAGATACAAAAAAGCAAACAATTTACTACTAACAAACATTTCTTAGCAGAACTTTTAAGAATTTTTGATAATAGCATATTTTTTTTTTAAATCGTAAATTATCTCCTGACACATGTCCAGACAATCTATTTCTAACAGTAGCCTGTGGCACACCAAACTCTCTAGCGGTTGTTCTTACAGGACAGTTCATCTGTCTGACCTTCTCGTAGGCACTAGTCATTGCAGATGGTGAATAAAGGCGATACTGCCCTCTAGGGATCGGCAATCATACATTTAACGATTTTCATATCAGAATGACTCTGACTCGCCTACAAAAAATAGTACGTACTACGTGCTAAACAAGGAAAATATTACATTGTGGCTATGAGGATTATGTGACCATGACCAGATTTTGAGGTTGACAGATGGCGGTGAAAATATTGAATTATTCACTAATCAGCAGGGATTTCAATGCTGCAACAAAAAGGACATTAAGAAAATGGAACTTTTACACTCAAAGAGAAAATGAATGGAGGATTTCCTTTGGTTTAAACAATATTTTATTCAAATAAGTTGCTATACAATTATACATAATATTATATGGTACAGGATCTGATAGAAAACTGAAGCTTATTTAAATCATCTCCTGAATTTCCTTTGTCAGTTGAACTTTCCTCATTTTTTTTCTCGGTCAAGCGGAGTAGGACTCTACCAACAGATATATAAACAGAAATGGATGACGTCAGTGGAAGGCACATTCTCAAAAATAGCCGGAATTTGCTAAAGGCTTTAAAGCTCATGAATTCTGATGTGCATGAATTCCCATGTCCCAATGATATAACCAGCACCATCGCCAGCCCTTGATAGTTCTATTATACTGGTGTTACTTATTACCGTGTACTAACTGTTTAAGTCAAAATATAAAACAAACTATTCTAAAGAATCTTATAGATTATGTCTTGTTTAATTATTCATTCATTCCTTCAATGGAAATAAATGATACATTCTTCAAAATAAACTTCAACCTGCTAAAAACTTTATTTTTATTGGACTACCCCAGCCACCATTTCGAATGTCCGTTGTTACTTATTACCGGTGTATATTTAAACAAATGCTCTAGAAAATTATTTGTGTGTAAGGGACTACATGCTATAGGTTTCTGTAATGAAACAGTTATTGTCCCTCAAAATGAAAACGTTTGAAAGGTGGGCCATTTTTTTTAACTAACAGTAAATCTACATCACGGTTTATGACCACACATACAAGAAGCAAGTCATTTTCCCTTAGAAACGTTAATTCTGTCATTTTTTCTTTGATGTCAAAGAGAACAAGAGGCCCAAATGGGCCTGATATCGCTCACCTGGCTATTATGCAACGGGACCATTCTGATACAAAATTGGTCCAATTCCACTGAGATTTTCTTATTTTC